>JBCFXI010000010.1:0-651473 GCA_038496175.1 Ampulex compressa
CGAGTTCTCTGTACTTTCGGGATGGCGATCTCTGTCCAGCTCGCCCTTGCGTGCCCTTAAAAAGATCGTCCGACTTGTCGGTGCAGTGAGAAGCACTCCTCGTTATTCACCAAAAAAGCTATACCCGAAAAATCCTTCGGGCACATCGTGGTTCGATTAATATTATTCGAGAGGGATAAGAAAAGGAGGCCTTGAGTCTCTCTCTCTTACTCTCTTTTTCATATTATTTCTTAATCTCGTATAATTCTTTATTCTCGTATTATTAATTCTTCGGACGAAAATCTATAACCGATAGACGCATGCCTAAATTCCGGGAATAGCAAGGAGGCATAAGAAATAACAAGACCATAATCCCGTTACGGTAAACATCGATCCGTCTCGCTTTATCCTACAAGATTCGAATATCACGCGTTGAGTGTTTATCGTTTTTGTCCATCGCCTACTTAGACCAGGCTAATCCGACGAAAGAAAGCGCTATAGGAAAAAAAGGGTAACCGCGGAGTACGGTTACAATATAATATGCTCGTTCTTCGGAAAAGCAAAAATCCGAGAGGAAAAAAGGAGTACGACTAGAAGAGATCGATCGCTTCGACCATTGTTTTTTATCCCGAGTCGTCCAGTAAAGGAGCTTAACGTATTGCGTAGCACCTATGGGGATCAAGGATCAAACAAAGGTTATTGTATGCCTGCTTATACCCACATCCCCTTTCATCCGTCTGAATTCATACATACGTATATGCGCACAGCAGCCCGTAGGATGTACTCAACGTACACATGCCCTTATGCCGATATCCGTTGCAATATCCATACGTGTACCTACATCTATCCTCGGACTTTAGTAGGTCCAACTTCCTGCAACTCTGCACCCACATACCCTCCTCGGACGACCATCTGGACGGACAACGGTCAGGATGTCGGGAATTAAATGTGCTATTTTCCAAAATAGTTTTCCCACGCTCATTTTCGGATTGTAAACGAACCGAATTGTGGATTTACAAAGTAGCAACGTCGAGAGTGCAAGCCACGGGGCACTTTATCTCTATACATTGCAGCCCAGTAGAGGTATGCACGTCTATTATATCTCCGCATACGCGGCTGCTAATGGATGTGCCAAAACCGAACTCCCTTTAAAACCCGCATAATACCGTATTTACAATACCCGTATACAAGGGCCGGGCGCAAAGTTATACGTAATAAAACTGAAAAACCATTGCTCTCGTTAAACAGCCGAATAACGGTATTCATGAAAATCCCTTTTACGGCATTCACGAAGTAATAAAGACAGGCGCGCGAGCAGTTCCGCGCGACGGAAGTAAAAAGCTTCGCTTTTAGTTCCCGCAGAATGGATAATCCACGAATCGCGCTATTTTAATCCGTATCGTTCCGCTTCGATCCCCGCCTTTCCAGCCGTGCCATTCTGCTCGACTAATTGGCGACGCACGGGATGTCGATGGAGGGCAAAGCCACCCTTTCACGATCATCCCCATCGAAGCTACGATGATACGCGTGTATCGCCGTGTTCCCTTTCAAAGGGCCACGTGCACGCACGTTATTTGGCGTTCCACGAATTCACGATCGAGTAAGCGAACGTACCTTCCTTGGTTCCAGGTCTGGACTTTGTCGAAGCCGAAGAATGGTCTGGGTGCCGGCCTGGATTCAATTTCGCGGCGCAGGAGATCGCAAGGTGCGTGGCAAGGTGCGCGCCTGCATTCCGGTGCATCGTCGCGGGGATCGAGCTGGACGATGGTGGACGAGGATCCCGATGGAACGGCCGCTGCTCGACGGGATTGGATCGGGATCGAGGGGAGATCCGAGGGCTCGTTACGAGGGACAGAAACGAATCGCTCAGCGTCGCGGCTCCCGAATCGTCGCCAGCGTGGAACGGACGATAATTGTTTCCGCGCGCGGTGCTCCGCCTGTGCTTTGAGCAGGCGGTCCGAATGGAAAGATTTTTCGGACCTCCGTCGGAGTATTCCTCTGGAAGCCTCGATTCCTACGAACGGGAAGCTCCTGGAAGCTCCTCGAGGCCCGGGGGCCGTCGCCTTTCTCCGGGAGAAAGGATCGTCGTTACAAAGTGGGCCATTATTGTACAGTTTAATTTAGGTACCGCTGATGGACGCCATAGAGTGTAAACTGTTCTTCAAGATTATCCCTAGAGCGTATCGCCGCGGAGAGGTTCGCGATGTGGATAGAGAAGCGTGACAGAGTTCCGTGATAGCGAGGGATCTCGAAAGTAGCGATAAAGTCCAAGGAAGTGGCTTTACGAGATTCGATGAAGGGCCGAGGTGCGTTTAAATAAACCAACGAGCATAGGTTCGATGTATATTTATTCTCGCACTATTTTCAAAATTCGATCCGCTCGCTCTTTGGATCTACCGACTTTTCCTTCCGCCTTCTTTTTCTTTAAAGGTACATTTAGAACACCTGAATATGTCTGGAAAGTGGCTTGTAGCTTCAGCGTTAATCTTCCGCTCGTTTATTTCGTCCCGATTTTCTCCGAGGTCGTGCATAATAGCGATATTTCTTTTTCACCCGCGATTTGCTCGTTTTTGCTTGGAAATTGCTCGAGGGTCGTTCGACTTTCCTCGCTACCACGGGCTTTCGATCGCGCCCAACGAATGCGCCAGTGCGAGAAACGCTTAGCGACTCGAATTGCACGGATTCGAACGCGGCCGGATCGCGATCGATCGTCGAGCAGAACGCGGTCGTGATCTCCGTTCGGTGCTCCTGATCCTGCTCGGATCTCGCGGTGGACCGACGGCGCATAATTCAAATGCTCGAGCTGTTTGTGCGGCCGAGTATTAAAATAGTTAGAGCGATCGATTATTACAGGTGCCGACCCTTGTTTCGCGGAGGTCTAATCCGAGATTAAGTCTCGCGTGCCGGCTGATTCGTAATTATACATATTAATGTCCTCGGGAAATTCTAATTCGGCCACGTTTAACGATAATCCCGGATCGCGCTAACGAGTCGACGCCTTGGTCATGAACGATGCGCGAGAATCCTTTGCCAACTTTCGAATTTCTCCCTTCTCGATCAGTCTTCATTTCATCGAAAATACTCGCGATGGTACTTTCAAAATTCTCATGATTTTCATAAACCAGGGGAATGCAAGGTTCGCTTATAGTCGAAGACGATTGCAAGTTCAAACATAAACAGCCCCGTGTTTTCGCGCGTATCAGCCAAATTTATCTTCCCCACAAATCTGAACTCTCGAGTGCTCGAAACTCTGCGATACTCGGCGGTGCTGATTTATGACCCTTCCTCGAAAGAAGGAAACGGTCCTGGGATCGAGAAAGCGGCGGTTTTCGAGCGGCAACTCAAAGAAGCCGCTCGAACGACGAGGCCGCTCTATTGATTCAACCGGCTAGTTACTTCGCGCGCGTCAATAATTAAGAACTTCGGCAAACACATCGTTTCGTTTACGCTCTGCGGACCAAAGGGGTTTGGCGGAGGCTAAAGAAGTTGGGGATGGACGCGTAGAGGCGATGAAGGACGGAGAGAAGGAGGAAAAAGGGGGAGAGAAACGGTGCAATCGCTTTCGTCGCTCGCTCCTCGCATAACCCGCGGAAATTCGGCCAGTGGCGGGGAGAAGTTCTGGTCCCAAAGTGCTTCTACTTGAAATACCACGGTGAATTATTCGTGTACTACTCGCCGCGAGGCAGCTGGCAGCCAGGAGGAAAAGGAATAGCGCGGTGATCGACCGCGATCCGGTGAAGTATGGCGGTTATGAATTTCCGGGGTTATATCGAGGAGAAGGTTGCACAGTGACAGGAACGCGAGTCGTTCCATCGACGAGGAATACTTTCACGATCCTCGACCCGGGAACATCGATGAACGAGATAGGAACCGCAAGCTGATGAGCGTAACTCGCGGTTAACGAAAGATAAATCTCGTCCATTGCGGATCATCGAAGCGAGAGGAACCTCGCTACGAATGGAGACGACTTTGCGATGCAGTCTCCTTAAATCTGCACGACGACTCGCGAGTGATCGCTGGATTCGCGCGCAAAGATGTACAGAGAAATCCGAGGAGGCGTGCGGAGGACGTTACGAGGGATGTATAAAAATCGTGCACCTGGAACGAGATGCCGGAGAATATCGGGGTTGAATTCCTCCTTGACCTTGATCGCAAGTTTTTTTGTTAGCACACTTACCGACCTCGAGTGGCGCATTCAACGCATTCGGTACCGACGAGAGAAGTGGAGCGATCCAATTTCGATGTGCTCGAGAAATATGCCCTTCTCGTTCTACGCCGCGATCCCTTCTCCGTCCCTTGATCGAAGGTTTCGTTATCCGAGCCAGGACAGAATTTCCAGCAGCCGCGGCGCACGTCGAGGCAAGTGCCAACTAGAATTCGTTCCCCCTTTTCCTTTTCTCCTCGAGATTCACGCGCTCCTTCGCTCCTACTCGACGCGATGGAACGTACAATTCTCACGCTGAAGTGCTTTCCGTCGCGACTCGTCGGATAACAGAACCTCCGCCTTTCAAAGAATCCCCCGTAACGCAACTATAAACGGCTTTGTTTCGAGCCTCGTGCAGAAGGGAAACAAAGAAGGTCCTCCTCGAGCCAAAGTACCTGGCGATCGAGAGTCGCGGGAGGGCTTCGATCTCGATCCGTCGAGATTCCTGCCTCGTTCGTATCCCTCGATCTCCCCGATCGCATCGAGGATACCGTTGACCCGCAAGGATGCAAGTTTGCGCGGTTCCATCCTGAGCGGAGGACGATGGAAACGCTTGGAAGCTCGAGGGCAAGTGCGCGAAGGGACTCACGCGGTGGCGATGAAACATGTGATGTGCGAAAACGTATCAAAGCGCGGCGTACGTTAAGAAAAAGTTTTATCTATACATATACGATATACATATTATACATAGGCCCGATCGATCACGATAAGATATATTTTTATATGTAAATATGGCGTTCCTTCTTGTTATCTTATTAATATATCTCGGCGAGGCGGTAGATAGAGAGAAACCGCGGGAGGGCGATCGGGGATTTGAGGATTTGTGGAAGAGAAAGGATGGCCCCGGCCGGAATGAAAACACCTCGAAACGAATTGCTTTATCCCATGAATTTTTCATAAGTAGCAGAAGGCAGGTAAGGGGGCGAGTTTAAGGGCGTAGACCGAGGTAACCGGTCCCTATTAGACACGATTGGTATTCGCCCCATCCCGAGCGATAAAGTACTTTTTTAATCCGCGAATCGTCCACTTCTTCCTTCCCAACGCGAAAAAAAAGCTCACCCTCGCGTTTTAAATATCGCTGCCAGGATTAGCTATAATTTAATATCGCTTACAAGCGGCGATGAACGATCAAAATTCCTCGCGTTCATTTGCGAATATAATTTACGGAGCTGACAATCCTGCTTCGATGAGATTTTTCAACGATCCTATATAAGGACGATTCGAGGGACGCTTTTCCGTCATTTTTCCTGCCAATCTGGATTATCTCCTGGAAGAAGGACGAGAATGAGGAAGCTGTACGGTTCCGCGAGAGAAACATCCGAGTTAATCGTAAGAATGGATTACGGGCTCGAACTTAGCCAGATCTTAACGAGTTTTCTAAACGGAAACTACTTCCTAGAATTACATTAAAGTACTGCTTTGAGGATTAATCGTTTCACGACGAGGAATCTCGATGCGAACACGGCTGATCCTCGCCTTATCGCTTGTATCTCTTCGGGCCCTACGTCATCCTTATCAAGCGACGTTCCGCGCCGCCACCTTATCGGTCGAACGTACCAATCGTGCCTAACATTTCCATGCAAGCGTTGCCGATGTGTTACCCGGTGTACACGGCATAAACTTCGCACACCCACGGGTATCGCATCCTTGTGCGAGAAGACGACGTGGCCAGAACCGGGAGGAGGCAGCGCAACGGCCAACTTTCCTCATCCAAGTCGCTCCACCCGCGGTCTTGGATGTTTAGTGCACCTTTAATGCGATTCATCGCATTTTAGTCCTCGTTCCTAAAAGTTCCAAGAGCATCCTTACTCCTAGTATTTGAGGCGACACTCTCGTAAATCGTTTCTTTTTTAATATAAATTACTACGATCATCATTCGAGACTCGCATCGACGGGACGAACGTATTGAAATCGTTGTTAGAATTTCCGACGACGTTTCGGAAGTTGAAGAAACAAACGGAATAATCAAGATCGAAATCGAGTTTCCGGTGTCGCCGTGTAAAAAATGATTGCCCGGAATTGCCTTTCGAAAGCCGGTCGTCAAAAGATTCGGGAGGTCGGGCCGAAAGAGCGGGGGGCTATAATCCGCAAATGCGATAGCCGGAAATTCCAGCCAAAACCGTGCAACACCGTAACTCACAGCGGGTCGCGCGTGTGCGCGTTAATGCCCGGCAAAAATCGCCCTGTCAGTGCCCTATCACGATCTCCGTATCGCGCGACCGGTGCAAAAATTGGGCAGGAGGAATGAAAAAGAGAGAGAGAGAGAGAGAGAGAGAGAGAGCGAGAGCGAGAGAGAGAGAGGGAGAGGGAGTAGCGAAAACCACCGGCAAAAACTCCGGTCCGCGGAAATTCCAGCCATCCCGCCGAATAATACACATGCCTGACTTTTGCGCGGACAACTCTGTCGCGTCCCTCGATCAGCTCTCGTTTTTCCTCTCCCCGTTCCTCTTTTTTTTTTTTGCCAAAAGAGAAATCCATAAATAAAACCGTCACGAAGATGGACCGATCGTCGATCATCGACGTCGCGCGCGCTCCTTTAGGACGAGGCGTTAACGGGGAAATTAAAACGGAAGCTCAAGGAGGCCAAGAACTCTCGCTCGTGGCGCATTCTCAAAGATTCGCACGCGGCCGCTGCTAATAATCGATCTCCCCGACGAGCAGTAGTCGAATTGTTGAGCGGCCAATAATCGAGGTCGTTAAGTTTGCGCTCCTTTACGACGATACGGAGGTTACATAAACGTTTCACGGGCCGTGCGCGCTCCGAATTCTTAAAGCGTAGAGATTTCCAGCGGATCGACGGACTCTCGCGGTCCTCGTCGAGGAGGGAGAGAGATCGATGCGCTCGAGGGAGTCTACCCCGGACTTATGTGCGGTGGCTAGAATAAATCCGCTCGTGCCGCGAGGGGATCTCCGCAAAATTTCGGCGCAGAGGGGAAAGAGATTCGCGTCCCGAGGCCGACGCGCCGCGCGCTCCATGGATTTAATCCTATCCCACGCGTCGAAAGTTTAACAAACCGTGCCGTCTGACTGAGCATCCTCCGAATCTTCAGCGGCACGCCGAGGCGACGAGGCGTTTATCCCCCGCAAAGCCATCGCCGCTTCCTTCGCGGATGAAGAGAAAAAACCCGTAGCCCGATAATCTTAGAGCTGCACGGCCGTGTTTTATAGGCCCTCGCGGGCGTATCGACCACGTCGTTCCGAATTTTCCTCGTCGTCGAACCTCGGATATTCGCCCTCGACTACTTTCCGGCCCGGCTTTTTGGCCTTGTCTCCCGTCCCCTCGAAGCCCACCACCTCCGAGGGCCACTTCGCGGGAAATTTCGATAACCAGGCATGCGCCTAAAATTGGGTCGGACGCGGCATTCGCAATAATACGCCAATGGATCGGCGCCGCTTTTTGGTGAAGTGCCGCAATTGCGCATTCTTCCCCGCGGTTCGCCGACTCGATCTTCGGGCTCTCGACTGCATTCCTGGGATGCGCTCTTTGCGCGGCCCGGGGAGAGAGGGGGAGATCGGGAGATAGAGATGGGAGAGAGAGAGAGAGTGAGAGAGAGTGGGGGAGGAGGAGCAAGAATTTGGGCAGTGCCACGGCACCAATTTCTCGGCGCCACTGTCCCCTCGTTTCATTACCGGTTAACTGCCTGGCTGGATAATTGGAAATTTTTCGCGATACAGGGCAAACGACAGGGTGGAGGATAAAAGGAGGAGGGGTGGGAGTGGGGGGGAAGGAAGTGGGAAAAATCTCAATGGGCAGCGATATTGTCCTGTGCGTCGATGCTCAAAGCGCTTCGAGCCGCGCAACGACTCGCGTTAAACGCGCTTCGCAACGAGTGCGAGGGCGACGATTGATCGAACGATCGTAAAACTGCGAGTACGAAACGTCCGTTAAACTGGATACAGACTCGCATTCGCGAGGTCGAGCTTTTCTGTACCGATCCGACGTGCACGGCTTTTTCATCGGTTATCGTTCAGGATCGAGCGAGGCACTCTCGTCGACGTTTATCGCTCGCAGTAAGATACCCGCTGCGCGGTATTTGCGATCGCAGTAAAGTCATCGTGGACGATGTCGCTTCGATTCGGCGGAACGGTCAGTTTCGTCGGATCGACGTGCTTCGAGCGGATCGTTTCGGGCGGTTTCGACGACTCCCGCTAACGGCACAAGTTACGAATTAAATGAGCCACGCGGAGAGAGTAGTTCATAAAGCTTAATCATCCCCGTGTCGACCGTAATCCTGACGTAACGAGGGAAAATTACTGCGGCAGACTGTGTTTCATTAATTGGCGAATGAACTCGAGTTCGCGTATACAGCCGTGCTCGACATTCCGGAGTATTTTCGGTGTCTGAAGCGACGCGGATCATCGTGCCGCGGTGCATTTTCGCCACGCATTATAATCCCCGGGTAAAAGCATCGTAAACAGGTATGTGTTCCGTAATAATGCAGGGACACGGCCACGTCGCCAGGTTTATGGGGAAATTAAAACGGAATCTCAACGAGCCCGAGAACTTGGCGCGTCCTCGAAGATTCCTACGCGATGGAGTGAAGTTTGATATGAGAATGCGCGACGATAAGGATGTATCTTTGTTTCATACGTTGCAAATCTTAAATGGATCGGACCAAAATGTAAAATCATTCGCCCCCCTAATCCCGATTCTGGCGAACGTCTTCGTCGGCATGTTGATCCTCCATCGTCAGCGATCATCGTCGCGAGGTACGAGGAACCATTAAAAGTTATGCATGCTAGCTCCTAATCGTCGAGCCCGACGATCGATTCGAAGAGGCGGACTTCTACCGCGTTGCTCTCCTACTCGTAATGTAAAGAAAAAGAAAACCACTAATACCATTAAATTAGCGATAAGTTGTATAGCTGTTTATATATAAAACTGTACTACGATACGATAAGGTTAACGATACGTTAAAATCCCTCGCACTTATGTCATCACCGCTGTAAATTATGAATCGAAATATTAAATTCGGCGCGCCTACGACGAAGACGGACGAAACGGCTTGGCGCGCCTACTTCAAAGCTGTATATGTAAAGCAATTGTGAGTTATTAAATAAACGATTTGAAAGCACGAAGCAAGGCGATATACGATACGTCGATTCCTAAAGAATTTTCATATTTTATGCGATCGGATGCGGCCAGACGCGGCTCGATCTTGGAGCTTGCAAACGTCACGATCAGTTTGCTGCCACGTCTACAACGATTTTTCGTATAACCCCCGCATTTTGTATGTACCATTGTAGTTGCGCGAAATTCGCCCGAGCCGTAACTGCCCTTTATATTAGCCGTAATGCTATTTTGCGTTGGTTCGTCGTCGCGAGAAGAAGACAATGGACGGTTGCGAGTTCTGCACTGGGGTAAGTAGTACGCAACGCATATTAATCTGCATAAAAATATCACCGCTTACATTAATCCACGGCATTGTCGACGCATGCATACGCATGACGCCCTATTACCATATGCATACGCGCAACGAGACGTTTTGCTATGCATTCTCGTCGGCGCCGCGTCTTTCTTCTATAAAAGCGTCGCGTGAGTCGCACACGCGGCTTAAATTCCAATGCGTGCCTCGATCCACTAGGTTGGGCCTCGAAGAACTCGAGGATCGGCCCGTGGCTTCCGGAGCGATGCGGTTGGTCGATACACTTCCAAGGATTGTGCAAACCGACGGCTCGAGAAATGATTAATCGTCCCCCATCGAATACCGGCTAATGAATCAAACGTGAGACAGTGGCGGAAGAGACGGGGTTCCGCGCTAATGATCAGGCCAGACGTTCAAATTGCGTGCCACGGGTCAGCCCTGGCTATTTGCGAACCGCGGTCGGGGCGTCCGGATTTACTGCAAATCGAACGCTGAATTTCACAGTGGGTTATATAGGATGAAAAAAAAACTAACCGAGATTTCCGTAACGGAGTGACCAGGTGTGGTGCGAAATCTGCAGTCCATTTCGGGGCTAAAGTGAAATACGATGAATAAAATATAACGTGTCCAGGTGGACGGGCTGATCGATGAACTCTCCAAGGTAGAGTTTAAACGAGGATTCTTTCTCCGCCATCGGCATGGCGCGATGGAAGATTTGCAAGGTGTAAATCGAAATCGAATCCGTAGACTTATCAGAGGTACGATGGTAAATCTGGGAATTTTTGATAAAAGGCGAGAATCGATCGATGTAGAATTTAGCATTTTGAGAGAAGTATGGAGCGAGTTTAAAGCGGCGGGATATCGGTATAAGCACGCAGACTAAGCTCGCCTAAGTGGTTGATACGGGTATTAAGGATTTTCGAGACCACGTATTGTTAACAAATTAGTAAACTCAATTTGCGAAACGGCCCAAAAATCCGGCGATTCTAAAGCAGCTGTATAATCCGTGGAACGGATAAGCCGGGCTGCGGACTTTGCACGTGAGCTCATGCGAAATCTAAGCACAATGGTATCAGCGTATTAAGTTGGATAACGCGGACGTGCTGAATCTAAATACATTCCTGCCGTACCATTGTCGGCATATCGTGCCGCCGCTTCAAAGATCGCGTCGTTCCACCCTGCCCGTAACGTGACTCCGGAGATAGACGCCTTCCATCCCCAAGCGCCTCCCAATTTCATATTTTTTCCTGATCCCGATTATCCGCCCCTTTGTCGTCGGCGTGTACGCCAGGAATTCCACGAACTCGCGTATAAACCATAGCGAGGAAGCGCGACTGACGATCGTATTCCTCCAAATCCATTGGATTATCGGAAAAGTCACGAAGTCATTCATCCATCGTTAAAATGCATCGCGAGCTTTCCAACGATCTAATGGTTATTGGGCAATCAGAAAGTACGTCTTCCGTGCTGGATTCGATTGCGAACTGTTCGAAATGAACAATCTTATCGTCGAAATTCCTTTTTCGCGTACGAAACCGTAAATATCTCCATCGATCAACGTCGTTATCCGCTTACGGTGCGAGGATAAATTTCATGGGAAGCTCAATGCCGATTGCAATTCGGGGTATCAAGTTTCGCGCAGTTTCGCGCGACCGTCCAATATTCTTTTTGCGAAGCGTCCTTAATGCAAGAGCGGAGCCTGCGGAGTATGCATATTGGAGGAGAAAGAGGGCCGTTATCTTCAGGCGAATGCACGGCCCGCTAAAACCAGGATGCGGAGATGGCGCTAGGAGGGAGAATTAGTTTTTCCACGGGACGGGCCATTGTTTCGACGATGCATTCAGTTTATAAATAGGACTGAGGGCCGTTAGTTTGCGCTGGCCGGTCGTAGGTGCGCCTAGGATTAATTATCAAGAGTCAACGGCGTTGCACGATGATGAGAAGTTTCGACGGGCGAAGCTCTCGAAATAAACGATCGAACCATCGTTTATTCTCGGCCCACCCTCTGTTTGCTCCTTTTTTTTTTGCAGGTGCAATCCGCGGATTACGCGTGTAAAATCCTGCCATATTCGCGGGTATCTCGGCGCAGTGCTCGTCGGCGCTTATCGCGACCGCCAATGACGGAATACGCGATAAAATTCTACGTTGCGGGCAATACGGATGCTCCACGTTGAATTACTTGCTCACGAATTATACGCTCGCATTTTCCACGATTGATTATACGTGCGCATTTACGATTCGGTGGGCGACAGTTTTGATTTCGCCACAGTATTCACGAAACGTAACTCGGTATTGCAAAGTGTGGAAAAAGATTAACGTAGATGAGATGAATTAAATTTTTACTCGCGCCATCGATACGATCCGAACGTGGCGCATGTTTGTATTACAATTCAATTATCACGCTTTAAGCCGAAATTACAAAATATCAATCCGCAGTTCGTGTATAGGATACGTGGCTGTAAAATAGCGTGACAGCGATATATAGATATGTTTAATTATCGTGATGAGGAATATCGATCGATCTCGAAGGACTCGGGCTGATAATACACGTAGCTTTTGAATCGTATTTTGCAAATCCTGCTGGTTTCGTTTGGCCCCGCGCGAAAATCCGTATAGCAAATTAATTTAACGTCGAGGAATGTCAATAATCATAAAGTGTGTGTCTTTTGAAATGTCAAATATTGATTTTACGGTCCGGCATTTTTCGTTGATTTGAACGAAAACCATTTTTGGAGATACCTTTATAAACAATAAAGGACGAGGTACGGCTACGCAATTGAACGCCGTCCATATTCTACGCTTTTAATAACATTTTATAATATCACTGATCGAGAGAGAAAACGTACGAACCTGAAATATTGCGCGCGTTATTATTTCGTTAAAAAAATCGTCGATAGTCAGAAAGTAATGCAATGTACGGGTAGAGTAAAAAGAAAATTACAACATAGCAGAAATAAAATTGCTCGTTTTAGTGCAGCAAACAAGTTGTTTGCGAACTTCTGTTACGTGTACCAAGGGTATAGAGAGGTCTAAATCAATAACATTTTGCTTGGCAATCCTCATTCAGAAAGGTATACTTTCCGCACTGCAAGCAAAACACCGGCGTCCGTAAATATATTTTTAACGAAAGATATTCATTTACTCAAGCCTTCGTTTACTTTGTTAAAATGGTACCATTAAAGCCGTACGTCTCTCGTTCCGTTCTTTTACATATATAAACCACATAAACAAACTGTCCCGATCACCCTACGGCGAACTTCAATTTTTACTCGAATACAATGACAATGATATTTCAAATTTCTACAGTCTAATGACATTCATAGCGAGGGCTTATTCGACACTTTCGCGCGATTCGTCGTGAATTCAAAGAAGAATCATCGCCAACGGGCAAAGTTTCTGAATAATTCCGCGACAACTGTGCGTCATTCGACCGTGCGTTATTGGATGTATCGATCCCGAGATCGACTTCGGTCAGAGACGCGACGACTTTATGCGAAAGCCAAGGGAAATCACGAACGAATCTCGCGATCCTTTCCCCGTCCGTGATTTCGAGGCATTCCGCGAGGAGATAAAGTACCGATCGATATGTTCCGCTCGTGGAAGGATTTATGCCCTTGCCGCCAGTATAACGCGAATGTTTTTTCGGCGGTAACGCCTGATGTCGGTATTTGTCCGAGGTCGGTGCAACCGATTTGTCTCAAATCGATGCCGCCCACCTGGTGCGCTTCTCTCTATACCTCCGTAATATTCGATTCATTAGCAGCTCCCATTCCTGAAGATTTTCCAGGCGAGGCTAATAACGCTCGAAAGCTCGTACTTTGCCAATACTTCGAGCGAATCTCAAAGCGGCCGGAGAAAAGAATCACGTAGGAGCGTAAAGTTTGCGTTATCTCGCGAGGAATATTTCGCGATACGCTCTTGCGAAATGATCGGAAGGCACGCGGCCTTGGTCCAATCCTTTCTCCCGGGGGCGAACCATGAAATTCAATGAGAGATGGGGGTAAGGATCAAATTTATTCAGCACCTTTGCCGTCGAATAAAAAGCGTAAAAACTGCATTTTCCATTGTTTCCACGGCCCAGTTTTTACGACGCGCTCCGCAAAAAGCTGCCCCGGAGTTTGACGAAATATCGGGAACGATACGTCCGAGATATAAGTTCGGCGTTCGAGGGAATTGCGAAATATTTCATCTTCGATGCGTACTTTTATGAGCCTCCCGAGCAAACAATTCCGGGCCGGGCTATTTCAACTTTTAACTCGTATATCCGGAAGGGGGTAAATAAAATGAAAGGGGAGGGAGCTCCCTCCTTGTACCTGCGGACGCTCCTTTCCAATTTAAATCGGCGCATTACCACTGTTTTCACGGAGTTTTTAACGGCCGAGAAGAGGCGGCCGAAGTAACGTCGGATGCAGCCTCGTCCCTCATTCTGCCCCGCATCTATATATAGATATAAGACTAAAAACAATCGGCTGCTTAATCGGATCGCCAACTTTTTCAATCAATCCGAGCGATTCGTATTACGAGAGCGGTTGGGAGGCAAAAATTCGCCGGCCAAAGGGAAGAAGGCTTGCATGCAACTTTGAAGCGTGGATCGCTCGACGGGCACGCGAATTTTTAGATACTTCTCGAAGGATTAGTGTTCGGCGTGTCTCGAAAATGATTTTCCGTACAGACGTAGAAAATGTTGCTCCTTGATTTTCAACAAATTCAAAGAGCCTTGGAGGCGAGGAACGAAGAAAAAAATCATTCATAGCGTTTTTACTATGACGAGATATGTTATTCCTCTTTCGGAATTTCCGTCGCAAAAACGCAGCCTCTCCGATCCCTTTTCCGTTTGAATATCGAAGCGGTAAGAGACACGCCGCCGATGTTCACCGCGACACGGAGCCAGACAGGAACATGTCCCGGTTTCCTGTTACCTCAAACGCTACTCCATCCCCGGAAATCGAAGAATTTCCTGTTTTCTGAGCGAATTACTCGACCGATTTTCTGGGCTTTGCATTCTACGCGCAGAGCCATTGTCCTTTGTGTTTTTATATCTCGCGTCAGCCATCCGTCTTCGCCTTTGAAATACACTACGCGCGCCCATGGGCGATCCTCGAAACGCCAACGCGCAATTCGATTCTCGCACGAGCGTCCGTTTGCACGGATAAATTAACAATCCGCCCTGTGACCTAGAAGTCACTGGGGGAAAAAAAAAAAAGGGAGGAAATGTCTCACCACGTATATCGTTTATCGACGTTCTCATACCGACACGGACTCTTGTCCATACATATTTCACGGACTTCATTTAAAGCAACACAGAAATACGACTCGCGACACACGGAGAATAAATTCTACTCCGCAGTGATGAATAAGGACTTAATTCTTCCAGGCACCAAGTGGAGATAATAATAAGTAACGTGGATGCTCGTCTTTCGCCATTGACGTTAACTCTCGAGGAATGAGACCGAGGGCTGAGGCTTCGCAAGAGGGTAAGTTTCGTGCTTCGATCGGAAAAATATACGCTAAGTATGCGCGATAGCAGAATGAAGTTATTCCTGCGTATAAAGCGCGATATCCAAGGGTGAAATTCCGAGGGGGTTTATCTTGGCTCGCCGATCGTCCGCGCCCGAAGGATTTGCCCGGCTTCAAAGCAGGAATAAACGCCCCTATCTTCCGTTTCCTGTCTCCTCCTTTGTGCCAGCCTCGCCTGGCCGATAAGTACGGCGCATTAACGAGGGAACCTTCCGAATGACGGAATGCAGCCCGGCCTGATGGAATCATTAATAGAGTAACATCTGCGTGAAAGGGGGCTGGCTGGAACCTCCGAGAAACTTTGGAAGTAGGCGAGTAGAATGGAGCGGCCCTCGGATATCAAACTCCCTGCCTGGTGGGATGCGACCAGCCTGTGTGCACCGTGCAACCGAAAATACAGAATTTACGTGGATCCTTCGGGGAGCCCTCGATACCCTCCGACGGTTAAGTAAACGCGGAGAAGTTACGAACACGTGCGGAAATTTAGCGTTTGGCCGTACGAAGACTGCGAGCTCCGCCGACCAATGGTGCTACACGTTTATACATATATGTATATATGTGTATATGGATATGTATATGTATGTATGTATGTACATACAGATGCGATATCGAAGGAAGGGTCTGAGGGAAATCGATGTCAAGATGATTAAGGGTCTTCGTGGGTAGGTGATATCTTGCTTGACTGACGTGGAGTTAGAATTTGGATCGACCACATCGACTAGTGACCGAAAATCATTATTGCCTCGTAGAAAAATATCGTCCTCGTTGACTGCAATTTTAACTCGAAAAAACCATATGTGTTTTTGTGTTTGACTAAACGAAGAATGACCGATCGTTCTTAAAACGAGAGATCTTCGACATCGCGAAAAAGAGCATATCTCTAGGAACGATCCGAAGACTATAATGATGCCTATCGAAGACGAGCGTACCGATACGATGTCGGGAGGGATCGCGAGGTGATAATACCACTTTGAAAGGCCGGGGAAGTCGTAACTGGGGGGGCAACGACCGAGACAAGTTATCCCGTTCCGGGGGTCTGTAGATCATCGAAGACTTTTTAACGGCGTATCGCTACAAAGTTGTTAGTCCCGAAATTGCTTTCTTTTTTGTCGGGCAAACTTTATCCATCTCCCGCATACCAATTATTCGATGTATATAAGCAAAGAGCGGCACGTTAGACGACATATACGGGGTCCGTGGAGGACCATCAAGGGCCACGAACGAGTTGAAACGGGATATTGTTGGGAGGAGGAGGCAGGGAAGAGACGGAGGGAAAAAGCGTCGAGCAGGCTCGAAACTTCGGGGCTGCGTGGCAAAGTTTTCGGGTACGGCCAGTCCCGAAATTTATTCACCGCAGCCGGGGGCTCTCTGTGTTCCACGAAAATTAATATATTCCGCTTATATAAGTAATGCCCTCCCCCTCCCTCGCACTTTGCCCATCCCCCCTCCGCGCCACGTCGCAGATTACGACAAAACCGTAACGCAAACGCGATCGTAAAGATGTCGATGAGGCTTCGAGGCCTCGATGTAGTTGACACTGAAATAAAAACGTTAAGGGGGCCGTGACAAGGTAGGACTACCATAGTGTGAATTATAAGTGGATTTAGTTCTTGTATAATCTACGTATTGTTATATCTGCGATTTAGAAACGCCGAAAACAACCAGCGGAAAATATTGTCGGATGCGTGGTTCATATTTCAACTTCGCCTCTGCCTTCAACCATAATTGATCCGCCGGTATAAATAGCGCCACAGCTCGTGCATACCGCACAGAATAACCGACGTAACTTCGCTCTATCCTCGCACTTCGTGCCAGCCGTGGAACGTGCCCAATCCTGGTTTGACCATAATCGCACAAATATCAGGACCGCGTGGAACGTTGGAGATAAAACCAGCTGCTGGAATAAAGAATCAAAAGCTAGGTAGCGTGCAATTGTGTCCCAGGATCGAAAGCGCAAGAATCGACAAGAACTCCTACCATTTATTCCGTGTATTTGCTCTCCACACTCCTGGAATGTGGGCTCAGTACGTATCATACTTGGCCACCGGTTTCTCCTTGATTTTTCCTCGAAGCGTAACAAGCTCCAGCGATTTCAGTTCGATCATCACGGGCGGAATATATGAATCCAGATTCGAGGAAAAAATACCGCGCGGCTTTCTTCGCGGAATAGAACTGCGACGAAAGGCTAAGTAAGCATCCGCTGCTTACTTATTGTATTTACTTTCCAAACCCTGCTAAGAGGGAAACTTTTGTCTCCGCTTGGTCCTCCCGCTGCGTCTAGGTTTTGACTCCCGCCTGAAACTCTATTGGACGAATGGCAAAGCCGATAGAACGATAGGAAAGCGGCAGGTATCATCGAGAGGAAGCTGTAATGGAACTTTCAGCCTAGACGTTGGAGGATAAAAAAGCCATGGAAAGTCGAGCGTAACGCGGATGTTGGGAAATCCATCCCTCGCGAGTGGCCAAATTGATGCTGCGCCCACGTAATTGGCTTCGAAGCGTTAATTCGCGGCGAATGAGCGCATCCTGTTTCGGGCAAAGTTCCATGCATGTGCAACCAGGTTACTCGCGTGCCCATTTTTCTGCCCGACACAACGGATCGAATGGTGTATTATATTTTGGTTACACGATAGAGTCTGATAACCGTAAAATTGGTACGCGTTTCGATCGTATTGCTAATTTTCCCAACCGAAGAGAAACGCCAGATCCTATGTTAACCCAGTGATCCTGGATAGCGTAAAAACTCTATTTGCTCTATTACATCCCTCTCCCGTTGAAAAAATACGAACGGCCCTGATCGTGGAAGGACACGAAAAATACATTTACGACTAATGGTATCTAGCGCGGTCCGTTGTCCTCTAATATTTTTAGAAATTTTTCAGCGCGCGAAGAATTATCGTGAAATAGCAAAAACGTATCGTTCGTACAGGAATATTTGAAAAAAGCGAACGTTGGAAAAACTTGAATCCATCGCGCTGTTTAGTTGCCTTAAAGTCAAATTTATTCCGGTGACTAAAACAAGTTACGATCTTTATTCTCGATCGATTCAGAAACCATTATCCGATTTTGTTAAATCACACGAGTCTTTTTTTTTTATATAGGTGTCAGACAATTCCCACCTATGTAGGTTGTAAAAACGGTCGAAAATTGATTTATACAGCCACCGCCGCCTCTTCACGCACCTGTCACGGGGATAAAAATTGAATCGGTCATTCCTGGCAGACGCACCCTCGGGGAATGACGTCCGGAGATCCATCCAGGTACCACTGTACATCATTTCCACGTGCTCGTCACAAGTAATTCGTATGCGTGACGAGCTCCCATCCCCCGTGGCCGCGGCATGCTTTCTTGTTTTCAGATGCAAAGCCTTGCTTGAAATTCTTTTTAAAAACTTCCGCTCCCTGCAAATGCCAGTCTACATAATTAAACGGGAGCGAATACGCTTACGCATTCAGCCTTGCGCATCCGGGTAGCTTTAAAGCAACTTTCAGTGCGAAGGCACGACAAATTTCCCGCGACATTTTTCCATCATCGCGAGGCGCATCAAAAATTACGCGATACGTACGTAATGAGTTCTCCCTTCTTGGGCGAACCCGCGAGCGCTTAGCAAATACATACTATTTGAACGGCCGATGTCAAACAGCGAGAAATCGAGGAGAACATCCGGTTCGAGTGCCAAGAGCATTTAGCCGATCAAACCTACCCTTCGCGCTTGGCTTTACGCGTGGAGCATCGCTGTGAGAAGCATCTGCCCATACGAATCAACGAGCCAGCCCAGAGAAGCGTTGCCTCTCGACACGCCTCTGCATAACCCCTCGGCAAAACCCTTCGGCTCGTATTTCTCGAGAAAATTCATCTATTCGCCAGGGCGTACGCTGAATACCAGCTGGTCAAAAACATCTCGAGGCAAATACCTGCCCCTGGAGGACCGCTCTTGCAGCTTATCGTAAGCAACTTCTGCGGATATTGTGAGATCGATGGAGCTTTCGAGTATTTTTTTGCTAGCGACTAGTGTTGATAAGTAAAGCCGCCTTATATCCCAAACGCTCTTCCCTCGATCGCACGCACTTATACTCCTCACAATACCTATTCATTCTCGCCCAGGACTAGTTTCACATTCGCACAGTATCTTGTCGCTGGTCTTGGGCCACCTTGGGGCAAGAAGCGGAGTAACGGTCAGGAGGACGGGAGGAACGGGCGGGGAGGGGGTTGGTGTCCATAAAATTCAAGATGGCGGGAGGGATGTGATCGGAATACCGCTTCTCTATGACGGCTAGGAAAAGGGGCTGAGACGAATGGAACGCCATAGAGAGGGATCGGCGGGAAATGGGAGGAGGTAAAGTGGCGAGGAATGAGGGTGGAGCGCATCAGGGCCAGGGGAAGGTAAGGGGGGAGGTGGTCGGCCAGGGAGGGGGTAGCGCGCGAGGGCAAGGAGCCGGCAAATCGAAAGGACGTGCAAAGCCGACAGCCGGCTCACAAAGTGGCTGATTGAGAGGAAACAGATCTGCGGATGGAGCGAAAGAAACAATCGTGGATCCTGGATTCGGCGGGGATACGCGCTCAGGGTTTTCTACGTGCGAGCGAATGGGTGTGGGAACGAAGTGCCGTATTATGTCGGACGTGGGCGTAGTCCTCGTGATTTCGAGCCGATCGGTATTTACGTCACGGCGGAGAAGGCTGGATAAGCATCCTCGCACCCTGGCTAAGAACCTCTGCTCGAGGAGGATACGAGTACTTAGCGAAGGGCTTCTTACTTCCGGTGCGTCGAAGATTATAGAACACGAGAGACGGTTCTCCTTCTCGCTGTGTCGATTACCACTAAATCTACAGAAGCGAAGATCGCCGTATTTTGTAAAAGGGCATTTTTGGAGCAATCTAGGCTTCGTATTCTCTAATTGATCGATATACGTGACAAATCCAAATTTATCCAATTAAGTAAAAACGATCGTACAACTACAATTTTATATACATCGACGATGCAAAAGCTTGGCGATACTATTAACGCGCGAGAAATAAGTTATGGTTACGAAGTAGCCATAATTATCTATCCGGGAGTGAGGTTTTCGGAGAAACTCTCTACCCCGGCGAAGCTTCGAATTGCCTCGCAGTGCGGCACCTCCAATTAATAACCGTCACCCTCGAACTCTTAATCTCCCTCCGGAGTATTGAATAACGTTAAAATTGATTCGTCGGTGGTCGATACAAAGTCGTTGCCGGGCGGACAGACGTAGAAGGAGCGGAGAGCCGAGAAGAAGAGCGAGGACGAGGGTGTTTGTGAGAATTTATTATACGTCAGCATTCCTTAGGAGGAAAGAGTGCTTCCCCTGTAGGACCGACGGCCGAAGGGAGGAAGGGCGCTCGCTCTATATAGGTCGATCTTTATAGAGCGCAGGCGTCGAGTGGGAGCGACTGACGGATAGAGCCTCTTACTAAAAATTTCAGCGACAAACTTAACGATCACCACGATTAACTCATCATCGAACGATGACTCTATCGGCATTAAAACTTAATACTGCTCGATCGTATTTTTTTACGAATTCACTAGGTCTATTCGTAGAAGCAAGTCTTTCTTTCAAAATTCATTGTGCAACCCACGAGTTATCGAGACCGTATCTGTAATTTCTAAAACCTAACTGAAAAACTAAAATGAATGACGATCGTATAAAATCTCGAATTACTCGCCGGCGTATCCATCGTTCCACCATCCGTACCTTATTTACATAAGTTTAATCAGCGCTACTTAGATAGTGGATACTAATAACGTCCACGGAAGTGGAAGCTACGGCTTTGAAGTACCTTGGATACCGGAGTTCCCTTACTTGAACCAAATTGGTGAATTAAATTCCCCGTATTACGACGTATCCGAGGGAGCTTACGTTACGTGCATCGCTCACCGCGGATTAAATTTCCAGGGCCACGATGCAGGCAAGTCTTTGACCCTGGGAAACGTTCGCCAACGGCCGATCCACAGTCTAATTTATCCCCCGGCTCTCGCGCGTAGTGTCGGAAGATTGGTTCGACTATTTACACGCGAGCATCGAGTAATACCACGGTACACGCGGACCAAGAGTTTTACACGCCAGCCCGTCGATGGTTTAATTCGAAAGTCAATATTAACCTCTCATCCATCATTTTTATTTCGATCCTATCCTCGTCAATTATTCGTCCAACGCAAAAGGCGACGATCGAAAAGATAAATATAACCACGAATATAAATTATACAGGGTATAGCATTGTACGCGTATTCAATTGGATTTATAATGCGAAACGCTTGAGATCCTTGGATTTCCGTAGAGAAGGCCAAGAGAAACGTTCGCACGAAAATCGCACGCGGTGCGAGAAAACGTGCATTAAGAGCAATACGCGGCATTAATTCAAAGATGCAAGATTTTAACGAGCTCAAGGAGCTGCCGGGCGTTATTTCGAAGTGGCCCGTCTCTCATTCTTCCCCTCGCGACTCTCCTTACGAGGGATGCTCGGCAGTCCTCAAACAAGAAGGCAAGTGCACTCACCGCATATAGGTCAATCCTTGTGGGCCGAACCTTTAAAAGTAAGTGGCTATACGAAGAGCTTTGATGCTCGCAAATTTTCGACCGCGGTAATCAGCGCGCGTTAAAAGGCAGGGGCCACGTTATGGCGAGACCGTCTTGCTTCCTTGGTTAAACCCTGAAATTAACCCCGGCTCTTCCACGGAGCCCAATGAGGCGCCTCCGTGTCGTCTTTGTGAGACAAGGACCTGCCCGAAAGTAGCCTACAAACCGAGGAAGGAAGGTTTCTTTACTCGCGCGCTACACTCGAGCGGTCCGAAGGAAGCGTCGATATCGGATTTAAACCTTTGACGGCCCTGCCTTCCTTTTTCGATCGAATCAGTTAATATATATAAGCACTATCCTCCTACGACCAATTACACGATTCGATAATACCCCTTTTCAGGGACGTTTTGTCCCGTGAAACGATCGTCCATACGCGAAACTTCGAAGGTTGTCTAGGATAGAGAAACGATGTAGACATTAACGGTTCGCAAAACAGCGCGGATTTCATCGACGGAATTTTGCAGAGTTTTATACGCGCTCCGCGAATCCTGACGGGGCTACGTAGATCGAGGAGTATTATCCGGCGATTTGTAGGATACGAGCAATGCAATTCTCATCGTACCGTGCCGGATCTCACGTCGGAACGCAGATAAATTACTTTGTTTTGGTGCCGAGCAAGCACAGCCCGAGGCTTTCGGCATCAATATCGGCGACTGATGAGTTACCCTTCGCTCCGGTGACTAATACTGCCTCGCGATTGGGGTAGATCTCGCGAAATCGTTGCGCGAAAGTATTCGGGGAACGGTTGCTCCTTCGTTTTTGAAAGAGACACCCAAAATCCGGATGGAGTCAAAGCGTTGATACTTTTTGCACTGGTACAGACGTTGATTGGCCAGGAGTAGCGATCGAGAGCCGCGGGAGCATCGAAGCGGGGAAATTTTTCTTCTTCCGGGTACTTTCATTTTTTCTCACTCGTACGACTAAAATTGTCCTCCCTCCCTCGAAATCTTACCCCTGGTTTGCATCGAGAACGCTTTTATTAGATTTGCCGAGGTTTAATGCATAATTAAATTTCATCTGAAATTCTGCTGAAGTTAGACGTTTATAAACCGAGTTATGTCGGTCAGATACTGAAAAGGCGAGATCGGATTAAAGTTAGAGCAAAAATACGATCGTTTAAATTCAATTAAGATTCATTCAAATTCTATCCCAGCATGGAGGTCCTTCTAAAAATATGTACGATAACCAAATTGCAAGGCACCGGTCGTCGTTTAATAAACGACAAGCGGCTCGCTGTAGTCCGAGATTAATCAACGTCTCTCCCTTTTTTTTTCCTTTGGAACAGGTATGAGTCATGGTGGATATAGTACCGTAGGTCGATACAGACGGCGGGTAGAATTGCTGGAAGATTATTACTGCACTAGACTCCTGATAGCGACATTTTTCTTCCCCATTGCTTCGTATACCTACCGTCTCGCTCTGTTATCGGTGCCGCAAACCGTTTAGCACGTGTCTCGTTAATAATATCTGCCCCTCTCGGTGTCATCCTGATCTTTCTCCCAGACGTTTATTCTGCTCGAGTGCGCGTATTGCCGTCGGCTTTTTCCGGTCTTTCATGATTTATCGTGGATTGTACTCCGCTTCCTCTCAACCGTACCTTACCTTAATTGATCATCGAGCTACAATTAACCGCTCTCTCGGACGTCTGCGGAACATTGAAATCCGGACGAGGTTCCTTTGACTCGCGGATAATTATTTAATCGTTCGATCAAGTACTTCCGAACTTCCTTAAATGTTGCATTAAATACGATTAATGGATCTTCGTGGTCGCGCTTCCCTCGAATTTCGATACTCGATCCGAAAGTCCTGGTGGTTATGAATTTATTTTTCAAATTCACGTCCCTGAACCTGAAGCGGACGTAGAGAATGGCTGTCGCTGTGAATTTATTTTTAAAACCTACGTTTCTAAATCTGAAGCGGACGCTGAGCATGACAAATGGCGATAAAAGTATCCCCTTTCGTACGTATTGGATTTTCCGACGAGGTCCTACGTTCGAATATCATTCCTCGACCCTGGATTTTTCCATACCCCGTGGGCGCCGTACTTTCAATATTTCGCAGGTCAATTTGCGCAGTAGCTATCGAGCTAATCGCCTTTGGAAATCGGAGCGAAAAGCGCAACAACCAAAATTCCGCTGGTCACTATGTGGCCGGTACAAAGAGAAACACGCCGATACACTTTGCCGGATTTTACCTCGTAATCCCTGCTTAATATCCGGACATTCCTGCATAAAAGCGCGATACAATTTTACACGGGCCAAATGCTGCACGTACGTTTTTATCGAAATACACAAAAAATCTGGCACGAGTGTATCGACCAACTGTGGGGAAGAAATATTAAATGGACCAAATATCTCTTACCATTCCCGTATAGAATTCTTCTTTACTTCGATAAAACCGCTGTGAAACTCTTTCTAATTTTATCCTCAAAGTATTCAATAAATACAACGTTTCACCAGGCCGAAATTCAACGGTCGTTTATTGAATATTGATAAACCATTCGTACGTTGATAAACCATTCGCACATATAAATAAACATCGCGATGTGCGCTTCAAACCCTCGAATTCTCGGACAAAGCTCAACAGATCGACGCTCCGTCGGCCGGTCGAAAGATCCTGGGGTTTATCAATATCCGATCCTGTCCCGATTGCGGGACTCCGGCCTTTCCCAGGCGGTCCTCGGGCGTGGCAATAATTCACCCCAGTAGATGGTCCGCACCGGCGATTTCTGCCGGCGAATCTCCTCCTCTCCGCGCCGAGGCTCGCACCAGAGCTCCAGGAAGAGGAGCACCGCGTAGTATGCGAGCTCCACGAAGCTGATGAGGCTGACGCCGATGAAGACGCCGCATATGCCGCCGATATTGCCTATAAAAAGGCGCGGCCCCTATTTACGACACGGCATCCGGGGGATAAGCCGATACTACGAAACGATGCGTCCCTTGCATCCTCGAGGCTCGAAAGAAGGGAGGAAAGAGGGAAGAATATTCATGCCGAGAAATTTTACGACGCTACGCCTATCGATAATTTTCACGAGGGGCCGAGGGCGCGATTCGTCGAGGCTCCTCGATGAAGGAATCCTTGGGGCGGGGAAAGAAGGGGCGGGAGGGGCTGCGATCTCAGGATTAAAGCCGACGTCAGGTGCGAAATGCAATGAGGAAAGGGGCGGGGCAAAATTCATGGCGAATCGATCCTAGAACCCTTCTGCCACGTCCGCTAGAGTTTCAGGTGCCGATAATTCGTGAAATTTACCCGCTCGCTTTTAGAAAGGCAGCCTCCCTCCCTTTTTTTCCGCGGTAAAATTACAGGAGTATGTTGGAAAAGTGCGAGGTAATGGGTATCGAGTTTTATGAAACAACGTCGGGGTATCCGTGGATCCGATCGCGACGATGGGGTCTTTAACGGGGCGATTATGGCCGCCTTGTTAATTATTTAGAGCTACACTGGAAATTAGGGGAATCGCTTTTTTATCCAAAGCTTGGGGATAATGTACGCGTAAGAAGTTCAAACTGACAAACTCTCATTGTGCGACAATGTGTCCCACGCGTTACTATCGTTTTAATCGAGGCACGCGTATTCAATGGTGTCTCTTTAATACTCGAATGACAAAGATTATCGTGGCAAAGATTTAAAGCCTGTTTTCTTCGTTGAAAGTGGATTGATATCTTTTTCCTGCGCGGTAAACGTCGACGCGGAACTTTCGGAAAAATGCGACGACCTCGACGTGCGAGGAAATACGGCTCTCTCTCTCTCTCTCTCTCTCTCTTTCTCTCTCTCTCTCGGTGCTCTCGAAAATTTCGAAGCAGAAAGCATCCCTTAATTAATCTCACCGATCGATATCGTGGATTTGCCATTTCCATTAAATATAACGAGTTACGTAATGTCCCTCAAGACGTTCCAAGCGCTAATAAACGATGGGGTCTTTAATGACTTTTGAATTCGCTAAAAAAATATTCCTCTACGATCCGTATCAACTTTCAAAATCGCTGCATACGATAATTCGCTGTACTTTGCCTCGAGATTTAATGTACTCACTCATAAGCTCGTACCAACGATAGATGACATCTTGCTTCAGTCTTATCGTGCCCACTTTTTGGAAGTACACGTGCAGGACGCTCTGATTCTCAATGGTCAAGTTGTTCCTGCGATGGTAATTAACCCTCAATTCTGACGTGGATGTTAGGTGGCGATAAATCGTCTCCTTCTCTGCTTAAGGCAGCTTGGCGTAATACGTGGACGTGTACTCACAACAATGTCGTCCTGTAAACACCTGGATCCATGTAGGATACGGAACTACGTACGATGTAACGTACGTCCTCGCAAGAAGGATAGCAATTCTTACAGGACGTCGACCAGGTTTCGTTCACGATATTGGACAATCCTCTATCTTCGTGCGGTATGACGGAAAACCACTTGCCTATGATCGAGAAAAATATAAACAAGAGGATAATCAAGGTAAAACTTTAAACGCGTATATACCATATTCGCACGACACTCCAATAATTCAATCGTCACTCACGTTTATGATCGTGCAAGCAAGGTATGTCCGCGATGTTGCAAACTCTCTTAGAATCTGGATTGTCGAAGAGAAAGGAAAACTCATTAACGCGAGCATTCTCAAAGAGGACGAATTTACGACAATCTCCCTCGTGCACTGTAAACATTTATAACAAGCTAATAGGTACCCAACTACCATCCAGAGCGTATTCTTTTATATCTACCTTGGAAAAAATAACCATACAATATCAATGTACGCACTTTGGACTAATCTATTCAGGGTACCGCGTGAATTTTTCGCAACTACTCCTTCATCCGTCAAAGGGGAAATTAAGCACACAGAGGGTTTGTGTCCGGACAATAAGAACGAGGGGAAAGTGGATCGATGGTGTTCCGTACAGGGATTAATAAATAACCATCGATAAATAAGAAGCAGGGAGCGATGAGTGGGTGGCGGTTAACGCGGACGAATCGAGGGGACGCTCGAGGGAAGAAAGATGAGAAGAAACGAAGGCGGCATACGGTGGAGGAATCGAAACTAACCCCAGCTTCACGCCGCTTTTACTGCGGCCCTTTTCTCCGGCTTTGGCCAGCGCCTGCCGGTTAATCCTGCACGGTGCCGCTTCGTGCGATCCGCTTTAATGCTTTAAGCCACCCCGCGGTAAAGCCTCGTTAGAAAGCTCGCGAGCGTGCACTGGGAATATGGTAGGCAAGGTTCTCTCGCAGATTGCCGACCCTCCTTCGCCCTCCTCCTCCTCCCAGAACCCGGAAGAAAGGCCAGGTGAGAAGCTGTGCCGAAAACTGCCGAATTCTCGAGGGACCGTGAAAACTGCACGGTACTTTTGCGAACGACGAGGCTTTGAATTTCACCAGTCAAGTTCTTTAGACGGCGTGTAACCTTGCTTACGGCTGCTTACGGATTTTACGTAGTTTTTTTAACGGCCGCATCACGTTTCGACAATGGACATTGACTCGAATCAGAGTTGACTCGATGCGAAACGCGAGTGAGCGACTTTAATGGAAGATCTCAAACGTGGTATTTGTCCATCGATCGGTAGTACGTTTTATATATAATTCTGTTCTCGATGTTAGAGTATGAAAGTGTACCCGATCTCGTCTCGACGATGACCGCGGTGCACTTTAATCTCGAGGATAAAAGAATGGATAGCGGGGGCTTGTAAAAAAGGGTATAAACCACGGAGGAAGCGTAATTCGTTCGACGACGATGGATCGCGATATTTCGAAATTGTCAGCTCTCCCTCGAAGGAGATCCAAAGCCGCAGAAGGCTCCTTCGATACACGCCCGCGAGCTTTACGAGGCCGGCCAGGTTAGAATCGACCCCCCTCTCGTCGCAAACCCTTCTCCTGTCCAGCAAACTGCTCGTGATTTCCAGGTCGTTACTTAACCAACTATCGAGAATCGTCGATGGTCTTTCGGCGTCGCGTAAGCGAGGTGAATGCACTCGGACCTCGAAAGGACGGCCGCGTATTCGTTCGGGCGTCGAGGAGAAAACGACGAGCGTGCATTCCCAATGTGTACCCGCAATTCCATCCGCGAAATCGGCCCGCGCCAAGATTAAAGTCGACAGATTATTAAACCCTGCCTGAGATTAAAGTGTTTCAAAAAATTCCAGCCGGCACTGGAGAAATTTCATCAGTGCACGAGGGAGGGGGGCACGGCAAGGCGGGGGGGGGGCAGGTTTTTAATAGTAAGTCGGAATGGAAAGTTTCGCCGCTGACATTCATTTTTGCCACGGCGCGTATGATAGAACGGCCTGCAGCTGCAGGTTCTCCAAATGTCCTCGAGCTTGCAGTCGACGATGCAATCGCTGTAGGTGTACCCTGCGTACATGGTCAGTAATTCGTCCGGAAAAATGCAGCCGCGCTTTTTCACGGGATAGGACATGATATCCCTCGTGCTGTAAAACGATAGGGCGTCCATTTCCAAGTATCTCTCCGTCAAAGGCGTGAGGTACACCTCCGACACCCCGCCGCTGGTCATGTCCGGGTAATCGCGCGGATTGAATATCGTCACCTAATCAAGGAGAAAAATCTCGAGTCGATTCCCCAGAACAGACTGTCCTGGAAATACAATGTTAATATTCGTGCATACGCCAATGCGAATATACCAATACAACGAAATAACGTACCACCTTGCAAAACATGCTTCTATCATATAAATATCGTGAAGTCCCTACGTCTAATAACACGTTGTCTTATTGCTAATCGTTTATTATATTCTTCCGGAGAGCTTTAGAGCCAAAGAGAAACTTTTAGCAGGACCATCGTCGGTACTCGAATCCAGCAAGGAGTCTCGTTATCATAATGTAACGATGCACGCATACGGTGCGCGCGAAGAATCCTACGGAGAGCCCCGAGTACGGCGAGTACAGTTATCTCCGTAGTCGCCGTCTCCTTTTTGCACGGCTGGCACGACTTCGAAATTCATGACTTTCTTCCAATGTAAAAAGACGCGTCGCGGGTCGGCCGAAGTTTTGCATGGAATATCGCGAGTCGCGGTTAGGGAGGTTGCGCGCGGCTGGAACCACGCGTTATATCGCCCACGCTAATGACTTTTGTGAGCTTTTTATCGTCGGCCGTCGGCACTATATGCGAATGAGGCACAGATGGTCGGTAATGGCCGCGAGCAGAGGGGAAAAAATTAAAGGCGCGAACCGCCGACGGTTGACGACGCCGCACTTTAAACGCGATAATGACCCCCGACCCCTTTCGATGAGCGTAAAGGGGACGCTCGTCGATTTGGCCTTTAATTAAAATTCACCGGGGCTCGCAACAGTCGGCCGGCTTAATTCGACCCATCCTGCGCTAGGCTCTAATTAATCTTCGAAATACGGCCGGATTGCTAATCCGCGGATTTGGACGGCGAATTTTACGTTTTGTCCGCGTATCCGCGGTACATCCGTAAAAAGGAAAAGAGGGAGTTTGGAGGCGTGCGCCTCGGACCTGGGATTTATATGCCCGTATTTGCCTTGGCAAAACTTGGTTATCACTCGTTCTCACCTTCCATCCGTTGATGGGGAAAATGGTGTAGAAGTAATCCTCCAGTAAGGGATCCATGACCACGGTCAGGCCGCGTCCTATTCCCAAATCCTTCACGTGCTGCACCTCGATCGGTTTCACTTTCCCGGTTTCTCTGTCGACAAGCGAACGAGGTAACCAGTAACGTTAAAGATATGCAAGAGTTTCAGTGGTAGATTTTAGGTCGTTGGTGAGTCATCGAGATAAAACTGTTTATAGCACGAGTCTATAATTATGACTTATGTATGTATATAATGTATATAATACATGATACATATATATATATGTATATTATGTATAGAATATTTTGAGATTCTAAGCTGGTGTATGCGGGAAACGCGGAATATGGCTGAAATAAGTTGGAGTCGTCGGTCGACTGTCGCGTAAAAAAAAAGCCCGAGGGCGAAGGGCGAACCATCCGCTCGTCGTTTCAGGCAACTGGGGCTGAAAAATATTTTTGCCGACTACCGAAAGCTGCCCGCTTGTCGTGGAAATACTTTATAAGACGCGGAGAGCTCCGCTTGCCACGCTCCGCGGCGTATTATGCCGTGACACACATTCTTAATGCCTTTTTAATTCCGACTTAAGTAAAACTTTGCATTTTAAACGAGAGATCCCGGATGCGGCCTGATGCCGAAAAGCGCGAGACGATAAATTCTCCCTGAACTTACACCGGAATGTCGTCCTCCTCGCGGGCATAATTGAAAGTGCAACAGAAGCCGTCCTGGGTTTTGCGAAATGCAAATATGTCCGAGCAGTTGCGTTTGTACCCGTGAAAAATGCATACCATGAGTACGTCCGCGCACCGTGGCGTCAGCTGAAAATCGCCTTGCGTTAGAAGAATTTTTTAAACGAACGCCCAACTCCTGGCCACGATTTAGTGGTTCGATCGACGTACTTATCAACGGGCTTCCTACTCGAAACGCGGCGTTCATATTTATGAATATCTACTTCGATTATTCACGGACAATGTAGATGAATATTACCAGCAACGAGGCGGATAGATAGCTTTGAAAAATTCAGACCTATTAAAAAAAAGATTCCAATCCAGCCTCGATAACCACTCCAGATAAGATACGTCAATTTCACTTTGCGCTATCGCGCGGTGGTCGGATGGTTGTTCCCGACGTTGAAGCGGAAATGTAATCGCGCGTTGATTTATGGATAAACCACAAGGTTGCACGGAGGGAAGACGGGTCGATGAGGGAGGACATTCGAACGTTAGGTGGAAAAAAAGAAGGCAAGCACGATCGAAGCTTGCGCGAATAAGTACTTGCGCCACCGACCCGCTTCATTATGCTGGTGATGTCGTAGGAGCCGTTGTAAAACTTCCGCAATAGACGATCTATCTCCGTGTGTCTGTTGTCGGGTAGGATGTAGGCCGACTGGTACAGATCCCCTAATTGCAGTATCAGATAGAGGATTTCCTCGACGTCCAGATTCGTGACCTTGGTCCTGAAACATTTCAATGCAGCTTCGCGCCCGTCGGACAGCGAAGAAAGTTCCCGTCCCGTCTGGTGTCGCTCGAATGGTTTTTATCTTTCAGCCGCACGCAATGAAATACGTAGCGCCTTAACTTTGTTCGTTCGATGTCACGAATTCTTTATACTAAAAGGCAAATGATTTTTTAAGTACGAGAAAGACAACGATCGGTGCTTTAATCGTACGCCTCACGGTTGAGGTCCGAAAACCATCGTGGTGATATGCCTCGTTTTAAAAATAACGCGCTAACAGCCAACCGTGGGTACAAAGAAGGAATTTATCGCGGCCATTGGGCCGGCGCTCGCACGAGGCCTGCCGCAACAAAAGGGCTAAATATTCCACTGCAATTCATGCGGCGACACGCCGCCCAGCTTATCCCAATTTTTTTTTAGGATATAAATAAACCGTGATATTAAAGCAACAAAATGTCGTCCTTTATAGTTAAGAGATTTTATAGGGCAAACTTGCGTCTCGATCTGGCCAAAGCTCGTCGATGTCCTTCTCGAAGTCTACCTTCCGTAAACGTTTCGAGCGCTAGGACGATGGGAGAAAATAAGTAGTCGAAGCGTACGTCCCTGTATAAAGCATCAAAGGCTAAACGCGTAAGACCCACGATAATTTAAGCGGTCAGAAACCAATCGTCCTAGTAAAAAGACGCGTGAAAGTCTCCAAGCCTACCTTTCTGAACGATTGTGCATAGAAATATATTTCATCCGTTTATACTCTAGGAAACCTAGCGTCTTTCCTTTATCGACAAATCCTCGACTCACTCCCTCTCCGTTAACGCGTCGAGCGAATCGAGGGAAATATTTTAGACTTCCATAATAAAAGTCGGTGTGAAAAAGAAGTGCGACTTCCGTGATTTCGAGGGGACATCGGAAGAGAGGGCGTCGATGAAACTCTTCCGAAGTTCTGGAACGTTTGCGAATCAGCGATTCCTGAAACGTCTCTTCCATTAACGCCCCCTCTACGCCCAGCTTTCGCCGGTAAGTTCGAACCCGGCGCAGTAAAGCCAAATGGTATAGGTAGATTTTCGTGCATTAACGCTTTATTAAATGACCCGTAACCGCGATTCTCCCGCCCTCCATCAGCGCCCCCGCACGAATTGGCTTTCGTTACATTCCCGTGCGTAACGTGGAAATTAACGATAATCGTTGTGGCAATCGAATAGTAATGCCGCAAAATGAAATAGAGCCGGAACGCCGATTCGGGCTTTAACGTGTTATTTGTACGTCGAGTGCCGTGTGCGCGCGTTGGTTAAGTAGAATTCGAAATACCGACAACGCGAGGTTGATGAACCGGGAATCCCACGGAATATCGCGTATCTTTATCCGGGGAATACAGTTCTTGCAGCGCGCAAAAGGGATTTTGTAGAAGCCTTAGAAATCGTTTTGGGACGGTCCATTGTTGGGTCAAGTGTTGGCAGTGGGTTCACGCGTACGGTTATGCTATGAGACGAATGAATAGGGGATTCATTTACATGGAGATTTGAATGAATTGTAAGGGTAGCTTTCTACGGGTTCAAAGAATAATATCTTCCGCAACGCAGCATAAAGAACCAAGGTTTCTACATTTCTCCCTTTTACATGGATGAGATCGTGTAAAAAAAAAAGACGCTCCTCTGGCTCATCTTTCTTTTGTTCTAATTCTAATTCGTACCCTAAATTTATATATATAAAATATATATAAAAACACTCTAAGTCATGATTATTTTCCGGCTGGCTCGGGGGAGTTTTTGCAACAAGCTAGTGGAACAACGTAGATCCGGTGATTTAAAGCCCGCATAGAACGGTAGATTTCAAACCAGACGCTCTTATTCATCGAGGACAAAAACCGCGCAGTGAAGAATCGTCGATGACAACCGTAAGACTTAGGAGCGGAAATCTTTGAATGTAACGAATCTCCCGACTTTGGACCACGCCGATATTTTTCTCCCTCTCTTTCTTTTTTACTTAACATGCTTTGTTGCACATAAAATAGAGAGATAGTGAAATATCAATGGGGGCTTTTTGCGAGGGAATTTTCGTAGCAAATGAACACCGTGCAATACCCGTAATCCATTTTAAAGCAACAAATCCCAAATAACCACGGCAGCCAGCGCCAAAAAATCAAATGAAAAAAAAACAGACGCGAGAGTGTTGAATAAAAATAATAAACTCCCAAAAATAATGATGCTAAACGGAACCTGGCGTGGATTTGAACGTTGCACGATTGAAATCAGCCATGCGGAGTAATTTCGTGCCGGGCGACGAATCGGTCCGCAGGATTGCGCCACCCGTGGAACCTCGACTGGCATTTGTGTTTATTTAACATCGAAAATCGCTCACATTTCGGTGGCCATGTCCATAGCTTGCTCACGACTTATTCTGTTAATCGTGCAGATGGAAACACCTGGAAATCGTCAACGGTAGGCTGGTTTTTATTCGACGCTTTTCATCACGCTTTCGTTGGAACATTTTTTTTTTTTACACCACCGAGGATGCATTAATGCGGAAAAAAATGGTCGCAGAAAATGACGAGGGGAAAACAAATATCGAGATGTCCTTCGGCACTGATTCTTACCCCTGCCTCTTACTTTTTAATTAAGGAATTGACGATAAGAGATGCCGAGACAGAACGTATCTCTAGCTGATACCGAGCTTTCATAAAAATTAAGATGGAAAGTACGATTGCGTGGCATGGGGGGCGATAGAGCGAATAAGGGGTATTTAATTACCTCTCGGGCACTTTTTAATCCCCGAGTTTGTAATAATATAATGGTAAGACAATGCCCCGCGTTATATGGTGCGCGGCAAGGAGTACGAGGAGAAAATAAATAACTCGGGAGAAGAAGGAAGCTAAGTGGTTAATTAAAGCGCGAAATTTACCTGGAAATTCCAACTTATTTGTAGGGAAGTAATCCGCGTCCACCGTAGTAACTATAGGCGCGTCCAAGAATTCCTGGTAGGCGTTGTGAACCATAAATACCATGGTGGAAAGCGTAAGGGTGTACACCACGATCCACAACAATCTGCAAGCATTGTCGAACTATCCTTAATAATCGCGTTGTTCAACTGGACGATGCGTTGCTTTTCGAACTGCTTCGAATCAACGTTGTTCTCTTATATGCATCAAAAAAATGTCTCCTCGTTCTAAGGTATTTCTAAACGGAGATACGAGGAACGAAAAATTCAGCGACTTTTAAGCACGCCTCGCTCTCCGTTTTTCGACCCGTTATTTTTAGAAGAGAACCTCCTGTCTTCGTCAACTCGAACCTGCTGGAACGAATAAATACGCGAGCAGCGCCCATTTTTTAAAAAAACATATTTCCCCCTCCTCTTCTCAATCGTGCCGATAAACCGACGCGTTACGATGCGATGAAATTCCAGCATGGAGAGCATTAAAAATGAACGGAAAGGGAGAGAGAGAGAGAGAGAGGGAGAGGGGAAGAAGGGTGGAGATACGATAAATAATGACGGAGCATAACAAAGCGGGTGGCTATTCTAGCCCTGTGCGTGAGTCAATGCGTTTATTACCGAATTTGCGTATCGTTATTAACGTCACGTACCGTGTAACATCGCGCTAAATCACGCTGCCGAGTGTCGCCTGGCGACGTGACTTCGGAATTTTGCGGAATATTATGCTTTTTTCCTCCCCTCGTTCCGCGCCCCCTCCCATCTCTCCCTCATCCACGCGAAGCGGCCGTGATTTATAGACGTCCTGATTTGTGGCATACCGTGAATCCAGCAATTTCTTCCCCATAACCTCGTTAATCCCCTTTAAAGCTCAATGGCAGAGTGCGTATATATGTCGGAGTTAAAGCCCTTCCAAGGCACCCTCCAAGAAGTCGAGGTGATCTACGCGCCTGTATTTTGGCCTCGTGCTCGCGCGGCACACGCAAATTCGTCTCTTCCGGATTTTACAACGAAGAAAAAACCACGCTAGGTGCATTTCTTCGGACTTAACCGAATATATCCTATGCACACATCTAGCGGTACGAATAATGGAAAACCTTTTTTTCGTCCGCCTTCGATTTTTTCGATTCTGGTAATAAAAAGAGATCGATGCGCAATGTCCCGATGGAGTTGAATAATACATGTACCTCGACACGCGTCATGTTTCTCTGAACGGTTGTACAGAACGTAACCCAAAACGGGCAGTCGGCGTGGAAAATTCTCGCGTTTTTCATCCAATACTCGTGGTTCTACCCCACCTTAAACAAGCCGCTCGACGCTTCGCCGTTCTGCGCACGATGGAACGAAAGTTTGACGAGCCCTCCGGCTCAAATTAGTTTCCCTCCGCGATCGAGTAATATTAACGCATTGCGCAGCTTTCAGCTTGGCCCATCGACCCAAAATCGATACGACCGACTTACCGCGAGGAGTATTTAGCGATATCAAGGAATATCGAGGGCTCTTCGGATCGGGGATGTCAATTACCTTTCGACCCATGTCGCCTGATTCTCGACGAGGTACTTGAAGCTGGTTAGGCTCGAGTACTCGCAGTACAATTTCAGGTATTTCAATAAAGCCCCGCTGTTCTTGCGCCCAGCGGAGCGTTTCCGGACGACCGGCGATTCCCAGCCGTACGAGGCGCCGATTTTGACTTTGGCCCCTCCAGATTTGTTTATAGTTCGCGTCGCATCGTTTCCTGCGCCCGTTAAAAACTCTATCACAGTTCGCATGACGGTGATAAAAAAAAGAGAGAGAGCAGTGGAAACGAGATGCGGATCTACGGTGAGAGGCGGAGGGAGAGGAAGAGAGAGAGAGAGAGAGAGAGAGAGAGAGAGAGAGCACGTGCGCGCGATACGGGGAAAGATTCGTTGGCGGAGCCATTCATTTTTGACAAGCGCTCGCAAATCGAATTTGAAACCGTCGCAAATCTAGACACGAGTTCGCTCCTTCGCGCGTTGATTCACAGGGATTTTAGTAACGGTATATTCACATCAGGAGCGATAAAGAAGGAAGTTGGTAGATCCTATAAACTATGAAGCAGATTTACAGTAACATTAAACGTACGTCATAAAAGATAGCGGGGTCTCGCAGAACACGTATATACGTATTGCATATACTCTATAAGATCATACTATCTTTTTTTTACGAGCCTCGGCCTCTTAGATCGTTAATCCAAGTAAATACCATCGTTATAAAACACGAGCGAGATGTCCAGCGGTTACATTTACTATACTCTTTCCCGTTACAATCTTTTTTGCGCCAATTGCTCTTCCAAGCGATTAATCGATCGTTCCAAGGCGGAGACGCCGAGATCGTTGGTTTCTTAAGTGTCAGGAGAGGTGGAAGCCGGGTAAGTCGGGGCAGAAACGACGAACTGGCAACCGCATTTCTAAACACGAATTCCCAGTAATACCGGGGCGCAGTTTCGCGGTATTATGCCTAGCACGGTTATGTCTCCGACAGCTGCGCGACCGTCTGCCTTTGGGATTGCCACGGCGACTGCAGTCGTTTACATTCCGGATCGTAAAATGCCCGCGGCCTCGTTTCGTTGGTTACACGTGCCGCACCGGCGACGAAGGATTTGCCCGACGGAAATCGCCTATCTTCCATCGTTCAGTTACGGACGCTTATCTCACGCACGGTCAACTCGCGCACGTGGCTCGAATCTTCCTGCTTATTAACCTCTTAGCTGCTTCGCCGCCGTATCCTTCGAATCCATGGTGCAAGAGTCACCGTAGTGGCGGGAGGAAGGTAATAGATTAGTAAGCTGACAGGATACCTTGTTTGTCATGGCGAGTAATGATTCTTGTGGTGACAGAGAGCGTGTCTACACGATTATTTTGAATTCTGCATCTTGTCTTCTGGAGCTCGAGAATTTGGTCCACTTAATCAATTAATTTTGCGTGGAAAACGATGACTAAATTCTGAATTGAAATTAAATCGACATTGAAAAATTGTGGAGCTCAGGTGGTGAGTTGAATGGTATTAGGGAAAGTGGTGTGGAAAAAAGGGGTACTGGGACAACTGGGCTTTGCTTTTGACTCTACCCCAATGTACGTGCACCGTTCGTGCGTAGCCCATTGCGTCGTTGTCCTTCGATTCAATCCCAACGAACATCTCTCTCTCTTCTTCTCTCGTCACCGTTAAAGACTCTCCCAGCTTTTCTACAGGCTCCACCACTTCGACACCCTGGTTTGATTTAATCCCGACGACGATTATATCTGCCTTCGTAAGAATTTCTATAATCCTTAACTCCTACAATCCGAAGATTCGGGCAAATATTCTTTTCGTTCTCGTCCCTCCAATTAGTGTCCAATTAGTCTCAATTTGTATCCTGAAAAGAAGTCCGTTGACTCTTATAAAGAACTCCACGCGCCTCGTGAATATGCATGTCTCGATTCTTCTCGATCTACCTCTTCCGCTCGAATCAAAGCTTCCCCGGCTTCATCGTTCTTCTCGACACTCCGCGTAACTCTCGGAAAACGACACGTCCGATACTTATTTTCTTTCGGAGGAATATCGGTCAGGACGCCTCGAACAACACGGCGACAGAGTCGGTTAATAAATGATGGCGCGATCGCGAACTTTCCCGATGGAGTAGTAAGCCTCCTCGCCGAGCGTGAGCCCGCGAAACGTCCGCGTATCAGAGGGACGAAAGAGACGAGGCGGTCGCTCTCGAGTCGTCAATCCGCGTGGTTATCTCACGCGCGATCGGCCAGGACGCACGGTCGTTGCGGGATGGGAAAAAAAATCGCCAATTGCCGCTTCCTAGGAGGCCTCGTGAATACTTTATACGCAGGTGCATGTCCAACCGGCGGTCGCAGGCCAGCGAAGCTTGCGGGACGCGCGGAAATTAGATCAAGTTTACACGACGTTAATCGAATTTCCATACCCAACCATTTTCCACTTTATCCCCTCCTCCACCGTCCGCCGCCCCTTTCGTTAGCGTACGTCCATCCATTTCTGGGACTCCCTGTCTCTCTCGCAGTTTCCCTTATGACTTCGCAGACCTTTATTACGATCTTCTGGAGGGTCGGCGCGCAGAAGTTTCGATGGAGACGAGGAGTACCGAGACGGGTCGATTAATACGATATTTTGCGCCACTGGTGGGAGAGAATGTAGGGAGAAATCGTGCGCCGAAGAGAAAAGACGTTTGGGAGGTTTTATAGGTAATATATTCGTTGTTTGGTAAGTCGAACCGTAAGTTTCATCGTTATTGGTTTATTACTTAATTTTAACGTGATTCGCGTTCGATCGAATGTCCTGCACCGGGCCAGAAATGATTTAGTGTCTCAGAAATGTTGGAACAGGTGTCCGATTCCTGACATGCCGATACCACGGTCAAAGCCAGTGCCAGACAGCGCGGAACCTGGTCTGATCACTGCGAGTACATGCTACTGAGCAATACGATAACACGAGTATTAGCGGCCCGTCACGCGATGCTACCCTTATCTGGACCGTGTAACATAAACATTTAATAACAGGGAACTGCGCCGCTACTTTCCAACCTACCCGAAAACACGGTACCGCATCGAGGAGTAAGAAAAAAATGAAGTTTGCGTAATTAATAACCCTGAATCTGGGACGGTTATTAAGGTTATTTGGTCGGAGGACTCGCAGCTCCTTGTCTCTGAAACGAGGATGCAAGGTATTTTTCTTCGAGTCGTAACGCGAACGAACTAGGCGCCGCGACATTGTCACCGGCGGTTTTCACGAAAAAACCTTTCAATGCCCCATCTCTGGTCCGCGTTCTTTTTTTCACTCCTGCCACGATGTTCGTTTGTATTCTATCGCCCAGTGGCCGGTGCAATACTCTTTCCATTCGTGGCGGCGTCCGGTCGGCGGTGAATTAAAAAAAGGCCGTGTTGTTTAGCTCGTGATAGAAATATCAAAAAGCGCGAAATAGTCGGGCCGAATCTGCCTTGCAAACCGAAGCAGGAGGACGCGTTCTCTATTATCGGATTATCCGGGGCCAGTTTAAAAGTTAGCCGCCGCTCGGAGATCGTCCTGGAAAGAGCTTCGATAACGTTCTCTATAAAATATCAAGTAGCTTCGTAAAATCTTGCCACGAACGCGGCTGTAACTTTTACTTCGGACTTTGCTCCGGGCATCGAAAAAAGCGAATGGTCAATACCCGAGGAGTGATTTCTCGTTTGCAAAAAACATCCAGATAGCAAGGCGTCGGGGACGATTTAATCCAAGTTGATTTATCCCACATTCCTGCGGGAATGATACTGTGCGTAATCTCACCGGTGGCCGCCCATTTTAAAGCGCGGTAATCCGCTTTTTATGTACACGCGTGCGTCGACCTTGCGCGAGGCAAAGGTACGAGCTCTTCCCCCCTAATAAACGCGGACGTGAATATACGCGGGCACGCGAGCCGGAGGATTTTTATGGAGACGTAAATCCGTGAATAACTTTAAACCCCGCGACATATACGGCGATGCACGGCCCGCGACTATCTCGGTCGGCCTCTATCTTACGCCGCGTCTATACCACGACACCTACGCGCGCACACTTGCGCGCGTGAGATTGCGCACACGCGCGTAAACGCGCCGCATCCCGCAAACGATTGATTCGCGCGATTCCAGTCGGCCGTGCGGCCTCTGCGAAAGGCGCGAACTGGATTATTCGCGGATCTCGCGGGAGGCGCGACGTGAAATTCGCACGGCATATCGCGGCCGTTTAAATGTATTTTCGCTAATTAATCTTGAGATTAATTCGCGCTTACCGGTACACCACGGGCAATCCAATTTAAATTGCACGCCAAACGCGCGAGCGGTACGTAGGTGCCAGGAGGCGATGGGGGGAGAGAGGGAGGCTTAAATTGCGTGCAACGCGATGAAATGGAAATTACGTTGACGAGATTTCCCGAGGAAGATGTTGCCGTCTTCCAGTTGAGGAGCCGCTAAGTGAATTAATGAGAACTATGCCGCGGAATTCAACGAGGGGCATTATGAGCCGGATTAAGAGGCCTGTCTCACTCTCTCTCTCCCTCTCTCACGTATCGTCATTTCTTTCCTTACGCCTTCCTACGAAGTCGTCCAACGACACAGCGATCGCGAGAGATCTATTGGACATTTAACCGCAAACTACGGGAACGAGAAATTTTCCTTATCCTCCATAGTCAACGATACTCTATAGACAACGTTGGTGATCTTACGACCGCTATTTTTAAAGAATTTCCTTGCAATCGTGTTCCTACAATTGGTTCCCGAGGGAAGACGGGCGGAGTTTTAACCATTCTTTAAACACGGTAACAAATCGATTGAAATGTTTCTGAAAGCAGCCGGAAAACAGAGTCGTTACAAGCTGCGCCGCTTTGTCCGCGTATTGGTGAGCGCCACACGTCCCTTTGGCCAGACCGGGAGAAAACTCCGAAGCCGGGGAATTAAAAGAAAGCTCCAAACTGCTTTTCATGAATCCACCAGGATAATGCCCTACCCGAGCGGAAGAAGGTACATTGTTAGAAGTAAATTGAATGGTCACTCGCATCACGCGCTTTTTTGCTCCCTCCATCGCTGAACGTTCGCCGCTCTCTCGCTTCAGCGAATCGCTGGAGGCGGAATCGCGGGTCGTTTAAGAGGATCGTGATAGCCGAAGGAACGCGAACTCCGTACGCTATTTAGGCCGCGATATATCCCGATTATGCAATCGTGGTACCTTTTAGTTTTTAATTAAAGCGATACGTTCCGATCCGCGCTCTCCAGGAATTATAGGGAAGGAGATAAAGCTAAACCGCTGCGACGAATTAAAGGATACGCCCTGATATTTTATTAAATCGCTCGGTATAATTGCCAGAGTTTAAACCTTGGAAAGGGTAAAAAGACAAAAAAGGATTGGTCGAAATACGAGAGATGTTCCCGAACGCGCGGCACTTTTCCGCGCGAGACGAGAGGAAGGATACATTAAGTTGACCGCAAAGTGACCGTGAGTATCCGGTTTCATCTCCGTTTTCCCTTTCATCTCCTAACAAGACGCCGCTGCTCTTCGTAACGGGATATTCCTTTCGAGAGTCATTTGTAGGACCGCGAGGATATGTTCGGCCAGGCGCTCCAAATGGTGGAGCGTAATTAGCAATTATCGAGTATGAATAACTCCTTGATATTCGATAGGTAAGAAAAAAATACGCGTACAGCATGGTGCTTTTCAGCGGTGAAAACTAACGAGCAATTATCCGGGACGAGTGAATCTTCCATGGTTGTGAATTAACACAAAAAAAAACAGTACTCGTGTTTGTAATATCGGTGGATAGAGAAAAAAGTAAGAAGAATCGTGGTGGTGGTGGGAAACATCGGTTTGAAATGAAGTCGGCGATCTTACTTTCGTCCCTCCGCTTTAACTCAATGCCCTCTCGTTCTTAATGCACCAAAGTACGCGGCTTAACGAGCCAGCACGAAGCACGAATTCTTCGGGAGAACATCGCCTCAACAGATGTGCGGGCGGGAGTACGGAGGGGAGGGGAAAAAAAGGGGGGAAAAATCGATCCGCAGGAAAGAGAATCGAGATCGTAGATACTGTCGCAAATTCAATTATATCCGGGAGATATAACGTCGGATGTAATCACGGCAGATATTGCGCCTGGCAATCTAGCCCCGCACGATCGTTGTTTCGAGTTTCTGCGTACATGCGCCACGGATCACGATTACCTTCCTCGCCGCGCCAAAATGGAAGCCGATGCTCTCGGCTTTCGTTGGGAATTACTTTCATCCCGGTATGCGCCTCCAAAATCGACGGTGTTTGGCAAAAAAAGGAGAAAAAAAAACAGGGAAAAAAGAGGGAGAATCGCGCCAGGAGCGCACCTGTCCGCATTTGGCCAATATACCATCGTGATTGTTACATCCTTGATAAGGGAATTTTCACGTTCGACGATCGGAGTATCGATGACGTGTTAATTCAAATAGCGAAATCTCGGTCGCGAAAGCTTTGGGATCGGATTGAAAACGGGTTTAATGATGCTATCCACCGGGGGGGAACTTTTTTTTTTTATCGGGCAACAGATTATCCTCGTAAAAGGCCTCCGTTCAACGAGGTGATGAATTTCAAACGCGATAAAATGTTTTCATCGCGCTTATCATTCGCTCGTATGCGCGCGCACTTGCTATTGGCGATTTACTGCTCTAATATTCCGCAATTCTTGTTGACTCATTGTTCTCGTAAAGTGATGTTCCGAGGCGATAACGTCTTTGACCTTTCCATCGAATAAACGGCAAACTGCCGTATTATCCTCCGGGCTGTATCGATGGACTATAAATCCGAGATTTTTGGTTCACCGTCCTAATGGAATATCGTGCGCGATAAATCCCATTGCCCCGTACATCATCGCGTATTTACGTCATTCGGCATAAAATTAACTCGACTGGAGATTTGCGGGGCGCGATCGATCGGGCCTGGATTAAGCGAGTCGCCACCCTGAATCCAAGAGCGATCTCTAGAATAACGCGGAGCTTCTACGTCTAATTGAAACCGTAGCCGTGGATTCCAGGAGAAATTACACCGTCCCAGGACCACGATGAAAATAAAATCGTCGTAAGCTCTTCGAAAGGGCGCAAGCTGGTAAAAACTCCAATTCCAGCCGAGCAAAATCGATATTATGACGCGATACTCCTAATCTTCTTGCTCGGTTAATCGAATAATAATTTATACGATGGTGTTGACGAGCAGTGATTTACAGTATCACTGCTCGTCAACGGCGCAGCATCGACTACCATTGATGAGATCGTTCAAGTATTCCTAAAATACACTGGATTCGAAAGACATATCGATAAACGTGCCAATGCTCGCAATTCCAACACCGACCCCCCGTGTCTGAGTGCGTACCTCCCGAGACTGGAGGATGCTTCAAACAGCCGTCGTACCTTCGTCACCGAAGTAAGACAATTTACGTCGGCGTTAATCTTCGGCAATTTAACCGGGTTAATCCCAGACGTACGGAACAACCCGTGGAAAACCTCTTTCACGCGCAATGCCCGCCGTTTATTTCATGGTGCGCTATACCGCGGGATAAGAAAGCCCTTTGAGCGACGAAGCGGACTCGACGAAGGTCTTTACGAGCCTTTCACGAGGTTCTTACATGCCGAATGGAGTTGTAACCTGGACCGGGATTAAACTCGCCTTACGCATACATCAGGGGTTACGATCCGGCGGTCGCGAGGGAGGGAGGCGAACGCGAGTAAAAACGAACGGGAGAGGAGAGCGAATCGCTCGAGGGTCGTTTTGGAAAAATACTTTACGACGTATGTTCGCGTATGCAAATGCGCCGAGAGAACCTTTTTTATCCCAGAGATGGCGGAAGCGCACTGCCCCATCAATTACGGGAAAATCACCGTTGCTGCGCTGTTCCTCCTCTAGTCTTCGGCCCTCGTTGCGGGATTTAACATTCGATATTTCCTCCTTGGACACCGCAAGATGCCTCGCAACTCCAGCTGAATTTCCAACTCAAATATCAATACGATACGTTCATGTAAAAATCACGATTTGTATTTTGAGGAGTGCAGTGGGCTTTATTATCATCGCGTATGCGATTTTGCTTGAAGATTTGCCCTAAGATAGAAATAAAGTACAAGTTTCTGTTTTCGATTTGAGAATATCCAACGTTAAAGCGGGAATGAAGGGAACGTCGCTTAGTTATCCACCGTGACTTTGGTAATTCCGCGACGGTTTCCTCGAAGACTCGCAACGTAGGACTTACGCGAAATTTATTTATGCGTCGCACGTTAAACGCGAAGTACTACATCGCGCGTGAGAGCATCCAAAACCGGAATGATATTCATCGCCGCGTCGCCTGGTTCGTTCGTTTTACATACCACCGTGTCTAAAATCCATCCCCGTGTAATTTCTCTCGCATAATTGCAACGTAAGACGACGAAAGGCAGGGCGCCAAGCGTCGTCGTCGGTGGCGAGTGTCGCGGATATAATCGAAGCGTCCCATTCGACGGCCCACAAATCGAGGCGATCGCCATTGTCCTCCGAATCGAGAACGCGACGTCTCGCAAGTGAATTACGGCGTTACATCGACGAAATACGGAAGACGCTTATTTCATCGTCACGTATCTGCCCGCAAAGTGTCACGCCGGGCAGAATTATTGCGCCCTGGCGATAGGTTAACCTTCTCCAGGCGGACACGAGGTCCGACCCAGTGTTAATAAACGGACGATCGCCGACAGCCATTCGCGGCGTATTCGAATTACGCTTCCAATATTTACAGAATAAATGGAACGCGTACTCTCCGCTTGGATCGTAATGGAAAGAATAAACGTCGTTTACACTCCGTAAACTTCGTACAACTTTCTTAATCATTGAATAATATATACCCAGATATGACGTTTCTAACGATCAGAAACATCAACTTCCCTGTAAGCGTCATACTGTGCGAGCTTTATTCTTCGCTCCTTCGTCCAAGCGCACGGCCACCTTGGCGTCTGTCCGTGAACGATCGCGCGGCCTGGAGGAAAATTATTGGGCCCCGCTTCCAGTTTCCGGTTCCTCCCGACGGCAGAGGGCAAGACGTGTGCGCGTAAGTACCGTGACGTTACGACCGCGTGTCTGTCCTTAAGGGGGCAGGAGAATTCTCTCCTAGTTCCTGGAGGTTCAGCGACCTCCCTCGCGAGGCCTCGAGAGCGAACCATGAATTTTGCATCGAAACAGATGCGTCTCCCCCGGGCGAGATTGTGCGGTTACGCCTATGCGCGTCGCGGGCCAACCATCCTCGATCCCCATCTCGAATATCGCCCTCCGCGATAATGCGCCCGGAGCATTATCGTGGAAAAACATTGGCGCATCTCCAGTCCGCGGGATTACGAAGCGGACGCGCGATTTAACTGGGAATTATTTAAAAAGATACGTTTATCGTAACGCTGCGTGCACTGGAACGAATTATTCCTGCATTGAGATAACGAATATTTAGCATTAAGCGGGAGCATCGCGATGATATTAATGTGGAATATATTTATTTTCAGGAGGAGGGCATTCGTTTTGGATTTAACGTTTTGAGAAGATTATTGTATGGATCTAAGGGCATGCGTGTCGTGTAAATGAGAATAGGGAAAGAGAGGTTTGAGAGTTGGAAGAAGGAAGATCGTGGGATCTCTATCGATAATGCTTAACGGACGATCGCTTTGCTCGGTGATGCACGCGCAGCGGTTCGACCAAAATGGCGATTCGGGGACATCAGTCAAACGGTGCCACATGTTGCCAGTAGGCGTCATGACCGTGCGTCATATCGCTGTCGCCGGGTGCGTGATGCGTCTCCTAGGTCGAAGTATTTCGTACAATTTCATCCAGGCTAATTACCCTCGGTGACATCGATGATACTCGCGCTTACGCCTAATTTCGCGCCCATCGTGTCGCAATCTCATCCTCGCACGGATTTCAAGGATGGGTCGTGTCCGCGTTTTCGAATCTGATTCGCGTATATCGTTGGGAGACCTAATTTCGCAGCTCGCGAAGGCGGATACGTTTACAATCGTGGAGTATGATCGATTAATATGGAAACAAGCGCGTCGATCGCGCGGGTGATAAAATTGAAATTCGTTTTACTAGTCGCGCGACAAAAATAGGAGAGCATGAATAAATCGAGGAGATTTTTAATTCACGATCGGACATAAATACGTTGTGCGGCCAAAAGCCCCTGCTCGATAAAAGCTCTCACGTTCCGGGAAATTGTCGTTCGTCCAATTAATCCGCAGCGTTCGGCGCGCGGTGGGGAAAAAAAGGGCCTGGCTCGTCAAGAAACGATTCGACTCGGTCTGTCGGCACTCGTTCGAGTCGTGAGGTTTTGTCGTGGGCGAAATCAACAGAGCGCCCTAATGCGCCGCGCTTTCGATCATTTGCTTCCGCGACGATGCAACGAGACGTAAATCTCCCTGGCGGTATACAATCGCGGCGCTCGCGATTTATTCCGTAAAATGCGCCGCAAGGCGATTCCATCGACCGCGCGTATCTGCGATTCCATATCGCTGATAAATCTGCGCGGGGGGGGGGAGGGAGCGACGGAGAGAAAAAAAAATGGAAAAAGCGAGCGAGACCGTGGAAATTCAAAACATCGGTAAAAGTGGACTAAACCGGAGGAAACAGAAAGCATCCAGGAAACGCCCCGGGTCTCGACGAAATTCTGCGCGGAGCAAGGAAAGTTGTAAAGAGGAATTTTTTCTTATCAACACGTACACGAATTTGAGGTCTGAGCCAAGATATGAAAAGTTTCAGCGTCGACGCGCTAACTGGCGAGGTAAAGTACATTAAGGCTCCGTCCTTGGGAATCTCTTAGCGATTCCATCCACGAGGCGGAAACTTTGAGATTGTCCTGCTGATTTCCGGAAGGAATTGTACGATTCGGCAGACGTTCGGGGGGTTTGAGAGAATTTCCTAAGGTAGAAATATTCTAAACGTGGCACGTGTGCGATTACGCGAGAGCACGCAAGTCAGACCTCTCTGATTTTAATGAACGTCTTGCGGGAAGATTAAACGCGATATATTTTTCCTCGCGCCGCACATTAACCCGCCTTTGCCCTTCCATCCTTTGACCAGCCTCTCCAGATATCCGCATTGCCGCGTGTACAGCGTAATATAATTCGGTGCCTCTTGGATTAGACGGGTAAGGCGCAAAGCCCGGTACTTCCAGATTATACTGACCTAGACATAACGCAATATACCCAGCTCGGTTTATCCCTCGGTTGATTCACTGCGCGAGTATCGCAACTGATATGGAACAGGTAGGTAAGCGATGCCATAACGCGGAGTTGCAAACTGCGATACACCGCGGCCAATAATAAGTTCGCCGTTACGCCGAATTTCAAAGGATATTCCAGGAGACTAAGTTTGCCGCCAAATCGAATCCGGAGGAAGGAGGTCGAGCCGTGGCCTGTCCGTACCTACTGTAATCGTAGCTTGCAAAGGGACGGTATAAGGGGATATCGAAAAAGGCAGAAAGGAGAGGCAACCTCGATGAGATATGTGACCAGTTCAATAACGACGTGAGGGATTTACGTTACGTCGCTGCGAATCTTTCCTCGGCCGTGAGTGGAGCAGCTCTTTCCACGAGATACCCCGTGAATTCTCGGCTCATCCTGTCGATATATGACAGACCTATACACTCTCGGGAAAGGTATGGAGGAGAGGCGATAAAGAGAAATCAGCAAGGTATCGTAAGAAATATCCGTGAAGAATTCCTCGCGACAAAGAGGCCGTGCGAGGTATGAGGTTTTATAACCGTAGGAAAGAGGTACGAAGGGGAAAGGGGGAAATAGTAAAATAAAGAGGAAGCGAGGGGAGAGAGGGCATGTCGGCAATTCGTCCGACGAATCATAAATAGTTATACGACCGACAACGAGCGGCGTACAGCGACTGCCGGGCAAGATTAATAACGGCCGCCTGACGTATTAATCTCATTGAATAATGACAAATAGCCCGTAGGCTGAAAAGTTAGTTGGCATATTCGCAAATTAACCGCTCGGTATTGGCATGGCCCTGTAATCGCTGCCAAGAAGATTAATGCCCCGCGAGCATTATTCTTTCCCTCACCTGAAGGCCGATACGATGAAAGCCCCCGTCGTCTTATAAATTGCCAAAATTGTCTGGCACATTCTCAAACGGAATCGAGTCGCATTAGATCGTACAATGGATCCTTCTCCCGACAAAGGCTACTAATGCTATTCATTATTTCGTCATCTTCCAAGGAACCTCTTGGTATCCCTTCGCGTGGTTCATCGGGAGAAATACCTTTTCTGTCCCACGAAACGAATCACATTCCGTGCATCTTCTTCCACGCGATTCTTGCTCCGACCAAGTGACTTTCCGCGACTCGTCTCGATTTCTTTTTACGCGCGAGCCGCGGCAAACAAGATTTTCATTAATTATTCTTTGCAAATACCTCCATTACTTTCTTGGGACTCGGTATCTCCGTCGGTCACCTTTCGCAAATTGCTCCGGTTAAATAAATAAAGATTATTCCCGAGCAAAGGGGAGGGGGTTGGAAAAGAATCGAGGTAAAATTAGGCTATCTTGGCAGCCGCTCTCGACGTATTATCGGCACTTTCCAGGCGTCAAATTTGAATACACCCGGCACCGGCAGTCGGGTAAAGCGTTTGGCTTTACTGGCACGTGGCCTTTAGAAACGCGCGTTACGCCTTTTTGTACAACTAAGAAGGTGAGAGAAAGGTGACTTGTTATGAGTACCCGCCGCGGCACCTTTTGTTTTTCCCCCCAGGGACGGCACAGCGGGCCACTTTTGAAATAATAAACCCCGGGAGAAAAGATAAGCCTCCTTTCCGACACGAGACGCGCGGGCTCGCACGCGCATACACACATAAACGCATGCACGCGCGCCCATGCGCATTCCATCTCCCGCGCGCATGCACCTCTGCGCATACACCTCTGCGCACGCACACATGCGCGCGCACATTGCATACACACATGTACACGCGTATACATGCGCGCGAAAATATATACACGCACACCTACGTAAACACACATACGTGTGCACAGCCAGCTACGCGTAAACGCAAGCGCGCACATACGCGAGCGTACACGACGCACACTTCCCCCCCCCCCCCCATGATGGGTACGAAAACGGCGAGCATGACGCCGTGGAATTAGTTCGAGTGCTAATTAAGCAACCGCGCATGAGGCCAGAATGTAAAACGTCGGACGGAGCTTTTGGTGCGGAATGGCAATTAATCGTCGTGGCCCATTATGAGCGTGCCCAAGAAAGGTGGGCCGGAATTACACGGGGAAAATGCGGCGTGCGTTGACAATTTTAAACCTTTGTAGACGCAAACCCGACCGCGTAGTTTTACGGCTTGGAAGGGGAGCCGAGATACTTCGGCCTTCTTTATTTGTAGAGCGCGACAAAGCAAGGTCGATCGCGATACCGGGTCGCATAAATGGAAAGGGTGACTTTAAGAAGTTGCCTCGTTTGGACGTATATCGAGCAGCGAATATTGAGAGTTTACATGGCTTTGGGAGTTGTTAAAGTTTATAAGAAGCGCGGAGGGCCGATCGATGAGCTCTCGATAGAAATAAAATGAACGGTAAAAAAGAGCTGTCCTTCTGGACGAAGTAAATCTTTGCGTATCGTATAAAAAATCAAAGAAGATATGGAATAAAGCGGGTATTTCGCGCTCGGAGTTTCTCCGTCAATTAGAAGACCGATTACTTGGGGATTTTCCCGAAGCGTAGATACTCGTCTCACTCGATCTGGACTGACGCCACAGAAAAGAACTTTCCATCGTACGAATGGACTAAAGTTCTGCTAGTCGTTCAAGGTTCAGCGGCTGGATATTCGATAAGACCTTCACGATTAGATTCTTAATCCGCGATTAGAGGAAAACTTTTCGATCGACGAGAATCCAAAAATAACAAGGATTAATCAACTTGAATCGACAAAATTCTCTGGACACCGTGCATGTTTCTCAAAGCTCCTGGTGGACGATACCAGATCAATATCCTCGACCATCGAGCATTGATTCGACTTAATTGGCAGAGATTCGACGAACGGCCCCGCCGTCGAAGAATGCCATTGTCGGCCTCTTCCTTCTTCGTCGTTAATTAAAGCTCGAGACGTGGGTTGTTTAAAAAAAGTGGGAAGGGCGGGAGGGAGGAAAAGCGGAGGGCTATAAACGGAGTGCTTGCGGGGTGGCGTAGGGCGGCAGGGGAGGGAGTAGTAACCGGCGAGCACCCGGAGGCGTCGGGGAAAATAGTTGGAAAATTTCATCGGACCGCGGCCCGTACAAATAACGATAAACCGATGGAACTTCCTTTTCAGCGTCGAAACGCAATATGCTTGGCAGTTTGTGCGAAACAACGTGCTCAAACATGGCCTCGGCATAGAGATTCAATTTCAGAACGACATTAAACGGCCGATTTTGAAGTCTGACCGTTAGTTCCGCCGCGAGGCGCCGATCGATCGACGATTTGCGGGGCGCGACGTAGAATTAAATTTTCCGCCCACGGAGCTCGGCTTTTTTTTCGAGGGGCAAAAAAATGAAGCCGGCAGGTTCCGTAATAATCGTGATATAGATTTAAAAGCGACATTCCCGTCACGAGGTAATCAAATTGCATCGGGACATTGTCTTGTCACTTTACCTTCTCGTGGAGTTCAATTGGCTTTTAAGCGCGCCGCGTGATTACCGCCAATTCGTACGATTTCCCGTGGATATTAACGATCCACGTCTTTTAATAAACGAGAGATATTTACATTACACGTCTTCCTAATTCTGATTCGATCGCGATCTCTTGATTCTTTATACTACAGTTATATCACGATCTAAAAGATTCTCATAACTATTCTTAATTCCAAATCTGAGGATAACGATTCCTATAGTTTATTCGAAGACCAAGCGTAGCTTCGATCGTACCGCAGAAAAACCCGTGCTCATTATCCACATCTCTCTTTCGCTCTCTAACTCCAATCAAAGCACAGCGTATTTTTCTCCGCCAAAGATACTTCGTAAAAGGAGTGACCTCGAACTTCAATCGTCCGTGCGAAAAAGCCTCGGACAAGGCGCACCTGTGCCACGGTAACTCGAAGCCCGTCTCGAACGATATACCCTCATCTAATGGTTTCCACGATCGACACCGAAAATAAACCGTGGGCAGGAACGTGGCCGCGAGTGCCACGCGCCTTTTCGAGCCGCTCTCCTCCTTCCACTTCGGCCGCGAAAACCGCAACGCGTGGTGCAGGGCGGCCGATTCGATTCGAAGGCGGATCTCCAATTTCAATTCGAAGGGGCTACCGAGGGCCAGAAATTTCTACGCGATGGGCAGGGGCGGGGAGAGGTCGAAGGGAGATACCAGCTACGCAAGCTCAGCCGCCGTAAAACGAAACGCAAGCCGGGTATTTTAGACATTGTTAGCGACCTTTGCCTCCGCTCCGCACAATCCTCCGGAATTTCGATCCTACGTGCGTTCAGCACCGCCGACGCATTTTGTAGCTCATAACGCAGACGTATTCGACGGCCGAGTGGGCGAGCCTGAAAGCAGTTCGCACGTTCGCGACCCCTGGACGCCTTTTATGACCGCTGGTTAAAGAGATTTCGCCAGACAGACGTGCAGCAAAGATTTGCCTGAAGACTCGAGCACCGCCTTTGCGCTTTGCGGAGGAACGATAAAAAGCACCCCCTCGAGTAGACGTACGTGCGGAGTTCTGCGGTAATACGCTCGACGCGGCCAGCGAAAGCTATTCCAGCAGGACACGATTCGACGCGTGGGTATATAGATGTCCGTTTGCAAAGAAACACGGATCTTTGGTTCGATGGTCGATCAGCTTGGCACGGAATTCGATGAAGATTGGTTCCTCGCTCGATCCTACTTGGCGCATCTTTATGAAGCTTTATCGTCTCCACTCTTAGGATGTACCTAGGTATTTGGTACTATGCAGACAATAGGGTATGACCAAATACATATGTTTGCCGAAGGAGGCAAGAATTAGACATCGGGTTCCACGCGAATGGGACGAATATCCCGGCTCGTCGCCCTTCGATCGAACGTACGACCATACGAGGGCGATATTAAATTTAGTATGTTCCAGCGGTATTACTTTATTTTATATCTCGTCCATTCATATCGAAAGCGAACGACCGTTCCTGACCGTCTGCCGCGACTCTGACCGGATGTATCTTACATCTTTATTGTTCAATTTCGGGATATACCTCTAGGCCGGATGGGAAAAGTTTTATTTGCTCAATCATATTATCTGTCTCTGGAAGGTAAAGTCCCCTCTTCGAATAACGTCGGCCGGCTGTAATCGTTTCCTACGCAACGACAGGCCGATCTTCGATTTTCAGAAAGAGCTCGATATCTTTATCTCCCACCAAATACCCAGGTTACTCGACGAGGATGGTAAATTGCCGGAAAAACCTGCGTTCTCTACTTTTTATTACGCGATATACGAGTCGATGCTCACACTTAATAATTCTAAATTCTCTTCGTGCGTGGCTCGAAATGATTATGGTTTATTAAAATTAAGAATCAAACGAAATTAAAAATCATAAATATAAGTTTGTGAATCAAACTGTATGTGGAAAAGGGGCGTGGAAAAAATTGGATCCTCGAGTGACCGCACCCAGACTTCCTTCGCTGGTATTTATATCGATCGAAGTTCCAATACGATCGATTCTTAGGAATCGCAATATTTCGTCTCGTCGACCGACCTTACCACCGGCAGATCTTGGCGCGGCTGCATTTAAGCTGGCTAGCGCGCCCTTTGCTGGAATTTACATGGTCAGGGAAAGGCCGGGGTACCGATTCGTGTATCCCATATCCGACATCGCACGGGAATCACGGTCTGGCGACCCTCTTTACGCAGCCCCGACACGGCCCAGAAGGGGCCAACTGCAGAACGCGTTAACCATTGGTGCATCCGGACTGTGGTGCGTTTTGCAACCGCCACATAACGGCGTCATTGATTAATGAATCGTTTCATTAACTCGATAGAGACGCCGCGCCGATGCCCGCCCGCCAGGGTCGCACTCGTTTACGTTTATTACCGAACTGGGCGACGCGCTTAATTAAATGCACGATCCCAGGGATTCCAATTGAAAGGCGAAGCTCGCTCGTTTCAGCGTACCACGATATCCATCGGTGTCTACAAATCGATCCCCCCTTATTCCCAGCTTATCTCTTCCTCGACCGATCCGCTTTACATTCCACGCTGAGCGAACCAAAAGGTACGGTCATTCATCGCGTGTAACCGCGTCGTAAAAATTCGTCTCGAATCGGTCTTATCTTAATCGATACACCGGACCTCGATTCGAAGGACGCCGATGTTGTCTCGCGATCCTTAACGGCCTATACATCGCCTTTACCGCGGTATAAAAGGATATATATCCAGGAACATTAACATAATCGGGATAAACGAGCGAAGGTTATAGTCCAAAGATGCCGTATCGCTTGGTGGATGTAGGAAGGAAAACAAAGTACAAACCGCGAGGTTTTCGGATAGGAAAGCGGATAAGAGCGGTTGCCCGTGGTGCACCACGGATCCAGCACTTGCACGCAGAGCGTACGCAAGTGCACCGTTGTTCCGAGACGTTTGCGCGCTCTCTGAGCGTATGTAAAATGCATACGCGGATGCAGCCTGACGGAGAGGGAATGCGAGTGGCGAGGGCGCGTGGCCGCGAGTAGCTATGCACGTAGGTACGCGGACAGGTTGCGCAGGGCGGGACAATATATTTTGGCGCACCGGCGCGTTATAACGTGCCGAAAGGAAATTCTCTACATTCCTTTCGCGTTTACGTCGGGACGCGAAATTGTATCGGGTGGGAGGGCGATATAAAAATGTAACTCCCATAAGGCAGCGATATAAGATTTCTCCTCGGCCGCAATTCCAGGTGAAATAAGGGCCGCGATCGTTGGAGGGCCGTTAATCGTGCGCCAATTCGATCGTCGCACGTGTTCCTCGTCCCGATGGCGCTGCAATTCCGTTTGTCGCTCGCCAGACCCTGGGAATGTTTATAGGAACGACATTGCGGGCCAGAGGGGGGGATGTAATGCGTTACCTGAGAGATTGAGTCTGGGAACGACGTTGCGAAACCGAGGAAAGGATGTAACGCATTACCTGAGAGATTGAGCCTGGGAATGAGAAAGCAGGGGGATCGTTTAAGAGATATTATCCGATCGGAGATTATTTTGGGTTACAGTCGCTATTTGAACAACTTGGAATCATCTAAAATCCATTTCGGAGATTGCCGTTGGAAATAAGACGGCACGAGGTTCGTTTGAGAGATATTATCCAGGATAATAGGGGTTATTCTGGATAGTGGATGTTACTCAAATTGATTGGATAGGTACGAAGTCGATGTGGAACGATGTATTTATGGATACCGAATGATCGCTCGAATATCGTATATTTTGAAATGATTTATCATAGTTGAACGTGGAATTAAGTGGATATAAGCTTGCGTAAAACTATGGTTTTAAAGTAGAAAATATTATATGCCCATACGTCGCGACAGGTAGTTTGGAATCACCGTGCATCGTTCATGAGGTTGTCGAATATTACGTCTTTTAAATGACGATTTACAGAAATACCAATTTCATAAAATAACGCGCGATACGAAAATATATCACGGCGGAAATTTCGTTGCAACTCACAGCCCCGCAAAATAATAACTTTGGAACACCATTAATCATCGGCATGTGAGTTTCACACGAGCTCCCTATCTCGACGGATTTGTAAAAAGTTTCGCAAGAGATTCCAGTTTCAAAAATATATCTTCTTTAAATAAGCGCGCCGGGAGCTTGCTTTGGTTAAATAAATCGTGATTAAATGCGCTTTTAACCGGCGATGGTAAACCGACTGGCAAACGGAAAGAAAAATCGCCCTTGCTATTCAAGTAGAACTAAAATACGCGGAAAAATTACGAAACGCTTGGACGATTCCAGCTTCACGGTAAATATAGGCATTTTTTAATTTATGATAAATTTGCGAGCGTGCAAATCTGCAAGCGCGTAAAAAGAACGACAAAATCGTTTTACGTATTTAAAAAATCTACGGACTACTCCGATATGTTTCACAAAAATCCAGCATTCTTTAAAAAAAAAAAAGGGTCTATTCCTAAATGTATTCCCCCGCAGACGCCATTCCCTTAAATATTTAATACCCTCCACCGCAAGGGCGTACATTTCGCGTACCGCACGTTCTTAAGACCCCAGTAATGCATTATTAGCCAAATTTATATCCTCCCTCCCCTCGTTACAAAATCATCCATAAGTTTACAAAACCTGATAAAACTTTAAAGCCGCACAAACGACCTCGACGACCTCTACGAATCAAAAACTTAGGCAAAGTAAGGGTAAAAAAGGAGGGCCGACAAAAAAGCGAGGCCGATGATATTCCAGCGCAGTACTCGCCTCTCGGTTTCCCTCGTATGTATCTTTCTGGCCGAGCAACAGAATATTTCGCGTCCTTAGAAACATCCCCTTCTTTCGTCCCCTTTCTTCGATTACAGACCAACCGATGACCCCGTTGTACCTTTCAGAATTTCCAAATGGGCGAAACGGTCGCCGTCTCTCCTGCAAAACCCTTATAATCGTCCGACCAGAACTCTTCCATTCCACGTCCTCTTATACCTGACGAATAACTTCGTTAACTTCTCCGAAACTCGAGGGAACTTTCATCTTGGCGGGGTCTAAGAGCCGTGGAAAAAAATAAGCGAGGCTTTAGGGAGAGAAGGGCGGAGGGCAGGGGGGGAAGAAAGAGAAAGGAAACGTCCCCGAAGTAGTGTGCAGTCTACGTGCCACCACTCGAAACTCAATTTTCTCTATATATTCCGCAGGTTCTTCTTCGTTGGACGAGGTTATACTTCGAACGAGAATCCGAGCGCATACCACCAGCATCTGGATCACATATGCGCTCGCGTCTATGGCGGCACGGAATAATCTTCTCGGTGAAAAGGCCCCTCCACCGATCGAAGGACTTGCCACTTTCGAATATATACTTGTATATACATACATATATATGTATATATATGTGTGTATGTATGTATGCATGTATGTATGTATTTATATCACTCCCTCCTTCTTATCCTGACTCGCTTTGCCGACGGTGCGGCCGGAAGTGTAGTAGGAAAACACATGGTTATATATACGACACTTCTACAAACAGTCCATTTGCGATATTAATCTTTTTCTTTATATATTAATCGTAACTCAATTTGTGGAAACTCTATCTTTGTAAAAAAAAAAATATCCAGAGCTACGTAAAGTTAATTTTACCACGTGCCTTTTCTCCGATTCTGAAAATTCCTGGTTTCGAGTAATCACAATAGTAAAGCACAATAATCGCGGTATGATTTTCCAACTGTTCGTGCCAAAGCGTCGTGGAAAAATAAAGCGACGCGTCTCGGTTATTCCCGGGAAAGCCCTTTCTCTCCATTGAAGGAGCTTTCACTTTTTCAACATACGTCGTGGCTTCCTCGTCGATAGTACCTTAGTCGATATCTCACGAATCTCCTCGAAAAATATCCGATCGACTCGTGCGTTGCTTTCAGAGAAGCCAGCGCTCGGATCGAAATCCAGGAGGTGCACGCGCCTGAGAATATTCCACGCACAATAGCCCGGTGGAATGCACGAACAAGACGTGCTCCTACGTGACACATCGGAGCGATGGATCATACGTACATAACGTATTCATGAAGAAACATCGGGTCCTACTCGTTATGGATGCCAGAGCCCAGGTACGATTCACCATGAAATCGAAGTCATCGATACGGTCGAGATTTGATTAACGGCCAGTGAATCGAATTCTCTCGCGTAAACCACGATAATCTTCCTTTTGCTCTCTTCAATCCAAATTTCTCATAGACTTTAACACATTAATTATACCACTAAAATATTAATATAACCACTAAAATACGATATTCCGACTTGGAAAAACGTGTCTAATTCCAATATAATTGTAAACGATCGATCAATTCCAGGAGAAACGATGATCGATATTAACCAAAACGGATACATTGAACGCTATACGAGGATAGCGGGAGAAAGAAGAGGAGCCTGGGCGTCCGCAATATCCGCGATATCAAATCGTCGTATTTAAGGGAAGAGAGAGGCAGCGGAGAAGTCGAGCAGCCGTGAAATCCGTGATATAAATTCTCTGTCGTAGACTCGTCGGGCCTTATCGATCCGGTTGGCGCGGAACGACGCGGCGGATTATCCGGGGCGAACGCATCATCATCGGCGACTTCTTTGTCTTCGTCGGGCCGATTCTCCCAATGGGAATTACCGCTGTCCTTCCGTGGAACGGGCAGGAAACTGCGAAGGGACGTCGTAACCGTGAAACGCGGGGGACGAGGGGAGAAAGAGAGCTGTCACCTTTGCCGGAAAGCGGAAGAGAGTCCAGAGTAATTATAACCCCCTCCGGCTCCTTTGTTTTCGCCCTTCCCTAGCCGAGCCTCTCCCTGCCCTTCCCTCCTCGATTTGCCCATGGCTTTTTAATCCACTTCGAAAACCTCCTCCTCGCGACCCTCTTCCGCTTTCAAGCCCGGCTCGCATAATTTCTGGACGAGGGATAAACATGGCCAAGGTCGATCGTGTAGCTTAACACGATTTTGTTCTCCTCATTTTTTAGGAAGCTCCATGGACTTTGGAATCTACTGGATATAATGTATGCTGTTCTTTCTGAGCGCAGTATCATAGAGTATAGCAGAGATGTGTAGTATGAATCTATCGCGTGAAAAAATGCAGGGGTGTCGGGTTAGAATTCGAGTCGAGGGTTCGAACCGATACACCATCCTAGAGTTCCGAGCGTCGAATAGAAGACGCATTAGGGATTCCATGGCGCTCCGTCTGAGGGAAATCTGCGGTGCCGTTGGGCGACTCCCCGACCCGGTAATTGATGAGAAATTTTCTGGCTCGCCGCGGAAACGCCTCCTGTCTCCGAGACGATAATTAATCGAAAGAACGGTCTCGCTCCTTTTTGGCAGGACCGCCTAGAACGCCCGTCGATGTTCCGGAATCGTTGCCTCTCCAAGAAGCCCTTCGAGTTTGTAAACGATACGAGATCCTTCCGCTGCAACTTCGAAGGGCATCTGATTGGGAAAATATTAATAAAAATAAGTTGAGCGAATCAAATGTGTACTAAAGATATACAATTCTGAGAGCTAATCCAATTACGATTATTACTATTATTCTAAGGTAAGGATTTTTGGGAAATCGAAGTATTCCCATAGAGCACCGATCGCGCACGTGGCCGTTTGAATCGCGTAGAAACGCTTTAACGCGACCGACGAAGCGCGTCTCGTGGCGGGGCCGTCAAAGCGCGAGAGTTAACGACATAATTTGCCTCATGGAGAACGGTTAACGCTATATTACGCGCGATAAAGGCCGGCTAGCGGCACCGCCTCAAAGCACCGACAATTACCGCGAATTACATATCCAAACGTAGAAATTCGGTCGGGCCTCCCCCTCTGACGCCGCGTCTCGACGCGCGAATCTGCGGGCTCGAGTACAACGAGCCGCTGATAAATCAAACATTTATGGAGCTTCGAAAGTTCCGCCGTACTTATCGGCGCGAGGAGGAATCTGTCTTCCAGGACGAATCGGCCGGCAAGTTCCCGGCTTGTAACATGAATAATGTCGCCCCAAACTTGCGCCCAAAGTCCCTTAATCCGTACCTGTTTGAATCTCGTGGGCATCTTGCCGCGTCACGCGTGACAGCGCCCTCGTTTTTACACCCCTCCCCCCTTCTACCCTTGCTTCTCCTTCTGCTGCTCGCCCTCCCAGCGCCAGGAGCCGTTAACCGAGGACGAGGGTGGCAAAAAGCCCGTGGAGGCTTACGGGTGCTCCCTTTATTCCTCCCACAGGTCGGCAGCTATGTACGCCGCCGTCAAATCGTCACACTCCAGTTTTTATTGGCTTCCGGACGTCAACCGGCCGTCATTCCTCGCGGACACGTTCGTGATTACGAGTCCTGGCTCCTACGGCTGTAAAGGGCCCTTTTTATTCCGACGGCCTTCGCGAGAGGAGAGACGGCCCTCCCCGTTTCTTTCTCTCGCCTTATCGTATTTGTCACGGCGCGGACGATGGAAAAAAAGGGGCTGGCGCACTCGCGAGATGAGAAATGGCTTGGCGGCCGATGATAATGAATTTCGTTGATTCGGGGAAAAACTCGCCGTGATTTTTCCATGAGCATCGGGCCACGTTTCTGCCCGATTGAAACGTTGGTTTTTGTGAGTCGCTTTGTGTATTATCGAATGCGATTTGTCATCGCGTTAGAAGGAAAGCGGGGAGTGCGATAATTTTAAGAAGGTAAAAGTACGTTTTGAAAGAAGAGGTGCGAATAATTTTAGTGGACATTTGCTGTCGTACTATGAATTTCTGTAAAGCTCGGTGGTAGAGAGAAAGGAGTGTAAGGGCCGAGTGGAAAAATGCCCGGCCAATAAAATCCGTGTTGCGAGAGCACAGGGCCGTTACCCTTCGGTTTTTATTGGCACTGGGTCGTCAAGAGTTCGAACACAACCGTAATTACGAACACTGGCCATCGAGGGTACCCAGTCCTAAGAAGAAAACTCCTCTTCTGGAACAGATCTCGCCGACCCTCTGAAAAGACTTGAAACCGCTCGAGAAACGCTCGAGACTACTCGTGTCGACTGCTCTCCCGCAACTTGCTTTTATTTCTCCGAGCCAAAGGCTGACGTCGAAATCTTTCCGATATTTCATTATATATCGCTCTTCGATTCATCGTCCATTATCGAATTATCTTCTCGCCCCCGCCTCCGGAACATGTCGCGAGACTTTATCGGCTGCACTCGAGGCTCGCTGCTCGGCCAATGCTCGATGCTCCTCGCATTAGAATCCACGGGCGGGCCAATCGTGAACCTACATCACTACTCGTCGTTCAACGCTCCTTACATCGCATCAACGTGCGAGTACCCTGAATAACAGCTGTCGTACGTTTGAATATTTCAACAGCTCCTATACAACGTGCAAAGTGCGATTGCAAATGAAGTTTTGAGAATTTGATTTTGAATTTATCGTACACGCTCTTTACTAATAACAATCGACTTACCATTATTGAACAACGTTCCAAGTCTTTATCGTGGTTGTCGATGGCGCGTGTAATTTGTCTATTCAACACAATTCTCTCGTTATGTCAAAGTTATAGAATAGAAAAACAATGAAACATTGTGTATAATAATTATTATACGTACATACTATTTAATATTCCACGCCACTCTCGGGCTAAAGTCCCATACGAGATAACGATACGCATTGGCCAATCTGTACCATTTGCCCGTTAGGCATTCCTCCGTAGAAATTCATGCGCTCGAAGCGGCGAGGGGAGGCGCGTAAAAAGGCAGATAAACGGGGGCAGGTCGCGGCCTTGTATTAAGAGGACGGCGTGAACGTGAGCGGATAAAGCCGCGGGGGTAAGTTGACGTCGTAATTTTTCAGCCTTACGCGGGACGCCGAAGTACGGCCCCTGACAAAACATCCCCCATAAATAACAATTCCAAGGTGCAGAGTGCGTGACGTCGTGCGCCCGGTTTAATGCATATAAACGTCAAGCGGTCGCAAAGGCTCGGAACGTCTTTTATTTCTTTGTAAATAAAAACCGAGGAACGACGAGTCGACTTTCTTCAAACTATAGGACTATATAAACCTCGAGTTATACGGATGGAAGGAAATATTTATTTTTAACTTTAGCACTGCGTATTTAAGTATTTTTACACCGATCCTTTACACGTTTTACGCGTAAAATCTCGACTTTCAACGGTACGCAGATTGGAAAGAAAACATGCCAGATTAAAATACGATGCGAGTAAAAGGCATTGGATGGTCTTTATCCATTTGCAGGGACGCTGGAGCGCTTTTGGCCGGGATACAATACGATCTGCGGATTTCGAGAGGTCCGGTACATATGTGCAGGGACCGTGGGGCGAGCTCAGAGCCCGGAAGGGATTTTCAATAATAACCAAATTTATGAGGGCGTGGAAAGACCCCGGTTATAGGAGCTTTTAGCATTAGAGTGCTTGCAGCTTCTGCCGGCATCGAGACCGTGCTTTCCCAATATTTTTACGCGGCCCTGCGTCGATCCATATATGCATACCAAACGTCTCACAATCCCCGAGGTTCGAAATCGGTTGGAAAACAATGCTGCGAGAGGTCGAACACCATGATTCGTTAATCGTGCGCGATGCGAGAAACGTTTATGCATAAAGAAGACTTTCTCCCCAAATCCATTCTGCGTTTTAAACACCGATGGCTACTTTTTTTGGTAAATATTCGGAATCAAATTTTAGACAGGAAAAAAACGTCGGAGATTTATGACACTCGAGAAGGAAGGAAAAATATTTCCTTTCCCCTGGAAGCAGGTTCTAAACGGTGAGTGGTCCTTCCGGTAGATGGCCAAGAGAGCTTTACGATCTATAAGGCGCATACACGTATACCAGAGGACGTTGTTTCATAAACGTCGACTATCGATAGCTCCGCAGCGTACCCTTAGCATCATTCTCCTTCCTCATCCCCATTTACCATGAAATTTCACTTGCAGCACGGCGATGCACTCTGTGCGAGTATTCGGGAAGAAATACATAATGTAATGCGATAAGGAAGATTGCTTCTTAACGAAATGTAAAAAAAAAGAAATATTTAATAAGACACACGCATATCATATATTTAACATTCTTAATCTACTTGCTGGTTGTTAGTTTAAAAACAACCCGTGATTCTTGGTTAAACCGAGCAACTATTCGCACACTTCCAGTCGACCAAATCCACATTTCCGGGTAGAATATTAATAATCTTGGCCACTGACGCGTGGCCCAAGTAATTACAAGCTTACCTAACTACGAATTAAATAAAATGGATAAGAGAAAAATCGTAGAATTTCAGGTTGGCGAATCCAGTCGTGTTGAGAAAAAGGCGTCGAAAAAAATCGGGCAGCGGGATAGCCGGGGCAGGATTCTTCTCTCGGATAATGCACAGTGCGGCCGGCAAGAAACCGCGGAAAAGTTTTCGGCGGACGATTGCCCCGGAGAACAATTTTTCCTCCGCCCACCGGAGGTGGGGACTCTCTTTGGTCCCCGGGCGTATAAATTGTCAGCAGTTTTGTACGTATAATCTGTTTACAGCGCGACTCGCCGTGCGCCGTAACGACTGGCATTTTTAAGGCGCCTCCCCCCCTTTGTTCCCGGTGTCTCCTCCGCCACGAACGATAACGACGAGCATTTTGGCAGAGGGACGGGAAAGTGGATGATGTACGCCCCGAAGAAGAACACGGAACGAACGGCCGAGAGGCTCTGCGCCTGAAAACACCCTCGCTCCCACCGACGTCCAGTTCCCGCCACACTTCCCTAATAACTAATGGATGAATATATTTGGTCACGGTAGGAAAGTCCCCTGGCGATATCTCTCCCTGGAATTAAAGGCCGGTTCTCTTCCCCCCTGCTCTTTCACCTCCCGCGCACTTCGCGGTCCTCTTCGCACCGCCAACTCTCGATACACCACCCTTGCTCCCCATCCAAGCTCTCTCGCCGCCCTCCTTATCCTCGTTACTCCGTACTTACGCTCTTCTACGCTCCTCCAACGCCTTCTTTTTTCCCGCTCTATGGTAATCCCGAGAAAGCTCAATTCCCAGTGTCTTCCGGAAGGAGCACTGAAAGCATCGGGAGAGTGCAAAGTTAATCGGCGCGGCACCTCCCGAGGGGTTTTTATCGCTCTTCGATCGGGTAACCGATCGTTCGACGATGATTTCGGACATATTCGTAGCGGCCAGCGGTAAAAGGTCGATCGCAATTGCGGGACGTGGTTAATGGACGGGAGCTGCTTTAACTGACCGCGCGGAATAACGGAAGGGAATGATTAACCGCGCGCGACGGTTAACCCATTAACGCGTTAAATGCAGTCGCGCAATTAACCGATTAAAATCGAGGATCGCCGGGACGGGGGGTTGATCAATTTATCGGTCGACCACGTGGGATGATTGGAGCAACAACGCGGCGACTGGAATAAATGACGGGCCATGGAGAAAGAAAGGGACTGCGAATGATAAATCCTCGCGTATCAGCGGGCGGAATATCATCGCGTCGGGAGACGAAGAACAATGCCCGGAGGTTTCCACGTTTCATTAAACCGAGAACCCGTGTACCGCGGTTGTTTACAACGAACTCCTACGCGTTACCGTGGGATTTATCGGGCCGAACGCTCGTAAACAGCCCATCAACTTCTTCGTGCGTATGGATACCTGGCACACGATGCTTTATGGCCGCAACACGCCGGACCTTTTTTGCCTCGCGCATTTGCCCCTTCCGCGAGACTGCCGACTCCACGTGAGAAGAAAGACGCGCTCGTCGAGGGAGTTCGAGATTCTCCATTGACCGGAAATAGTCCGCAAACAAATTCTATCGAGAGATTCACTTTGGGGAGATTATCCAAAGGAAATCCCTCCTCCTCCTTCGTATCTTCCTTTGGTGCTCGCGTGCCGCGGTTAATCGCGCTTGCTTCCGAAAAAGTTAGCTCTTCGGACGCTCTTGGCGCTTCTTCCATACCCGTGGGCGCATATCCAGGATGCACTTCGCCCCACCCGCTCCTCTCTTAACCCCGCGATGCCAAAGGATCGGCGCGTACAGCCCATCGCGCCCATTATCCCCTCGGTTGCCTGCGAAATTAATCGATGGTATCCCACGGAACGACGCGCGTTAATCGAGGTTTATCAAATATTCGATGGGCCTTCGACGCCGTTGGCCGACGACGAGAGCATCGGCCCCAAAGTCGCAGCGGACCTCGCCCCCCCTCCCCGCGCCTTTTCGCGGTTCGCGAGCCTTAACTTCATCGCGGCGTTTACGAACGATTATCGATCACCATCGAAGGCCGAAGGAGGAGGCTTTGGGGCGGGGGAGGGCCGTGGATTAGTTTCAAACTCGAATCAATTATACGTACCGAGCGGAGGCTGCGCTCGCGCGCGCGCTCGGCGTGCCGAGCTCGGTGTACCAAATCTAATTAGTGATGCCGATTTAGCAAACCCTAATTGCGCGCCAACATATCACCCGCAATTTATGCGATGCCCGTGTTATGAATCACTCCGCGGGCCGTGTTTTCCTACCGGGCCCGCTACACGATCCGACCGTGATTCGATATTAATTTCCATACTTATTATACGGCCAGCTCGGCTGGATCCTGGACCGAATACCGCAGGGAGGGATAACTTGAGTCGTACTCCGGGATGGATGCGTCCCGGAGCATTATCGAGAGGATACTCCTTATCGTTCCTCGACGTGGGAAATAGCGACGACCGTTTACCTCTCAGCTACCGGCTGGACCTATCCGAGAGGCTGTGTCTCTTTACAGTGGTATTCGTTGTGACGTAAGTGGATTACTTTATTGATGAATTTTTAGACATCGACTACCGAGATCATTTGGCCTAGGACCTAGCGTTTGAGATGGATAATTCGTCCGAGAGTAAAGGACCTTAACCGATCGCTGGTGGGATTTAAAGGAAGGGGAAACCACGATGGTTCGCGGGGCTTCGACGATATGGAAAAGGTCCCTTTTTTCTCTCGGTGCCATCGACGTTCCTTCCAGCGTACCTTCGCGATGATAAATAACGGTCCTTGAGTGACGAGCGTACGATCGTTTCGGAAAATCGTTGTCCGTACAAGATCGATGCGGCCCTTTTCGGATGATAACGCTCACCCCGATGGAGCCCCTTTTGCGCGTTCTCATATTTATCACCGGCACGAAAACCAACGTTATACGGATTAAGCGTGATTAACGAAGAATATACCCAGGCCTCGTAATGAATCATAATAACGCAGAAATACAATAGCACGATTCTACGATATTCGCCTCTTCAGGCTTTCTCTCCGGTCCTCGTTTATTCGAATACACCGAATATCGCGAATCGACGAAGCCTCGTTCGGGCCGAAGTCCCTGCGCACCGTGGAAATTATCATTTCGCTCAATAGCCAATCTTTCATCGCGCGGCATTCGCGCATTGTCATCCATCGAAAACAGGGATCCCAGATACGTCAGAGTCCAATTACTCGGGGGGTCATTAATCGTAATTGCGAATAATGAGCGCCCCTCGTCGAGGTTTTCAGCTGGCGGGATACCGGGTGTATCGTGCCGCGTCGGATATAAATTCCAGCGCTACCTGTGCGATTGTACTGTGTAACCGACTAACCGAGGCGGCCATTGTGGACAGGTATACGAGAAACTGAAATACACACCCGTCAAGCGTATCAACCGTTCGCTCACGTTACACGATTAACATCCTGCCGCGCGTTATTCGCTTCAACGCACAACGCCGGCCAGAAATCGCTTTTAATAGAAAAACATCGTTACTATGTTTAATTGCATTTGTATGCAACCGCGGTTGCGGCTGAGAATCGGGTGTATACATCGAAAAGCGCGTAACGCGTAAAATCCCGATGTAAAGGCATTACCCTTGTTTGTCGTGTATGCGTAGATTAAATCATCCGCGTATTCATCGCGTCCCGGCCACGGCCGGATTTTTCATTTAGATCCATCGTGTATCCATCGTATCGTGAATATCGAGAGATTTCGTATTTGGAGATTTATAATAGAGGGAGGGAGGCCGAAATACTCTGTACTTTAGGTTAAATGAGCGACGCGGAGAAGTGCTGCGTTTTTTCTAGTAAGCTCGGAGCATCAACCGAGCGACGTACCGAATAATCGTCCAAAGCCAAACAGAGGCCATATCGCGCTCTGTCAAAATCTTCCGCTAACATGAGTAACAGATTATCTTCCGCGAACGATCGATCCTCCTGGTGGAGTATCAGCTTTCAGTCCCGTGGAAATCGAGCCCTAAAACGCGCACAGAGGCCGATCTATATCAAGGAAGGTACTCGATAAACAATCGCGCTCGGTCCCGGACGCGAGCGACGCCGCGGGAGCGCGAAATCGGCACGGTTATTAATTATCCGAGCGTTGATTATACGCGTGTTAATTATTCGACGAGCCGAGACAGCCAGACGTTAATGCTTCGGCCGTTAATTAATGAAATAAGAGGCAAAGCGGATTCATACGCGCGAGATGGGCCGTCGTAGGCCGCTTATTCGTATCGCTACGTACGAGGCGTACACGACGATCGACGAACACAAGTTTTTCCACGTCGATCGGAGCCAGCGTGAAAATCGGCACGACGAGGATAATCGTCTGGTCGGCGATCGTTCGACAGCGGGCATCGGTTAATGTAATTACAGCCAAACCTATTTCTAACTCCGAGATGGATCACTGTTGACCGTTTGCCCGCTTATTTGGCGAGCAAACACTGCAGTTATGCGTCACAACGGACAAGATCAGTGTCAATGTACCAACGCGGCGTGTAAACGACGGCATAAAATAGTGACCTGGATTCGCGGTTAGGAGAAAATCATTCCAGACTCCGTAAGCACCGCTCGGATCACCTTCGAGCTAAACGATCGCTCGAACGAGGATTATACCGCGGGAGGAGAGTATAATGGATCGGCCACCGAGCCGTCGTTTAACGAAGTTACAAATATTTGTATCGGCGAGATGAATTATCGTCGAGCATTTATCCGTGGATTTTGGCGAACGCGGAAGCTGCGCCTGTATCGGCGCGAGGCTAATGAATAAATTACCTAATAAAATTTCGCCCAACCTTCTACCGTGACGCACCGGCGTTACGCCACTCTATTAACGCACCCAAATTACCGTACAAACGTTTTAATGCCCGCTCGATTTTCCAGCCGTTTTCCGTGCGTAAAACTCATTAACGATGTATCGCGAATGACGCAGCGCCACGCGGATTTCCAGGGCGACGTACGCGCCCTTTCGCTCGAAAAAACCATTCTCTTTCTCTGCACTCCTCGATACCTTGAGAGAGAACTCCCGAACAATTAGGCTCTGGAATAAATAACCGGAGTGGTCCAAAAGCTTTGCGATCCTTGGAAGACGTACAGCAACGTCGGGCTCGCGTGGCACCGGCATCACTTTCAACTTTACCCTACCAACTCCGCGGCATTACGAGCTGGAAAGTTCACGACCGCATCTACACCGGCAAACGCCTCATACCTATCTCGCGCCATCCCAACCTCCTCTCGTATCAGCTCTTATTTACTCGGCGATAAGTCGACGCCTGGTAAATTTCCGCGGCGCGTAATAAAAACCGACGCGCGTCATGCGGACGAGGCGTAAAGTTCCGCGGTATCGGGTTACGGTTGAAAAATACCGCTTTATAAGAGACGCGTCGACCGATGGAACGTGAGAGGGAAAAACAAGTAGCGAGCGTGAGGCTCGTGTATAGCTTCGAGTCATTACAATGTAACGCCGAAAGACGCAGTCAGGCACGAAGGAGCGCCCTTCGTCGAAATGTTTTAGACACGATATCTAAATTAATCCAGGACACTCGTCCTTGTGTCGTTTCATCGCCGTTTATATCCTCCTTGTTGCTTGCGCTCTGTCTGTATTACTCCCTCGTCTCATTACCAACCTTTTAGTTCCCTTTACGCACACCTCACCTGTCGTCTTTGGCCATTATTTTTCCCTCTTACGCAAGCTGCTCGAGCCAGTGCCACGATTAGGCCCGGTAATTAAGCGATTAACGCGCACTCGCGACAATCGATATCAAAGGGACACCGATGAGAGGCTCCGTTAGCAGGAAGGATCGGCTATTTGCATTTAAAGCGGCCCGTCTCCTTGACATTGATATATCCCTGTCTGTATCGTGGTCGAGATCGGGCTTATTTATAGGCGTCTCTCCGGTCGCGGAAACGGCGCCGACGAGAGGGAGAAATCCGGGACGGTGGATATTCTAATTTAAACTCCGAAAACCTTATTTCGATGCAAAACCGCGGCTATCGCTTTTCGGCCGGTAATAACCTTCCGCTGGCGGCGAGTTATCGCGGAAATATGCGCCCTTCGCGGCTGCACTGGCGACAAATTCAACGATAACGAGCGTAATCGACTGCCGGCGTGTTTTCCGGGAGCAGAAGCGGCCGCCAGATCGGGCCGATCTCGGTTTATAAGGAAGTTTTTCCGGAGCCAGGACGGTGACGCCGGATTACGGGCGGTGCGCTAATAAAATTTTCAAGGTAATCTCGAATTTACCGCGGCTCCATATTTATGAAACGCTACACCGTTAATCCCGACTAACGTATATCGCGGGCTCTCGGAAGGGTCGGGGAAATAAAATTGTGTAGAGCGGTAGTTATCGCGCCGACAGCGCTATAAATACGAGCGATTTTCTAAGGTGGAAACGAGAGGTCCGTAAACATTTCCAGGGTGAGCGTCGATCGACGATCTTTCCAAGTCGTGTATCCTCGCGGAAAAGTATTCCTTCGGCATTATTGGGGTCATAAAGGGAACTTTGAGTTTTCAGCGTCGCTTCAGAAGGCGCGAATAAATAAGCGTGGATATACGCTTTGTGCAAGCGCGGTAACGAAATCGGGGAAGCATATCTGGATCGCCATCGAATGAATATGGAATGAGGGCGCATCGCGGAATGCGGAAGCAATCAATGGGCCAAAAAATGAGCCAATCAGCGACTTATACCGAAATGCGAGGGACGCTCGTTCGATCGGCGAAATGGCCTGTCATAAAATCAAGCGATACACGCGACCGGTTAAAAGTATGCAAATTTGGCAACCCATTTCGAAAGAGTCATTAAAGGAGCGCGATGCGCGGGCCGCGCAATTGTCATCCCGGTAAATCGAACTCGATGGTTCGAATCAGCGCTTTGTTCGGTGAGTAATGACGCTTAAAATTACATACAGCACCGTCCCGTGCGGACATCGCGGCCAGATTTTAAGTGCTCCTCGGATCACGGCGAATCGCGCACGACCATTTTGCCGATTAAAACAATTCCACGTCCGAATTATTCCCATCTCGCGCAAAGCCGTTGGTACGATGTTTCGATCGGAAATTCTGGATAGAGGAATCGCTCCCGGGGAAAAAGGGGGAATTGATATTCGAGCGGGGTCGTTGGTATCTCGCGAGAGTGCCATCGATTACGATAACATTTCTAAGCAGGCCAAAGCTGGGTTCTCGATTCAGAGTTACCGAGCCGCAGGGCCGAACAATATGTTTAACCACGTGCATCAGCTTTCCACTTAGCCGAGATAATAGGGATACTTCTGTCCATTGTACGCTAATTCAGATAGTCAAGCCGAACATAATCGTCTTACTGCCAACTACGCGTCTGGCCACCTGAGCTCACGGAACTACTTAGTCACGATGCATCCACGACGAACGACTGTAACCGTCCATTTGCTACTTACCGGACGTTCGAAACCTGCGCCTCCGCGTCTGGCCATATGGGCATCCACTCCACTTACCCGGGACAAATCCGTTGCACCGTCTCACGACCACTTATCGGATCCTTTGCATGGGAAAGTTTCGCCCCGGCGTATTTCTCTAGAATTCGATCATTCCGAGCTACTGCCGCTCTCCCTCGAGGAGATAACGAACCGGTAAGCGACGAAAAATTCCTAAGCAAAGTATCATAATTGTACGATTAAATAGACGCGTAACAGATTTCGAATTGGAGCACGATGTCTACTTTTAAGGAATTATCGTTTGCAACTTATTATTCTGCGATAATAGAAAGGATAGAAGGAGCGATAGGGAAGACCATTAGAGAAATCAATTCAGAAATACCGAGAACGAGCAAGGGATCGAGGCGTCTATGTATACATTGATTTATTAGCTTCTTAACACGCAGAGATCGAGTATGTGAATTCGCATCCTGATTCGTGCTATTATTTGATACGGATAATACGGTTTTCGAGGAAGAGGTATTGATTATCATCATTCGCGAACAGTCATCCGAATAGGTATCGGTGGATGAGGCAGAACTGCAGTCAGGTCGCCAGGGGGATTTACATCGCAAATCGCATACGGTCCTCGATTCCTTATTAATGGCAATGCGAGCTCGATGTGGCCGCGCGCCGCATGCCGATCGAAAGATCCGTTCCGGTTGCGTTCAATCGAGCATACAGATCATTGACGATCAGAGCTCCGTTGGCAGCTGCGTCCCGACTCCGCACGATCCAGCCTCGATCCGATCGAATATTTCGAGGGCTGGCGCGACGATAACGGAGCAAGCTCGGTAAGTCGGCCAATAATCCCACGAAATTCTCGAAACAGGATTAAAAGAACTTATCTCACGCGCGTACCGACGTTCCTCCAACTTAGGTTTAACTTCGTTCCTGCGAACTAAGCTCTCCATTGTCGCGAAAGCTCCTTCGGATTATCCGAGTAGCTCCGATCGTGGAAAATCCAAAACTCGGAAGTTTTCGGAAACGGGCGGCATATCGCTGGGAAAATGTTGGTGTAAACGTTACCCGTGGGAAACGTTAATATCTCGGGACGCGATGCGCCGAGGAAACGAGTTTCGCGGCTATCTCACGGCCGCGCAGTTCCTCCGACAACGACGTTGACTACTTTCTTCCTAGCCCAGGGCTGCTCCTCGCACTCTTCCATCCTCCAACACGCTCCTTCTCCCTCATTACCGCTTATTTAATTTTCGACATGGACTTTCTTACTCTGCTTTCACAGCCGGTAGATACTCTAAAAGAATCGGTATGGTTTATTTAATTTTCTGCGTGGACTTACTCTAATTTCATAGCTGGTAGAGACCCTAAGAAATAGGTATAGTTTATTTAATTCTCGACATAGGCTTGCTTACTCTGATTCCGTAGTAGACGGAGGCACTCGAGGATGAGTATAGAAATATTCTTTGAGTCGAGGATAATTCCAAAGCTGACGAACTCTCATCCGTTGGGCGTCCAATAATAATTTCACTGGTTGGCCACTGGGGACACTCGGTTAGCCGAGTAGCTGACGCTTCGAAGCTCCGCCGGAAATTCGCCTTTGACGAGACGGAGAAAGTAAGGAGCGTCCCGAAATCGTTACAGGAGGTCGCATTAAAATGTCCGCCAGGTCCGCGCCTCTTTTCTTGCTCGGCGGAAACTTAGTTTATAAACTGCAACGCGATTAACTCGCGCTATCAACGTGGCCAAAAGCTTCCCAGGAAGCCTGTGCGGAGGACGGAAAACGTGGAACAACGGGAACTTCTCGGCTCTAATACACGCTCGATGTTCCGCCGCTCCTTTCGTCACCCCGACCTTCCATCCCAGGCGACGCTGTCCGGGACCTCCTCGTACCTCTCCGCAACTTGGTAATTGGCTCGAAATGGAACCCCTAACTCCCAGATTTCTTCTTTCCGCGAAACTTTCACGCGTGCCCGCCCTACTAGGACCGTAAATACCCGCCTTGGACCGAGATTTGGGCTTAGGACAATGGTATTCTTCGTGACCGGGTTCTGCGATGTTTAATTCGCACGCTGCTGATGGTTTTGCCGCTGAATCTTTTTTTTTCTTTTGTTGAGGAATCGATGAAGAAAAGGTAATTGCTATATAAGATTTCTCTGGTGTCACTTCATTAATTGCGGAATATTCCTAAGGTCTGTACGTTCGACAACACGATTTAAGTTCCATCTACTAATCTAATAGTTAACTTTACCCTATGTGCGTCTAGTCGGAGATCTGTACCTTGACAGCAGTACGCGCATACTAATTTTGCTATTACATTTTTTTTGTAACATCCAATAAGATCGCTACATCCAACGGATTCCAAGCGTCTCTGGAACAGAAATCTTCAGTCGGAAACTCGTTCCGAGACCGTCGCTCCGCACCAAGGATTCCTACCGAGCATCGATTCGAAGTAAACCTTGGCCTGCAAGTTTCTCGTCCGAAATCTGTGCAGGAGAACCGGGCCGTAAAACTCGTGAAGATCGTCGATCGCTGAGTGCACCGAAGCTTCTTTGGTCGTGAGCAGGAGGCAATTCCAGGGCGACCACTCGACCTCCCTGCGAAACCTGACGAGTCTCAGCTCATCGAGGTTGTCGCACTCAGAGATGCCGGACCTTCCGTGCCAGATGTCGTCCACGAGGCGACGCACCACTTCCGTGTCGATAACGAAAGCGGGACTGGTGTAGCATCCCATCTCGCATCGCCTCACTTCGCGCAGCATCCTCTCGTAGGGCTCCTGCACGGGCCTGGGTCCTCTGCGAGCCTTGACGTAAGTACAGCGCTCGCAGGTGGAGGATCGAAGCCTCTGACCAAGAGGAAACCTCTCCAAGGGCAAGAGCCTCCCGCAGGTCTTGCAAAGTTTCGTAACCGCGGCGTTGGGATCCTCGAACCAGCGATTATCCGCCCCGAGGTCGCCCTCCAGCGAGTCCTTGGCTAGTCTCAGAAACGTGAGCTTCAGTCGATTCCTCAGCCAATTCAGACGACGCGGATCCACGTCCCGGGTCAGGAGGTCGACCTCCTGGTCCACCAGGTAAGTCAGGTCGGCCGCGTGCCGACAGGTGTGCATGCTGCACAGTCGTTTCACCTCGTAGAGCAGCTCGATCCTCTCGCCAACCTGCAGATCCTCTCTGGATAATTTTAGGTAGAGATTCCGGTGCTCGCGAGCACGCTGGACCTTCAGAGTGTCCACGGTAATCGGCTTGCCACGGCTGTCCCTCCAGACGACGGGCTTCGACAGCTCGTCCAGGAAGCGCCTGCTGCGGTTCTCCTTGCAGCGCAGCTTCGCCTTCGTCTTCATCGAGTCTATCGTGCGCAGCAGCTCGACTTCTTTCGAGAGGATCAGACCGCAGAGCGCGAGCCTCGAGGACTCGAAGAGCGAGCGGCTGCTCCTCTCGGTCTCCAGGATGCGCCAGCGATCGAGGAGATTGTAGAGCAGCTCGAAGTCCGCTCTCGTTCGCGGCGAGGCGCGGTTCAAGATCGTGAAATCGGTGCTGCGACAGGAGATGGGTTCCTCCCATGGTTCTTGTTCCTGGTGGGTCTCGGAGACTCGTCTATGCGCTGCCCTGGCGCGATAAGCCCTGAGAAAAGTGATGGATTTGGGTAGAGATTTGGGTAGAGAATTTTTTTTAAGTTTTTTTAGAGCTTTTGTTTAAGAATTTGGGAAAAGAACGTTCTTCGGGAAGAAAGGAAAATAAGATCTTGCTCCACGAAAATCACTTCGCGTAATTTCTAGGAACGAAGGTTGGGGATGTTTGAGAATCGATGCGATTCGTGTATTTGTACAGCGATTCAAGGATATTCGTTTCCGTCGCACGGGGTTTGCGAAGGGGCGTTGAATAATTACCGCTCCATCGGATAGGGAGTTCCTTGAGACATCGAGGAGAACATCCGGGCTTCCCTATCCGCCGAGTCTCTCGAAATTCCGATAATCCGTGGCAAGAATCGGCGAGAGAATGGATTTCATTACCTGTAGAACTTCTGTATCTTCAGGGTGCTCTCCAGGATGCTCTTATCGAAGGACGAGTCCATTATCCTCGGGCTGGCTGGGGCGAGTGGAAAGGGTCCGGCTCTCAAGAATCTGTCATGCGCGTCCGGCAGAAAGTGCACCTGCACGGCCTCGTCCTGATGAACGTCCGTGAATTTGTCCGCGTAACGAACGGTCTGCGTGACGCTATCGTTCCTACCCTGTTCACTCCTGCCGCTTATACGCGTCTGCGTGCACGCGTTGTAATAAACGAGCCCGGTCACCGTGTTCTTCCATCCGCCCAAAAATTCCTTCGTCCTGGGACTTTGATCCTCCAGCTCCACGACCAGCACCATCCTGAACGCGCTTCCTGCGTTGGTCGAAAGGGACCAGTTGCTTCGGAATAGAAATTTTAGATTACTCTATACAGGGATACTAGATTGTATGCAAAGACGGTGATGCAGATAAACTGTAGAATGGAAGAGCGTTTGGAGCTACAGGCGTGTATATTTTTGGGACAAAGAAAGATGCTAACTATAGCGTGAATATACAGAAAAACCAACTTATCTTCGCACGAAAGCTTTACCTTGTTACCGGTTACTGCAGGAGAATTGCTCCAAAAATGATCCTCGGTAGAGAACCAACGAGGTTAGCGTACAATCACTTTCCGTTCTTCCAGAGATCCTCGATACTGGATTCATGGGAGGAAAGAAACGCGTATTCTTAGGAAGGAACCGTTCGCGGTGGAAAATGGAACAACGAGTGCGAGGGTCGTGCAAAGAGAGGAGTGGTTTTGAGTGGCAGAAGGGTGGTCCTCTTATCGGGGTAATTCGTACCGGATAGGAATTCTCCTGGATTCCAAGGCTGCGTATAGGTTCATCCGTGATCGCGGTCGGGGGAAGCGCGACTCTGCTCCGGGATCTGCAAGGATAACGGTAATGCTGGCGATAAGGGAAATTACTATTCGTTGGTTTAAAGTACCTGACAGGCAGCCACGGTGGGGAATGTGTTGACCGGCACTTTTGCGCTTCGAAATGGTCTTCGAGGCGCGACGAGAAAGCGATCTGAAATTTTAATCGCGCTCGACGCCGAATGGCGACGGACAATCGTGGCGAATGGCCCCTACCTCTCTCGTGTTCCTCCTGGATTTCCTTTCCCGTAATTCCAGGCTACGATTCTCGATAGAATCATCTCTGTACGCGATTACGTACGGCGTTCCACGTTTCCTTCTCAATGTTGGCGTATTATCTTGGGAGCAGAAGTGGTACGCGGATTCCCATCTAAAGATCGCTGGTTTGCCAGAGTAATCCAAGAACGAAGAAGACGAAGACACATTTCTACGAGTAACTTTAAAAAGCAAATGCGCTCCTCGAGCAACCGAGTAACGCGGTATGATACTCGTGCGCGGAGAAAGTAATGCGCGGTGTTTTTTTATCCTGGGTTATTTTTGCAAGCATCAAAGAAGTAGACACCTCGTGGATTTCACTTTAATTTACTCAGGACCGACGGTCAGTCCTCGTCGTTTCGCGTGGCAATATTTACACTGCGGAATCCAGCGCGGCGTGGTAATCGCAGACGGAAGATCACGTGGAATAACGTAATCAGGAACCGCTAATGGATCCTCGGCGCGTCGTAAATCCGACCATGAATATTCTACGCAAGTTTCGACACGGTAAATAGACCAATAACCGTAATGAAAAGAAGCGACATTAACCGAGCACCGCTAACGCGGCTTTCGAGGTACAAACGGACCGACCTAATTACGTTTAATTCTATCGTTGCATCGCGTATTCCCGCCACTATGGACGATCTACGATGGAGATGAATACATTTTCCACGTAATTATTTCCCGACATCCAATAGCTGCGATTCGTCTCACAACTTTTTTGAACGTGAACGCTTTCTTTAAAACTAAAACGCCGATGCGGCCAAAATTATCGATCGATGATTTCATTGCAGTACGTAGATCGCTAAACGGATCTATCCAGATTTTTTCCAAAGATTCTGTCGTAAATATAACGGAAAAGTGGCCAGTAATTCTCGCGTTAAAGAAGCACCGAGCGTCGTTATCGGTCCCCAGAATCGTCGTCGACCGATGAATCGGTTTAAAGCGGATAAAAAAAAAAACACGGTCGAATTCTCCGTTGTCCCACGAGATTCTCGCGGCAGTTATAAACGACGGCGGTGGAAGCGTTGCCCCTCGTCATTTTATGGCCAATGGAAATCCAGCCGGTAATTCCGGCCAGCGAATGCCGGGGACCGTAAAACTTGCGCGAGCTGTGCACCCGGTGCATTAAATGCACAGCGCGTAATGCACAGGCTAGGAACGAAAGCTCCGTGGCGCGAAGGAAACGCGGCTGCCTTGTCCACGATTCTAGCTCCAGACTCTTCCTCCTCCCTAATTAACCGCCTCTCCCCCCAAATTCGCCAGTAATTAAACCGCAAATCGAAAGCAAGCTTTGCGGGGATTTTCCTTTCGACGTACGAGCCGGCTCGCCTTCAAACTCAAATTCGACAATGTCCCCCGGCAGAAACCGTAGCTTCCTGTTTTATGGAAATCGGACCTGCCGGAATTACCATGAAAATTTTGTTGGCCAAACTTCGCGAAAGTTTGGCACGAAAGAGCGCCTGGGAATCGCTGGACCGAAATTCGAGGGACGATCATTTTCAAATGCCAAGTTGACTCCAGCCTCGATCCTCGAGGAAGGATAATATATTAGCAGCGCGCTGTTGGTTTGTAAAAATGAGAGGAGGCTTCGATATTCGCGCCTTTTCTCGCGGATGTGGCTCGATCCAAACACTGGCGCACCATCGGCCCCGCATCTCCGTATTTTAATAAACAGAAAGTCGCGGAGGAGCAGCTTGTCGAACATTGGAATGCAAAGCGTCCGGCAGCCGGATCCTTTGTGCGCGCTTTAAAGTAAGTGTTTACATTCGAGCAATTAAACGTTTGCACACGGCGAGGGGGGAAATTTAATTTCCGTTTAATTGGATTGCCGGTAGCTGACTGCGCGTATGTCCGCGCATGAAATATTCATGTCCCCCGCTAAGGGAGGAGAAGTCAAAAACCGAGTCGCCGGCTGTAGGAACGCGAGCGCGATAATCGAGACGACCATCGGTTCGATCCTTTTCCATCCAGCCGCGCCAACTTTGGATGGCCGTTTGAATTGTTAACGAGACGCCACCGAATATATATCGTCCCGTGTCTCATTCCCGATGCCCTTTGTCGGCCTCCTCCGCGTCTATTCGATTTGTGCCACACGGAAATTGTCGGTTAAAGTCGCTCCTGAACTTGATGCCCGTCAAGGCGAAAGATCGTCGAGGAGGAGAGCGGCGTCGCGACTCGAAAAACGGGGCGCGAAGAGGCGAGTTGGATCGCTCGAGGCCGGGAGAGGGGATGCAGATGTAATTAGCGCGAAGTTAACGGAACGGTAATGGGATCGCGGAATTCAATATAACGCAAAAGAAATTGGTTATCGGAAAATGTAATCCCTTTAGACTAATCTTTTTCTCTCAATACTGGCGCCGCGACCGGCCGGGGGAAGATCTTGGAGGAACTTTCATCGAAATCTGCGACGGGCGGCTCGCCGATCGGCTGGGGAGCGTAATTATAAAAGCGATTAAATTTTTTTTATCCCCTCGCCGAGGAACTCCTTCCTTCTAAAAGCTGCCTTCGATCTCGTGGAGATTAACGAGATTTCCTTCCCCTTTTTTTCTCCCTCTCTTACCCACTAGGTTAATACGTGAGAGGGAGAGAGAGAGGGGGGGAGCTCGAGGAAGGGCAGACGTGCGTCGACGGTATCTCGCATAGAGTTTACGTGAGACGCGACGAAGGACCCTTCGATTCTCCCAATACGTCTACCTTTTGACGCGTATTCGCTCGAAGATACTCCATCGTGTGCGCGTTAACAAATTACTCCCTCTATAATTCGATCCAGCTCTCGAGCCCGCGAAATCGCATTATCGCGACACAAACGAATCGTATAAAAAAAAACGTATAAAAAGAACCTCTCAACGTACTTTTCCTCCCACCTATATAAGATCAATAAGCATGAAGGTTCGTACAAAAGATCCTCGCGTCGCTCGAAATCCTCGTATTCCCAAATAATCGAAGAAACATCCTCCGGGGAATCGAAGCGGAATCCGGTCGAGGAATCGAACGAATCCGTGGAAAGGAGGAGGCGATGAGGGGAAACGAAGTTTCTCGTAGAAGTGCCATAATTGCGGGGGACGTTAATCTCGGGTGGTGGGCGAAAAGAGGCGGAGAGGCGCGGAACGAGGGCGCGACGCACCGTAACGGGACAGCGCCGACAGCGCGGCTAACGCAACAAAGGCCACCCGTGAGAATACTTTCGGGGCGATGCACGGCCAACATAACACTTTCCATGTATTATAAATTACGCGGGTGGAGCCGACGAAAAGGTGAGAGAGGTTGCTAAGAGACGGCACGGTGCCGACCGACGTCGGCCTCCAAGGAGACGGGGAAAGAGACTCGTATATTTAGAGATAAATATGGAACGCTCGGGGACGGGAGGGCTGGAATTTTGCATGGGCAAAATTCCCAGCCCCCTCGGCGAAAGTTAGGGTTCGAAGCGATCGGCGCTGATACTCGTCGCGCTTCGTTTGCTCGACAAAAGTCGTGTAATCGAGTGCCACTGGATTTTTCCCTTCGAGCTAGTTTTAATATCGCGTGAAGATCGAGGGTCGTTGGTAAGGCTAATCGAGTGATTATACTCGCGTAGTACTTGTGGTATTATGTAGCATTGATGGAGTAGGTATACTTATATGAAGTACCGCTGTTTCGCGCGAATTACGTGAGCGATCGAATCTATCCTCTATGACGCGTTTGACGGTTATTGGTAGGTTACATCGTTCGCGAAGCGGAGGTAACGCGTAGCTCGGAAAGATGTGCAAAACGCGAGGATCATATTCCGCGAGGAAGAAATAGCGTTTCGCGGAGAGACATTTCAGGAATACCGTGGGTAACGTTTAACGTTCGTTGAGAGAAAAGCTTGATTTATAGGCAGCGGTACCGAATATCTCGGGTTAGATACGTTATATAAATATCTGAACCTATATCAACTTGTCTCGCTCCCACGCAACGCCGCTGTTTTGCTCCCCCCGCAATTTTCCCCCTTCCTCGTTCCTTATTCCGCTTTCGCGTCGCATAAGTTTCGCGTAACGCGCTTCTTGTCCTCGTCAATTTTTAAGCCGAACTTTATCCCAACGAGGTAAAACACGCTGATCGTTTTGTCGTCGGTCGCGATGCATTACCGAGGCCCGAGTCCGTAAAGTCCCGAGAAAGCTATTGCCTTAAAAACCGATCTTTCCGTAAAACGAAATTTCCAATAAGCCATCCTTGTATTTAATTATCTTTACGAACTTTCGTTGTACCAAAGGAAACAATTGGGTTGACGGCGAGAGAAGCGATTGCCTTCGATAAATTCGTCTGAAACATCCGCGCGTGCTTCGAGAGTGACTTTTTTTTCCGCGATGTCCAATATTAAGCAGAGGTCACGCGTCGAAAGGAAGCTCTGGCTCTCGTTATTCGTCGAGTAATTGGTCATTGTCGAAGCGGCGATTGGGGCCTCTGGGGGGGGGGGGGGGGAAATCCTTAACCCAACTTATCGCGAAGCTTTTCCTCGGTGCAACTGCCGCAAAATTCGGCCTTTCTAAGTGCATCAATATTAATGTCCCCGAACGGACCGATGTTGCATCGACGATCTCGTTAAAACCGCCGAGCGGGTATCGTCGTATCCAAATTTCCTTACCCCGATTAACCGGCCTCATCCCCTTAAGCGCTCTCCGCCTCTCGTCCCTCCTTGGCGAATATAATTACGCGTAATCGCCTCCGGTGAAGAATATTAATGGGATCACTTCACGATGCAACACTTGCCGGGAGAATAAAGACGGCCGTAATAACGACAAAGCGAGTATATTAGCGGATAACACCGACACATTTTCGCCTGTCCAGAGGATTACCCTCCAGTTTGACGGAGGGAGGGAAATTTATGGAAAGAAACGTGTTGCAAAAAGAAATTGCGGGACGAAATGCGAACGGAGGACGATAGGAAGGCCGATCGGAGCTTTTAATGCGACACACTCCATGTACGAGACTTGCAGTACCTGAAAGCCTTAAATCCACCGTTGCCAATGGCAACCTGCTTGGTCGATCGGTCAAAAGCGCTCTCTAGTCCATTATTTTTCGATTTTATATATCCAAGCTCAAAGACCTTCTGGATACATGCGGATTCTGGCGTACCTCCCTGTAGAAAGCCTCTGCGTCCATTTTTCCCTACCTTTGCGAAATAATTTCACTTTTGAGAGAAAAAATCGTAAAGCGAGTTAACAAATGGACCTTTCTTGTCAGTAGGTCAATGGACAATGTTTTAGTCGAACGACGTAAGAGTATGAATCCTTCCGACATTCTGTCGATGCTATTAATAATGGTTAATAAATTATTGTATGCATTTATAATAGAACTAAATTCTTAGGATGAACGAGATCGATTGTGAAGCATTGTTAGAGTAGGCGTATTTCTCTCGACTTATTGAAACGGATCCTTAATTGATTATTCGCCAATTAAATGTTCAAGGATAGGAACAATGATCACCGGTACTTCCTGCAATTTTACTTATGAATGACAAAATACCCGGTCGGCCGAGCAGTTACTTTTTGAGGATTCGCTCGTACGGAATTAATTTCTCGAGGCACTTTAATTGAATATTTTCTTCTTAATTAAAGCTCCGGGCCGAGCTCGGGATCGTGTGTACTTTTCATAACGAAAATCGAATCCTCATTGTTTACTGCCACGGATGCCGATAACGATGGAAGGGAAAGTCCTGAACCTGCAATTCCCTTCTTAATTAAAGCGCCTACCCTGATTTGATCGTGAATAATGCACCGAAGGTGGAGGTTGGTAAACTGGTCGAATGACCACCGCAATGCCACTGTTATTGCCGGTGCCATTTGGTACGTACTATGTATTCGAGCGAGAAACCGATAAATAATTTCTCCATCTATTTTAAGAGATACAAATTTGCAAATCACGCCTGAATTACAGCGACATTTATTACAAGCATATTGGGTTTGAAAAAGGAGTGTAAACTTCGACGGACCGCTACAACATTTTACATTAAGAACAGAATGTAACATTGGTAATACAATTGCTCCGAGTAGAACTTGGATTCGTGTAAACCGGACATTTTTTTAAATATGGAACCAAAGAATATAAAAAACGGTATTTAAAATTACAAATTGCATCGTGATTCAAAAACCATTAAGGGGTTTATCATCTAGTGGCAAAATAATGAAACAAGTTCCTGTGGATTAGCAATCTTCTGTGCGGGTAAAGAAGAGAACCTTCCTCGTGGATCAGAACCGATAGGAATATTGGAAAAATCTTACATTGCGATCTGTGAAGAAATCGAGGAAACACGCACCTAAACTCTTAGAAGGTAACCTCCCCAATAATCGGGTTGTCTTCTGAGCTAAGGGGTGGTTTTGATCTGTGTTATCAATGGCGCTATCTCTGCATTCTCCGTTCAACAGCTCCAAAAGTACGGATGGTAATGTACCTTACTTGATTTTCTTACATGCCGACAATCCTGCTTCACTCTATCGATCTTTCAGTTTGGAACATTTTTCGAACAAAATAATTATCTTCAGCGTAAATATTTTTAACGTTAAATGGAATTGCAGACAGAGAAGAAGGATATCCGATGCTCTTTCAATACGTTCAAAACAAATAGTTATCTTTTCTATATATACTTTATTTAAATCTCAAATCTTTTTCATATACCAAACGGAATAATTCAATCGTTAAGAGTTCCAATTTGTACAAACAAATCATATTACTTTAACATAAATGTAAGTACATGGAAAAGTTCTTACAAAAAAGCTTCGATGTTTCGATGAATTCTAATCTCAAGCGAGTAACTCTTCCGAGCTACCCTCGGCGGTGGAAGTGATACAAATTTTTAATGTTCTCAGTAAAGCAGCCCATATATTTCTGCGTATTCAAATATAGAGTGAGGAACACACGACGAACTTAAATACATTTAATGCGAAGTGATCCTAAGTGAGTAAAATAAAATGCATGCTTCCACAGAAACTTAATTCCATTGACTTCCGCTCAAACAAAGTAGGGCCGGTGTACAACGTCGGAAACCACCACATTGCTGTACGATATTATTAATACAACGTGTCTCGACTCTTTTGGTGGAAGGACAATTTCTAGCGCATCAGCGAGAGGTTTCAAAGTTTGCACGCAAAGCGCATTAGAGAATAAAACGCTTGACAATGACAATAGGAATATGGAACACTTACGAGAGTATTTTAAGAGGCAAACTTTTTATCCGCTTACTTTATAATAAACATATCGTTATTTCGTAACACTTTCATACACATCATCATGGGTCGCACGTCTAGCTTAATAAGATTAACAATTAAATAATACTGTAGCCAGCACTCCTAACGTAGATTAATCATAAATAAATTACCGAAAGAATTCGCAATATATGAGGCGCTAATACAACGTGTACCGTCCGCAAGGATGCTTCCAATAACGCAATGCGCACCAATACGCTAGCATAATCTTACGCGTTACATATCACGCACATAAATATTTCACGTAATACTGCTTGTATAGGAGAGAATTTCATGTTCGATATCGAGGATGAAATAAAATCGATGCGCGTACTTCCAGCGGCGGCTCATTCTGGAAAACCCCCGTAATTATATCGCAAACACGTTCCAAGGATATAACAATCGAACGAGCGGACCCGCGATTTAAATCTCAGCTTTCATAAATCTGCCGCGTAACCGAGGCTCGCTTCTGTACAGATACCTATGCACTGCTCGTAAACTTTCATTCAGGTGACGCTGATCTTTCAGGAAACTAGCGTTTACACGCTCGCTTTCAACATTTATATTGAGAAGCAAAATTTGCCAATATTATAGCTTCACGTTTATGGATTCTCTTTACTACGATGGAACAATGTGCGTTTAAATAATGACCATCTAACACGATAAAGCGCGAGTGCTATTTTTATACCGTAGGGCAAACACGCTCGTATATCGCAGTGGAACGTGATTCTGTTACTTCCTGCAAATAAAACCCGCAGCGTAGCCCCATCGCGGTTTGCGTCCAAGTAATTGACACGATAGCAGTTATTCGGCTATCGGAGAAAATACCGTTCTTGCACGATCCTCCTTGATTGCGTTGCGTTATAGAGCCAAAATATTTGTCGCCCTCGGGTACCTTGCGTCACCGATTATGAACCTTAACCGTGAGTTCCACGATGGGCGTGTGCAGCAAGATGCGCGATAATACGATCGAGACCCATGCGAGTGGAGATAATCGAGTTCAAAAATTTTCAGTAGTTTACGGACGAAACGATCGGATGATGGGAATTTGACTATCTGTTGCGTGTGTACGTGGACAGCCCTTGCTCGGTTTAACGCCGCTTCCCGAAGCGCAGAAATACGTGATCGACGTCCTGCCTCTTCACGCCGCTGTCGATTAAGTTGTTGTAGAAACCTGAAAATTATTCACGATTACTTTAGCTTCCGTTTCCGTGAATTTATCGCCGTCAAAATTATTCGCAATTACTTTACCCCGGATTCATACAGGAAAACTAAAGCAAAGATCTCGCAACCCCCGCTGATAGAAGTTAAACATCGAAAATCGAGTCACGAGTAACCGATATCACTGGAGTTCGAGCTACAGCGATGATACGTATTCCCGCACAGTACCTAAATTGTTGTCATTTTCGTCGATGTAATTTTCCATTTCCGAGCCGAGATTGTATATCCTGTTGAGGGCGGCGCAAACTTTGCGAATCCTCGGAGGAAGTTCCTCGAACAATCCTGGATTGCATTGGACGGGGATGTTGGCGTAGCTCTGGCCGCAGATTATCGTCATCGTCATCATCGAGAGGAGAATTACGACGAACGATGCCATGTCAGGAAGCTGCGAGAGAAAGGCAATTTACATGATGGAGGAGCAACGGATGGCCGGGATCATTTGCGAGGGGCATCGCGCAATGGGAAAAAATGAGGGTTGCAGGAACGCGCATTCGTTTTTCCTGACTATGGCGAAGCACTTGTAAAGGGATGAAAAATACAGGCGACAAGACCGAAGTATTTCCATTTTGCTACGCTATAAAGAAAACGTCAGCCGTTTATTCTCTCCTCGATATACACTTACGCGCCTCTGCAAAGTGTCCTGGACACGAATCCAACGGATAATACAACTCGCAGTGACTTACGTGAAAAATCTGATTTCCTTCGGACTCTCGCAGCACGACACTGACGATGGACTTTTCGAAAGCTGCGACGCGTATTTTAGAGTATTATTTTGAAAGTACGTACGAGCTTTCACTACGGTAGGTGTGTTTGGATCGAAAAATAAATATCCACGGTTTTATCGGTATCCATACACTACAAGTGATAGACGCAGAAGGAAATAATTTACTCTTCTAAAAAAAAGCTTGATTCTTTATTAATAGCGAATTTCTGCGGCCCACTGGGAAATCGTTACACGAAAGCACGAGAATCCAAGTATACCATATCGCAAATCTAAGTTTAGCGGGCGTTAAAACTTTTTTTCTTTCTTTTTCGAATCGGCAAACAAGCCGCGCTAGAATCGACGATAAACCTTAACGATCGTGGAGGACCATTAAAACTAAGGAGCATCGGAGGTCGAAGCTCAAAGCCTCGTGGACCGAACGAATTTTTCCATCCTCCGGAGTCCGAGATGCGGAAACGAGAGATAGCCTTGCCCCACGGAGAAAACGGCTGCGGACGGGAAAAGCAAACGGAGCTCGGTGATCCGATCTTACAGGTGAGCTCAAAGTGGAGAAATCGCGTTATCGATGCGTCCGTTTGGATTCTAATAGTTTTCCCTTTGTTCCTGCGAGCGACGCAAAGAGGAATGTCGCTTAAATCGTCGAGGAGGACTGCGATCAAAGGGAGAGGAGAGCGCAAAAGGTCGAGCATGGTGAAACGCGAAAAAGAAGAAAGGCGTGCAGGCGTCGTGTGGAGCCGGGGAAGGGGGAATATTTAAAGCGGCCCTCGTGCGTTCCTTCAAATTGCGTTTTCGGCCCCAGCGTCGATGTCGAGCTCTGGGAAAACCGACTGGACGTCACGCGCGTAAAAAAAGGTATTCAAATACCCCCTCGTGTTCCTCGACAGCATTCCAAATCGATCGAGCGGATCGAGAACCCTCGGAGAGCAGGCATTTCCCCTCTGTCAGTGGCAGAAACAGAAGGACCGCGGAACCTCGCAAAGGCATTTCAAAGGATAATTAAAATTGTTCCCCGACAAGATGATACCGTCAGGATAAATTCGAAATCCGAAAAGTTTCGATCGAGCGACCACCGGTTAACCGTTATCGACGAAACTTTCCCCCAGGCGGTGGCACTTTGCCAAGAAACTGATTTTCGAAATTCCTCCGAAACGAGATCAGCGCGCTTCGAAGGCACCCTCCTCTTTTGCGTTAAAAACCGTATTTCAACCTTTAATGGACGTTGAGTTACCTTAAATTAACTTAAACGCCTTTGTACCCGCGGAGCAATCCATTACACTTTTAATATGAGTTTGCAACTCGACGAGGGACGCCACGGTTAATAAGAGTTTGAAACTTTAGCGGCGAGGCGACATTATGGATCGCGGATCCGATCCGCGGTTGGTTGCATCGCGGTAAAGCATAGTATCGCGTGGCGCAAATTCATCCGGCTTAACAGCCGCGATCAAACTCGGTGTTATCCCACTCGCTTATCGGCCGCGCAACTTTGGACAATAACCGCCGCCAATAGCCGTCCAAAGGTGCTCCACCCTCGAAAACGGTTTGTCGTAATTACGCCCGGCCAGAAACGAAGCTCCGCGGTCAATAGAGAGCAGCGTAGAGAGTCAATGGTGCAGAGGCGAGAGAAAGGGCCTATTAACTTCGGGGAATAAGGACAAATGCGATGCCAGGTACGTGCGGCCATTAAGCAGGAGGGTGCAGAACTGGATATTGGAAGGCTCACCCCTGAACTCCACTTTAATCCTCGAGTTGCCCTACAACGCGAACACTGATGTATTGAGAAACAAATGTCACGACTAATAATTAGCGGTTAAGCTGACCATTGAAGCTGCGAGTGGAGTAACCACGGTTATGGTATAAGCATCGTAATGCATTTCACGATAAAAGTACGTATCAATGAAGGCGGTTTAAATATTAGCTCGACAGCGATAAGCCGAGTTCGTATAAGGTACCTCTCTCTTCGAGCTTTCGAGCTCTCAGGCTCGTTTCTCCGTACTTAAGCGCGAGGGGCGTTGTTCTTAACACTAGAACTACCAAACCAGTCAAAATGACTGGTCGGTAGTTTCTTTAAAAAATCTTAGTGCTTTATAAGGATGTATTTTTTGAGATTTTCCATGATTTTCAGCATTATGATTTACTGACATTTCTTTTTACTCTCCCCTTTTTTTTAAAGACACATGTGGTGTTCTAAATATGCCCGGAAAGTGGCTGGTGGTTCTAGTGTTACGAGCAGCGATCTGCCGGAAAATCGAGGATGGCTAATCCACGCGAAAGGAAGCTTTGGGGCAAAGGTCGATGTTTCAGGATTAAAAACGCCCTGCCGATTTGGCTCGACAACCCTCCGTCGAAGCCCCCAAACAATTCCTTATTTCTCTTTACAGCCCGCGTGCTTCGTCTTATTAAATAGCGAACAACTGTACGGGAACTAAGCGCGAGGACCGCAAGTGGCGGCAGTCTTTATGAGACTTCCTTGTGGGCCCGACCAGTTTTATTAAGACGATTCAACGCCACTACGGGGGTTAGAAGTGCGATATTAAAATGGCCGAACGTCGGACTTGCAAGGAGATCCTGTGATATTTCTTTCGGAACGTACGTATCTCCTTGGCTACGCAACTATATATCGCGTGTTAAGATAATTGTTACAGGGCAAAAAAGAAAGGTCGTGCGTGGAGAGTGTATCGGCAAACCGTTCGTGCGCGAGTAATCTCGGCGGCAGTAATTTTTCATAGAGCAACGATCCCACTGAATGGAGATAATGGGCTCATTGGCGGAACGACTATGCACGGTGTGTAATGAGGCCCCGTTTCTTTCGAACTTCAATGGCTTCTTATTGCGTATTCCCGGAATACTTTAACAGAATGCGGCCAACGACCCATTACGGGAAACTAGGTTGTCAGTACGATAAATAGCCATGAAAGAAGTTTATAATACGAAATATGTTTACCCATATTATTGATGCTGAAGATTAAACAATCGTCGGACAGTGTAGGTACAGTTCTTGTAATATTTGATCTATGGGTTAATCATTTTCCAACGCATCGTTACTTGCGCTTACTGACATTCAACTATTTTAAAAGAAAACAGTATTAACGATACCATCTCTTAATTTGGACACACAATTTGTATTTGACGAACGACAGCGATTTATAAGACTCTTGCTGTTCTTCAATTCCCCTTTACTAGGAAAAGCTTTAAAATATGAATGAGATTCGACGGTAATGAATTTAACGCTGAAACTTCTGATTTTTTATCTTTCATGGCGTATCTCAAAAATGGTACTAATTGCCTCCAAACGCAGGAGACACATTTAATTCGACCTTTCCGTCGCACGGGGTTGACGCATACACGCGTGGTGACGAGTTTTAAACTTTCTCTAACAAGATTTTTGTTTAAAACTTCAACCCCCAGGATGGCCGAGCTGACATACGGGGATTCGGAAGAAGAATCGTCCGCGTATACGGAGAAAAAACTAAAGTAAATGCAAATGGTGAGATAAATGAAATGCAGGCCCATTCGAAATGCGGCTCGTGTACGCGTGTAGATACTTTGTCACCTCAGACTTACGCAAATTTCAATGAACCGTGCTGCGCTTAAACGTGAGTAGCAAAGAAGATATCTAACATCCTCGACCGATCGATCCAGGAACCTGCAGGCGTTCACGGAATTGTCGCAGGAAATGAATGTCAGTTTTTAATCCCGATTATTCCTGAAATATTGATTCGCGAGATGGAAAACGGCTTAAAAATAGAACACGAGTATCCATCGCTAAGACGTGATGTTTTCTGCGATTTGCTCCAGTTTTCATAAATCGCAATGATATCTTATACGAGTACGGACATATCGAATGAAGCAAACTCTTCGCAAACCGTGCTTCAGACTTTCCGTATTCGCGATCCTTCTCCGTTATCCGATAAAAGTGATTCGCCATAGATTTGTAAGATAATCGAGTTTCATTAATGACAAACGTAGATGCTAACGTATATTCGTAATACAGATGGGTACGCGAAAATGGCGTGTTCAAATTCAAAGGTTAATCGTCTTATACGGTTTACCCACATCCTCCACGCGATGCGAAATGCATATTCAAGTTCTAACTTCTGTTGGGTACATATTTTTTCCCCATCTTTCGTAACAACTCTGTTATTCGAAGTGTGTATCAATGGTTACCCGATATTTGCCCTAATTGGGGTGATTTGGAGTCTGAAAATATCCTCTACCAGTCTGCGCTTACGCATATTGTTTGGCACATGCGTACATATATTATGAAGAAGAATTTTGCATTATTCCAGAATGATATTAAACTTTAACGCCCGAGCAGCCGGACCGTGTCTTGGTAAACTAAATTTTTCAGCATTAACATAACGCTTTACGTCTTATCTCCGCTTTATGAAGATCGAGGCGTAAATAAAACACGACAAAGAATTCCTGGGTCGTCCAATAATAAATACAATATAGTGTGACGTAGATACCGGAGACGCAGCCTGCGAAAGAAATTTATCGCCTTGAAATTTGCTTCACCCTTATTGAGGTTGTAGCATTAAAGCTCTTCCTCTTCGTTACGATGCTTATACCTAAATTAAGGAGAGAACCGAAAGATGTGTAAGGTAATCCCACGCAACTTTTATGTTTATCCGTTCAACTGGAAATGTTAATGAAGTTGTCGGTACTCGAGCCACCAATGATAGGATCTCGCTTAGCAATTATACCGTTTTATTTACGAGTGATTATGAAATTTTCATTTGAAAACGCTTTAAGATTGCACACGATTCGCAACAGGTCGACTGAAAATAGCTACAAACGAAAATAAAAAATTATAATTTATAACCAAGTTACTACATGTTGCTATATTTTTACTCAAAACAGCGTCCATTATCGGAAACTTGTGGGAAACAAAATAATCAAGATGCACAATCGAGGAATACACGCAGAGCGCAAACAGAATATGTTATCGAATATTATTCAACCATTTAACCTTTTCATATCACGTATGCTACATATGCCAGACGTTCAAAAAGAATGCCGAAAACAGTGTTTCTTTTCATTACCATACGTTCAGGAATGTTCCCAGATTTTCGTTTCTGCCTCTAGGAGACTAGCGGCAACGTTACAAAGAGAAGCATAAAAGTTGCGGGCAAATTTCCTAATTCCGTACAAAAACCAAATGCCCCATTACTACGATTACTGCCACGAAGCAAATACGTCCACGCAGATTGCTCCCCGAAACATCCAGAATGCTAATTCCGAATGTATATTAAGATGGATTAACATAAAAATGTGCGAATCGACGATTCGTACGAGGAACTTTGAACTAATCGCCCCGCGATTAACATTGGTATTTGACCAGGTTACGTGCCTCCCAATCGGTGCATCCAATGGCGATACTAAAAATCCACGAACGACGCAATAGCCCGGCGTCCTTACCAACCTCCAGTACAGATGCCTTCGTCATCGTTCCAAACAAAATCTAAATACCAGCTTAAAGACGTCAAATCGGCGATCGTTTATTTGTCGCTGCCGCGATTGGACCACGACGCGACGTTTCGCAACTCGCGGTCGCCCATGACACCGCACTGAGCCCCCTCGAGAATTTCGCGAGAAAAGCCATGTTGTTCACCGACCAAATATTCCAATCGCGCAATATCGTACCGTGCGAAAACCTCCGTCGATACCAATTCTCAAAGCGAATCTCAATGCGAGCTTTTATCTTAAGCGCAATGTAATTCCTTTGCTAATTTATCCGAGAAGCGGAAAATCGAATCTTCGATATCAAAGTGCCACTTACTTTGTCGCAATCGTGTATAAGACCGTTTCAAAATCTTCCCTTAACGATATACCGGTATCGACAAATTATCCTCTCCGTACAAAGATTATAAAAGGAAAACGTTAGATTTCTCCCTAGGACTTAGCTCTTTATATACTCTAAGACACAATCTTCAACGCGTTCGCTACCGGTAAGATGAAAAACCTCTTGCTCCGGGTGCCAAAAGCTCGCTTTACGGAAAATAGGCAAAACTCTAAACGCGATATTAGCCACAGACGTAATTTCGTAGATGGATGTGCGATGTTTCAAGGAAAAGAAAGCAGCTAAATATCTCGCGATCGGCACTCACGGTGCACACCCTTCTTACTAACTTTGGACATCTCGTAGTTGGCAACGAACGCATCAACGACTAGCGTGTTCTTCTAACGCTTTAACAACGACACTGGCAGGATCCCTTGGGGGCGTGGAAAAAGGGGATTATCGGTCGTGCGGGATAATTTTCCAGGAGATGATCGCCGATTTTCCCTCGACAGAGAAGAACAACGCGTACCGGTGGCGTTACTAACCTGTTGCCGATGCTAGGCAAGGACGACGGGTCTGATTAAAGGCGACTCTGGCCGGGAGTAGAAGCCGCAGAGGCGAAGGGTGTTTCCGGAGCGGTCAGATCCCGATGTAAATCGCAAGATCGAGATGCAACACCGTGGCCCGTCCGTGCGAGGGAGGTGAGGAACCGTAACAGTGGCCAGGACCGCGGGGGATCAGCCCTTAAATACGCGCGGTTGCGACTGCCATGCGCGTTTCATGGGGCGCCAGATGAGTAGCACCGCTACGCATAACTCGCCGACAGCATCACCGACGCCTGACGCACATTTCCAATTTTCATGCGGCATGCAGGATCAAAATTTCATGATCCACGACGCTTATGCAATGCCTCTTTTCCGGGTCACCCCATAGGAGGAGCCGAGTTTCGAGAGGGACGCCTGTTCGGAAGTCAATGTCGGAGCCGCGTGTGCCAAATCGAACGTTTTTGGGTTTTATAGATCTTCCTGCGCAATTTTTGGCCCGATGCTGGGAACAAAATCGTGCACTTTCGCGGGTATTCGAATTTGCGCGAAATCTGGTGATCGCGTTTAATCGCGAATCGCTCGGATCGATGTCGAGTTCAGCAGCTTTTTGCGCCGACTACCTTCTCTGCTTGATTTTTTTTCCTTTTTTTCCGGAGGCCTGTATCTTGTGTCGGTTCGTTTTTAAATATCAAGAAGCGATACGGTTTTTAGCGTTTTGTAGGGTGCCTGCGGATGTAAAAACGCGGGTGTTCTTTGATCCCGCTTTCGGACCTCCTTTACCCGCGATGCGGAAAATGGAAAAAATGTATACGAGATTACTATGTATGCGCAAACTTAAAGCTCGACCGTGTAATTATTATTGATGGCATTCAATACGAATATATGTATTTTATCATGTGTGTATTTTTCTTACGAGGAAAAAAAACATCAAATTTATGCACTGGAAAATATGCAAAGTTATACGTATCGCGAAGCGAAGGAACGGCAGGTTAAGTGGTATGTTGTAGAACTAAAATGAAACAGAGTACGAAACGTAATAGTCCTGCGGTTTTTTAAAGAGTGAGTTTCCTGCTGCCAGGAACATAAAAATCCGTGCCCTTCGATCACATTTTATAAGTAATGTCATTGACTGTTCTCCCGCGGTTATCCGATGCAAAGGATACGCGTTACAGCAAAGGGGTTGTGTTCGCGTTGCATGCGCTACACACCGAATTAATTTCCAGCTAAATGGCGGTCTGAAAATGGTCTTCGGCTTTATAACTCTTATTACGTCAACCTTTCAACTTGAAGCGCGACTTTGTTAATGTTCTCTATGCCATGCCGCTTCAAACGCAAAGTACTTTCAGAGGAAATTTAGCTGTTATCGTTTCGCACTTGACATATTGAGTTTGGAACATAATTTCTCAAGAAATAAGGCTGTTGCTTCATCTGGTGTAAGGGTGGTACGATTAATATTCGTGGCTTTGTCTAAACACTTATGTAAAATGTATTTTGTGCCGCGAATTTTTCAAGCTAATTAAAACGGTGTATTTACGACTTGAAGTGCTCCGTAATGAAATAATTGTGAATGTAAAATTAAACGCGTAAGTGCGTAGAAATTCGTACCCGTACTGTGTTATCTTATCCTGCTAACGAGTAATGAATCAAGCGTGTTTACTTAAAACGGTTAAAGCCTAATTATTTTCTCGCAACAAATAGTTATTAGCGGAATAATTTGATGAGAGTAACCGAGGCACGAGTGGCCCGAATGAGTTTGCGTGGCATAAAATTCAGAGATTGCTATTTTATATCTCGATTCTTCTATACCAGGATATATCGCAACGCGTAAGACCGGTTTCTGCATATCTGTTGCTCAATGACCAGGTTGAAGAGTCAAGGACGATAAGTTGAGGACCGAATTTAATGGCCAAATTACGGCAGATTCATTAACAAATTTAGCGCTAATGGCGTAACGTACATCAATATTTCATTGAGTTTACATTTTACAATATTAATGACGCTGCAGTAACAATACTATGTACATAACGATACACCGAATTGCGCGGGTTTTACATGTTTTAATTACTCGTACAAATCAAATCGAAATAAATTTCCGAAAATTTAACTGGCCCTAGTTTTCTTTGTTCGTATGCAAGAAGCACGTGAGCAAGATTAAATATTATCCGCCTTTATCGAACTTCATCCATCGAACGTTCAACGGCACACGACTGAGCTACAGGTGCATACTTACATGTAGTCCAACAAATGCTGGGGTTTCTTTTCGCAAAGAAAAGGAAGGAAAGAGGAAATCATTGCAAAACGGCCATCGATAATATAATACAGAGGAGAAATCTGTATTGATATAAAATCGTAGGAACCGCGTTATCACAAGCGTGTGCGAAGGCTAATAGAATAAATGTACACCTACGATAGAAAATAAAGTGTAGACATCGTATATCCGATGGATTCAATTTCCTGTGCGCATTTGTTCTTTAAACGCAAATAACACGTGCAATTATCGGCACTGATTGCACGTAAATTTCCAATTTTAGTATAGAACTGTCTATGTCATTTTAAATTTTCCAGTTGTTTTAGCTTCTACGTCGCCATAATATGCATACGACATTGATTGTATTGTATTATAAACAGGCGCTTGGTGCTTTAAATACGTGTTAATGTACGGAAGCCGCATTAACCTTTGCACTCTGAATTCCCCCACATCGAGTATCGGCCGTACATTCAGGTTTGCGCCCGCAGAATAAAAAAAACATTATTAATTTGTATTAGAAAAAAGCATAATTATGCGGTGCATGATAACGGCATACAGCATTCGCTTTAGTATTCATCGGTCACGCCACGATATCGGTTTTGACTATGCGACCGAGTTTTTAGCATACGACGAAACACCAAGTGCACGGCTGTATATATTTTAATGAATTCACATTTTTCATCGTTTTTTTTTATTATTTAAACAAAACGTTAAAAAAAAAAGAATCATTTGTTCGTACAGGGAGTAATGTGTATTACACTAATTTAGCCGATGAATCACGTACAACATAAATATTCAGTCTGTATCTGACTCGGTACATTACGTTCGCCGATATTTTTACGTTAAAATGTTTAGAATCACCATTACTACGCGAGGCGTACACAATGCGACGTAAACAATTACCAAAACAAATTACAGCAGAAATAATTCACGTTCATTTTCTTAAAGCCAATTCAACCGAATCGTTCATTTACTTTTACTCGACATGTTACTCTCAATAGTTTGTATCGTTAAAAATATACCGACAAAACGTATATACATCTATTAGAGGAGTCAAGTAATTGGACATGTTTGTTGACCGCAAAAGAATTAATCGAAAGCATGTAAATTTCTTTATGATTTCTTTGACTAAATGGCAAGTTACATTATAAAGATAATGTCTTATTTCGTACCTTTACTGCTAATATAAAGTAGTTTTTTTTCTGGCATATACAGGGAATGAAATTTAGAATGAAACATAACGTTAATATTATTTCTATGTTAGTTTCCTTCGGAGGACTCACGTTCTACTCGTTCTTACTTATCCTTGGTTTGCACTACTTACATTCATAGAGGAATTACCATTAATCATTTCCATCGATATTTATACCTTCCAATGGACGTTGTAAAGACGAAATTAGTCTCGTAAGTAGTCAGCTTAGAGCGAAAGACCTTTGTACCTCGCACAAAAGGTAATCTTGAATACCATCACGATTTTAGCTACCGCAAACTTTTTGCACTTCAAACAGTGCTTCCCTTGGGCAAACATTTGGTGATTTTTTAAGACTCCAAGAAAGCGTGAAAATTCTCACGCATTCTTTGCGCAAGTGTAAACGCTCAAGACCGACCCAGTCATAATTTTCACTGCACGAAGTTCACTGTTTGCACTTGAGTATCACCCCGAGGTGACAAGATGATGGCGTCACGTCTGGCGTAACAGGATGTACCATATGAATCTTTATATATTGCAATCGAAGTAACCCCTATTCTTCCTCGAAAGATTTGTCCTATTTCCCCCGTTACGTAATCATTTCGTATATGCCATATTCATCGAAATATTTTTTCAAGGTACAAATAGATAAACTAAAGTTATTGCGTAATGATAATTGTTTCAGGATAAAGACAGTCAAACCCGTTTTTGTTCGGTCTTTTTTGCTACGATTTTCTTAGCAGGACCTTTTTTTGTGCAATTTTTTTTTATGCGGTATATAAATATGTATATATCGAGATTCTGTTTACCACACGTACGTTCTCCCCAAGGTGAGATCAATTTTAACAGCGTTGATATCATTTTTTTTTCATATCAGTGGGTATGTTTATGTCGCATATTATACCTTCAATGCATGCTACACCATCCAATGACATCAGTTAATTACCGGTCTTTGAAGTGCGTACGTACATGTCATTAAGATTTAAATTAATTTCATAGGGAAATTAAAGGATTATAAACAAGTTTATCGCAAGAATATGCGCGTTTGGAACTACGACGAGTAGTATTGAATTATGTACATTTAAAAAATTTCTCTATGTTCAAAACGAGAAATCAAAAATTTTTTAAAATATGTCTATGCCTAATTTAATTATTTATTTTGTTCGGAAAGTACTTTCTCCCTATTTCGTAAAGCTGTGAAGTATTTTCTGACTGAGCCTTTTTTTATGCGGTCCCTGTGTACCCTACAGAAATCATGTTTGATTGTATTTTACAGCTTTCCGTTATTCCCAGTACTGTTCGTATCCTACGTATAATTCGTACAACGCAAAACACGAGGCTCGAAGGCAAAATGATAGCCGAGCACTCGTCATAGACCTATGACTACGGTAAACGGACATCTATTATTTTATTTTTGCCACATACATCTCCGTGCATGCCTCGCGACATTAATGCTCGGTCTAAATATTAGCAAAGATGCACATCGAAATATTTGTTCATGTAGAGCAATCGTAAAAAATAAGAGTTAACGACGCTGTCCATTGGTGCAGTCGTGATTAAAGCGACGACCCTCGGATCAAAAAACATGAGGAAGTAAAAAAGTCACGTGATATGCGCTTTACATATCTGGCAGCACCGAACGTCAAATGGACGGTATTCAGCCTTCTATTATAAGGAACACGTACTCCGTACAAATCCTCACCGCCGGTTTATATTAAACAAGAACTATCGTTATTTCTAAAGTACGAGTGATCGCAGTGACAACGGTTTCTTATCGCAGTGGGTATTATTTTATATCTGGATAAGAAAGTGCGTCGTTCCCAATAATAGTGTTAAAACAATGATAACCGTTAATATCGCGTAACGACGAATTGGCGAGCTTCGAGTTAAGGAACAGGATGAAAAGAAGCGGATAATCACGGTTTGACGCGCGTCGGCTTGAGAAAACGAAAGCGACCAACTAATAACAATTGAAACAGTAGCAGTCTTTATTCATCCTCGTTTGAAATACGAAGAATTAAACTTTATTAAACAAAATTTATTGTACAGGATACGTAATGTAGGATACTCTTCAAGGGGAAAAGTTTATCGCGGTTTGTCTTTCGGAACTGTTCTAATCGACCCTTTTCCATTCGCTTACCTTTGGCCTTTCTACAAATTTATTCCACCCTGCTTTTCTTCAACTCTTAACCCCCTTCGCTTCCTCGTGTAACGCGCATTTTTTTTTCTCCTCTCCACCATCGAAAATTCTTTCGGCCTCACTTTCCAGGCGATTCTTCACCGTCACCATCCGGCTTCGTTACCTTCGACGCCCCCTCGAGCATTGTATCTATCATTATACATAAACGAACGTCCGACAAATATTTGTCCCCGATATTAATTAAGATAACGGTGTAGCCGCGCAAGAAAAACGAGGTGCGCCTCCTTTGAACCATTATAAGTAGCGCGAAATAAATCGTCGAGTCGCAAGAGGAGCGTGCGCCCTTCTCGCCAAATGAGTAGGATACTAGACGCATGATTTTCCTACGGCGCATCGTCCCTACACTATTACGTTCTCATTTTGGTCTTCTCGCGCTCTCCTCGTGCCCCACGCTTTGCTTCGTCACGATGCTCCCCTCGAGCTAACCTCTTCTTTGAAATATAAATGAATCTTATTATTCTCCTCTTTACGAACTTTATCAGTCCCCCTTCGTTGATATAAAATCTGATCGCGAGCCTTAACGCCCATAACCATTTTGTGTACTTTCATGCTTATCCTCCGAGTCGTCTTTAACCTTTTAACTTTACCCAGATTTCCTGGCGGGCAACTTATTAATTTCGTAACCCAATCGTTGAACAAAGAAAAAAAACATTATTCTGAAATCTCCTTGGATCCCCTCGGCCGTCCTATTCGTAGCCATCTCATTACGAAGTTAGATTTTTTTTATCCTATCCCCGGCTCGAACGTCTCCTCGTGTCCCCCAATATTGCATCCTCTCCACTCCTCCCCTCCGCCCTCCTACGATAGACTTTTATTTCTTCTTCGCCTCCTCGCCACCTTTGAATTTTTCATGCTTTACGTCGATGTTTTCCTCTTACATAACTCCGCGCGCTTTCCATTATCTCGCTTGTCTCTTCCTCGCCCCTTACAAACGCCGCGATCCTGTGCGCCCGTTAAAAATACGCTCATCCCGTTGCTCTTATCCCTTTTACATCATTTCTTGCACGTCTTTCGCGGATTTTTATATTCCAACCTTGCCGTACTCGTGCCACCTGTCGCTCTAATCAATCATTCATGAATCTCTCGAACCACATGAGCACCTTGTACCGAGTACCCGCCATCTTCGAAGCTGACTTTGCGCGCATCGTGCGGATTAAACAAACTCCCTTAACAACCGACACCAGTCCACCCGCCTGAATTCTCTTCATTTTCCAGCTCGTTTGAAATAAAAATATAAAAAGAAACAGAAAACATTAAACCGGCCAAGCTAAATCCGGATGGACCCATCGCCAAACTCGCAAGGGCGTTATTGGTTTCGCATGTGGTAACGCCTTACAGTGTGCAAGCGATCGTTTTCCTGCAATTATGATACATCAGAAGAACATATTGTTCCCGGGCCACAAGCCCGAGGATTCGGCTACCTCGAGTTTCCAATCGCACATCATAAGTCCCAGGATATCGGAGAAGGGCGACAGCAACGGTAAGCGTTTTCCTCGAATATCCTGCGTTATGTCGACGATTAACCGGTATGCGTTAATCGTGATTGCTCCTTTTTTTTTAACATCATTCTTCTGCACTCATTCCTAAGCTAGTTGACGATAGTACGTTCCAAAATGCACGCCGTGCTGCATATGGATAAGTATCAAAGTTTAACCGAATGAAAAGTCATGCAAAAAATATTTCATCGTGGTAACGAAGAAGCGAGGTTTTACTACCTCGAAGGACAGCACTTTACATTAATCTATTCTTCTTATCCATCATTTAAACTTCGATGTACGCATTTAATAACCCACGTCAATTCCACTTACACGCTTATTTCTACACGTGCACAAGATAGCGGGTAATATCATATTTTGTGTGAGTACAAGTAAGGGATATTTGTATATTTTACGTGATCAAAAATATTCCTAAAATGGAGGGAGCGCTATCAAAAATATTGATCGTAAAACAATTAGGTTTGAAAATAATTTCTCAATAATTTATAAGCTTTTCCAAAACCAACATTTTTGCCAAACTTTTAAACATCGCAAAGGACATAAAAGAGAGTGATCGAAGGACACGCTCGAGCAGAGATTGCATATTAACTGTACGGTAAGAATAGTTACACGAAAGATGTGTTTGACGAAGTTTTGTGAACGTGAAATTTATTCACCGAAAAACAGTGAAGTTCTTTAAATGCATTAAATTTCTTTTGTACATCGTATGCATATACTCTAGAATACAAGGGGAGGTTATTTGAATATTGAAAAGATTGTTGAAACTAAAAAGAATATTACGCGTCATTTTTCGTACGGTATTTACCTCGGGATATTTCGCCTGTTCATTAAGGATGTTGATAATATAGAATGCTCGTAGTAACGATAATGTTTTCCGCTTCACTATCGTGGCAAGTTAATTACGTAGGAAATCTGAAGACAGTATCTACAGCTCTAATGGAATTATCTAGTGCACCTGCCGTTTCCTCGACGTTCCTACAGTTTCATTTGTCAATATGAGATTTAAATAAAAGACGCACAGAGCATTGCAAGTTACGGCCCTTAAAGCAGATTATATGCCTGAATTAAATTCTTGGATGTTCACTGCGACGGCAGACACGCATAACACCCCATTTTATTTTCCTCCAAACATAATTCTTTACCGTTACCTTGTTCATGCAAATGCGATTTATTAGAATATTCGAATATACATCGCATGACTTGTGTATTGAAAAAGTAAATTAATGTTACATAGGTAGATAGGTAACGTACATCATGATGCTACGAATATTTGTGATGTGATACTATGAAATACGTAAGCTTAAAATTTCCACGGTTAATATAATTTATTTTATTACAATCTTAAACTTATGCAACCCTCCCAGTGCACCTTTTACTTTGATTTCTGCTTTATATAAGTATATCATTCGACGTATAAGTTTTGGTATCGAGTTTAGCATTGAACTAAGTGAAAAATCTTGTTATCATCGTGACACATTCTATTCTGCGTATATGTGCAGTCACGTACAGTATAAGTATGTAGAAACTCTTTTTACGATGACGTCCTACTACTGCCAACTAACGGTCATTATAAAAAAGCAGCTGATTTCATACTGATGTGGCACATTTTCATACCTTGGCAGGGAATGAAAATGTATATAAGCCATGTGTATGAATTTTAAGTTATCAAATTTATACAAGTAGACTGTGAACTGTGACTCATCGTTGTAACATACGTATTACATACTACATATGAAAATAAAAGGCAATAAAATGATGGTGTGTAACATCCTTGTGAAAAAAAAACAAGATAATATCGAGTACTGCAAATCATATTTAATCAATCTTTTATAACGATCGATGTTCTTTAATTAATACCGGACAATCGTAAAGCGAACTTTGATAGTGTCCATTATCGCATTTCAAACCAACGCCACGAGATTAAACCGGAGTTGATGCAATGATAAATAGGTCTATCACTGGCTCTAACTTACGTTCAATCCTAACTAATGTTAGCGAGAATACTTGTCGAGTTCTCCGCAACAGAATGCGTTCTCCTAAGATAGTCCAACTAATGTCTGCCGGTCTTAATCAAAGCGTGGGAAGTCTTAGCGCTACGCACGCAATATTTGCAGCATCCTGACAACTAAATCCGCGTGTACAGCTAAATTGTGGTTCCGGCAAGTTTCCGAGTATCCAAATTAATGACGAAACGGGTGTAGCCAAACAATGGGACTTTCGATGAGCGAGGCAATTCGTTCTTTACGCATAATCATATTAATTAATCTGAGATCGTTATTCATTAAGATTCTCAAATCATAATTTGCGATGAAATCGTAGGTGAAGGAATTTTTTTCTTCTATTCTCTCTCTCTCTCTCTTTTATTGATTAATGTCGTCGTTATGTTGTTCCTAAATATAATATATATATATTAAATTCAATTACGCAATCAACCTCGTGTCGTTGATATAACAATATTCGATCAGAGGTTGAAATATACGTCTGTCGGAAGCTTCGCCAAATCTAAAAGAATCATCTATAAACCATGAGCCTTGTCATTACGGTAATTGCGAATGCGATTACCATATCCTTATTGTAATACTAGATTCGCGTATATATCTAGCGAAATATTCATCGTGGCCTATGGCTGGCCCACGAGTAGGATATCCGAGGAGCGAACATCGCGCCACGGCGCGTTTTGAACCATGTTTTATTTCATGGGTGTTTGCAAATTGCATATCCAACGCGGGTTCTTCTCGGCATGAAATGCATTCCCAGGAGAAATTCCCATGGACGTCGTATTGTAGGGTACGGACAGCCACATGACGTTCTCGTTCATTTCCTCGTAGAAAGTGAATAACGCGGTGCTTAAGGAGCCACGGTCTTCTTAAAATGCTACGATTTTCTCCCTTGTACATGACCGTGGTGTGAATCGCAAGGAATTAAGGCAGCCTCATGGGACGCTCGTAATTCACGATATACGGAAACAAACACGTGGGCGACACGTTAAAAGGGCACGAGCAGCATAGAAAATTACTATGAACTCCGTAGCAACGACTCGCGATGAATTATTCATAGGTAGACGTAAAAAATATTAGTAAGACGACGTCTCCAACGCAGAAGCTTTAAATATTCATGAGGTGTGGCAGAACGACACAGATTACACAAGTCAACACTGTTTTAAACCGATACACCGTATCTGCAGAAATTTGGAAAACTGGATCGAAAACTGAACCTCGGATGTTGTAATAACCGAAGAGCCGATGGAACGTAAAACGATGAAACGATATTGAACTTGCTAGATTTTCTTCGATGTTTAACGCTCCTCGACATTTTCCACGAAATGTTTCCGCGATGTAATTTTTTCTCTGTCCACTTAAAAGCTCCATTTTATAGACATTTATATCCATGTACGTGTTTATTTTTTTTTTTAAATTAATCGGTCCCGAGTTTTATAAAAATTACTTAAGTGATTCCTGACTCGATGTAAAATCAAAATTAACGAGAGCTTTTTCGAGAACACGATTTCGAGTTTTATGCCAATTCCACTGATATATCGCGCGTTTAGTAATCACGGTGATACAAGCGTTTCAGCGGCTTGTTTTTCTTTTGGACTATATCTATAGACACTATAACAGTGCTCCAAAAAATTTTCAGAGTCCATGAATCATTTTCCCAGATATCTGCATAATCTCCCCTCAATCACGTTTCCTACGAGATACGCATTATAATTTTCATTTGGATTTCCAATGTCTGATCTCGAAACTCCCTTAATTCGTGCAGAGTATTTCATCAACCCACACCCGAATTATTCTCTGGCGTACGAGAGGGCCTACAAGCGGTCACTGGAAAACCCCGAAGAATTTTGGGGCGAGGTCGGTCAATGCATCGACTGGGCCAAGCCGTGGGACAAAGTCCTGGACAACAGCAACGAGCCATTTACAAAATGGTACTTCGTCTCGTCCTTCAATAATCGTACGGTGCACGATCAAGATGTGCCAATCGGGTTCAATATACAATCGACACATCGATGCATTACCGCACTATTAGATTGAAAACTAAAGTGCCGATTTCATCGACAAATCCATTTGCATGAAGTTCAATTTCCTGTCGACATATACAAAGCTTTACAAAATTACCATACTCCCTCCAAGATAGCGAACACTAAAATAACTGACGATACATACCACCGGATAAAAATATTTCTCTTCGTGCAAAAATTGTTCTTCGCTTTCCAAAAAAAAAAAATCCGTGATTATTTAATTCCCACGTAATATACCGTCGACAGGATTTACTGCGTAAGTACGGTCGAGGGATAAATCGTTGTACCCCTAGGTTCGTCGGGGGAGAAGTAAACGCTTGTTACAACGCCTTGGATCGGCACGTTAACGCCGGATACGGAAATAAAGCGGCGCTGATACACGACAGCCCGTTGACGTCGCTGGTGCGCAAAGTAACTTACAACGAGCTTTTAGAAAAGACGTCCTTACTGGCAGGAGCAATGGCCGATATGGGCGTGGGCAAGGGCGATAGGGTGATTATATACATGCCCCTGATACCTGAGACTATAATGGCCATGCTGGCTACCACTCGACTTGGGGCTATTCATTCCGTGGTGTTCGGCGGTAAGAATGGAAATCGCGCTCGTTCGCCAAATACAACAATTACTTCCATCGTGCATGTATATTATGCGCAATCGCGAGTGGAAAAAGAAAAGAAACGATCAATCCTAAACACTCGCCTTGTGCGTTAACACCGCTGTTTAATGAGAATGAATTTTGAACGAGAAGCATTCCCTCGGAACATTAAAGCGTACTCCTTTATAGGATTCGCCGCGAGGGAACTGGCAAATAGAATAAACCACGCCGAGCCAAAGATCATCATCGCTGCGAGCTGTGGCTTGGAACCTTCCAAGATCATCAAGTAAATCCCATCCCTGCTCTTTCGTATTATCGAGTCTCGGGAAAATATGTTCGATCGGTTTAATATTAAAGAGCATCGTTCACGATAGGTATACCAAGATGCTGAACCAAGCTTTGAACATGATAACCGTATCGAAGCCTCGATGCATCATATACCAAAGGAGGAACGTGTGGCAGACTCCACTTTTGGAGGATCAGCTGGATTGGGACGAAGTCTTGCGCGAAGCAAAGCCCCACCCATGCCAGCCTGTCGAGGCTAATGATCCTCTCTACATTTTGTACACCTCGGGGACCACGGGTAAGGCGGAGAAAAGGACGAGAGCCCCGAATGACGATAATCAGAAAGGATGCAAATCGTATACGAATAATTGTTACGGATCCCAGGTGAACCAAAAGGTATTGCGAGGCCGATCGGTGGACATTTGGCGACGCTCTGCTGGTCCATGAAGGCGATCTACGGGATGGAGAAGAATTCCGTCTGGTTGGTGGCGTCGGACATGGGATGGGTCGTCGGTCATTCTTACATTTGCTACGGCCCACTTCTGTACGGCTCAACGAGCGTGATGTACGAAGGAAAACCAGACAGGACACCTGACGCTGGCCAGTATTTCAGGTACGCGATCTCTGATGCTTGCGGATTTATTATGCGTAACTGGATAGCAGAAACAAAACTGGATCCTATACGCCGCCTGTATAATCACCTATACTCGATCGTGATTTTAACGAGCTAATTTCGAATCCACTTTCGCGTTATAATTAATCAACGACGATTTCGATTTCACGTCAAAAAGCGACGATGAATGCTTGTCCATCTTCTGTAATCGAATGCTGGGAAGGAACCAGGCGATTATTTGTTTAGACAACTCTATTTATGCGCAGAATCATCGAACAGCATAGCGTCAACTTCTTGTTTTGCGTACCAACCGCCCTTCGAGTTATAAGGAGAGCCGATCCAGACTGCATAGCAGGACGAAAATACTCGACAAAGTCGTAAGTAACGAGGAAGTTCCGTAAAACGCGAGAATACTGTATCGGCATAGGACTCGAATAAATTCACTGTGAAGGGATTGAGCGATTATCGGACAATGGCGCAATGTATTTTTTGACCGGTACAGATTGAAGAGAATCTTCGTCGCTGGGGAATATTGCGATTATGAGACTAAAATGTGGGCGGAGGAAACCTTTAACGTGCCGGTATTGAATCATTGGTGGCAATCGGAAACTGGCCATCCGATCACGGCTTTGTGCATCGGATACGGGCATTATGAGACTTTGCCGAAATTCAGCACTGGCCTTCCCGTCCCGGGATACAATAGTGAGTTTGATAAACCTCTTTATTCCCGCGGAATTTTTTAAATAAAAAAACTACCAAAAATCGACTTGAAATATTTTCATATCTTACTTTTTAATGTCTCAAATTTAATTTTACTCTGCATAGCTACTCCTGACTCTTCTCTTGCTCAAAATGTATACGAATTAAGATAAATGATCCTTGCGAGCAATTGTAAAATAATTAATGAAAAATAATCGACTAAAAATAATAATAAATGAAATAAATTCCTAATAAATTAGAAATGATAATTAAAAGATTAATTTTACTCGATTCACAGTCCAGATTCTACGTCCGGATGGCACGCCGTGTATGTCGCACGAATTGGGTAGAATCGCGATAAAGCTGCCATTGCCTCCTGGCTTTATGTCGACCCTATACCAAGCACCGGATCGGTTCAAGGAAACATACTTCTCGACATTTCCAGTAAGTTAAACTGGCGCACGCCGGGTCAAAATATTTACCATAAAGCGCATAGAAAAACAGTTTCGACAATGGAGAAGTATGAGAAGCTTGGAGATATTTTTATTCGACTTTATATACTATATACAATATTACTTCCTACTTCTCGTGATGTATCTTCAGGGTTACTACGACACGATGGACGCAGGCTACGTCGATGAATTCGGTTACATTTACGTTACCGCGCGAGATGACGACGTGATTAATATTGCTGGTCATCGATTATCCACGTCTGCTTTGGAGGAAATTATTTTATCACATCCTGACGTTGCGGAGGCTGCGGTCGTTGGCGTTCCGGATCAGACTAAAGGAGAGGTCCCATTGTGTCTTTACACAATGAGAGAAGGTAATGTAACGAATACCAAACGTTGGATAAAAATCGGTTCCTTTGCGATATTTCAATCGCCTAACTTTGCTTCGCAGCGTAATAAACGCTACTACAACTACGTGCTACTGAAAAAATTCTAACGAAGAAAGTAACGAAGTGAATCGCGGCTAAAAAAATGTTGTTAGCTCCTACGTAAATTTGCATTCGAAGTGGTTATGCATGGGACAAACGGGGGAAGTGGGATTGAAATGGGAAGCGGGATAACGTGGGATAAACGGATCCAGCAGTTTGCTTTAAAATTATGACTCTACCCTCTTTGCATTCGGAGCGCGGCTATGATTCGTAGGGACGCAACCTGTTGCTTGGCGAGCATAACTTCCAATTTATCGTGACTTAATTTAGTACCTCTATGCAGTTAAACCATGTTCGTTGGGATTGCACCTCGAGCGGCTGTTATATTCTCGCTTCGCCAACCATTGCACCCTAGAAGAATACGTCTGACGAAGTGAATTTTCCTTGCGATATAAGCTAGGATGCGCCGTTTTTGTTACAGGAGAAGGGATGAACGAGAAAAAGATAAACCACGAACTGGTGTTACAAGTGCGAAGTTTAATTGGGCCCATTGCCGCGTTTCGACATGCTGCCGCAATTAAAGCATTGCCCAAAACACGATCGGGGAAAATAATACGTAAATCCATCTCTAGCTTGGCAGCATCAAAGTCATTTACGGTAATAGAAACTCAATTGGCTAGTAAAGAATTGAATGTGACGTGAATTTGCGAATGCACAAAATGTAATTTCTTATTATCGCAGAAAGCGTATGTCCCGAGGTAATCATTTTTATCAGTTACGGATAACGCCGATTTCTTACAGATGCCGAGCACAATAGAGGATCCGTCGGTGTTTAACGATATAAAAGACGTACTTCAGAAACTCGGATACGCCAAAGCGTTGCCGGCCATTCCCTGGCAGTGAAGCGGCAGGCGATACGGAGTTACGTATAAGTTATACTGTACCACGCCAATAAACACATAATTATTAGGATGTTTAATTAAATTTATTTCCCATGTACGCTGGCCGTTTTTTAAGCGTAGAAACGAAAAAAGAATGCCAGTCTGGAACATGCTATTTGTTATATACAAGACCTATCGTGGCTCGAGTGTAAAGATAAAATAATGTAATTATGCTGATTGACTTATCTTAATAAATGCGCTAATGAGACCTTACCTCGGAAGGCACAGAATGTGTTTCACGGTTCGTTATTTCACCTTCTGGCCCTATCCTGGTTTATTGCTGTCGGGAATTGAACTACTTAACGATGTACGGAAAAAAAAATTATTGATACAAATTTAGCTCGGTACGACCCGTCCCCGTATAAATTGTCCTGGTTTGTACAACGTATTTTACGATAGGCGATCACAGACTGCGAATTTATGTCGTTTCATCCTTCCACCACTTTTGTACGATAACGTCTTTAGATTTCAAATTTATGACTAGTTCACACGATGGAAGGATGCGCAATTTGTTACCGTATAATCGATACCGTCGACAGTAAATCGTGTTGGTAAAGTCACGAATGTCGTGCGTACGAAAAAAAAAAAAGTATAAATAAACCGAATCAGTAATACGTCTGAAAAACCCCGTTAAAATTATTAGAGCATATTTTTGTTGCAAATTTGTTTTTAATGACAATGTAATAAGAAACAGTATAATAATAATAGTAATAATAATATTAATTTTATAATTATAAATTGTGTGTAACACTATCTTGTTGCTTTATTCAATAAATTTCTTTTCCATCTCTTATGACCAATTTAATAATTATTTAATAATCATTATAATAATATTAATCATATTTCCTTAGTTTTATTTAGTTATCGATATCAATCCTCTCCTTTACGATCATTTGTGTCTCGCACCTCAGAAGAATAAAAATATCGCGTTTTACATTATCGAGGAGACATTGTGAATATTTGATCATTATCCATTTATAATTATTCCACTGCAAGTGCCAATGCTCTGTTTACCTAGTACAAGGAACACGCGCCCTTCAATTTTGTTTGTGTCTCCATATCTATATAAACGAATCTATTTCCTTGTCATATCAGGTTATAAATATTTCTCCCCCTTCCCAGCTCAGCTTCCCGCGCGCGTGTGTACGTGCTTGCACGCACGTGTCTTCTTTATGTATAACTTTTTTTCCGTAGACGAGTGTATGTTACATTACTAATGTTCGCAAGTAATCGTCATGCCCGATTTTTTCTGTGTTATTTATTTGACTTGCACCACTGCGGAGTATTCGAAGTAATGATCGTTTTCCTTTTCCAATTTGCGGTCAAAGTTGAGCAAATTTTACTCCACCACCTTCAGCACCTTACCAATTGCGATAGTTTTATCTGAAAACGTAAAATAATTGAATGCTATATCGTCCAGAAGAAAATGTGTGACAGTGTTCATAATATGTGTCTTGAAAGGTCATGAAGCAGTGAGTACAAGTATGTGAGACTGGTCGAAACGAGATATATTAGGTGTAAAAAGATATTGCGACAAAAAACCGATCATCACAAGGCGGACGAGAAAAAGGAAGGGCCAGGAATAGTGTACTTCATTTTGCTTCTCGCCGAATTTTGATCCAGAATAAACATGCGAGAAGTAAAAGCTGCAGAATGAAGCTGCAAGATAAAGTTTTAAAGAAATGTAAAATGTGCAAATATACTTACTTTCGTCCCTGAGGGTGAATCGTCCCATTTGTGGGAAAAGCTTGAATTTCTCAAGACATATAACGCCTGCGCATTCAATTCTCATTATTGCCACCTGATCTTGTTTCACGAACCTTGGTCTCGTTTTACTTTTATCCCCCGTTTTCTTGTCAACTAGACAAATCAGTGCCTTCACCGTTACTTCCTCAGCGGCACAATGAATATGCATTACGGCGCTGTACCCGGCGCAAATGATGCTCTTATGCTCCAGGATCACAACCTGCGCATCAAACACCTTCCCCGTCTTAATTGGATTGTTGCTGTCGCACAAAACAAAGCCAGGACTAACGTCTTCCTCTTCAATGCCCTTTAGTTTAATTTTAACGTTTTCTCCTGGTCCTACAGACGTTACTTCCTCATCGTCCGACCACAGTTGATCCACCGTTACTGCCGTCTAAATGAATATAAGGAGGGTGAGCATCAAAATAACATTTAAAAATAAATATAGGTATTAAAAGGAAAAATGTATATTGGTTGAACATGGGAGAAAATAATCTTTTTGTGAGGACATGAAAAAAAAATTACGCGTTCGACAAAGTAAACTGGATCAGCCAATTAACAAAAAATAGCTTACAACGACACAAATAATAATGATATGTTTAGACACATATATTGAAGATATATTACCCTATTTGGCATAACCAGCAATGACTGTCCTTTTTTTGCTTCTCCAGCTTCGACTTTCCCCATTACAACTGTTCCCATATCCTTATACTTATCAACAATTGGCATGATAAAAGGTCCATTACTCTTACGATTTAGCGAAGGTAAGGAATCGATAAAAGGTATAAACGGTGGGCCACTGTACCAGTTACAAAGATGTTCTGGTATCGGATCTTTTAGGCCAATACCAAGCTGACCTGAGACTGGCATAAACGTAAGATCTTTTGCCGGATTAAATCCCAACTTACGAAGGTATGGTAGTATTTTATCCCTACAAATATACTTACGTTGCATAAATGCAAGAAAATAACTATAACCGTGTATGACAGTATTATCGTTCACGTAATATGTTAATCTGATTATAAACAACGTACCTGCATTCGTTGTACCTTCCCTCATCCCACTCAACGGTTGGATCATCCATTTTATTTACTAGAACAACCAGATGCTTGACGCCAGCCGTCTTAGCAAGCATTGCGTGCTCTCTGGTTTGTCCACCCCTGTCAAAACCCGTTTCAAATTCACCTTTTCGTGCAGAGATAACTAAAACTGCGAGATCAGCCTGTGCAGCCCCACCGATCATATTAGGTACAAAGCTCTTATGCCCAGGTGCATCTAAAATTGTAAAATGCTTCCGCTCGGTTTCAAAATAAGCTCTACCGACTTCGACGGTCTTTCCCTTCTCTCTTTCTTCTTGGTTTGTATCCAAAGCCCAACTTAAGTACCACGTTTCTCTACTCCTTTCTTTCGCTTCTCTTTCATACTTTTCTAATGTTCGTTTATCGACCATTCCTGTAAGCGCCATGATCTGGCCTCCAATCGTTGATTTTCCAGCATCTGCAATACAAGGGAAAACGTTGCAAACTGATGGCGTGTACATAAGATTATATCTTTATATTAATAGCAATCATTATCAAATACTAATAAGCTGTATTTAAGATGTTACATACCTACGTGTCCTATAAAAACAACATTAACATGTTCTTTTTTACTCTTAGTATCCTCTGCTATTTTAACAGGCTTTTTTTTAGGTATCTTTACAACCATCTCTTCATCTTCTTCAACATCAGCCTATAAAGTTTTCAGGAAAAATTGTGAATAATAATTTAATGTAAACTATTGTAAGCAATACTACTTAATGTAAAAGCATGGTAATGCATAAATGAATGTGTTAAAATGTACTCGACCTCGCATTTACTTAAGGTGCAGAAGATGATAAAAAGCATTATCTCAAATATCACAATGCTAAGTGTGACAAAAAAAGGTTTCAGCTTTTCGTATACATCTGTATCAAATAAAACTTAAGTTATACGCTTTGGTTTTCAAATATTAATATTTAAGTTTTTGTAATATATCCATTATATCAATATACTTAAGGATGCATTATGAATGCACAATACGTTAAAAATTGTTAGAAACATTACTTAAAGATACTACAGTATAATCCATTATGATACTCTTTTAAAATCTTATCAAATAAATAAAGGAGCAGATAATATGGAATACGGTACAGATACGGTTCATAAAAATGATACGATTGACTAGAAATGGCCATTTAACGTAGCACAAACATTGAATTTGTTTTATATCTATTCAGTAATATGTATATATTTACTTCTTCATTTTCAGGAGTCAAAAGAGGATCAGCGTCCACTATAGCTTCTTCCCAAGAATCTGCAGGTTGATGTTCAGGGCTCGTATTTATTTGGTCAGTAACGTTCGGAGGTGGAGCCCCCCCTCCAGCAGGTGGTTCCTCTACACGACTGCCAATGGGATCGGGTAAAACTGCTTGAGTAGAGTTGCCTATAAAGAAATATTATGCCACTGATCCTACTTTCAAAAACAATTTCCTTCCAATAACCGTACATTTTGTCGTACCGTGCCTCTTTATGCAAATACAGACTATTATACCGACTATTATACAAGTCCATTATTGCTTCTTAGTTGCATAAAATGATATATGATTGCAAATTTTAGTGTCCTAATCCACTTAAAATAGGACTAGTTATTTGGGTCAAGATCACAGCTGGTACAAGAATGACCTTCATATATGTAAAGTACACATTATAATCAATATGATACAGATTAAAAGCAATGAATACTTGTATAGAATTCAGAAACATATTGTGAGAAGTTCAATATGATTACAATGCATATATACATTATGTATCTTTCAACATAAAGCTAATTTATAGGAACAACATTACTGTTGTTAGAACACTACTCTGGTCTTTCTTAAATGTCCATTACCAAAATGAACCATCCCTGCCTTATTAAAATTTGAATACACATAAGTAGCTGTGTAGATATAATTTCTTATGTTTGCATACATATTTATTTCTCTCATACTTTTAAGTTTCAAGCCTAGTAGACGAAATATGAAAGAATTAGCACCAACTCAACAACCTATGATATATGTACCAGATGATTAATACGAATTGTAATATGGTATTTTGATCAAAAGAAGAGCCAGAGAAACCTATGATCGTGATAAACGTCAAAGGAAAATAATAATCGTACGTTCGGACGAGTATTCATTGCCGCCTAAAAGCATTTAAAAGTGGCAGGCCAGTCTGCTGATAAAAGAAGCTATAGGGGTTAGCTACCGAATTATCATGAAAGAACCATAACGTTGATAGCTAATATTTATGCTCTCGAAGGTGGACATCGTGAAAGAACAAGGACGATCCTAACAAGCATAATTGATAGAAACATTTAGTTCCTTTCGAAACTAACCATGATGTATTTCGGGAGATATAGAGGTGGTTACGGTATTCATCACAGCAGGGACATTACAGGGACTGTCGCTCATAGTACTGTTCTGTGATGAAGAATTTATGCAGAAAGAAGGCACGAATTCCGCAGCATTCACATTAAGAGTTGAAAATTTGCTTTCGATGGACTTGTCTTGTGGTGGAGCGATGTCTCCGTTGTCCGCCTGCTGTTCCCATGAATCTGGTGCTATACTGTTCGCCATATTTATTAGAGTTCGGCACTTGAACCAGCGTCGTAGTTTAACCAAATACGGAAATCACGCTGTACTGTTTGCAGGATTCCGAATTAACTGGATTCGTTATTGGGACGGGGTTTAAAAAAATAGTTATTTATAATATCCACGCACACCGTACACGCGTATCGGTACTCCGCGTGCGACCCCCGTGGTCTGTTTCGTTCCTGTACTTCGCCGGAACTACAAAAATCAAAACACCTTCTTTTTTTCATCCGAAACCAGTGTGCCCTAGTACCCAATTTTGACCGATTACGAACAACGGCGATAATAATGAAATAAAATCAGACGCCGTAACGATGGAAGAAACGATGATTTTATTTTAAAATATATTTCTACGCAAATGTCTCTAGCACGTGTATGTTGGCAGTAAATTTTTTCCATACACTACGTGAGCACATGAAACTTATCCAAATAGAGAACAAAATCAGATTGCTCTATTAACAATGCAGGTAGATTACGCGCGCTGGATCGATCTTCAGGATGAATCGTTCTTTAATATATCAATACGAAATCGTTCCAGAGAATGATAATTTACATCGGTTACTTTAGTAGGATCTGCCATTGCAGTAAAAGCGACTGCATTACGGCATAAAGTATATGTGAAAAATATATAAAATGTAATCTTTCATAAGACTTTCTCGCATATTGCGAATATAAGGAAATTTAAAATGACCTAATGCTCGACGTCCAGTAGAGTTCGCATGGATACATTCGGTAAAGATTCATCCTCATTGGTGATTCTTCATGCCGCCCGGCTTGCGTTATACGGCATGGAAAATTCACTGTAAACGTAAATGTTACGACGCATCAATTTACAAGAAGAATACTCAATAATTTCTGGCACGACTAGAAAATTTTAAATCATCAATTACGTAGTTTAGTTTAACGCAAAGAAGACGGGATCATTATTACCAAGCTATGGCGAGTCCATCTAGTACTATAAAACCTTCACAGTGAACATAGAGGAAACTCTACATGGTTTTTAAGGCGTCCTTTTATGCACATTTTTATATTTGATACGATAACGTGTAATATAATGAATACAATATTTCTTATCTTGTAGAACATTTTTACAATATTATCGCGGTTGGAGTAAAAAAAATGAATCATAAAATCTGCTGAAATTATCGATAGTAATATCCGTGTTACTTCCATTTTATAACTTCCCGCTTATCCTTCGACAACGATATTTCGCAAGGTTAAACGACCTTCCATGCAGTTTGTTAATGGTGAAATTCTACCTAAAGGAAATAAAGTATATCAGTAGGTGGCGGTTGCATTTTGCGGACTCGGATTGCCGATTGCTTCCTTTCTAGAGAAGTTCAAAGATTTGTGACAGTAAAGTGTTGTCGACGCCCAGTTGCTTGTGAGTGTTTAAGTTAAATTTTGTAAAATTCACTTATCGATAATATGTACTTTTTAGTTATTTAAATCATGAAGGACATGAGCTTACGTATCGTGCAAAGTATTCAGGCGGTATGATTACAGAAGAGAAAGTATATTTGACATAATAACCAAAATGGCGATCCCAAAAACAATAATCCTACAGTGGGCGCATGTATAACGTTCTTATTAGGAGTTAGTGAACCTCCCTTTTTCTACTAACCTTTCCTACTTTACGTTGAGACCATACTTTCCATTGATCGAAGTAAATCATGCTTTTGGAATTACCTATATAAATTTAATTCTCGCCCATTAACGAAAACGAGTCTTTCCTGTCTTATTAACAAGTTACCGATTATTAATAATAAGTTGACATATGTTCTTTGATATTACACGTATGCTGTAATAAATCAATATATCGTCTTCTCTATGCTCACTTATATATGCATATGTGAGGAAAGGAAGGCAGAACCATTTATCATAGAAAATGTATCTGGCCTTCTTGTGCATGTAAACAGTTTTTACAAACATAAATTATCTTTCCTAACGCAGCAGCAAAAAAGTATTTGAAAACTATATTACAACGTAGCCCTATAGTAAGGCAATACATGAATACCAATGTATATGCGCATATGCTCGTACAATATATTATTATAATATCGACATTAGAAACAGACGTACAATCTTTCTTACATATGTCAAGGTCTGTACTATTGCAGCTCATATTGTTTTGTAGAGGATAATAGAGTCTGGTGCCATTAAAATGCCTTTTCTTCAGAACCTGATAATTTACGTATTAGAGTATTGCTATGAATAAACATAAAGTCTGCGGATAATATAAATACTTATTTAAAAAATAGGATGTTACGATAAATGTTTGTCATATTTCATATATGTGTTTGGATCCAAGTGTTACATAGATTAACCCAGAGGTTTTAATGCAGTTATAATTAAATAGGCAGTGTGCTTATAATAATTTCTTGCTAACTTTTTTTGACAGACAGCGAAGTAAAGTGTGAAAAATGCAGACTATAAAATGTGTCGTGGTAGGAGATGGTGCAGTGGGTAAAACCTGCCTGTTGATTTCGTATACCACCAATAAATTCCCATCCGAGTATGTCCCCACGGTATTTGATAATTATGCCGTAACTGTCATGATCGGTGGTGAACCGTACACATTAGGGTTATTTGACACTGCTGGTAAATATTATCATCACTCGAATTCTTATGAATAAAGTATGATCTATTTTTCTCACAGTGACGTATGGTTAAACAGTCAAGGAGAATTATTATTTGAACAAACAACTAAAGTATAGAATTTTTTTTCAGGTCAAGAGGATTACGATCGATTACGTCCTTTAAGCTATCCACAGACAGACGTATTTCTGGTCTGCTTCTCTGTTGTGTCACCATCATCCTTTGAAAATGTTAAAGAAAAGGTAGGCTTACATTGAATAACACCTCATCATTTTCCTTACTTTGTAAGCCACCATAAAGTATACATCGGTAAAAATTTGTTTTGAGTATACATTTTTTTTTATTGCACCATCTTTAGTGGGTACCAGAAATAACGCATCATTGTCAAAAAACACCATTTTTGCTGGTTGGAACACAAATTGATTTACGAGATGATGCCGCCACCATTGAAAAGCTTGCTAAAAACAAACAAAAACCAATATCTGGAGAACAAGGAGAAAAACTTGCTAAAGAACTGAAGGCCGTGAAATATGTGGAGTGCAGTGCTCTTACGCAGGTAAGCTGGTTAATGAGTTTCTATTGTGAATGAATTTTTTATAATTCTTGCTAATTATAGCTGCTCACAGATGAATATTGCCAATAATTAAACTCTGGTGAAAATTGACTAAGGGATATACGCCATTTTAAATGGCTTATTTATTTTTCAGAAAGGTTTAAAGAATGTTTTTGATGAAGCAATCTTAGCAGCTTTAGAACCTCCAGAGCCGGTCAGAAGAAGACGATGTATTGTCTTATAGAGAGTGACTGTCATCTTAAAAAACTGTTAGCCATATGGCGAAGACTGTGAGTTATGTTGTACAGCATATGCGTATAATATAGCCATAAAGTCAACTACAAATAATGCTCAAAGTTGAAGAACTTATATGTATCTGTAGTCTGGTTTCATATCGTGCAGTACCAATGCCAATTGGTGCATTTGATAAGTTGATAAGTAATATTTGTGTTTAGGGTGGTTCACAGCATTCAACAGAAATTTTTTCACGATCGCGTAAAAAAGGCAATACCACAACTGAGGACTGGGAATATCCTGTATGAGACTTGTATTGAAAAAGCTGCAGACTTTACAGCTATTTAATATGTAAGGCGTTTTTATTAATAAATTGGTAGTGTGAATTTTTTAATAAATCAGTTCCAAAAAATCATACAAACTCTTTGTTTAACAAGCACCGACGAATAATGTGCCATAACCCATATTATAGATTCTTACTTTTCAATAAATATTGGTGAAATGTTTATTTTGTATAGAATTTAATGTTTTAATAATATCATTATATTTTAGAACTTTGAATAATAATTATGAACAATTCAACCGTGCGGTGAGTGGGAAATTATTTTCTTATTATTATATTAACCTCATCATTCGTATTCTTCTTAGTTTGTATCATAGGTATGACCAATTACTAATTATTTGAAAGTATATCAATTCATAATTTATTTATAGTCGAAAAAATTTATTTGAATCGTTGCGCATTATTTGGTAAGCCAAAGATCCGTTGATGGATATATTTAGTTCAGTATTTTATTTTTGTTATTTTACTCAATGTGCCATTCTACAAACTCAAAAACATTATTCAAAGACAAATGTCCACGTCGGTTTTCATGTATTATGTAATATAATTGATTAAAAAAAATAAAACATTACTTGATAATGTTGAATGTGGACTACTTTTATTTTCTATCCGACAGAAATAGAGTTTTCAATTCAAGATACAATTTCAAATCGAAATATGAATTATAATAGTTTTTTTTTAATCCGCCCTTAATAATATAATAACCCAGATCCTGTTATCGTAAATGCCATCCATATTTCTTTTACACACGCAGTACGGAGCCGAAATAAAAACATAACGATATTATTCGCGTAATAATGCGACGTACAGGAATGCAGAAAGTACAGTAATGTGTGGTTAAAGCTTTATTTATATACATTCCCTTATAGTAATACCATTAACAATCATGTAGACCATTGTACATGTAAAATCCCTTGTGAATTTGGCCATTTGTCATAAAAGTACTTAAATTAAATTAAAGCCAATTATACTCATGTACCACTGGCAATACTCGCATTACTTCTCATCGGCTAATATTGCCTTTCCTACTATTACACTAAGATACTGCACTACTCTCTATACCTTACGTGTTACCTGTATATGTGTGTTTCGAAGTGAAGTTTATGATTCCCGATTTACTTCCGTTTGGTGGTTTATAAGGAGCCCTGTTACTCTAGAGTACTGCTATCGAATGTGAGAATATATCTCGGAACACTTATTATATACGCAATTAAATACTAGACTTGGAAGTGTATTTCCGCATCATTCGCCCTGCACGATTTTCCCCCATTTGCCTTGTACTTTCAAGTTTACTCAAAGTATTAATAATGGTTCTATTCCGCGGCTATTTCGATTATTGCATGTTATACAAGTATAATGGATCTCAATCAAAACGTTTGGTCCGTTTGTGCTCATCGAAAAGCGCACTCGCGATGTAGAATAACTTACAAAAAAATGACACGTTATATGCGTGGATAATTCCTTAAGCTTCACACGGATCTGAATGCAATGACGAATCTGAGATAATTTTGACAAAGTTTGGAGGTATGCACTCTTTGCTTTGCACGGTCAACAAACTGGCGATGTTCTCGCTTTCGGATTTCGTACAGATTTATTATCCCCCGAAGATCACATTCGCGTACTTTAATTTACGGTTCTTAGATTCGTTATTTTATCCTTATCGTGACCAAATAAACGAGCTCTATCCGACATACAATCATGACAAATAATTCCATGGCATTGATCAAATTTATGTTTTGTCACTGGTAAATTATTATTTGTATGCACGCGGTACAATATCCGAAAGAGTTTCACAATACCTTTACATTAGCCGCTACCCTTCGTAGCTGCCGTTACGCACGCTGTGTTCAATGCGATACTCGTAAAAAAGTAGAGGGTGTACCGTACAACAAGATAAAATTTACGGGTGACCACGCCCGATTTTTTTTTCTTTTTCAAGATATATAAATCGCTGGATGTACTCCGATTACCCCAAAAAACAGATGTTCCGCGGTGATATACGCCAGCATATATCTTCCGCAACGGCATTGACCGTGTACACGTGATGCTCGACAGTAGTTGTACCTTTTGTTCTTCGCAACGTGTCGTCAACAATGTAAAGACACACGATTTTTACCACTACTTTTTAGCTACAGTAACGCCACATTCGGCGAGTCTTTTCTCTATAAGTTCCTCATCCTCATTCGTATCCTGAAATTACAATTGGTAATATGAACGTGAGTTTGGAATACGATATACAGGGGAACGATACGCGAATGGCCCATTTCGGTTACGAAAGTCGTGGAAAATGTACCCGGTATGAATTCTTCTTGCCCGAGAGCAGGGTAATTTAATGCTTTTAGTATGAAAGTAGTGTAGCAGCGACAATTCGGTCAGCAGACGTCAGATCTTTTGTCAACGTACGGTAGTACTTTATTGGTTGCAGCTTCTTATAGAGATATACGTAGGAAATATGTATATCTATACTATCTTCCATTTCTGTCTCCGCTCGGCTTTTAAGTCCACCCCATTAATACGTGGCCGAGAATGGCGGCGGACTCAAAAGCTCCGCGTCTTCTCTACGATATAGTTACAAAAATGCTTACATCGCACAATAAATATTAGATTCTAATTGGGTACCTACCATGATCATGGTCAGTTGCCACCGTCCGGTACGAACAGAGAACAACCGGCGTCTCACTCCGTCTAATTCATCAACACGGTATTCCTCTAATCTTTAAAATTTTTTATAAATTCGAAATGATTTTAAATTTGCTCGAACGGTAATATTCATTTAACGCCAGACGCTCAGTTACTATTGATTTACTTTGATTCGATAGCAATGGCTACGTCGGTTACTAACGTTATAAAATAACTTACAAGTATATGTACAGATACACGTACGTCAAAATTTCCTAACAACTTTCCATTCTTTTTGGTTCGACCTATCTCGGCTTTCGCAGTTTCTTCGAAGCACTATACTTGCAAAACATCGATACATGACCGTCGATGACGAATAGCATGCAAAAACCTTTAATCGAAGGGCAATACTTGTCTCTGTTCCGCCGTTTGGTTATCGCAGCTCGTCGATGCGTGGCTTCGAGAACCAAATTGCGGGGGTGCCGACATCCGTTGAATAAATACATAGAAAAACTTCTCGTAGATTATATGAACTTACGGCTATCCGAACGCAAGCAGAAGATTCTGCGCCCGCAACGCGCGTCGAGATTTATCCCCTCTATCGATTAATCTCAATGAACCCTTGCAACCTTTTAATGCCACGCTAAATCGCACCGCATCGCGATAGAACGCAGAAGAAACGATGGCGCTCCAAATAATAAAATATGTTAACAGTCAAATACAATAAATAACAACTCGTACGCAATTAACGATAACATTTCAACACGCTGACATTTCTAGGCTATGCGATGTAAATCAGGATAAGGAGGCAGATTAAAAGGCGAAAAGGAATGATAATTATGGCGCGATGATATAGCCTCAGCTGCCTTCGTAAAAAAAATCTTAGCACGTCGCGTAAATTCGTGCCGCACTTTATAAGAAGCTCCCTTGACAGCCTCTTCGAATCTCACGATACTTACTTTAGACGACTATGTTAAATCGGTGCATTTTCGGCCTCGCGTTGTTAATATATTCAGTACGGAAAGCACATTTAACTCTTTTGGCTTGTGAGGTAGCTGCGATCTAATTGAGAGGCAGTCCATTCTATAAGATATCCTACGTACTTTCGTTTACCAATCCGTAGATATTCCGCTTTGGGGAAATTGTGTGGGCCGCTACCCCTTTGCTCTCCGTTTGAAATGCCAGCGGAAATAATAAATACAACTAAACGTAACGTTACGTACATAGCCCTTCTGGATATTGGAATTACGGGGATTTACGTACGATAACTAAAGTCATGATGCAATTAACGATACTTACATCTACGGACAGATACGTTACAAGGTTTTGGTTTAGTGTTGCCATTAGTCTATAAAATGCATTATATTTTTGGTACTTATATTCCATCCTGTGCATATCCTACACTGACTAGAATTGACAACGATGAACGGGTTTCACGAGACACGAATAAGCAAGGTGGATGAATATTCGACGAGGAATAATCATTGCCGATAAACGTAGTGCCGAGCAAATCAAATATTCCTCGATGATATAGTATTTCACGACGCTCTACTTTACCATGCGCAACGCGCAATTATTTCATTCTCAAGGATCTTCGACCCGTAAGCCAACGAGCTGCATTACCAAAAGATAAAGACGCCGATACACCAACGTTGACCTTTCATCGAACACGTTTGCTTATCGTCCGTGTTAAACCCGAAATCGCAGATATGCCTCGTAATTTATTTCATTAATGGTAGGTGTTTAAACGAAGAAGAAAGAACAGAAATCGCAATAAACACTGGCGAGGTATCCAATCAAAGAGCCGCATCACGGGCCGTATCGATTACCATCGGTTTCGCGTGCCTACGCGTTAACCCGTACTTAAGTACTTAGTCACTGATCCGACACTGTTTCATAAACGTACGTCCTAAGACTTCCCCGATCCTCTCGACGGCACCTTACGTACCCAAGAACCTGGCAATATTGCGCAGTGCCCTCGCACCGACCTCCTCAAATCCGTTGATCGCCCTCTTCCAAGCCCACCCAGGTCGTGCCGCCTGGCCATCCTACGAGCATCTACCAACCTCCGGATCGAGCAGGACGACCGAGCATCGTGAGGGTCTACACGTTCATCGCGTAGTAGACGGAATTCTGGGCGCTGCTGGAGAGCGAAACGTTGCTGGAGTGATGAGCGACGTAAGAGTTGGACGTCAGGAGGATGTGAGGGGGAGCGGCCTTGGCGGGTCCAAGGGCGTCGTCGGAGGGCGCGCTGGCGGCGCCCTCGGGCACGCCGCGCTCCGCCACGGTGTAAGAGCCGATCATTCGTTGCTGCTGTAACTTCGTAGGCGAGGTTAGCGCCGGCAAGGAAGACGCGGAGGAGCTGACGACGTCGTTGACAGCTGCCTTGAGAGGCACCCCGCTTGCGGAGCTGAAGGCCGTGCCGAGAATAGGGTCGCAGATTTTGCTAGGCAAGACGCACGCTGGTTTGAGCAGTGGCGCGGCTACCGTGGACGATGAGGATGACGATGAGAGGGAGGAGGAGGAGGAGGAGGAGGACGAGGAGGAGGACGAGGACGAAGAGGAAGACGAGGATGAGGAGGAGGAGGAGAGCATCGAGGTGGTCAACGAGGTTGCGGAGGAGGAGCTCGAGGTGGTGTTGGGCAGGCAAGAGAGGGTCTGCGTCTGCATGTCGGTCGTGGGTGTGACCACGGTGCGACCTACGTGCACCTGGTACAGGTGATAGCCGGGCTGATTGACGGCGTGCTCGGTGTTTACCAAGCCGGGGCACTTCGGGGGCGCGATGACGGCGTAGGAGGGCGAATGCGAGGCCGTCGATTGCACGTGGTAAGGCGTGATCTGATAATGATGCTGGTGCTGATGTTGATGCTGATACTGATGCTGATGCTGATACTGGTGTTGATGCTGATACTGATGGTGATGCAGCTGCAGCGAGTGATGGCCGGTATGGGGTATGGGCGGGAAGGCCAGGTCCGGCGCGTGGAAGGCTTCCGGCTGGTGATGGTGGAGGTGCAGATGGAGGGTCTGCTGGGCGTTCTGGACGGGGAGGGAGTTTGGCAGGGAGACGGAGACGGAGCGCGGCGGGGGCGGGGGCGGGGGAGGCGTGGGGGAGGGCAGGGGGGCAGGTGGCGAATTGAGGTTCAAGGCCGGCGACAACGAGTGATTGACGGGGTAATACCTCGGCTGTTGCTGCTGCGGGTGGTCGGTCTTGTTCAGCCGTGGGTAGGGATACCTCTCGGTGTGCGTCGCGTAATTCGGCGAGGTGTGAGGGGGGAGGATCCGCTGGATATTCTGATAGGTCTGGTCGGAGACCCCGTTGTAGGGCACGAGGTACATCGTACGGTAGCACTTGGTGTTACAGGCGGGGAGCGAGGCGGTGGCGGGGGCCACGTTGCAGTGATAGTTCGCCAGGGTGACCATGGGCTCGCGCCTCCGAGTCTTGGCCGGGAGGGTGTTCGTGTACAGCATACCGGGTATCTCGTCGTTGCTGCCCGCTATGCGCAGCATCCTCACGTTAGGCGTGGCTTGTTGCTCGGGGAAATATCGATGGCCGTTTCGTTGATCGGGATAAAGGTGCACGGCGCCGTCGGTCGGCGGTATTCTGACGAATTGCCGCGGAAGCGTGCTCTCCATGTACGGCTCGCATTCCATGATATCCTGGGTGTTGCCAGCGGTCTCCGCGATCGTCTGATAGATATCGTCGATCTGCTTCTGCATGCTGTTTATGCGATTGATGGTACTCGCGTCCCTCTCGTCGGTGACCACAGCCGCGTAGGCGACCGCCGTGGAATCCTCGGGCATTTCGTCGTACAGCGCGACTTTGCCGTCCACCTTGTCGCCGCTCTTGGCGTAATGCACGGGTAAGCTCGAGTGGAAATTCGCCTTGACGTCGTTGAATTTGGGCGCGGCGCCGTGGCCGTGCGTCTGATTGATGGCCGCGTTCGCGGCCTCCAGCTGCTGCTTGATACCCCTGACCGACGGCCTGCGATTGAAGCCGTAATCGTTGAGCTCGTCGTCCTCGTCGTCCTCGTCCTCGTTATTCTGATTACCCTCGCGCTCCTCGAGGTCGTTGTTGCTCCCGTTCTCCTTCCCGTTATTGTGCTTCGTCTCGTTGCTCGAATCGTGGCCCTTATCCTCGCTCAGATACCCGTTGATGGGCGCGTAACGATCATCCGTGTCGTTGTAGCGTCGCTTTATGCGCTCCATCCTCGATTTGTCCTGCTCGACGAAGGCGAGCAACTCGTCAGCCGTGCTGTCCCCGATATCCGACCGAGCACCGCTGGGCGTTCCCCTCGTCACGTCCGGTGGCCCCGTGTACCGCTTCTCCTCGATGTTCAAGGCCGCCTCGATGTCCTCCAGGCTGTACGAGGAGTCCGAGTTGTAGCTCAGGGAGTCGCGATTCCCCCCGATCGTCATCCTCGAATTGTGCCGATAATAATCCTCCTGGTGATCCCCGGCGTTGTTGACCGCCACGCAGGAGAGCGGAGCCAGACTCGCCAGGAATTGCCTTCGGACGTCCGAGTTCATCTTCGTCAGGAGATTCTTGGAATGATACTCCTTACCGCAGCCGGGCTTGCCACCGTTCCCTAGCCCCAGATCGGGTAGATTCGACTGCATGCTCTTCTTATGCGCGAAAAGGTCCGTGATCTTGCGGTAGGTGGACTGATTGTGCGGATTGTCCGCGGAGAAGAGGGGAATGCCAAGGGGTACCTGCCTGTGGCCGTTCGAGTTGCCAGTCGCCACTGGCATCGTCGTCGAGGCCGAGCTCATGGTTATTGTCGTCATCACAGAATTCGTCGCGGTGGAGGCCGCCATAGGCGCCATCCCAGGCGCCCCCTCCACGAGCATCGTCGCCATGCTTACGGACGTAGCGGCCGTCACCATCGCCGTGCCCATGGAGCTCATGGTCGTTATCCCGGCTCCAGGTAGGTTCTGGGGGTTGCCCATGGGTCGCTCCTCGCCAGAGGGTGGCAATCGAACGGACGTCTCGGCCTCGAGTTCCGAGCTCGTCGACAGCTCGACGCTCCGAGCCTCCTCCTCCTCCTGATCCACGCACGTCAGCTGCCTTATACGCTCCTCCAGGGACAGATGCTTCGGCCGCAGGTTCTTCTTCTTCGATGTCGCGCTGTACTTGCTCATGAGGCTCCTCCTGAGCGTGTTCCTCTCGATGGTCTTCTTGATCAGGCTCGAGGAGTCGCTCTCTGTGGAATCGGTCCGCCCGCCGGAAATCTTGGATCTCTTGACCGCGTCGAAGAGCCGCAGGCTCTCGGTGGTGATGAGAAACTTCTGCGCCTCGCTCCCGGGATCCTCGCCCTCCTCCAGGGAGTCGCTCGAGGGGAGGACCTTGCTCGCGTGCGCCGGAGGCGGCGATATGAATCTTGGATTGGGGAAGAGCTGCCTGACCGCCGAGTTGGGCTTCAGGCTGTTCGTGGCCAAAGACGCGTTGCCTAGCTTGAACATCAGAGACAGTCCCTTCACTTCGGGCATCTCCGTCTGCTCCGATCGATCCTCGGTATCGTCCTTCGTGTCCTCCTGCTCGATCGTCTCGCTCCTCTTGCTCCTTCCCGGATTGCACTGCCGCGAGTTCTCCGCCTCCGCGGAATCCACTTCGGCCTTCATCGCGTTCTGCGCACCGTGGCCGAAGGAGGCATCGGCTTCCGAGCCCTGGACGCTTTCCTCCTTGCTCGGATCCGACGCCGCTTGGCTCGCGTTCTTCTCTTCTTTGCTGATCTCGCGCACGATTCGTCGCTCGGTGACGGTCGTCATCGTTATCGTTTCGACGAGGTATCGATGTACGTCTGAAACGAGACGGATGACTCTGGCTATGAAAATTTGGTTTTGACGATTGAAAGTACCTTTCGTAGGGTAATGAGGCTGGAATGCGAGAGATGTTCGAGCACGATGCGAGAGAAATATCGTTTTTACGTTTTAAACGTCGAATTAATATTCCGATCGTAGCGTGTGCCTCGTTCTAAAAATTGTTTCTAAATATATGTACGCTCAAATATTATATCGCGTAATAAATGAATATTCAAAATAGCGAGGTTCGTAATTGTATTCGGGCACAAATCCATTTCATTAAAAGAACGTATACGGTTTTATTCATTTGCATTGTATTGAAACTCTCGGGTTTACCCGGTGATAAAATACGAGTCCCCCTAAGTCCACATATTGTGGAAGAAATTTATGCTCGGCCGCTAACTTAGCCCGCGTGAGTACCGTGGAATCGGATTTAAAGTGGAATATAAAAAAGTTCCTGATTTATTCCGTGGCACAAGAGTAAAGTTCTTTTATCCGTCTCAAAGGACGCTATTAAATCCGTATTATTACGTGATTTTTACAAGTCACAGAGCTTCGTCGCCCTCGAAATGCTGCAATATAAATTTTTTGCCGGATCCGATATGGCGCTTTGAAAAAAAAAAAAAAGAGGGGAAAAAACTCACCCGTGGATGCAGCCTGTTGCATTTGATCGGTTCTTTGCTGTACCTTCTCCTCGTCTTGCCGCGCCGCACTTTCACTTCCTCTGTCCTCTTCACCGATTCCATTGATAGGCGATTGGACCTCGGCATCTAGAATGAAAGAGGTGATCGTAAAACTGATACCTTTGACTAAGATACCCTAACACAGGCGCGGAAATAATCCTTGTGCACGGCGCCGTCCTAGAGGTCCCTCGTCTTAAATAACCGAGTCATACTCGGTTACTGCTTCCATGCACCTTACCCTCTACAAATAATCCGAAACCTCCTGACCATAAAGCCCTTTTTTTCCCAGTTCCGCAATTAATACCACCGGGTTCTTCACCGTCGTCTATTTTCGGACCGTGCCCTCTAATTACATAAACAGCCTTTGCGTAAGAAGAAGCTAAGTACGTCTTTAGCGCTGCTTTCATTACTATCCGCGTACTGTAATACACGTTTCGAGGAGCTTAATCATTGTCTAAAATAACGTTTCGTTCGGATAGAAATGCGAGAGGTCGGGGATTTATATAGGGTCGAGCAAAGTAGTGGACCGATTCGGCGAGCCTCATAGAAGATACATGTTCGCCGTGATACGCGAGTTTTTCAATTATGCATCGCTCCGAGGGGTAATGAATTTTTAATGACAGAACTGATCCCACGAATAGGAGCAAACACGCCTATCCTTCCTCTCTCTTCGAAGGAATGCCGGTGTTTATCGCTCCCACGTTTTTTCCAGAGAGGGAAACAGTGCGAGCGTGCACACTGTGAAAAGAGAGGAGCGAGTGGGTGGGGGAGAGGGAAGGGGAGATAAAGAGCGAAATTACGTGTACGCATTCCCACACGCACGCTCATTTCCAGCTACACGAACTCGCTTAGGGAACAGCTGTGCAAAAACACATCGTAAGGTGCAGAAGGTGAACCGTTTCGTTAGGGATAGAGAGCAGTTCTTACCGGGGACCCGAGAAATACAGGAAACACGGTACGGCGCGCTTCCGGTGAGCGTTGATATCCAAATAACGTTCACACACCGTGTCTCTACGCATACCTCTTTTCTTGATAACTCACGCAAATGATGGGCACTTAGTTGCGCCACCAACGACATTCCTGTGCCGTTTAAAAATATTTTTTGTCGGCCTCAAATGTCATCCGGGGGAATCGATATTTACCCCGGTATAGCTGTGGAAATATCGATCGTCCTCTGACGATAAAAAAAAAAAAATAAGAAAAATAATAAATCGTAAGGTATCGAATAATGTATCATCCTTGTCGGGTGTAAAATAATATCGAACGATATACGGGCCGAGAGATATGTGCGCAATCGTCGTTCGAGCGAATACACATACGGATAGACCGTGCGGGTGATTGCCATTATTCGAAGCGAAACTGTTGCGTTTCTTTGAAGAGTAACTCGTAAAAGATACCCCCGGGTTTCCGTGGAACGCGATACTGCTCCGCTGTCGCGCACAGGGGCGCGTATATGAACGTGAGAGACAATACGTGGAAACAAAGCCCTTCTATTAATAATGATTCGCATCACCTAAAACTCAACGACCCTATCGAGTAACGCGTTCTCACAGGTTCCGATGGCCGGCTCGAAACGAATGTAGCGCGCGTGACCGAATATAGTTTGCGTTTAAGTAGGATATCGTAAAAAATGTGAAAGCGCCCGGGGAGTACGGTTGCAACGCGCTGCAAATACGGAGGAGATACGAGCCGGAGGAGGATCTTGCAGCGCGTGTTTTTCTGCCGGAGAAACGCAGGCGTACGCGCCTTGCGATTCGTGACGTGCCAACCTTGAAACGCAGCAATTACGAAATAAGGACGGACAATGCAGCGCGGTTCGCGATTACATTACCGCGTTTTCTCTCGATTCGCGAGCTCTGCCCGCCCTCCCCCCTTCCTCCTCCTCCCAAAGCTGGTTGAGTTCATCCCAACGTCGGCGTAGAAAGGCCAGCAAGAAAGCAGCGTAGCGGGAGAGTGGACTCACCTGTTGTATGCTGGTGATAATAGTTACACTTGACGAACCCAGGCTGGTGCTCGGGCTTGTTCGGGAGGTCGTTCTTCGAGCAGACGTCCTTGTAACCCTCCGGTGGGCTCAGCGTCTCCTGCTGGTCCTCCTGCTGAGGAGACGGCGGTGGCGGCGGGACGATCGACGAGCTTACCTCCTCGCACTTTCCCTCGATCGCGCTTTTCTCCTCCGCGCGATCCTCCCGCTCGACCCCCAGGCCCATCTCCTCGTCCTCCGGCTCGACCGCCTCCTCCTCCTCCTCGCCTTCCTGCTCCTCCTCCTCCTCCTCCTCCTCTTCCTCCTCCTCCTCCTCCTCCTCCATTCGTAGCTCCACGCAATCGAACTTCTCCCCGTCCCGACCTTGCTCCTCTATCATGTTCCCACATATCACCTCCTCCCTCCCCATCCCGTCGTACTCCCCGTTGTCGGAGACCCCGAAGTGGAGGTTCAGCTCTGCCCGGCATTCTTTGCAATTCCCCATGCGTATCAATTCGTGCTCCTGACAGCAGCAGTCGCAGTCCTCCTCGTAATCGGCGCAGCATTCTTCCTTTATCAGTATGATATAATCCGCGGCGAAGAACTCGTTCAGCTTCTCGTTTATCACCACGCGATTCTTGTGGCTCTTGCCCTTCGACTGGCCGGGCTTTTTCAGGAGGGACTTGAGGGTCTTCGTCGGCTGCTCCGCCGGATGTTTGCTTCCGTGCTCCTTCATTATTCGATCCGTTTCGACGACACTTTCGTCCCCTCGCTCTTTCGCCTATTCTCCCCACGGCGCACTCGATATTCTCCTCGCCTCCTTCGCTTCACTTCCTACCCTTCTTTCTTTTTTTTTCTTTTCTTCTTCTTACGCACCCACGACTATATTCCAGTCGCGCGCAATCCTCTATCTGGCCTCTTCACCTTCCATTTATCCTTCGCTCCTCGCACGTAGCCTCGTGCTCCCCTTGACCGCCGTTCGAAGATTCTCCACGCGTACGTAATAATCTCATCCTCGATCGAGAGAGACCCGCGAGGGACGTTTGGCGCGTACGGATACGCGTGATCGGTTACTGTTAAGTGATCGTGTCGTCGAACGTGATGACCATGCTTTACGTCGAGCGTTCATCCGACATCGGCCAAAGACGAGCCAACTCGAACTCACGGTGCAGACCTATCGCCCCGGTTGGACCCGACGCGATCAGATATCAGATATCGCGACGTCCGCGAAACGATGCAAACGATCAGCCGTGCGTCGGTCACCCTCCGTGCGCCCCTTCCATCGCTACGGGACACGTTTCAGCAACAACCTCGGTGCCTCGACGCGGACCTATCAACCCCCAAAGTCCCGTCACCTTGACACGCGCCAAGGTTAAGTTACATTCTCAGACGGCATACGCGAGGATTCGCGAGCACCGAGTCGAGACGAGGACGTGGGCACGCGCTCGCACGTCCCTGAGAGAGACTCCGCGATACCCTCGACCACTCTCGCCAACGATGCCGCTGGCTCTGCGTTTGCGTAACTCTTGGTTTTCGAAGCGCCCGGGTAGAGGTACGTAAACGCGCCACGGAGTACTGTCAATCGGCACGATACTCGCGGCCGTCAAGCACGGCACTGGTACAAGCACCGCCACCGCCGCCGCCGCCAGCCTCCGTCGCCGCCACCGTCAGCTCTCCTCTCCACGATCGTCCACTCGGCGGTCCACTCCGTCGTCCGTCGACTCGCTGCTTCGCCCCCCCCCCCCCGGGGGAGCCTCGATGATAAGGGAGAGACAGAAAGGAGAAAAGGAAACCGCTCGTTTCCCGTAAGACCGCCGCTTATCGATCTCCCGCGAACGAACGTGGGCGCACTTACTAAACAGCACGACGCACCGTCATGGTTCTCGTTGCATCTCCCACTTTCACCGTAACTATGCGCCGACGTTGGCCTGCCACGGCTGTCGGACGGGCCCTCGCGAGGCCACCATCCTCGTTCTCCCTTCGCAGTCCCTAAAGCGGGGATGCCGCGGCAATCGATGCGGCCGACTCCGTCGCGAATGGCCAAACACGACGGCGTATTAATCGCGGCTCGCACCGTGGGAGAACGCGGCCGCTGGCTTTGGCCGCGCTGCTGCGTACACTGACGGCTTTCTATTCGAACGATGCCGAAGGAGCTGCCTCGCCACGAACCCGCGTCGACGCCGAAGACCGAGGGACGACGGCCATGCTCGGAAATGGGACGTAATGCCGCCCACCGACACGGTGCCGTTCACAGCTCTCCCTGCTTGCGCCGCAGGTTTTCACGCTCCGCTCGGGGAAACGCTGTTGCGCCACGATTATTTTCCCGATTTCCCTCCTCCTTCGATCGGTCCGGATTTCGATGCGCGTCGATGGGACGTTTTTGCACGCCCACTTGGGACCGCTTGGAGCATAACGACTGTATTATACTTGTTTCCCTCGCCGGAAAATGATGCGCGACTTTTGCACGCACGGAGAATTGCTTTTCGTTATTCGCCTTGCGGACTTATCGCGTGTCGGGTATTGTACCCGTTTCCCTCGACCTGGAACGATCGGCGATTCGTGCACGCCTGCACGGTATATTTAACAAGTATTCTGCGGACTCGTTTACTTCGGCGTGGAACGGTCCATGCCCTTCGCGCGTTTGTGGGGTAGATTTGTTCGGCGTTCGTCGGCTCGCTGCTCTCCATGGTGATCCGCCTGCGCCCTAGCAACCCCGCATTCCGTGTTTTCCTCGAAAAATTATTCTACATTTGTCACTGCGAGGGTTTATTTCGTTCTGCGTTGGGGAGTCTGGCACGTTATTTGTACGTCTATAGAGCATATTCGGATAGCATTCGCCGGCTTTGCGCCATTCATAGTTCTCCGCTTGCGCCCGCGCATCGGCCTTTCCTACGCTGAGGGGTGAGATATTATTTTCGCCGACTATCATGCGCACTTGTTCTGTCTGGCACGAAACTCGTTCGTATATATCCGTGCAATATACCCGTTCAACGATTGCAACCCTGTTCTCTTTTCGATACGTTGCCTCCTACGTCTGGCCGATAAAGCGTTTGGGGTTTAATTTAAAAAGCAATTTTACGTTGTTCATCGTCTGCATTCTTGGTCCGAAATAAAATAATCGTCTGCTCATCCACTGTTTTCTTTTTTGTTATACGTATGCAAAATACCTACTTGGATTTTTACGTTAGCCTAATGTTACGTACAATATTCCATGCGATATTCGTCTCTCGATGTCACCTATGGATTACGGTAAATCCCAACGCGCGCTAGATTGCGTTCCTTAAAATTCGCCGCGGTACGTCGCTTATGGTTAAATCATTCAATAGCTCGTATTATTCTGAAGAATAAGATTAAAAGTCCGTTGGCGTCAGAATTCGCCGTTTGGTTTGAGCGCGGCGCGCCACGTTGTACGCTCCGACATGTAGCGCCTTTGCAATTGGCGCGCCGCGAGGATGCGCGCGCATCGCACTGGACTCGCGTCTCGCGATACGGATATTCCATCGTCATCTTCTGAGGTGGATGTACGCTCAGGACAATTGGATCTTCCTAGCACGCTTCGAAGGATAAACATTCCGTACCTACGAGTCAGATAGTGTAATTAATAGTTTTCCTCTACTAACTTAGTGCAGTTTATCGGCGATACGGAGGAAACCGATTGGACGGTGTCTCGTGGTACTTCTTGGCGGTTGCCGGCGGCCTGAGTTACAAGCGAATTATCGTTCGTGCAAATGGTTTCTTTCGATCTCGGCTCTTTTCTCAATATTTGTGATTAGATTATCGCGTTTACGTTGAAGGTATAACGTATAAACGTCTATTCGTGCACGTCGAAGAACCATATTTCATATACATCTGTAACCTCGAAGATTTCATAGGTTACGGCGTGGAGTTTGGATGTTCCGACGAGCACGATTTGGCTTTAGTGGCGCATGGATAGATGTAGAAAGAGATTGAAGAATAATTTCGATGATAACCACGCTAGAGATATTTTTCGTAGATTCTTAATGCTCTCTACAATTAAGGGAGATAGATAAATATATGAGACTCATAGTCTATGGGTTGTTGAGATCGTTCTAATGTTTCGTGTTTACTTATTCTTACAGCTTGATACCCTTGAAAGGTACACGTCTACGAACAATGGGTTTGCCAAGGGTATTCCTTGACCTTAACGCAGACGACAAGCCATTGGGACGCGTTATAATAGAATTGCGTTCCGATGTGGTACCAAAAACGGCGGAGAACTTCCGTGCTCTTTGCACGGGAGAAAAGGGTTTCAGCTATAAGGGCAGCACGTTCCATCGAGTAATTCCAAACTTTATGTGCCAGGGTGGTGATTTCACGAATCACAATGGCACAGGGGGAAAGTCTATTTATGGAGAGAAATTCGAGGACGAAAATTTTGATCTAAGACATACCGGGCCCGGCATACTGTCCATGGCTAATTCCGGACGAAACAGCAATGGTTCTCAATTTTTCATAACCACCATAAAGACCACTTGGTTGGACAATAAGCACGTGGTCTTTGGCTCCGTGGTCGAAGGCATGGACGTAGTAAGGAAAGTAGAGAGCTACGGCTCTCAAAGCGGAAAGACGCATCAGAAAATAATCGTCGCTAACTGTGGCCAGCTTTAAAGCCATTTCTGTCTTTAAACATACCAAAAATATATGTGGGAACATTTACATGAAGCACAATCATTACCTTGCTTAATGTGTCAATGCACACGAACTTGGCGTGCATTTCTGATCTTATACTACTAAGCTATGATACTTAAAAAATAAACAATAAAGAGAGAAGATAACTTAAAGAAATACGTAAGGACTCTAGTAATAAACAGCAATACTAAAAAACTGGGTTAACACCTCTTCTTTGCCTTGCATTCATTCTACGCGTAACGATTCCTGTGATAAGCAAAATGGTGACGAACCTTATTACAAATTTTTACTACGCCGTACACCTCGAACAAAGACTTTTGTCTCGATAACTACAATTTCATGTGATTGAAATAATTACATTAATGTGCAAATACATCAAGGGTGTTCTTATTATTCCCCTAACAAATCAGATAGCTTAATAGACCCCTTGAAAAGCTTCCGTCTCAAAAGATTCCCATCAGCGGCTATTTATTTTTCACGATATTACGGCGCGTTTATCCTTTCATTATATATTCGTGAAGTGTTTTATCTTATACCTTCAGACCTGATGGCAGATACGACTCGTCGATACGTGACGCTACAGAATAATCGGGGACCTTTGTTTACTTCGTAAGCGGCGCACGTTCATCCGCTCACGATAACATGCGATGTTAGAAAAAAATGATTAATGAATTAACTTGCCCATTTGTATGAACATCCCGTTCACTAGACGTGTATTATGAGAAAGATATCGAACAATTATTTATTCAAATATCTCTCTCAGAATTTTCACGTGTAAGCTCTAAGCCTTTCTTTCATAAATGAGATAACGAAACAAGATATCAACTTCAAATTCGATTATATTTTACATTTGTTTCACGAAGTAGATATAATTGTATTTCATAACGATGATTAATATCTTAGACCGACTTTATTCTAACGTAGCTGAAACTTAAATGAATGTGGACAAATCTCGTGTTTTTATAAGCTATATCAAAAAATACATTTTGAAAGACATTTCTAAACAAAAAAGGCACCTTTCCCTTTCTCACGAATATCAGCGACAGTTGCTTTTTTTTACGACTTCGGACCTTTTTTTTTGTACAATGTATATGATGGATGTGAGATCGATGTTATGTACTCGCATATCGTGAATCTCTAAATATCGTTAGGATATCGTACTGTTACGCAACGAGCGTACAATGAGAAAATGTATTTATAGATTTATATAAAATCACCGTCAATGAACGCATATTGGTAAATTAACAACGAAGAACGTATTGAGTTCCAGGACGGAAGCAAACACTAAAAATATGGCGTAGACTACGAGGCAACTGATGCCGACCGATCGACTTAGCTTAAACTTGCTGGCTGCAAGAGATACGTACAGAACGATTAAAGTAGAGAAAAGCGATATCGAGCTATACATGAGGCCCTGGGAATTAATTTTGACGTGATACTCCCCGGGTACAGTCGGCAGAAACGCGGACTTAACAAACCAGGGTAATCCGAGGCACAGCAACACGTCGAACACGTTCGACCCAATCGAGTTGCTTATCCCCATTGCACCGTGTCCTGAAAATCATCGATCTCTTATTAACACAAAATGAATAACGTGGAACAAAATTAGAATTACGTTTTACACTTCTCGTCCAGATTAATTCTACGATCTGATTCCTCGGGATAAAAGATTGTAGCTAGAGATAGTGTGTAATTTTATTTAATATCTCGGTGTAAAACTTATCTAGAATATATATATAAGCATACTTCTTTATCCGTTTTACAACATATGTAATTTCGTTACGTCCTATCATTTGCGATTTTATTTGCCTTCTGTAATCTAACAGCTATGTGCTCTACAAAACACTAAGAGGAAGCCAAACGAATTTTTTATTTCTCAATCATCATACTACATGGAAAATCTCGGCTTACTGAAGTGAATCGAAGTATTCGCCAATACTTAGCCGGCTTCCTCGTTATGTAAATCATTGGAACGTAGAATTAGTCGACGCAGACACGCGTAGAATCTTCCGGCGATGCCGAAGTTACATTAGTTTTCGTATGTAATCATATACAATATCATAAAATTGGTTGTTCAGATAAAATGGCAAATATGACTATCGCAATCCGCTGCGCTTCTTCTCGATAGCGCGATAATCTCGATCTTTATTTGCCGGCTGCGCTCACCGCAATGATAACCGGTTTCTGCACTTTACTCCGGATAATATCTTTACTTTTCGTGTATTCGAAAGCTATCGATCTGAAATTCGAAGTCTGGTACCTGACGGGCCAATGGTAAAAAATTGAGGTTACCTTGATTAGCTACAATAACACTCGAAACGGCCTCTGGCACGCTCATCCCTGCTGCAAGAAAGGTCAATCCCATGATCGAATCCGGAATCTTAAACGTATCCCCTGAAATGCAGGTGATCGATTAATCCGATACGCGAGGTTGATGATGATCGGAACAGGTCGGATGATTACCGACTCTCATCGTTTCGAGACACGATTTCAATCCTCCGATCTCGTTATTTGCGCTTTTTGTTCAATTTACACGAAGAGTGCTCAAATATTAGGCAGTTGAGTATATTTTTAGTACATGCAATTAAATATTTTAATTAACGCAAATAATTAGTGGAATTTTTGCCAACGCTAATCAGTGTACACGAGGTACGCACCGATAACGGTTATGACCCATCCAACGACGTAGGATGTGCTGGCAATCCAGACAATGCACATGATAAATGTCAATGGATACCAGGATTTTAACGAGTTTCTTCTACAATCGGGGATCGTGATTAGCAGCATAAAATTGATTGGCCAAGTCATCACCCACCACACTTTCTCCCATCTGGATCTTGGCCACCTGGTCATGTTTACAATTTCAACTGAAATGCGAGCAATGTTTAAAGATGAACTAAAGTTCAAAGTGTAATTTAGTTTGGAAGGTAATAGAAAAATTGCGATGACTTACGGGACTCATCCTCGTCGCTCGATTCTACGTTTGGAGTCTCCATGGCTTTGACGGAATCTGCAATTTTTAACATTGATAAACAAGAAGCTGAAACTATATTCTACATTATAGGAACGAAAATTGATTTAATACGATCTTACGATTTGATATGAGCGGAGTTTCCTCGCAATAATTTCGATATTTTCCTTTCCTCGCAGTCGCACGTTTGATAAACCCGCTAATTCGTCGGTTGAAACACATAGCTGGAATAAATACAATTCATTCCGTTATTTATCATCGATTTCCAATCGTACAGCGTGGCTCAAGATATCATTAACAAAATATTACATACACCAACGTATCGTTAATTCTATCGATCGAAGTACCTGTGTTATTCGATTCACCAAATTAAATTTAACGGATACGGGCATAATATAGAAAGAAAGATATCATATAAACGAAGTAATAACTGTCTCGCGAAGGATACAAAAGTGTCCTTATGGTAGAGAAAAATCTTCCACAAATATGATTTCCCCTTGTGGACAACTTTAGTGCAGTTACACCGCACTTGGCACGTGGCACTCTCTCACGCTGTACCGATAAACATTACAGTCTGCGGCGATCATAACATACTTTCTGCCATAAATGATCAGTCTCTGTATTTACCTGATATATATAAAACATAAGAAGCGACCAGAATTAATGCCTCGTACCATTCTACTCGACCGTCTCGTAATGTTAGGATCAATAACACAACGGTAAAAGCATAGGCCAGGGAATCTCGTGTCACGGGCCACCATTCTAAATGTAATACCTGTAACATCGGAACGTGGTATATAGAGTTTTATAGATATGTCGAAGAAGAATTCCAAGACGTTGTAAAATGATTAATTCTCCTTATAAGCGCTTTATCAAAGAGGGTTGAACAGTAGTATTAACCTGATTTGCGAATATTCCACAGCAGGCAGGCACGGCCAGTATGTTAAAGACCGCTGAGCCAACTATCGTGCCGACTCCTAAATCTCCTTCGGTTACGAAAGTTCCTACAACGTTAATGAACAATTCCGGGCTGGAACTTGCTGCTGCCATGACCGTTGCACCCGCCACATCCTCGGTCACATTGATCTCTGTGGATTAATTGGACGAGTTTTTATTTAATTGAGCTCCTTGGCCAGTCGTGAAATTGTATCATAAACGTTATTTTCTCAATTATGAGCCCAATTTCTTTATCGGCTTTATCCAGTCGAGTAACGAAGCAATTAAACGGCCGTGACCACAACGAGAATCGATTTGTGTAAATCAATCCTCCTAGCGTTTGAATTGAAAAATTAAAGCGACGGATGAAGGCGGATTACGTCATTTTGACATTGCTGAACATTAGTAAAATATTACGCCATGAGTATGTTGATATAATTATCGGCCTTACATGTATACGAGTTATTCCTTTTCACGTTATTATTTTAAGGAAGAAATTAATCGAAGTCGAAGGACGAGTAACGCGAGGAAATTTTTATTACTTTGTTTATACTTATTTTTTGGAAATGAGCGGAAACTAGTCCCACAAATTTTGATGGAAACTGTGTATTTTTCCGACAGAACCGGTAATCAAGATAAACCCAACGAAGCAGATAACGCATTAATCGCGTCGAGCGATCTTAGAGTATTACAATTTAGAGTGATAATAAACACCGAGTCCAGTCATAGTTTTCGGTATGATTTCAGAGTCTTCCATTGGTTTCCTATTGAAGAGTTTTGTTTACATAGATTTAGTATCGAGCTGTGACGCTCGCTTATGCGTTTGCGTTCTCCGTTTTCTTTCTCATTTCCTCGTCTTAATAAAACCATCGAATGGATCAACAGCGAACGTATATCTGTAATCGCGGAAACTTAAACACGCCGACTGATAATAGGATATCACGCGGTATTGAAAGAAATATTCTCTCGAGATAATAAAATTTTCTTCACCCTGCTCGCTCAGTGTTTCAAATCACTGCCGAGCTGGCCGGATAATAGCTTTATTGACAAAGGTAGTAATGTGAAAAAGCCGAATTCCCTTTGATTAAGTCGGATGTAATATCAGACGTACGAGTGAATAACCGTAGTATTCATTATGCCCTGTGAATAGTAGTATCTCAGAATAGGCTGATCCGAATGGTGCTGTACTTAGCTCATTGAATGTGTCTCAAACCTCTTTATTCTAAGTTCATTAAATTAATTGTCGCATTTAGGGCAACCAAAGTGACCTCGGGGTAGTTTCGAAAAAAAACCAATGCTGTCCTTGGAAGCCTATTTTTCTACGCGCGTAATATTACCATTAATTCTGTCAGCGGTAACTTACTTTCGCAAATCTTTTTAATGGACGGTACGAAGAAATCGTCGCAAACGATAGCGAGCAGTAGGAAAAGATAAATAGCTATCACGAAATGGATAGCTATAAGGCCCGACTGCCTCTGCTCCCGTGTAAATCCATCCGATGGAAATTCCTTGATGGCCGGCGGCGTGCAGTTGTCTCCAACACTTTCAAGGGTGTCGGGTATCTCTAATTGCAGCAGCTTTCGTAGCCCTTAAAAGTGGAAGCGAATCACGCTTATTAAGTTTCCAACTGCCTCGTGAATCCTCTGAATATGCAGTGCTGTATTCGCATAATTGCATACATAAGAGATATATATTGCTTAGACTCGAATACGAGCCAAGACTCTTAGTCGAGCCCCATGAAGGGTTAATAGGAAAATTAGTAGCATTTAATCCTAAATATCGAACCGATATATAAAACAGTTCTTTTCAAACTGTACATTGGAATGAACAATACATTCACACCCGCGTGACGTGTGCTTTATACAGAGCAATACAGCAGGAAGTAAGAGCAAACGATAAAAAATGAACCATCCTAGGAGTAAACGATGTACGTTCGATGCGTGTTTATACTCACGATGATCAGCGTTTCCCCTTACGCGCATCTCATTGTTCGAAAATAATCCTAAGGTACTGACACACAAGAAATACATCGTCGGTATGACAATGACGAAAAATATCCTGTATCCCGCCATATGTCTATGTCGTCGAGCCATCGTTAATTTAAAATGATGTAACCAACCGATAGTTCCGTGATTATTCAGTACGGCGCAACGTTCTGGCCGATACTGGCTTTGATTTGCGGAGTTCGATGATACACCTCTACGATACTTTTCCTATAGGAGTATTATCGCTCTGTATTCTAGATAAGATATTACGGAAAGCACGCTGTCCCTTCGATGATTTAGACGCAAGAAAGTTTTCCCAACGGCGTTGACGCAATGCGCTAAGGTTTTCCCTATTCTGTATCGTAAAATCCACGATTCGATGCACGGTGCTGCAGCGAAACGCATTTACCTATCGTCGTTCTGAGCTTTTCACGCGTACCTTCGAGTACGCGATTAACTGGACGGAAGAGTGGTCAGGATTTATTGTTAATCCGTCGGATTGTCCTTATACAGCGAGTCATACCAACGTGCTTAACCGGAGACAACGCATGCGGCTGATAACGTTAAACCGTAATTGAGCTACGATATTTTATTAGATAATCGTGCATTCTCGCGGGATCGATAAAGGTTGTACCGATTTTTAGGTATCCGTCGATAAGAACGAGCGACGAGGAAGGATTTTCTCCATTAACCATTCAATCGTATAATTATAAAATCTTGTCGGTAAAAAATTTCATTGTCGCTAAATCGTAAATATTATTCGTAAAAAATCAGGTACTCACGGCAACGACACCCCTTCGAAGCGCTAGAATCCGTTTCGCACAATTTCACGCTTCGAACTTTCGCACCTCTATTACAGAGGCTTAATATATTCATTTCTCTCGATTTTTACTCTACTCGTGTACTCTTGGATTTTTTTTCTTGCCTCTCCATCTCTTCTTATTTTTAGACCCTATTCCCTCAATTTCCCTCCCCCGTTTTCTCTCTTTAGTTTGTTCCCTCTCTCGGCTCCTCCACCCTCCGCTCCCCGCCCTCCCGCATTCTCTTCCTCTCTCTCTCTTTCTGTATCTCTCTCTCTCTTTCTCTCTCTCTCTTGCAAGGCAGGCTCTATACAGTAAAATAGATCGTAAGCAATGCCCGCGCGTTCGGTGGCGAGCAGTGTAAGACGTATCATTGCCTGGCTGTGGACTTACGGCCTGGCCCTTTTACGTAGTTCCTTGGCCATCCTTTAGGACGATACGTGCGCCAATCGGCTGGGCAAGCACCGGTGGTAAAGGCACCATGTAGATCGGGGGAAGATTGAGATTTTAGTGAGATTTACCTTCGATAACGATTTCACATTTTGGCCGCGGCACGATTCAGTAGGCGCGACGTGCGAGAGAAGAGACAGGGAGGGGCGATTCCAACAAACGCTGTCGGACTTCGGAGTAGTTGTTAATGTAGTATGTGTGTGACAACGGGATTGACAACATGGATACGTCTGACCTAGGAGGAGGTTCGTTCGATTATTATTAACAATAATATCACTGGCTGCTGCGTTGCACGTTAGAACAGCTTCGGGTGATACGAGGATAGCTCGATGCGAGACGAGGCCTTAATAAAGCCGTATTAAATTAGAAAGATTGAAGGCTCGATTTGGCCGGGAGGAAGAGAAAAGGTGGAACATAAATGGTGCTTTTGTGACATTTGTATTTTGCATGAAGCCACAATGCGTACGAGTGGAGAATTAACCGTCGGTTATAAACAAAGTGTGTGCCAAGGTACGATGGCCAATTCACGGTAATCGGGTAGACGTTCCTCAGATTATACGGAATGGAGACACTTTCGTTGTTCGGTTGAACCGATGCGCAAAGCGAACTCGTAACGTTACGTAAAGATCATTAATTATCTGTGCTCCTCTTCAGCAGTGTATTTAGACCCCCCCCCCCTCGTTGACATTCAACGAAGTTTTGTTACTACCTCCGAAAACAGGAACATCGCTAACATTCTCGTGTCGAATATGAAATTGTTTCATTAACGTATGATTCCATTGCTGCAAGGATGGGCGGAATCCTTGAAGAGCGTGAAAAGAAACAATGCGAAACTGAGCGTTCGTGTTTAAACCTTGATCGCAATCGCTTATGAGATTTACAACGATCGATTAATTTTGTAAAGGGCACACTGTCCGGTGGATCGGTTACTGTACGAATTCCCTTTCACCAATTGCATGCCACAGAGAATGCTGCTTCTCCAACACCAACAAAAATTCGGTTTCGATTCTGCACGCCTCTTCATCCCTGTCGCGCGATAACCGGAGCGAACGAAGTTTAGATTCCGCAAAGTGGAAGAAGTGTTACCGGAGATCTGAAATATGGTCTAATAAGGTCCAATCTTATGCGATTACTCGACTTTCGCATGACGCATAGGGTGACTGAAATTATTCTGGTCTCCATCGCAAATAACAACTCGATATCCGCGTTTGATCGGTTATCGAGGCAAGAGGGTGCGCATCGGGGGGTTGGATCGAAGAAGAGATGAGATGCGAGAGCTGTGGGAGTGGCGTGTTTCTGCTTCGTGGGTGCAAAGACAGCGCGTGCCGCGAAAAGATACGCACGCGCGCTTATGCTTACCGCTCCGTGCATATATAATTGCATTTAACTTTAGCCCCCCAAACTATCGCGCGAATCGTAAGTTAAGATGCGCAAATGCCACGATCATCGTATCGTTGCGCTACTGTTTTGTGAAAGGATCCGTTTATTGTCCGTTTTTTCCCGCGTATACGATGTTGATTCGTAGATCAACGGATTTCTAATAAATTCAGGGCAATGATTTGCAACCAATAATATCGTGTTTGTCCGAGAATTTTGAACGATCCTCCGAGTATGGAATATAAAAATGTATCGTGTGCACTTTGTCCTGTTAAAGATTATAGAAAATTCTCATATTTGCGGTCGTAAAAATTTATTTTCGGGCTACCGCTGTATGTGCTTTGCACACGAAAAATGTGTTTGCTCGGGTTAAGCCGCGATTACATCATAAGGACGGGAACGTGTTTATTTTATGCGCACGACTTGTCGTATTTCTGCACGTAGATAACGCCAGTGGTCCTAGGTGTAATGAACCGAAGGAAGATAGAATACCACAGTAGCCGGGTAATTGTCGTAATTATGTAAACTGCCCTATAATAGCTAAAATCGTAATTTTATGACACGCCACATAACGTGCGATAACGATAGCGGTTGCATACAATATAAATATTATTTCAACCAACGAATAATTTTCGATAAAACAAAAAGGTATTTTTCACGTGCAAAATATACGAAGCTATCGTGCTTTGGTCATATTGGAACGCTTTCAGGTCGAATTTTAATACAACGAGTTTCCACGCGATGAGTAATTTTTCTATCCCAGAGTTACTATATCACGAGAAAGCACTCGTCGTTCAAAAATTGATACATCGATAAAGTTTGCGGGGATGCGCGTGTCTGTTCTATTTGAGAGATATCCTGTTTGCCAAGTGAAAGAGTGGTAGTGGAATTGATGCGTAAAGTCCTCTTACGGGCACCAGAGATCGTGGCCAAGCGTTAGATTGAATTTGATGCATCAAGGGTGATTAAAATTGTGGGAAATTAATAGCAATTAATAACGCGACAAAGACACCGCGCGATTACGCGGCCGCAACGAGGAACTCGGCCGCATCCTTTCCAACGTGGCTCAAAGACACCGAGGAATTATTCGAGAATATCATCATAAATCGCGAGACACTCAAATAGATCGCTATTCCTCGGCCTGCGCTTTGCCCCGGCCGCTGCTCGGGCCGCATAGTTGAACGAGCAGAACGATTAAATTAAACCATAAACCCGATCAAAGTATTGGCATATTATTAGCACAAAGAAACTACATCCTAAATAGAATGGATTTCCAAAGGCCATGCCTTTGGAAATCGTTTGGCATACTGAATACCGAGGCTCGAGTATCCTATATTTATGCCCTTTTGCTTTCCCTCGATGGAAAATCGCCGCGAACTCTTTTAAGACGTCCAATAGGAGAGGTTCGATGCGAATTCTTTTCGGATCCCCGTTAAAGGTCCTTTCCTTCGTATAACGAGGAGTAAAAAAAAAAAAAGGAAAGATATAAGGAGAATTCGTACTGCGATAACTTCGTACTTGGACCCTTAGGAAGAAAGAAACGCAGAGGAGACGAGAGGCATAGCCACGAGGCATCGAGCATCCATCGGTTCTCGATCGGTAGGAGGTTTCTCCGTCGATCGTGATCCTCCCAGGAAGGATCGTCGACCGGCGAGGAGCGAGCGCCGACCACCGACCGACGACCGACGACCGGCGGCGGTCCAGGCTGGCTTGAGACCGCTTCGAAGCGAGTTGTTGAGCCGTGTTATATCTAGTTTATACGACGTACATTAGGCATGAATGGCATCTGCTCTGCCAAGTTGAATGAGAGCAATTTAACTTCTTTAGGTTGCTTAATCGGTAGGAAGTCACATCAGCTACACAGCTGCATAACCTGTACGACTCACCAATACGCTCACGTCTGTTCGGCTGTGCCCAAGAGTACAGGGCGCAAAGAAGGTCTGAAAAATAGGGAAAAAATGGGCTCACCATGGAGTTCGATTCGTTAAGACGGTTAACAAACTCCGAGGCCGTAAGCAACGATTCTATGCCTCTTGGTACCTTCGATCCTCCCTTTGGAGAGTAATTACATCGACTTAGCGAAACGATCGTTCTTCCGCGCAAATATAAACCCGTAGGCGTCCCGGAGATGGCGAAAAAAAAGCGCGACGAGGACGATATCGCAAATAGATACCCAGGATGGATTCACGGCAGTCCCGATCGTGGCACGCTAACGAGTACCTTATATATCCACGTATATCGGAGCATCGATTTTTGCGGACTAACTTTATCCACATCCGTCCTATAAGCGCTTCCCCACGGCGCGTATCCTCTTTGTACAAAGTTTGCCGCGAATGTCAGCCCGAGGTATTGTAAGATATCGATGTTTCCCGAAGGCTTTGATCGGGCCATCGAAGCTCCGACGGGCTGGACGCGTACGAGGATGCTGCGGAAGGATAGAATCTAATTTGTTCCTCGAGTAATCGCGTTGGTCGCTGCGAGAGCTCGATGCGGTCCTCGAAAAACGCGTTTAGCATCGACCCTTTTCCTTTTCGCGAATTCGCTTTGACCGCTCGCATCGCTCGCGCCCACGCGTCGTACGAAACGCTGCCAACCGAGCGGGACAAAGAAGCGTCCGGTCAGATGTCCCCCTCCTCGTATTTCTAGGAGCCGTCGATAGTGCTTTTTTTTTTACAAAGCCGCCTGCCACAGGTTCGCCATTTCGTACCGACACGGGTTCCATAAAATTGAAGTAATGGCGAACCTTAACGAGACATTTCCTACTTGGCGTATCGTCGTTATCTTACCGCTACGTGATGCAATTTGGGCATTGCTCGCCCGTGCGTGCTTCCGTACGCGCGCACTCGCGTATTCGGCATTCGATACTCCTCGATTCGTCGAAAGCGCGCCACGGCCGCCGATCCTCCGGAGCTCGCCGCTCGGGAGATGAAATAATCGTTGCGCAACGAGCGCGGAACCGCTGATAAGGGTGGCGAAAATTTGCCTCGGCCGACGAATTAACCACTTAAGCGACATAGTTTCCTCGCTTCTTAATTCTCTTCCTTCGCGTATTTGCCGACCGTTTACATCGCTGCCATGAGTTTGTTTACGACGTGGATCGATATCCCTGGACATCGATATAGGAACGATGCCGAGGACAAAGGTCTTCGAATGCCGACAATTATACATGGAACGAGGAGGATAACTCGATTAATAACAATAATATCTCTGATCTTATAAAAAAAAACCCTTTTTTTTATAAGGTTATTTTTGGCCTTGGACTCACTATTTAAGACGAATTCCGAGCCTCCAGAGCAATATACATATAACACGGGAGAACCAGAGTTAAACGCTCTTCAAACCGCTTCTCCAGGTCCTACGCAATTATCCAAAACTACCCCCTCGATCGACATCCTCGCCTCGTTTTGCACGTACAACCGTAATTCCGCGCGGTCGATTAATCTCCTGAAATTGATCAAACCCGCCAGGAAGGATACACGGTTGTCGAATCGTCAGCGTGGCCCGTCATTTTCTCGCGCCTCCCGCGAGGGGCCAATAAACGCAACGGCAATATCTCCGGCATTACGTAAATATGAAATACATTTTAGCGGGCACCAACGGGGTTTGGGTGCGGTGCATCCGGAATCTCCATTATACGGTGACCGCCGCCGCATAATGAAACGCATAGCTACGCGCCGGACTACGGCGGATTGTGTGTGACCTAAACGAGCCGTACACACCGAACCACATAGCTATCGCGGATCAAGGCCGCGCCAATTATCACCGATATCCCTATCGCGAAGTCGCCCCGATCGATCCGCCCGATGGCAGCTCGCGAATTCAAGTTCAGGACGGAGGAACCGCGGACCGCTGGACGAAATTCTGAGGATATCTGATCGATGGAGGGCGAGCTCATTATCGCCTTTGCGATCGTCATTATTGCCGACAAGGCCGCCGCGGGGTTATGCAACGCGTTTCACGAAATACGGTCAAACGCTGCCCGGCGCAATTATCGGCGACCTCATATCTTTCGAGTGGGATCAATTTCTGTTTGATACGCGTTACCGCGACCCGTCTCGATATCGATCGGATAAATAAAGGGTCCAAAACGAGTGTCTGGGGGATTCGAGCCGTGGGAATGAAGGGGTTTCTGATTTTTCGTACTCGGGGATTTCACTCGGAGGTATGAGATCGTCGATGCGCGGGTTGTTTATCCGCGGAGCGTGCTCGAAGGAACGTACTATCTTCTAGCTCGATATTCGATATTGTATTTGTTCAAGATGTGTGCACGCTTATCGTACCGAGGTTCGCGTGGGTTTACAAAATGTTTCTGATATTCTAGGTATAAATTGCACGCCACCAGCGATAGAAGACTTTCCCCACGATCTATTCGATGAGAAGCAGAGGCAAGGCGGCGCTGTGGTGGTGCATGTGATCGTGTCGCTTTACCTATTTATCGCCTTAGCAGTAGTATGCGACAAATTCTTCGTACCTGCTGTAGAAAAAATATGCCACGGTAAGACGTAATCCTTGAAAGGTCCGGCGCAAAGGAGGGATACCTTTAAATATGCCATTCAACCAAGAGTTAACGGATCGGTGGGTCCATCGATCCTTCAAAAACCTTTCTCGGGTTCTAAAAAAAAAACGCGGCAGAAGAGAGTATTTTTACAGCGGCTCGATCGTGGACACGATAGGCCGGATAAAACCGTCCGATATTTATACCTCTTTCGTGCACCTGATATTGAAAATAATACAATCGATTATCACGGACGTACATCGACGTCTCTCGACTCCGCAACGCGGATCGGACTTCCTTCGACTCGTAACCGAATCGTGGAAGTAAATCTTGTGACTCTCGACGATCACGATCGATTCGAGGTCCCCTCGAACGTGACTATGGCCAATCCGTCGGGCATCCGCGGAAGTTCGTTGGCCGCGCCATTAATCGTATTTATATAAAACATTTCAGCGCTCTCTATGTCGAAAGACGTAGCAGGTGCGACGTTCATGGCGGCAGCAACGTCAGCACCAGAATTGTTCGTCAACGCGATCGGTACGTTCATCACGGAAGGTGACATCGGCGTCGGGACGATAGTCGGATCCGCGGTGTTCAACATCCTCGCGGTGCCGGCTTGCTGCGGTATCGGTGCTGGAATGGTACGTCGACCAGATTTGACCTAGGACCATGAATTTATTCCTTCGTATCGAGAGAGCTTTCTAAACGACTTTCCACTGTTCTTTGCTACACTTATCTTTGCCATAGGCTATGTATATGTTATATATTCCGATGCGTCGAGATTATCGATGCCTCCTTCGAAGTACGTTTTTTCGCAAAGTCGTTCGAATCTTCATGTCGTTCTCGTGGGCACGTGCACAGGTAGTCCCCTTGGACTGGTGGCCCGTCAGTAGAGATTGCCTTGCGTACGGCGTGACTGTCGCCATTCTGATATGCATCATACACGACGAACGGGTCGAATGGTACGAAGCCCTAACGCTGGTACTGCTCTACATCGTCTACATAGCGGTGATGTATTGGGACAAGTCGTTTCAACGATGCACGAGATTCCGCGCGCACAGCGATCAACTGTCCTCGGACGATCGCCACGTGGCGACAGGTGAGAACCTGCCCCCTGCGCTTTTGCGCGGAGCCCTTTGCTCAAAGCTTGCCCCCCTGTACTCCTGTAAGATACTCGCGAGCATTGCTCGATGAACAAAGGAAAACTTAAGTACCGTTCGCCAATGGCGATATCCCCGCAGATGCGAGCGAGGTGCATTTACCGAGAATCGACAAGTTGCAGTCCTCGGGAGATCGGGTAGAACATTTGGCGACGATCGACGTTCCGCTGCAGAACGGTGGAACGAAAACGCAGGAGGAAAATCCGGAGCCCAGTAAGTGGAGAAGGATCGATCTGGATTATTCGTTGAATTTACTCTAGCGTAATGAGATCATTGATACGGGGGAAAATTGTTATTCGAAGCAGCTTTGTTTGATTTGAAATATCCAAAGGGGTTTCGTTCGATCGACGATGGAAAGTGGACGAAATACGTAATTTTTCACTCGACGGAGATGGATATCAGAGAAACGTGACATCGTTATCATTTCTATGGTCGCTGCTTGTGATCTCATTAACCCTCTTCTCGAGTCAATTTACGACGGTCAATGTCCTTATTTCAAGGAGAAAAAAGTTATGACGATACAAATTAAGTAATTCAATTTTGGCCAATTGGTAGGAGCTGCGGCCCCTTGTCTAGTTTAATCCTACGGGGTTAAAAGTTACGGCCTCGGCGATAGCTCTCGCATTGAATTAAGAAATTAAACTGTAATCTGTACGGCAGATTACGAGTACGAACTCTTAGTGTGGCCGGCGCGCGGTGGATGGATCCGGAAGACGGCTTGGATCCTGACCTGGCCGATCCACCTGGTGTTCATGTGCACCATACCCGACTGCGAGAAGCCAAGGTTCAAGAATTGGTTCCCGGTCACCTTCCTGATGTGCATCATTTGGATCGGATCCCTCAGCTACGTCGTGGCCTGGATGATCACCATAATCGGTGGGTGTCTTTCCTTCACGACCCAAGCTGAGTTTCGTTATGCAACGAACGCCATTATAATCAACGACGCGTACCTCGATCGGCCGCCGAAACTTATCTATTTATAATTTGGTTTGAGGGGAATGCTAAATTAAAATTCCATTATCAGGAAAATCGCGATACTCAATGCGTATCGCGTAACGATAAGGCATTATCAGATCGTTATTTTGTGCGTAATTACTTTGATTCTACTTTAGGGGACACTCTAAAAATACCGGATTCCGTGATGGGCATCACTTTCCTCGCAGCCGGTACGAGTGTGCCAGAAGCGGTGTCGAGCGTGATAGTAGCCAAACAAGGTAAAGATTTCATATGTTTCGACACGGAGATCGTATAGGTATACGCGACATACGGAATGAGCGCACGGCATGCGCTTGTATTGGACAGCTCAGAGGGCAGAAAATGTGAGCCTGGAAAATTGGATTTTGACGATGTTTAGCACAAATCTGGAGAGTCTCTCCGGTGCACGGAGCAAAAGTTATTACCGTTTAAGAACGCCAGGAAGCTACCAGCACCTGTTGCGTTTACGAAAAAGTATATTTTCCTTTTTGCATAGCTAATTCGTATTAATTATAATTATCGCTATACATCGTAATCGGCTTCTAACGATTATTCGGTTACTTCGCATCTGACTTTATCGCGATATCCTCGCTTTTTACGAATCGAATCTTCTATTTTCGCTGCTCATCTAAATATAAAAACGTTTAAAAACTGGAGAAGTAACTACTCTTCGTAACGATGTTTCGAGTATTTTGCATACCTTCGATAGTAATATCCGATTGCTGAAACGAAGGAAGTCAATGAAAGCAAGCGTCATCGACTTACATTGCCTGGCTACTGAGCCGTCCGACTGGACACGGTGATCGCTTCGCGATTGGAGAGAGAAAAAAGATCAAGAACGCTTTACAAGATCATGGAGTGATTTCTGCTTCTCTGTTTTGCCACAGGGCACGGCTCGATGGGTATAAGCAATTCGATAGGATCGAACACGTTTGACATATTGCTGTGCCTCGGTCTGCCGTGGCTCATCAAATCCTCCTTCTCACCTACGCAACCTGGAAAGCATTACATCAGTATAAATTCCGGCGGTCTCGAGTACAGCGCCATATCGTTACTCTCGACGCTGATGTTATTGTACATTGCGTTCGCATCGAATAAATTTCAACTGGATAGAAAAGTGGGCCGAGCCTGCTTATGTATGTACGCCGTATTCCTCATTCTGGCGTCGCTGATAGAGCTCAACGTATTCTTTAGGGTAAATCTCCCCACGTGCCAGAGGACGGTTAAGTGATCGAGAGTCGGACGACACTCGCCACAAGGTTATTCAGTACGATTATAGATAATCGTCGTTCTCACGAACTTACGAATAATATGATCGAGCGAAGGGTGCTTATTTCTTTTACACGAGGTCTTCCTGTATGTACAGTTTTAATGTCGCAGTTATTACATTATAGGGTGATAGTAACGCATTTTATATATATGACTCGCACATCTTTCGTCTCCCCCTCCCCCCGCCCCGCCCTTTCACTACTATCTCTCTCTCTCTCTCTCTCTCTCTCTCTCTCTCTCACTCTCTATTTCTCGACTTCCTTCCGTCCCACCACCGCCGTCCTCCTTCTCCGTCACACACACATACGCGCGCGCACTTTCTCCCTTTCTCTTTGACCACAAAGGGAGGCATCCATCGCTCCACTGCCTCTCTCCGAGCCCTCTTTCCTACGCCTCGTCGATGAACAGCGCGACATCGTTGAATCGTAGCGTCGACCAGCATCGCTTTCCTCAAAGCTACGGCCATTCCTCGTCTCGTGTCGCCAGAACGGATACGGAATAGATACGAGGCGGAGCGCCTCGGCGCGCGAGAGATGCACCGGACGAGGCATGGGATTCGAATGGGGGCTCCTTGCCGCCAAAAGCGTTTCCGCTAAATTATCAGCATCGGGAGGAAGCGCATATACGATTATGCCCGTCTGTACGAAAGCGTGAAAAAGACTGCCGCTTTTATATAGCGTTCCGCCAGCGCGTCTAACGGAGACTCACCGCCGATATCAGGTTTCGCGAGGATCGAGGGACGAGAAGCGAGGGGTCCCGCTTAAGCCGGGACGGACGATGGTCGCGCTTAATCGCGCCCGATGTTAGGAAAAAGTGCCGAGCGGCGGAATGATCGGGGTCCTCCGACAGCCCCACCCCCGACCGTGCATCCCCTCATTACGAGACCATTGTAAATCAGTTATTCATATATATGTTATATGCGAAAGGCGCTGCTAATGCGCAGCAACGAAATATAATAATATCGAACTTGTTTTATATAACACAACACTGACGTTTAATGAAATCTGTGACTGCAAGTGTATCTAGGTTATCTGCAACTTAAAATTTAATAAAGTACTGTAATAAGTTATTAGAATCAAACCATCAATAAATCGTCTTTATACCCCGAGCCCCTCGCGTACGCCCGAGTGCCGCAAAGTCCGGGCGCAATCGATGCGCTACGGAGGGCTACGCGCGGCGGATCCTCGCTCGTGGCAAGAGCTCCAGAAAAATTCCGCCTCGCGGCGACATCGCCCTCGATGGACCTTCCGCGATTACTTGCCACGCGACATGGTAACGCGTCGAGATCCGCGCGGCGCTGGAAATACCCCGGGTTAAGGAGGAAGACGATTACCAGCCTCGTCGTTCGGATAAAATCCCGTTACATAAAAGGCCTCGCGGAACGAGGCGAGAGTGACGATAATAATGCCAACATTATTAATAACGGTCGAAGTAATTCCACGTAACAGTATAATAGGAGCGATGCCCATTATCGGCGATAATCATAATGGTCGTAGCGTGTTTGGCCGGAGGCACGTAAACCGTAAAGCGACGAGGATTCCTCAAAAAGAGAGGAGCTCGCAAACACAGAGCCGTAGGAGCACCGCGCCGGGGATAGGCGGAGAATCCGCGAGGAGGCAAAAACGATCGCTCCATCCTCCAACGTCTCGATCACCCCACGTAAGGTACGCGCACGTGACGCGATCGATAGCTCGAGCGGCCGAGGATCGAGCCTAGGTGAGGAAGAGGCGATCGCGAGGATCGGCATCTTTCGATGCTCGGGAACGATCGCCAATGGCTCCGCGTCGTTCCTGGGAATAATCGAGGGCCATCGTTCCCTTGGCGAGGGCCGATCCTTCCCTACGCGAGGAACAATGCCGCGCGTTCCAGTTATCGGGCAGGGGTTGGCTTGGTGCACGCACTAGGTCGGTAGGTCGGGCAACGCGAGCGCCTGTAAATGGTTCGGCAAGGGGTCAGTAGCGCGTCAGCGCGGCAGATCCGCAATGCGGCGTTGCCGCTGATACCGTTGGCTCGCCGAACCCCTCTTTCCTACGGCGATTATGCCTCGGTATGTGTGTGCATACCACCCGCGCACGCCGGAAACTACGAGCAAGCCTACCAACCGAAGTACACCCGCTATTCGTGTTACCGGTCCGCCGCCAGTGCCGTACCTAAGGAGGAGAACCATGGCCGATGCTTCCATGGCAGTTCGACGAGGCGGTTCGATACGCGATACCTGCGAGATAACTCCGGCGACTCGAAATTCGCTCTTGAACGACGGATAATGGATGGAAGGAGAGTAGTGGCCGGTGGGTAAAAATCGAGGGAGAAAGGAGGAGGAGGAGAAGGAGAGGAGAGGATCGAGGGAGAATCGTCGAGGGGCGTGGGAGCGGGAGAGGATCCGAGAGAGAGAGAGAGAGAGAGAGAGAGGCGGTCGACGGGGTGTTGGTCCCGGGCGCGCGGTCGGGCGGCTTCGCGGCTGCATTCATGCGCGGAATGCGGGCGATGGCGTCATGCGCTCTCCTCTCGCAACCCTCCCGATAAGTAATGGGCATACGGCTCGGCCGAGGGGGACGCGCGCGCGCACATGCACGCACGCATAGGCAACCCCGACGGAGGAACGGAGGGCGCCGCAGTGAATCGAGTGTGTGCAGTGTTGCCTACCACGCAGGGAGCACACACTCGCCGTCTCTATAATAGGATCCCCATTTTTACCAAAGTTTCGTTTCCGCATTTTGGGTGTCTTTACGTTAAGAAGAACTCGCCGGCGTGTTAAAGGGCGGATATGCATCTCGTGTACAGTACATACGCCTAACCCGGATAGGATCTAACGTCGGCCATCCGCAAGTGTTTATCGTACGCGCTTATTACGTGAGACCCCCGGCTGCGTATACCCGTGACAGAACGAACTCTTTTTTGCGTAGGTGTTAAGCCAACAATCGAATCATTGCCGCAATATCCTAAGCCGAATGCGTGCGATCAAGAACGATCAAGAAACGAGGTTGAGGTTGGAGTCGCGGTTTAAGTTTGAGCCTTACTCGGAGCAGGAGCTAGAGCCGAGATTAAAGACGGAGCCTCGATTTGGTCCGAAACCGTAGCGAAAGCCCAAGCGAGATAGCCGAACCAGCTGGGACTGGGATCGTTACCGTAGCTCCCGCACTGCCGTTTATCCCATCGGTCGCAGTCCTTTGATCCACGGCAGTGCCATAAATCGTATCACATATCCAGACTCATATCGACCATTCGTAGAAACGTATTTAACTCCGCGAGTGCTTCGCCACGAGTACCGCCGCCCTGGTGCCGTTGTCGATATATCCAGGCCAGTAGCGTCTATTGCGACTCGGTTACAAAGTGTGCCAACTATGCAAAACTTGGGGAGCCGTCGCTCCCGAGAAGTGGTGCCTAAACTAATCAAATAAAGAAACTAGTGCCTATATCTTATGTGCAATAAAATACATCGAGCCGCTTTACCGAACTCATCGAACGGTGTAAACGCATTACTCATTACGTAGCTGCGATGCTCATTTACCGCGTAACCTTATCGAAGATATATTACAAAAGGGGAAAGGAAGGGGGTAAGATCGAAAAGAAGGGGAGAAGGAGGAACGTATCGCTCCGCGCCGCCTTGGATTCATGAAGTCCCAAAGACGCATTTGCCCGGATATGCTTTATCGTTTCGGATAACAGGTACTTATGTACGCATTGAATCCGTCTCCTTGGGGTCGTCGCCGTTGTACGTACTGAAGGCAATTTCGAAAGTCCTCGGGATTAATACCTGTCTGGCGCGCGGTTAGTAATGTCACGATTAATGCTGTGCAATCCTGGAAATACGTCAACAGCGGGAAATGATACGAACAACAACGCAAATACAAATAGCAGTATGGAGGACGATGATTCTTATCCGCTACCTACGATATACCGGTAAGTAGGAACCCGTCAATCTTTCCGGTAGCAAAAGCACGTGGAACTTGCCGAGAATACGCTTACACCGTGCACATTAAGAATCCGCGATAAGGGTGCTCCTCCTCCTTTACGATCGCGCGCTCCTCGGACCGATACGGGAGGATCGAAGCGGGGGAGGAGGCGTTTCTCCTCCTCGAGGGAGAGAGAGAGAGACGCCAACCTCGCGGCTGGCCTCCTTTCCTATCGGACCAAAGGAAAGAGAATAGAAAAAAAAAAAAAAAGAAAAAAAGACCGATCGACGGTGCTGCGAGAACACGGGCTATGAACGACTGCCGTGTCATTTTCAACGTCGGTGACCCACATCGGGGATAGACGCGGCTACGATCTTTAAAGGGGCACGATCACGGCGCTCTGACGGCACGATTATCTTACACGAAAATCGGCTACACTCTTTTCCCTCTCCTCTCCTCGACCACTCTCTCTCTCTCTATCTCTCTATTTCTTTCTCTGTCCTTCTCTTTCTCTCTTTATACTCGACACCTCCGTTGCGCTCTTTCTCTGTCTCTCTCTCTCTTTCTCTGTCTCTCTATTTTTTACCTCTCGATCTACTTCTCTCTCTTCCTCTTGCTCTATCGCCACCTTCGCAACTCTGCACGCCCGATTATGCTCGCGGGATTACGCGCCACGGAGTTGCGTGCGCTACAAACCAGGAAGTTTGCGAGCGGCTCGTTTCTTGATCGTCACCAGTGCCGATGGCTATGCTTTTACCACTAACGGTGCCACGCCGGACACGATTATCTTTATCGATCACGGACCTTTTACCAACGCACCTTCGCCGTAGTCCCTTGCGTTTCTTTCTCGACTTGGTACGTTACTGGAGAGCTTGTAAGGCACGATGCACCACGTTTCTCTATTGTCCGCTTTTCCTACGGCCCACCTCGTTAGGGCCCACGAGCGAGCTCGATATTGTCGCGCGAAGATTCGGTAGAAAGTACGACGCGGTTGTTCGATAAACAAAGTTGTCGAGAAAGCGCATAATACGAGGAAACACGTAAGGAATAGCGAATGATGGATGTGAGAAGAAGGGGTACTGATTTACGGGACACGGTATTCGCGGTACGAACCATCGGTCGATTGCGACGTTCAAGAGGCACGATTCGTGGCAAGGTCAGCACGGTTTCGCGAGCCAAATCAGCGCATAACTTGGCCCTTCTTGGAAACCATTGAGTAGTAACGATACGTGTAGCGCCAAATACACACGAGACTGTTTTATTTTATACAAACCATGGTATATCGTAAGGTACATTTGGTTAATCAAGCTGGAACGCGATGCGTCTTCCTCGGGATGTTAAATCCTCCCATTTCCTCGTCCATTTTACTTTCAACGTAAATGAGTTACCCAACGTTCTGCGCATATAATTCCTCGAGGACGATACCTATATAATCCTCGATACATAGCATCGAGGACAAATCGAACCAAATTGACCCATTCGATCGGCGACCGAAGGACGCTTTCCAAATCGATGCCGCTGTAGTACTCACATCGCCCAAAACTCCATAATAAAAAAAAAAAAAAAATCAGCGATCCAAAAGTTCCTTTACGGATAATCTCCAAATTTAAGATAAGCCCTCTGCGAGGCCTCGCAAAATCTAGTTTAGAGGCAGGCTCGCGAACCGATAGACACTCCAGTCGCCCCCAAGGAACGACGTTCCAACGATGTTCGCCAGGGAAAGATCCCTCGCGTCGATAGAAGACTCAGTCGCGCGGAGTAGCCCGTTGGGGGCCAAAAATCGGTGGCATTGTCAACGGCCTAGCGGCTCCTTGCGTAATCGAGGGGCGCGTAGGTGTGAAGGCATCCCCCGAGACGGATATTAATTGGTGGCCATTATATGCGCAGCTGCCGTGCACCCATAGCGAGTCTGGATTGTATGGAAGAGTTCAACGGTGGTAGCGGCGGTGGAGGCGGTGGTGCAGACTCCGGCGTGCACTGCAGTAACACGACTGGAACGAAAGAGCAGCTACTGACTAGCTGCATTGCCGCACAAGCGCAACGTTTACAGCACCCCTCGCCAGGTATTCGCTACCGCAACTTGGGCAAAAGCGGTCTACGTGTTTCCAATGTTGGATTAGGTACGCTGAGTGTTTCCCTTCTTTCGTAGAAACAAAACGGAATCGCTAATATCCGCATAAAATATCACGCCCTACCCGATCTTGCGCCGCGTACGTTTACGTTAAATAAGTTAACCGTGCGGTTAAGGTACAGGACGATCCCCGTAATCACGCCCAAAAAGAAATTGGCTATACGTAGGGAAGGCCGTGCCCGCTCGGAGGGGGTGTTACGAACGAGGATTCGTTATCCTTACGAGAGGACCATCGATTTAAGGAGTCAACCGGCGAACTCCATGGTTCGGTGGCATCGAGGATTAATCGGGATTCAAGAATCTCGTTGCTTGCCAGATAACTCGGGGTTTTTGAATCTGGAGTATGTACAGTCATAGGGGCATGTTGAGACAATGAGAAAAGGAACTGTTGGTCCTTTACGTGTGTGTACGTCGGTGTTAATCGAGTCGTTCGATGTTATGCGATGTACGTAATTATGAAGGAGGGAAACGAGTAGATTCGACGTGTCCGCAATAACGAGGTGTAGATGAGCACATCGTCGAGTACCAAAGGGCGATCGAAGTCTTGTGTGTAAGTTGTTTCAACCGGTCCCTATAGCAACTTGCACCGGCCTCCCCTACCGAAGATCTGACGATCATTCGTAATTCTCGTTTCTCGCTTTCCACCTTGCTACTCGCTTCCTAACTCCTGGCGATGTGACTCCTGGCGAGGTTCGCCCCTCGTTTCTCTTATCCATCACCGAGCCTCGATTTTTGTTCACGCAAACACGCAGGGCCGACGATCGAGATCGATACCACGTTCACTGTACGCTGCCATCCTTATCTCCGATCGTGCATTCGCGATCACTCGCCAGCTCTTTCTCCGGATCGAGGACCCGAAATGCGGAGCGATCTCGATCATCGTTGCTCCCTTGTACCCATTATGATTTCGCCCCCATTGTCTTTCCTCCGGTTTAGAATACGTGACATAAATCATCGTGTCTGCATGTGAATGATTATGAAGCTTTTCGATAGTGGTCACCCGAGATTTCGAAGATTACGATCTTACCGCTGCATGAGACGAGAGGAAAGGTGAGATAAAGGGAAAATAAACCATAATGCACGCACTATCTTAGCTTGGAAAAAGTATTGCATTGTATTAGCGAGACGATAGCGCTTCTCCAATGTGTGATACATATCGTGCGATGTGAAACTGCTGGTTTATATACTACGAAGGATCTATCGAACCGCGCGAATTACGCATCGGGATTGGCAACTCGGTAGCAAAGGGAATCCGCCTCGCGGATCCGAGACGCGTACTTAGTCCTTGGCGCTACGAGCGGACTTAGATTCGGATTAAGATTCCATCATCGAAACGCGTCTGGTGGCCAAAAGCAGTGTTTCTCGTGCTCCCTCGTATCTCGATCGAATGGCGATTCGGGCGACCGGTCGACGAACCATTTCTCACGATCCGGTTAACGAGCGATGAAATCGCGCTCTTTATCGCGACACAAGGCGGTCTCTCGATGCTCCTCGAAGGCTCGAATCCAAAGTCGCGCAGCGCCGTGCGATCGATGAGATTAAATCGAGGCGGTCGAGTAGCAAATTCCGGGAAGCACTGCTATCCGAATATCAGCCATTAAATACCGGCGCGTTAAATGCCTGTGTCTCTCGATGTTGTGAGTCAGTTGCGTAGCGCATATATAGTAAGTACAAACCGATGTGGTGGAAACACGACATCGCCAGAGTGTGCGCGTGTGTCTTCGTGTTTGTACGAGAGCCTCATCCAAGTACCTACATATGTGTATCGTCCGTATCGCGCATCACTAGCCTGTCAGTCGTGCTGCACGACCGTTATATCGTATCGAATCTGAAAGAAAGCCCCGAAGCAAAGGCGGCAGCCCCCGCGGTTCCTATTTTATGCCCCAGGTTTATGCACGCAGGTACGTGGACGACTTTTGGGGTAGGAGGATGCGGAAACGAGGAGACGGCCGAGGCTGTCGTTGCGCTTGCCTACGATAGTGGAATTAACGTGTTTGATTTGAGCGAGGCGCACAGTGGCCAGAGGGCGGAGATACAATTTGGCCGGATACTTCTGCGGCGCGCATGGAATCGTTCGAGCTATGTCGTTACGACCAAAATATATTGGAATACCAAGTAAGTGAAGGGATATTCGTCGGGCAGGGGCTCCACCATGGGTCGGAGTAAGTGGAAAGTAATCGAAGAGTAGAGGAGGTGGTGCGGTGGATAGAGGCTCGGACTTACACGCGGAAGGAACCGAGTTCGAATCCCGCTCATCACGGATGGTTTTCTCATTTCGCTTTAAAACAGTAGATACTAGGCTAAATGGCCTTAGCGGTCGGCACTAAAAATTAAAAAAAAGAAAAAGTAATGAAAGATCGAATGGGGGAGTAGATTGGAGTGATCGTTGTAGGATTCAACGCCAGCTTTTATAAAAGAATATAGCATCCTCTGCTTAAAAATGAATCTTCGAGTAATCGTTACGCGCCGTGATTTTATTAAATTGCGCTGAAATAATAACGAAGGTAGATTAGGTAGAGAAATATATGCTCGTCGTCGCTGATATTTTGAAGAATGGTATTATACGATTCGTTCATTCCATTTGGACGAACGAGCTTTCACGCGTAGTTGGAGGAAGTTGAAAAATCGAGGGCAGAAGTTTCGATTTCTATGGCGCTGACTGACAAGCTGTTCAATACGGTCGAAAACAAATGGGCCGTTCTGCCTATGAATATAGTACGAATCTGAAAAGTTCTGAAGTCAGTCCGGCCGTAAAAAAATCCATTGGACATCCATTGATAATGCAGCAGCTGCATTTGAGTGCTGCATTGCGACACGGATGTCCTTGTTCGGTCAATCGAAAACATGTTTTGTCTGAATGGGCCAAGCCGAGGTCCGAAAAATAAGATACGTTCGTTGATTTCATCGTTCACCGGCAACCCAGTTTCCTTTCCTTCGGCGTTAAACAAAATGACGGGGTCGAAGCGAGTTCCGTCGATTTTTGAAATACCAGCTTGGAAGGTGCTTGGAGATACAACGACCGATACCGTACGAACTCGAGTGGGGCTCTTTTGGTACCTTTTTCGCGCTGCACGATGTATGTGCACGCGTCGAGCTTTATGACGTCCATCATATTTATACTCTCGCTACCAATTCGTCGTTTTCTCGGTCAGATCGATGGGGCATGTGTTTCACGCGAAGCCCGTACATCTGGCAGCGTAAAAACCGGGGTCGTAAAATTAATAATAAACGGACATTCCATTGTTTTTCACTTTATCCGGAACGCTTAAATCGACGAGCAGTAATGGAGCGTCGGGCAAACCTTAATACGCTTAATCGAATGTACACAATAATACAAAGCAATGACCTTAATTCATATTTCATTTTTAATGCACCTTCCAATACGACGATCGATCCGCGAAATTTCATCATTTCCATCTTTATAGCCGTTGGAAAGGTATAATCGAATTTCCGTGGCAGGCTGTAGTCCGCCGCGCTCTCTCGAAGCGCGTAATCGAGGTAATTAGGAATGCCAGATCCTTTGAAAAATGCAGAAATTTTCGCAGGACAGAGGGCCGCGGGCTGTCACGTAAGCACATAATCGAATCTGTGCAGGCCTCTTTGGTCAGACTGCAGCTGTCCTATATCGACATCGTCATGATCCATAAGGTCGATCCGATGTGTCCCATGGAAGGTTAGTCAACGTTCTCCGATCTTCGTATCCTTCGTCGAATTAACTTTTTCCACCGATATGCTCGTTCCACGATATCATCATTTTCGCACGGTGTTTGCGTTTCTTCTTTTTCCAGAGATAGTACGCGCTATGAATTACGTGATAAGCAAAGGCTGGGTGATGTACTGGGGCACGTCCCGATGGACCCCCGTGGAGATTATGGAGGCTTACACGAATTGTCGTCAGTTTAACTGCGTCACGCCAATAGTGGAACAGGCGGAGTATCACCTCTTTTACAGGGAGAAGCCGGAGCTCTACATGCCAGAATTGTACAATAAAATTGGTAATTATCCTTTCATTAAATTTAATTTTAACGAGTGACTCCTCATGTCCGGCGTATAAAATATCTGTTCAAAGTTGATCGCGCTTAAAGGCTGCTGAGCGTTTACCAAGATTTCTGTCGTCAATCCCCCATCTTAATATTTCAATTACTTATTTTCTAAATAAGCCAGATTTTTTGCACGATATTGTTTAGGGGTGGGCTTGATGGCGTGGTCTACGGTCACTATTGGCATGGTTTCCTCTAAACCGGAAGATTACGGAGTATCATTCCTCTCGAGATCGTCTTACAAGGTGAGAAACGAGGAAGCGACATTCGACATTGGCATCGCGGATGAGATTCGTAACGAGCAAAATGCCTTTCGGTTTACAGAATAAATATTCTTCGTTCAGTTGGACGGAGGACGAAACACAGTCTTTGTACAAAGAGGTGCGTTCCAGTGCGAGTTTCTCGAAAAACTTCCGAATTTTTATTATGCGACTCGTATCCCTGCCAACAGGAATACGCGTGGAAGGAAAAATCTGCCGATGAAGAAACACGGAAGCATTCTGACAAGCTGCGGGACGTTTGCGCTCTCGCCGAACGATTGGGATGTTCCTTCGGGCAATTGGCCATCGCGTGGTCCTTGAAGAATGAAAGTGTTCAGTGCCTTCTTCTCGGTGCATCCAATATAGATCAACTGTACGACAGTCTTCAGAGTTTACAGGCAAGTTTTATGCGGCGTGTGCCGTTTCTGGGAGCTCGATGGATCGATACCGCGGCGCATATGGTATAGAATAATACGAAATGACTATCCGAGACTCCGACGCTCGGAATATAACGTCCATTTATTCAAATCGCATATACCGCCCGAAGTATCGTATGCCTACCACGTTTCGTATGCATATATTCGGTACTTTATCGAGGCCGCGCTCGTGGTTACGATTCTTATGTATTCGACCAAAAGATGAGATTCCTCTCGAATCTCCTCCTTCTTCGCGAGACGACTCGGTTTGCTTTCCTCGAGTACGATTCGAAGCTCGATCTCGTGGAAAATAATCGCGCGCCCGCCGTACGCTCGGTTTATCCCCAAATTAAATGCCGACATGCGTTGCATCGTTGGACAATCAATCGCGAGAACCGTATTTGCAGCTGATCCGGCGATTAAACGCGGCCCATGACAAATTCGAATGATCGAAATAATCGTTGCGCGCAGAAATTATCGGGGAACGCGTTCCATCGAGAATACGAGCGAGCATCGACGTACATTGCGAACCAAGATAACTAATTGACCGCGCCGTATTTTCGGCTTCCATCGGGAACCAACGTTATTAACCCGAATTACCGAACGAGCGTCGAATAAATCCTAGAGAAGGTGCAAAGGATCGACGAAGGAACGTTCGTCTACAATTTGTTTTAGAGCAGCGATCTCCGAAGTAGAATACGCGAGCCGATACTTAGGAGTGCGCGAGTAAACAATTGTCTTTTGAAAATAATTTCCAATAACTTCGGAGGGTCTATTCTAGAAAATGAAAAATCACGCGTACACGCCAAGGTGTAAACGATCCCCGTATCTTGCAGCTTATTCCGAAATTGAACGCCAACATAATGAACGAGATCGAGAGGATCCTCGACAACAAACCGTCCCGGCCGCCAATGGTGTCGACCCTGGCGCTTAGATGACAATCGATTTGCCCCCACGGCAGCGGTGGGGGCTCGATAGAGGAAGGAGGCAGCCCAAAGAGCGAGGGTGGCAACAGCCAAGACCAGGAACAGACGAAGGAGGTGACCAGCAAGCTACCCTTTTGCGAGATACAGTGAAGCGCCTGGATCGTGCTTGTCCCGGTACTCGATCGAGCTCGAGGGTGGGGCGCGGCTCGATCTTCGCGTCCGCCCTCGCAGCCCTCATCCTCCCCAGGTCCCCAATAAGATTTCACCAGAGCCAGTGTACAGGAGGGATGTACATAAAAGCGAGTCGACGACAATACTTATAAATTACGATCACAGAACCGAGAGCACACACGACTCCGAACTCGAGACTCAGCGAGGGGACACTAAAGTATGATTTGATACCTTCCAATGCGCGAATACTTGAATTAAGCTCGCATCATTAGGCAGGTTAAGGAGGGGCGCGAGATGAGGCCGAGCATGCGCGTGCGCATTAAAGCGGCGCCGCTTCTATGATGTAAAAAGCGGGATAAAAGATTTTTCTATGCGTTGAACCTCTATCCGCGATTCGAAGTGTTCATTACGCTAGCTAGTATTTATATCCCACTCACGAGGACCGCAGCGTATGACAAGGTCCGCCGAGGCGCGATCACTTTGCCACGGCCGTCCGAATACACTTTCTGCCAGGACGAACGGTGGAGGAAGTGCGATCGATCGAGCTCGATTCCGAGCCCTACGGATTCTTTTCTCTCCTTTTGGTTGTCGCGCCGATCGACTCGATGGGATTGGATTTGAACGGTCGACACTCCGCGTGGAACCGATCGCCCTCTAACGGGGGTGGGTGCGCTTTCGATGGTACGTGACGCGCCGGAAAGGGGCTGAAAAAGGGGGGGCGGAGGGTAGAAGCGGAGGCAGAGGATGGTTGCACGAGGAACGCGAATCCAGCCAGCTCGCGATAAAGGTTCGAAGTCGCTGCTGAGTAGCATAGATGGATAGGCGACGCTTTATTAGAAACCGAACTACTTGGGCCATTGAGATCAGACTTGTCCTTCGGTGTGGCCTCTAATTCCTCATCGCGGTTTGTATACGCTTCTCGGTTTGTCCCTCGGACCGGGCACAAAGTATTTCGTAAAAGCGCCGCTTTTACAGCGTCCAATATCACGACCAATCCCTTTTAGTCGTATATCAACGACAGGCAGGGGACACACTGCGGGCCTATTGTATCCCCGGCCGAGCGAAGTGAGAATTACGACGAGCTTACTCGTAAGGCAGGATTGTCGAAATCGAGATGGCGGCTGGAGACTTGGATCGATAGGATCGAGCGCGGGTCTCGATCGCGAGCTTTGAATTCTTACGCAGGATAGATTTCTGGGTTAAATATCAACGTCGCCGTTTTCAGTATTAACGGGCCCTGAATGTCGTCTGGCAGCTTTCGCGAGGTTTCGATCGATTTGGGGAAAACACTTGCGCACGTTGCTCGCGTCGGATGAAAAATTCCTCGGGTCGAAAGATCGTTTGGAGGGAGTCGAAGGGTAGATACTACGCCTTAAAGGTAGAAGGGCTAATATCCATAAAATGGATAGATTTTTGAGTTTTGAAAACGATTCCACGCTATTCTTTTCCCTCGATAATTACGAATTATGATAGAAGGAAGGATTTAAAACGCGGGGCACGTACGATGCGATGCAAAGTAGAGACCGGCCCTCCCACTGTCCGAGGTAAAGAATTATTATGTGGTAAACGATCTTGGCGATCGACGTCGAAGATGGAGGAAACGATGCTTCTCAGCAGTGTCTCCGAGTGACTCTTTTCCGAGGCCCCATTCGTCGACGCGTTCAAAGTCGTTTCCGTGCCGAAGGAATACACCCAGGAGGACGTGGTGCGCCCGGAAAATAATGCAAATCGCGGTCCACGCCCGTGCTCCAAACTTGTTTCGCGATTTTCTATTCGTCTTTAGTAGTATTATTCTACTGTCGCGTGCCACGGGAAAATTTCATTGCCATCGACGAATCGCGCGGAGCCGTATACCGTCCGTGCCGACACCGAGCATCGCTATTGCAGCCACGGTGGTCGGTGCTCGGCTAATTAAGGCCGACTCACGATCCGCGATACGTCAACGGCGCATTGGCCGCACGTTACAAAATATTACCGGCACGTCGAAGTACAAATACCTGCCGATAGGATAAAGCACATTCTTCGTGGCGTTTTATACATTTTCCTCCGACGAGCGTCGAAGCGGACGTGGGAGAGCAGCCTCGGGGCGAGCCTTACGGAAATCATATCCCGCGATCGCGCCGCCGTCAAAGTCGCGTCAAAAGTTCGATTCCGGGGGAAATGTTGGAACCGTATAATCGTGCTTCTTTGAAAACGCTTCTTCGACGACCAGACGTACGCCCGACGGATCGAGATATTCGGTCACATGTTCATTAACGAGGACGAGCGTTACGGTGATATTCTGTAATGTGGGATTCGGTAGGTGAGCGCAATGCGAAACGGTTTTTGAGGGGAGCGACTCGATGCGATCTCTCCGTGCTCGGATGGGGTCGACGTTTTCGTACGATGCACACGGCCTCGAGATGGATCGACGGATAATCGGAGGGACATTAACGAGGTGTATCTTCCATCTGTTTATCGTATTGTCGGAATAACTGGAGTGTGCGAAATATCCAGCGCTAACTCAGGGCTCGAACTGTGCTTCGCGTAATACCGCAGGGACGCCTTTTTCTTCGGGGGAAATAGAAAATCCGCGATTGGTGGCGCGCCAAGTTCTGAGTAACCCAACTTTTTTTCTCGCGCAAGAAAGAAAACTGGATTGATTTTTACGATTAATATGTACATGCAGGTGCATAATCGCGCGTGCAACGACGCAAAGGAGATGCATTTTTTGTATCGAGAGCGTGATTAAATGGAGGGAGCGGCTGTTCGTACTGTTCGCGGAATTCTCGAACCAGGAATTGCATAGCGTTAGAGCGGCATGGTAATTACGCGTGCTGTCAATTGTGAAAAATATCTAATTAAACTTGTAACAGCGCGAGTCGCGACCAAGCGCGAGTCGTTCGCGTTCGTTCGCCGGGACGAATGTGGACGAAGCCGAAGAATTTATTAAATAAATACACTCTAATATTTAAGATAAGGTAGGTTTTGATAAATCGTCGGGCATCGGTCGTGCAGCCGAGTAGCGATAACGAACCGAAGCCGAGCAAATTTCGGGGATATTCCGTCTGCAATAAAACTGATCCGCACGATGACGGTGAAAATAACTTCGCTCGAAAGCGTCAAACCGTCTTTGAGTAAATTTCAGTTTTTCTCATCGTACCGAGAACGATCCTTTTCCCGCAAGGATCTATCGCTTTCCACTACGACAGCCTTCGTTTGTCGCTGGAATATTTGCCAGGCTCCGTAATGACGGCGCTCTAGCCGCTTTTTTTTCCGGATATACGAATATCGAGTAATTTCCACGGTACGGGCCCTGAGTATCGATAATCGCCAACTCTCGCAGGCACGAGACGTCCATACGAGAGCTACCGATCGGCAAGGGGGAAGCCGATAGGAGGGGGAAAAAGAAGGTTCAGCCACGATACGCACGTATTCGCAATTAAGAGATCGTCACGAGGCACGTTAATCCAAGCGTCGTCACTCGGAAGATAAGGAGCAAGCCACTCGACGGTACAACGTCACATTTCGGCGATACCGATCTCGCACTGGTTTTAGAAACGACCGACTTAAACGTCGTCAAATCGCTTTAGCGCGCGTTTCGTACGGATAATGGCTTTTCACCGATGAAAATCGAGATATTGGTTAGAGGCGAAATCCGGTAAGTTTTCTAGATACGCACGGCAACGTACCAAGTTATATAGTTTTGCCCACAGCACGAAACGTCTAAACAGTTTTTGCGTAGTTCCTTTATCGTAATCGTCTAATCGATAAGCATCATCTTTAGTAAGATTTCGTTAGAGGTAGTCGATTCTCTCTCTGACGCGTGCATGCCGAATATCCCGCCGGTTCGATGCGGGCCGCCCTAAGGGACTTTTGATTCTTTCACGATATACTACGTATTTACGATACACGTTACGAAATAAGGTACACCCTATTGTCAAGTAAGGAAATGAAGAGGAAAAAAGAAGAAAGAAAAGACAAAAAAAATAACCAGACGAGCCACCGGAGGCGGTACTCCAACCGTGCGTTTTATTCCTTTTACGTAATTTAAGATTAGGCCGGCACCGAACGCTCCAACCGTAGTGTATGTCCCACTCGAATCGAACGTTCGAAACGGATTACTGTGGCCTTATAAGTTTAATAAGGCACGCGGATGATGCGCGGTTATAATGCCCCTTAGAGCCATGGACATTCGCGGCATCCTCGAGGCGCATTATAACCGTACGTATGGCCGAGTTACACCTGGGGTATCCAATCTCTCTCTCTCTCTATCTCTCTCCCTCTCTCTCTCTCTCTCTCTCTCTCTCTCCCTCTCTTTCTCTCACCAAGTTCGGCTGAAACGCTCCTTGCCGTATTATCCGGACGCTCAAATTTATCCGGGTATCGTTTCGAATCGACCATTCGGTCTTTTATCTAAGGACACTCGAAAGCACGCGTCGCAGATTTCGTGGAGACAGTGGGAATTATCATGCGCGATGGAAGGCGAAGGGACGAATAAAGAGGAGGAAAGCGCGGTTATTGATCGAGCGAAGAATAGGCGAGTGGCAGGGACATTTCGCTTTTCCAAGGACAGGACAGGCCAAGGGGCAAGGGTTCAAATGCAATTCCAACTTGCCGCGTCCCCGTTGGATTCCCCAGTTGTAACCAAAGATGTGATCTCCATAACGTCGCAATACCGTTACGCTAAACCATAGGTCGCGCATTGAATTTTGTATAAAGCTGAATAGCGAACGCCGCAAGCTTGTTGAAGTTTTGGACAAATACCCGAACGTCGATACGCGGAATCGGGGAAGATCCTGGGCGCACGATTATGTTCACAGTGATAGAACCGATCGACGAGCTTATCGCACTATCACTGTAAGTTCTTCATTGCGCCGCTTTACTTCGTTGCTGCATTCGCGTGATCAACGGATTGTCCGCAATTAAATCAGCACCTTCGGCGAAGACCTTTTCCTTTTTTCGCGAAGTACGAACACGGGGCAAGCCCTACGAGAGTTCAACATCCACGCGTGTCTCTGAACTTTGTTGCAGCGAAAAAAAAGCGAAGAATTATAAGCATTGAGCCCAAAGTACGTCTATCTTGGATTATTTTATCTCCCCATGACATTCGTCGAACGACCGATGATCCAGAACTTTTATATCATTGCCAATTGCTGAGGTTATTGCCGCCGTTGCTATTATTATTGTTATTGTCGGAGAATTATTATTATTGTACGTGCAGAGAATTAACGGAATTAACTTAACATTTGGGTAGTCGTTAATTTTCTCGAGCCTCGCACGCCTGCATTATCGAGCATAATGATCGCGCACGACGCGGAGCGCAGTGTTTCGTATCGCTTGATACTCGCCGATTTGTATCGGCCGTCTGCTTTGCAAAAAGTGAAATAAAGGGCGCCGCCCCATCTCGAAGCTTTCGAGTGGCACAGTGGGGCGAAAGGGAAGGGGGGCGGGAAAAACACGCTGCAATTTCGCAGAACGCCATTTCTACATTCCTTGCTTCGCTAAGGGAGCAAAGCGTTCGTTCTTGTCGTTAATTAAGCGAGCTACCTTTGTACCGAACGCGTTCTCGTTCTTCGCTTATTTTATACCTTTCTCCCGACACGACACTTCGTACGACTCGTTGCAATAAATTAACCGTAATACTATGAAGAGATTCCTATGTAATAACGCAAACTTTCTACCGCTCGATGATTCTTACCATTCGTGTTAAGGCGGTTGATGTTTATTTTAAGCTCTTTTTCTAACGATTGATCCAATGGAGTACTTAACGCATCTGCGGTCAAACATATTTTATTGATCGATGCCCGCTTGACTGGAAATTCTTTGATGTTGATGAACAAATGATTTTAAACGATTATGATCGGAGCTCTAAATCGATTCAGAGAAGGAAGAAGTGTAAAACCTTAATTTCACATTGTTTTTCATTTTTATATAATCGTGGAACTAAGTGCTTAAACGTGGCCATCTTATCGGATTAATTACAAATTGTTAATTGCTCGTGGATAGTCTGCTGTTTGATTCTTTTTTGAAAATTCATATTAACCAATGTTTTTGTACCGTGAATTAAAGAAAAAAAAACGTACGCGTTGGGTAACGGTTGTTTTTTTGGGTGTATTATAATTGAAATAAAAGAATCTTTCAAACAAGCAATAAGTATTAAATTAAAGCCTAAAATACATTAACATCTAACTATGCTGCCGATAAGTAAGCGTCTTAGGGTTCAGCATGGCTGCCAAACAATCGTGATAACTAAAATGCTCAGTTATTTTAATAAGTCACTCGCTCATTCATTCTATTAATACAGCACTCGCACTCCAATAAGTCAGTCGTATTCGATCCGGAACGATTTATCTCCCTGCATCCAATATTGCTTTGTCGTTAAAAAGAAAATGCATTAAAGAAAAAGCGACATAGCCAGAATTCATCGCACATTCCGTCCTTATCCAATTAAAGGCTAAGAATTGCCCAATATGTTCGCCCTCGAACGAGGATCCCGTCTCTTCTCTTGCTTGCGATACGTAAGACACGAAAGGCAAAACGTTCGTAAAAAAAAAAAGTACACACTTCATTTTATCCAAAAATGTTCCCCGCTTCTTATATACGATAAGTGTTACTGAATCAAATAAATTAAATCCAATTAAGCCATTTCGATTGTATTTTCTACGAAATAAAAATTCAACAAAAATCATTTTTCAGCTCTTCAATGAGTGATTGCATCCGATTTGTTCGCACAGAGGTTTTTCACCGAAACAAACATAAGAATAATCTGGCCACGATTGCCTGCCCGAATTTACCGGACGAATTTCACCAAATAATGCTGCTCGGAGTACAGCGCGGTGAAGTTCTAAATCCAAGTGTCAATGCACTCGTTACACTGGAGATGCGTTAAGTATTTGAGAGATGCTTTTCGTCCGACTCAAAGATTTTTTGATGTACGAATTATCGGAGTGCCGATTATTCGGACAATATCCATCCACATTTCCGCGGGAGATAATAATCAAATAACAGTTCGGACATGCGCAATGCAGTAACCGCTCTTTCCCGACAAAATGAAAATAAATAAAAGCGAAGGAATGTGCATTGAAAAGTCATTTCGGTTAAAATATTGTAGACAAAAATCAATCCATCCGGAACATTCGGTATCTCTTTTCAAACAGCTCGAGGCGAAGGAGGGGAAATGTATATGCGAAGTATTAACATATTCTGGCAATGAAATGTGAATGTCGTAAAAAAAACTATCGTCAAACTGAAAGGACATTTCGACCAAAAACTGTGATACCGGAGATGCATTCGTTGTACCGGTATCGATCGAACGGATGGTGGTTAACCGAACGGACAAAGCTACGACGCTTTTCATCCAAGCATCCTTTGAGTCTATTATTAATATTATCATGGACAGCATCCAGAAAATGAATAAATTATAAACAACCTTAAGGCTATAATAATTTAAATACCTAATCCAAGATGAGTCAATTGCCAAGCCGACTATCTCCAAAGAAAATTCTAAAATCTCATGGCATTAAAGACGAGCTTTCGAAGGTCGATTCCATTGTAAGGAAAACCTTTCTTTCCAAGGCTCCCTATCTACTGGCAGTCGATTCGAAATCAGGTAGTTTTATCGACGTCTGCACTTTCTGGAATTAATCAGATTGGCTCTTGAAAGATCCCGTTTACGTTTTCTTACGGTACAGATATATACAGGTAAGACAATCTTATTTCCGAGTAGCCATGAACGTTGTTATTCCTTTATACCGATTGCTAGTGGATTTACAATTTATTTGTCGTTCGCACACATTCGCGACGAACGTGCATCGTTAGTGTGACGATATATCTTTAATTCTTGGATCGGGGAACCTTACAATCTAACGTTGAACGCAGTCAATATAATTCGCGAGACTCGCATGAGTATTAGCACGTATAGAATTCAAGGTTTCGGCTATACGGTATAAAGATTATAGGCCTATTATAGGATGCGCGTACGCACCGACTATTACACTATCGTAATACTCTGCTCGTTCTATCGAGCAATCAAAACGAAACAATCGCTCTCGCCAAGTTGCTTTTAATACCTAAAACTCGGTGGACACCTACGACAACCGTAGTGCAGAACACTAGACATGGCGTATGCTCGGCGAATATAATTAACACTCTCTCCGAGTATTTCCCAGTAAGTACCGTTGGATGTAGTTTCGCGCTATGGCACAAGTCGATGTTCGCTAGTCGGAGCGATGCGTATGCGTGAAACGAATTATCGCGGGTCCAATTCCCACAAAATCCTCCGGTACAACGCATCGCGACATCCGCGTTCGCTGCACAAAATCTAAGAAGTTCTATTTCGAGAACGATGCGAGATATTGAGAAGCGCCCGATACTCACCGACGCAGGGCTGCTCTCAGCATATCGGCAGGTTAACCGTGAAAAAGACGTTGAGCTCTATCAGTATGGCGAAGACCAAGAATACCGCGTACATCACGAGGCAGATGGCCCCGACCTTCTTGTTCAGCTTAAACTTATAGAAAGCGGTGACGCTGTAGAACACGATAACGCATAGGATGATGGAGAGAACGCTGTAAGAGAGAGCACCCGATACGATCTCGACGTCCTTCCCCGTCATTATGGTCTTTATCAGCCAGGGCAGGCCCAGACACAGGAGAATGTCGAGCGTGTTGGCTCCCAACGTATTACTCATGGCCATGTCTCCGTTACCTGTCGAGCAATTGTAGGAAATTGATAATTAACACTAAACCCACCGAAGTGGCCAAAATATCAGTCGTTTCTTAGACAAATTCCCGTAGCTCGTGATCGGGCATTTTCTGAGATTAATCGTGATTCTACCGCAGAGTGTGAATCGTTTTATCGATCTGTCGACATCTCTGCTCAACAGCCTCTTTCTTTAGGATATACGCGATATGCATTAACGTGTCCAGAAAGTGGCTGGTGGTTGGTTCAGTGTTGAGGAATGATGGAGAGGGTAATACCAGCACGCGTGCCTCTTACGGTCGAATTGCCGCGATTCGCGGGACGTTATCTGCCGCGCTCAAGCATTAGCCGAGGATCGAAAGAAGGAAAATAAGGTTGCGCAGTCCATATTGGTGAGGAATTGTCAACGATAGCGGTGGCCTTCCGTTGGTGGGGCCCCGCGCGACACTCGACTATGCAGAGCCCCTCGTAAATGGCCCAGAAAGCCGAGCGTTCAAACTTGATAAATCCTTATGCCGGTAAAGTCCCCCTTATCAGGCATCTCGTGTTTTTGGAACAACAGCTCGACGTGCGCGAAAGATTCGTACGTTTAATCGCGAGCAGGATCTTACCGTATTACGTCTTTGATTAAAGTATATCGATCTCCCCGATGACGCCAAAGTATCGATATTAATGGACATCCGAGAATATCCGCAAGACGTATAAGAGAGAACGCTTTTTAGGTATACTGTGTCCTTCAAAGAGGATCCTTGCGAAACTCACCCTGCCTGGAGAGAATCACGATGGAGACGAGTTCCGGCATATTTCCACCGGCTGATAGGAACGTGATACCCATGATGGAATCAGCGATTCCTATCGTGTCGCCCACCACGGTCATCATCCAAGAGACCAAGTAGGAGGATACGGCGATCCAAACGACGCACATGCCAAAAGTAACGAGATACCAGTTTTTCCATCGCTTGAACCTGCTGTCAGGTATCGTTACGTACAAAATGAACTTCAGCGGCCAACAAAAGAGGAACCATATAGTCGACAAGGTATCGCCTTTGGGCCAAACAAAGGGAGTATCTGCGAAAGATCGTTTCAACTTATCCCTGAACGATTAAGGCGACCGAGTGGGAGGAAAAGGACGATTAGAGCTACTCGAATAAGAGGGGCTGTACGTTAATCGCGTATGCATCGAGGGGTCGAGTAAATCATGAACGATTAGGGTAAGCCTATTTGTCGAATCTTGGATTATGGCGAAAGACGGACTATTTCGCAAAGATAATATCTCGCAAACGAGCTGATAAATAAGCCTAAGCTCACCTGGCTCGGTGTATTCCTCCGTGAAATCCTCGCAAGATTCTTGCTCACCGACGGATGGCTTTATGTTATTTATCGTCAGGCTCTTTCTGTATTCTGCGATCAACTCGCTATGAAAATACGGTCTGTATAAACCTGCGGACATTGACTCCCCTTCCGTTTTGCTCACTGTTGATCGACATTGTAAGAAACATACGATACGGTTAATACTTTCGATAGGCTTTATCCATCGCTTTGAGCAATTTACATATGCAGATCGAAATGTGTCGTCGAGTTTAAGCGAGTCATCGCGATAATATTCGAAACGTGACGTCTTTCAATCTGACTTTAATTTCTCTAATGCCTAAAGCTTTAATATATTGCGTTTCAATCAATGCAGGTACGCGCGCGCTCGGAAAAAAAGGGTGATATCTATAAATCCAAGCATTTATCGATGCTAGGAAAGTTCATCAGATAAGACGTGTGTTTACTATTTACCTCCGGTCAACCGAGACTCCGGCGTAATATTATTGTTGAGCAAGATTTCTGATTCGTGATACGTGCATCGAGCGCGTTTCTTCTCCGCGTATTATAATTTGGAACGTCCTTTGCTCCGATTATACCATATTTTTTTAATATTAATAAAGTCAATCGATACAAGTGCGCGTAAAGAAATGAATGTTGATTTAAGAAATGGAAGTTATTACAACTGCTCTCTCATTTAGCCGCATCTCTGTCCTTCTTTTAACGCTTTTAATGAACGTGAATTACTCGAGGTTTAAGCAAAGTATGCTTTCATAACAATGTTTCGGAACATTACACCACGATTACGCCAATTTTATCGATACAATAATATGGCTGTTAAAGAAAATATTTTGGAAAGAAACGAACAATGCGGCTGGTAATTATGATTACTTAGTATTCAATGAACGCGCGTTACAAAAATTTGCTACACCAGCCGAAGAGATCGTGACGCAACGAGGGAAAAAATACACCAAACGTGCGAGATATACACTTACGCTTCTCGTTCGAAAACGTAGTTTTGCCGGACCAGAAGTGCAGGATCTTCCTGCACCACCTAGCGAGCATTTTACTGCAGAACAGTAACATCAGGTAACCGGCGAAGAGCACCATAAGTATCGTCGACTCGTACCAGGTGATGAGACCATCCCACATCACCGCTACCAGGGTCCCAACGGATATTATATATATAACACAATCTCGCGATAAAATTCGCCACTCCAGTGGGATACCCTGTTACAGGTCGCAAAACGAATACTTGAAGAAAAGTAAAATAACATGAAATCGAACAATCCCTATCACTATACCCCATTACGATAAAAGAAAAGATCATAAAAAGCACTACAAATTAAAGAGCTACAGTCTCGAATTCCGCCTATCACCGATGCTTTATCCACGCGATACGTATACCACAGCTCTGATGCTCAAGAACCCACTTTAAACAGCAGGTCCCAGTACCAAAATAACCCTAGTGGTCGGTGTCAAAAATTAATATAAAATAGAAAGAAATAGAACGCGTCAAAATCGTAAAGGTCCATAGAAGGACGACCACTTTAGCAAGTCCCATTCTCGTATCATCTACCCAACGACCTCGGCAGCTAAAGTTGTTACGTTGAATCGAAAAATGATCGCATTATCTGATTTCGAATTCCGAGCTGCTCATAAAGGCGTTAACAAGCGCGTTATAAACCGCGAGCTCTCGGCAGAGGGCATTCGACATTATCTGTCATTCCGATATATCGGCGCTGTCCCACTTGCAGGCGCGCGGGGCTATCGGCTCGGTCGAAATATCCCCGATAGAAGCACGCCGAACGCATGTGCTCGAAGGTGGGTTTATCGTGTCGGCGGTGTACTTACGTGAAGTGCCGATAACGCGCCGCAGGCGGGAGTGGCGAAGGTATTGAAGACGGCACCGCCGACCACGGTGCCCACGCCGAGGTCCGACTCCGTCAGGAAGGTGCCAACGACGTTGACGAAGAGCTCCGGGAAGCAGCTGGCGGTTGCCAGGAAAGTCGCACCCGCCACGTCGGTGCTGATGCCCAGGCCAGAGCAGATGCAGTCCAAGGAGGGCAGGAGGTAGTCGTTGCAGACGAAGGCAGTCAGTAGGAAGCAGTAGAAGCCGAAGAAGGCGTGCAGCGCGGCCGCTCCTTGGCGTCGTTGCTCCGCGGTGAACAGGTCCTTGGGGAAATCCTCGATCGAGTGTTCCGCGCAGTTCTTCTCCTCCTTGCGCTCCTCCTCCTGCTCCTGGTAGGGCACCACCCGGATCCAAGTTCCTGGATATGCCGCTCCGGTATCCTCATTTTGGAGCGGCCTGTCCGCGCTTTCCGCTGCTTCGTTGTCCCGCGACCCGTCTGCGAGGCGATGCAAAGGCGATTTTTGAGGGAAGACGATCTCTCGAAGGCGATGGGGTGCACCTGGGGCGCGCTGGGATCGCGTTTATCTTATGGGACTTACGAAATGCTCGGTATGTTTCGCGGATTTCTTGGAGAAGGGTGGACGACGCGCGGTTCGTGAATCTCGATGATCGGAGTTTCTACGCTTTTGTATGCTCGATTATCGATTTTTGCGATTCCCTTACTTTCGTGGTTGAAATTCTTGAGAAGGTTTGGAAAAATTGTATCGAATCGGAGTGAGTTGACGAAGGTGATTGTTGTTTATGTGGATTTTGTGGGGTGCTCTTTTCTTTGTGAAGCTCGGAGGACTACGAACGGGTGGAGGGTGTTTGAACAAAGGCAGGTTTGCGGTCGCGAAGCTTGATTTCGTACAGAGCGTATCTCCGAGGAGGGATCGCGGCGCTGATTGAGATTATTTTCACTCACCGTGCTCGATTTGCGCGCAACCACCCTGCGGGCGCGCGGATAAGATGACGATGCAAACGACGATACCGAACGCAACGTTCATTATGTATGGTCGGCGTGCTCACTACCGGATTACGCTCCGCTAAATGTTCCCCGATGATATAACGTTCCTTAACGAAATACACTAAACTACTACTCGCGCGGCGATACTACCGGCATTTATGATAAATTCAGCTGATTACGACCCCTTCCTAACGAGTTTCCGTGCACAGTTTTATCTGTTTTACGTTCGAGTACTGCAAAACGAGATAAACTTATGTACGAAAGATGATGCCCGGATAAACTGATTATCGGCCATTGTATGTATTTGCCGTTGACGATACCGGTTTTCTGCGAGGTCGATTTCGTCGTAGGTCCAGCAAGGTCCCTCGTTCTACTAATTTCAAACCTGGATATCGGGATCTCTAGCTTCATCGCCATCCTTCAACGATGGCGCGTCTTTCGAGATTATAACGAGCGTAGGTTGGTGCGCTATGTTGTGGATGGTGTCCGTGAAAATTTAATAATAATTATTGGTATACATCGGTAGTTACGCGACGTGTGTGTGCGCGCGAAGATACGAATGTCGTTTATTATAGATGAAACGGGAAGATTATTCGATATTCGTCTCTTGACGTTCGAAGTGCGAACGTGATCCTCGGATCAGAGTGCAGAGTCTGTTACTACCCTTGAGTTATCGTTCGCCATAGAATTTTTAGCAGGCTCTTAAAATATTATTATAATTGGCACGGTTTATATCCTTTTCTTAAGGAGGGATTATTATTTTTTAGCTACTCGTCGTCCAGATAATTTCAGGGGTTGCGGATCGAGGAGCGCTTCTCGAGCCAACTGCAATCGTCTATATTTTGAGGTGAAGAATAGTGAAAGAAAAACCAAATTTTATCTCTTAGAGTTATTGCTCTAATGTGATTTAGTGCCGGCTATTGAATGGATAGTGATGAATTGAGTGACCAACGTGCATTATTAATCCGCTTATTTGGACAGCGATAACGTTTAATAATCGTACAATGCCCCGTAAAAGGAATGAAGATGCTATTTTACATTGCGTAACTTATACAGGAAATGATAAGAGAACAAATTTACTTGGTGGGATATAAAAAAAATTGGTACCAAATTACTCGGATGACCATAGACCAAATTGCCAATGAAGTGTTTTAACGAAGTTCTCCGCGCAAACAGCGATAGTGCTCGTATAGTCTGAACGTATTAGCACATAGAAGCCGTCGTGTAATCTTTTGGATGACTAAAATGTTGATTATAGGATTACTATGCGATTACTGTCAGATTATCGATGCTTTATCTTAATTTAATTGCCGGAATATTTGTTGCAGATATCGATCAAACTTGTACTTCCGCTCTTCGAAAATTTCTTTCCTACTGTAATTTGATTTGTAAATGGCGTCGGTTGTCTTTGCCCGAGTATCTCGTATTTTTAGTCATTCGGATCTCATCTGTTCATTATTCACAGGAATAAGCTTGGAAGCAGGATACAGGCTTGGAAATTTTGCGGCTCTGGTAACGTACAATGAAAGACACATACTAATTATTAAGGTTGTTTGAATCAATATATAATTCATCGGTATCTAATTCATGCCAAAATGATCTTAAATTAAATCCTATATTTTTTGTCGCAACTCCGAGTACAATACGTTGTGCGATTTCGATCAGTTTTTAATGACGCTTAACGCTCGAAATAATGCAAACTGTGCGATGCAAGAATCCATCCCGCTTCCTATAAAATTTGCGTAAACTTTCAATAACTATTTAGAAGTTTTAAAACTCATCGAGAAACCCGACAAATTTAAACTTTGATTGCGTCCCAGATTCCTATCGATAACATTCACTTTATTTTACCTTTTGGTCACCTATATTCTAACACTTGTAAATACCATAAAAAATCGTTGCAAAAATATAAATTCTGAAAACTCAAAAAAGTATTTTTTATCGAAGTTCGTCAATGAATATTGTGAAACAGATACTTGCAATTATACGTTTACTTTTCAGATTTTGAATCAACATTTATGATTATTATTGAGCAACAGAAATTACTTAAATATTGCAAATATTTATATTATTATGAAGTAATTATTTCTATTTAAAGTCCAGAGCTTTAATGATTCATACAAACTTTATACACGCACAAGATGAAATAACACTTGCTAAACTAGCACATCGGTATGTTTATTTTTATTTAGGAAAAAAATAAATAATTTACAAGGAGTTATATATTCTCTTCTTGCTCCTCGTTATATTACAATATGAAAATCAGAGTGTTCAAAGACACAGTCATTTGTACTATATTGTGCGAACAACGTTACTAGTACAATTTGTATGTATAGATGTGTCTGATGGAAGACAAATTACATACTCGCACCCAATATGCTAACATTAATTTCATTTCCTTTTTAACATATATTATCATCGACTGGTTCAAAACTGATAAATCAGAATGTACGGTATAAGCGTGTACTAAGGGATCGATAATTTAAATGTCAGATCCATTCTCAAATAGATATCACTCGATTATATATCACAAGCAATTTTTATTTCATTATTTCCTTTTTAGAAGTTTTATCTTTGCCATACATAGCATCTAAAAATAACCCTGTAAATACTATAAATGTGCTTAACCATTGCCTAGGAGATAAAGCATTACCAAAAATTATTATAGAACCTAAGACCGTAAAAAATTTTCTAGTGGTGGTTATGATGGAGCATGGCAAAGGACCAAAATCAGCCACGGTAAGGAATATAAAATATTGTCCAAATGCACCCGCTATGGAAAACGTGGCAATATGCCACAAAGTAGTCGGATACCTTTGCAAAAACTTAATAAACTCGAAAAGTTCTCCCGAAATAAGAATCACTATACCACTAAGTACGACCGACCAAATATTCATGTTAAGCATCATGTGGCCAGATCTCGAATTGTGTTCAGATCTCATGCGTTCCTGTACAGCACTGGTCAATCCATCCATTAACAAGGATAACGCAATGAGCAATTCCCCGAAGGACATTTGGCTCTCCATTTGTTTCTTCATCTCATTACCATCCTTGTACATGAACAGCGCTACACCGATCACAATCAAAAGAATGAAAAGATACTTCTTGAGCGGATATACCTGTAATAAAACAAGACCCTTAACCGTCGGTATTCATTTATTAACAACCTTATCATAATTATTAGGGACCGTTCCGCATAGCGATAAAGACATAACCACGGAGAGGTAACAGCTGCGAACGAAGAAACGATCGACCGTACCTTATTTCCTAATAATACTCCAAGTATCATGACTGGTATCGGCTTGCCAGCCTTACCGATCACCTGCGTGGGATAACTGACAAACTGGAGCGCCATATTACTGCACACCATGCCGAGCAAGTAGGTGAGCGCGGATATCGCGTAATAGAGATTCGGCGTTGTGTCCTCCCCTTGTTTCATGACAGTGAGCAATATGCTCTTGGCAAAAACATAATTGACCAGGCACTGGAAGAAGACCAGGGCAAACATGTATGTGAACTTTTCCCTGTTTTTCTCATCCCCATATTGGCCCCTCGTTATTTTCTCCTGCAGCATGCCGAAGTAGAAGTAGCAGACGAAAATGCCCGCCGCGCAGACGAGTAATTTGGACCTCTTGCTGCTCGTCATCGCGCGTGCCTCGTTTGAAACTGTCCGAAGGGTTAACCGCACTAACGTCAAGCCATGAGACCGACAACGTGAATCGTACGTGGCGCGTAGCGGTAGGTTACATTGGCCATACGATCGGCGATGCTACGTTTACTGTTGCGCTATCGATAAGCTCATTCCCACCAGGGGACTATGTAGGCCGCTGTATTGCACAGAGACCTCCTTCGTCCAAATTCCCAATTCGAGTTACGCCCATTGCCTTACGATTTTTTTCTATGATGTATAGACGCTGTTTGAATGCTGCATGTTAATTTACGGCAGTATGTTAGCTTATTAGCATTTTATTTAATCGTGAATGGAAAGAAGTATTAGCATATCCTGCTATTAGACGTAAAAAAAAATATATTTTCGCGTTGAGCAATATTTTATGTCGCAATTATGCTAAACCCTATCCGTTAACGGCTTAGAAGTTTTACAGACAGGGATATCCGTATACATCTTAGGCTCATAATAATAAAGTCTCATCAAAGAGGTGGGGGAAGATGGGTGTCAAAATAGACGAAAAAAGTTTTCCCTAAACGAAATTGCACAACTGTACGTAAATGAATAATTCATAATAAAGATTGTATCGTCGGAATTAAGTGGATATTTTTTAAATAAATACGTTACAAAAGTAATAACAGAACGTTTAATTATAGATTTATGATCGACAAGAAAGTTGTCTTGCGTTAAAAATTCGCCGTAACGTAAACACCGAAAGTTCGTTTTATTACGAGGGCGAGTATATAATTTCAGGACGATATCGGCAGATGTGATAATACAGAATAACTTTCTCTCGCGATATTCTAAATCATATGCAATCTGGATCAATGGAAATCATTTTTTCTCCTCTCGTAGATCTCCCAACCACCAAATCTGCCTTTGGGTTTTCGTCGTTTCTCGTTGTTGCACACCAATCTAGATATCTTGTATAATGTACAAAGTACGTCGAATACCGGACTCACGTTGATTAATACCAATAGTACGCTGAAATGCGTATTTTAAAGTGTCGATACGATATTCCCCTCGCCGGGATGGCAGCTCTATTTTGTCTAGGACTGACAACCGGCGACGATACGCAGGAGCCTCGGTGCGGATGCAAGGCCAACAGACGGACGAACGTTAAATTCGATTCTGAGGAGACTTGCTCGACGAATGGAGCCGGTACATGTCGCGCGAACGGAGTTACTAGTTTCATTACCGAGGGAATGGCGAAAGTAAATGGTGGCAAATTCTCCATTGGCACGAACAGTCCAGTGTTCACTGCCGATGGCGAGGGTCCTAGACGAGAAGTTTTTCTGGACTCCTTTTACATAGACAAGTGGGAGGTCAGCAATGAAGACTTTGCAGTGTTCGTAGAATCTACGGATTATAAGACCGAGGCTGAGGTGTTTGGCGACACCTTCGTGTTCGAGGGTCTCTTGAGCGAGGATGTAAAAGCGAATATTGAGCAAGCCGTAGCGCAAGCACCATGGTGGCTGCCGGTCAAAAATGCTACGTGGCGGCATCCGGAGGGTCCAGACTCAAATATTGGTTGTTAGTATTGGTTAGTGATGCTATGCAAAACTCCAAACCTCTTTTAGTTTGAGATATTTAGGAGTTTTTATAGCTTGTAGAACCCTAAAATGATGTTTATGTCAATTATTTGAGCGATGTATTATATTAAGAACATGCAGCCAGGATGGATCATCCTGTCGTACACGTGTCTTGGAACGACGCGTCCAGGTATTGCGCTTGGCTGGGAAAGAGATTACCGACGGAAGCCGAATGGGAGGTGACTTGTAGAGGTGGACTAGAAGACAGACTTTATCCTTGGGGCAATAAGTTGATGCCAAAAGATCAATATAGGTAAACGAATTTGCTGTCCACATTCTTTTACGATTTATTATAATGATATACTTTTAGGGCTAATATATGGCAAGGTAAATTTCCTACTGTTAATACGGAAGAAGATGGTTATAAAGGTACTTCACCGGTTAGTAAATTTCCCCCAAATAAGTATGGAGTGTATAACATAATAGGGAACGTTTGGGAATGGACGGCCGATTGGTGGACGGTTATACACAATGATAAGGAGAAGATGAATCCAGTAAGCGATCGCAAATATAATACGTTAATCTTTATTTTACACGAATCAGTTATTACACATTTAAGATGTTAAATGGTTATATTTGATATTTCTAGACTGGTCCATCTAGTGGTACGGATAAAGTAAAGAAAGGTGGTTCTTATCTTTGCCATGAGAGTTATTGCTTCAGATATAGATGCGCAGCGCGAAGTCAAAATACACCAGACACAACTGCTGGAAATCTTGGATTCCGATGTGCAAAATCGACATAATACAGTATTTGCTCTGAAGATTTATTTTCATGATAGTTTCAGCAAAACTAATTATTTTGTACTGAATAAATAATTAATTTCGAGTAACATTGTAAACCATATTTAACCCCTATTATTCAGAACACATTAAACAAAATTATTTTTAACCATAAATTTCTATTGGCATCAAGTATATTTTTGAAAGGAATATAATTTCATGGAGCTGCTATAAGAAATATAAAGAAATCAAATTATAACAGTATCATTTGAAGAAGAAATTATCCTTTAGCATTACGCGAAGAAGGGAAAACTTTGACCGTCGCGTTGTGGTTGTTTACGAAAGAGCTCATAGCAGCTAATTACGATGCGTCGTGGCTTTGGCTAGGCGTGTCCGCCTGTTTATCGTATGACAGCGCGGGTCTTATATTTTGTTAACTCAAACGTTAAAACGGATCGTGCAAAAGCGTGAGTAGCGATTATATAGCAATTTCGAGATAATTTACGGCTAAATTACGAGAAGTTATTAAAAAAAACGTCGACTTTGTACGTATAAAACCTACCGTGTTTTTTCCTAACCTTCTCTGACAGGAAAGTCGAACGCTTATGCACATATAAATATGCTAATACGACTCTGATTGACGTATCTTGTCCTATCAAGGTACGAATAGAGGAGATTTAGTAAATGATGCTTTTAAAAATTATTCAAACGCAACCTTTATCGCATAATACAAAAACACATGTACATGTAAACTTATTTAATTGTATTGCGATTAGGTCACTGTAAACGTCTTTTTACATAAGCATGGTGGGTATTTTTTAGGTGACACAAAATGAATTATGGTAAAAAATCACCCAGCATGGGTACACCATCGGTGTATTCTCATGTCACAACCCGTAGCAGTGCAAATCTTAGGTCTTCGAGGTCGGTTCGCAGCGTCAAAATTCCATGGTATCAGAAGCCAATATTAACTCATGCCTATGTGCTCGATATACAAAGAGGCGCTATGGTGACTGCCATTTTTTCGCTGGTGGGTTTCAATCTGGCTACAGCCAAAAGAAACCCAAATGGGCTATTAACCTTTTTATGTTTTCGTTTTCAGTGTGTGGCTTTTTTTACGATATGCACAGCTATATTTGATATCTACTGTCTGGCGCAAGCTGCACCAGGATCCACTCATTATGGATACTACATAATTTCTTACGAATTTGTTTATGTCGGTAATCAACACAGTAAGTAGTTTTCCATTTTATTATATGCAAGCATAATCAGTACAGATATAGCACGACACCACTTTTTCTATGACATCGAATATGATTAAAACTAGTTAATCTCGATTTCAGTTCGTAATGCTTTGGTGGTTTTTGCATTATTTTCTTTGCTCGGAGGTCTGGTAGTTTTTGTTACCTCCATAATGCTGACTACTGCTCTAAGAAAAGAATATGAGAAGAAGATGATACCATGGCTGTATAGTTTTGCAGCATTTACCATATTCAGATTATTTGCATTTATATTCTTCAGTATTGTTAATGATATGATATTTGCCTACAACATCCTCATTTGTCTGCTGTGGGTTGTATTCGTCTGCCTCTCCGCATATGGATGGCTCATAGTTTACTCCTTATACATCGAATTAAGTGACCTTACTCGCTTGGAGGATTTGGCACACTTGAGAGTAAGGCTTATTTTAAATGAACAAATGGAGGTCGTCTCAAAAAGTTTCTTCTTAAGCGCATTAATTATCTTTCTAATATTACAGATTGGTACAATGCAGTCGCTAAACGCATCCACGACTCATTCCATCGCTGGTTCTCGGCCCACAACTCCGCACAGCGCGGTATCAACAATGCCAGTGAACTAATGAGATTAGAAAGAAACTCTTAGTATCGTTCAAATATTTGTCCCAACGAAATATGCCTTTATGGCGGATCATAATATTTTGACGATATAAAGTACCTGAAGTGGTGGACAAACCGACTTTTGTACTTTGCACAATCGATGTATTCAATAAAATTATTGACTTAGTTTGCAGTGGCACGCATAGCGCCGCTAGCACAATCCGCTAAGGACCATTTCTCATAAGGCGTAAGTTACTCGCCACTAATTCCGTCCAGAGTGTAATGTGAATCGTGTTTATATTCCACGGATCTTATTATGCATTAATGCGCGTACATACCCGAAGCGTAGATGTAGAATTTATCATTTTTATAACCGGATTTACATTTTTATTGTATTGTATTGTTAATGATGAATGAATAAACATTCACATTTATACAAGATCGGCACACGAATTTAATTACCTCTTTCTACATAATAACGTTTTTAGCCGACATTTCTTCTCTAGAGAGACATTGTTGGCTGTTTAGGTACGAACCATGCATGTAATCTTCATGAACACGTATGTCATCCTACATACGCAAGTTCGATTAATTAAAATGCTATAAGAAGGAGCACAATGGGAAAAAAAAGTTATGGTGGTGTCCCGTCTATGGTAATCCCGTCCATCACCGATGGTTTTTCCACGCGATACGTATACCGTAGCTCTGATTGTTCGGAACCCACCTTAAGCAGTAGATCTTAGGCCAAATGAGCTAGCAGTCCGCGCCGAAAATGAATTAAAAAAAAAAAAGGAGCACGACGTCTTTACCTACTTTCTTCGTGGGCATATTAAGTCTGAGAAATGTTTCCTGTCCCGAAAAAATGACTATAAATACTGACCTTTTATTATTACTCAATTATTTCTAGCGCGTATAAACTTTGACATAGCCACGCGACGTTTATGTTTTAAATCGAAGAGATTTAAGTTCCTCATTTCCGAGGCTGTAAAAGTAATGAAACAGGGTTTAACCCAAGAGGAGAGAATTATGCGGAGAAAGCATCATTACTCAACCATCAAATTCATTGCAATGATGTACGTGGGCCAAGCTGCCAAATTACTAACGGAATGTGAATGAGAGAGGGAGAGAAGTGGATGGACGAAAAGAGAGAGGTCGAGTGAGAAGGGAAACGTGTGAGGCGAGCATACCGGATGGTCTCAATCCGTGAAGCATGTGCTACGCCGAATGAATAAAGAATGATTTTAATAATAATGTAATCACGTTGACAACGTTGACAACAATGATCGTACAAAAACTGCGTGGAAAATGACGATCGATGATAACCCGACGGAGTGGGTTTCGAAAGTTGATCAACATCCGATACTCGTAACAACGAAGGTACATTCCTGACAGGCTGTATCCTGAAAATTCGGAAGCATCACTGTGTCTCGCATCGTTTCAGTAATCTCAACACCATAATCTCAATCACTCAATGACGAACATTCGCTTGAAAAAACTGCTCCAATAATCATAACAGGTGAGTAATGATGCATGCGATTAGGGAAAATGTTACTCGTGGATCGCAAAAAACAACAATTACCTGTTTTAGAGAAAGAAAAAAAAGTGATCCGAAGATAACACGTTACGTACATGTTGGCCGATAATATTTTATATAATGATGGAAAACGAGCCGTGACTCGGTTTGCGGAACGAGAATACTTTCAGCCATCGTTGCCGAGCAATCGTCCGCCCAAGTATCCGCTGTACGAAATCGTGAGGCGCGTGTGTACAAACGGCGTAAGACGTCTCGTACTCAATCCGGGCCATGGAAGAGAGACGGACTCTCCCATATTGGGTTAACACGTTCGCGGACGTGAATGCTATAACAAAATTGATCTCTTTCGACGTCAATTTTCAATCTCAATATTCATATATATATACACAAATGCATCGTACACAGCTAGTAAAAAATGATACTTCAAGCGCTTGGGAAAAACGTGCCCGATACAAATTTGGTTACCACGATCGGTTTAAAAGATAAATAAGAGACGCTGACACCTCCACCCACTCGCTCGATAATAAAACATGTCACTGAGAGATCAGCAGCTATTACACATATTAACAGACAAATCGTCCGCCATTTTTCCTCGACTCGAACAAATCTGCACCGTCCTCGGACGTGTTAAGGGAGTCAAAAGAAGAACCATATAGTCGGGCACGGTGCGCGACATTGGGGGAAAGCCCGCCGACTCGTTCTTCCCGCCCTCAACCTGCTGAGAGGTGCGAGCCACGAAAAGATGCAATACCTCACCATCGTAGGACGGTGGCGGGGTTTAGTTTTCTCCAACCTCCAGACCAGTGCGCTTCGGCATCATAGGCTCTGCATCATCGAGGAGCCACTCGTAATTACACTCTCGTTGGTCCGGCGCCGCTTAAGATATTTGGCTCTCGAGGAACCGGGACAGTTCCTCGACGCTTCGCGCCCTTAACGCCTCGCCAGTGCTCCTTCGACCGTACAACGGATACTTCGCTTTCAAAATCCTGCCGCGACCGTCCGGAATTCGATCTTTGCGAATCTCGATTGGTACATCCGCGAGGAATATGCACGGAGGACCTGGTGGATTAACGCGTTGAAAGAGTGACCGAGTATAGTTTGTCCCATGCAATCGGTAAAGCACCACATTTTTATCGATACTTTACTTCTTCGTGTTTCGCGAAGACGACTTCGAATTGGCCAACAACGCGCTTTAACACTGATATTGCGGCTTTTATTGCTTACGCTCGACGAAGGCGCGTTTGTGTATTGAAAAATTGGGCACTATCTCGCGGTGGTGATTTGTGCTTCGATGCCTCTCCTCGTGTATCTCATTTTTGTGTTTACGCGTCCTTCGCCCGTGTATCCGTTGACCTATTTATCCATAAACCTAGTTCATCCGTCTGCCTACTTTCGACCCTCTTCCGATAGACCTGTCCGTCCACCGAACCGCATTCCTGACTCTCCGCCCCCCTCCCCCCAAAAAAACCAACCAGTTTGAGAAAAGTACCCCCCTGTAATCGTACAATTCTGTATTATCAATTCGTGATTTATTATCCGTGACGAAAAAAAAAAAAAAGAAAAAGGAAAACGCGGGACGTTGCACATTCCATCGTAAGCGTGCGCGATTGCGATCTTTTTCTAAACAACGGTCAGCATTTTTCTGTGGTCATAAACCAATTAAAGATATCGAATGCGCGTGAATTATACAATGAGAGTTACGTTGCCGTTGTTCTTTGTCGTGCGATTAACAAACGTGGTCTTAGATCGCGTACGACGCTAGTAAAACTGTCTAACTGTAATGTGTTATTTGGTACGAAAAAAAAAAACGGCGGTGACGTCGACGAATAAAAAAGTAACGGCGATCGAACAGCAGTGACGAATGTGTCGTATGAAAGAAGAAAGCTCAACGTCGCTATTAGTATGCCTCGTTTTAGAATACAAACTCCAACGTTTCTCTATGCTCGATTATATTCGATTTATTTCTTGCGAGCCAGGATAATTGTTCATCCCTCGAGAGCTCGATGCTATCGCCTATCCTCGTACGGTAAACGATACCTCCCAAAATTGTTACGTCGGCACGGAGTACTAATTCAACACGATCGTCAATGCTACTATATAATACTTAGCATCGTGACCGAGTCTTATTACAAAGCGTTGCACAAGGCCCACCTCCGCGAAGATTGTGTCTACAAGCGCGAATTGTATTTGCACAGCTCGCATCGGGAGACAGTGCATGCCCAAATGCATGCGTCCGACACCCAGTGACATAATTTCGACATCGTACCCCGATCGTTTTGATAGCTGATTTGGAAGTAGCACAACGAGGAATCGTAATTTCAACGTCTGGAAGAAGGCAGAGGGGACACGGTGGTCGTGCAATTGCACAAACAACGAGTAAGTTTTGCTTGAACGTAGATTTTAAGGCGAATTATTTTTTTTTTTCTAACGGAAAACTTTAAAAAATTGGCGAAACATGATTGAGGCGCCGTCCGTTTTTGTCGAGAAAAAGAATAGAGCGAATCGTAAATCACAATGCGTTTTGTTCCCGATCCAAGGCGATCAAGACGCCTCTGGTAGTCGTGCATCGCTCGCTGATATACGCGACAAATCGAAGTACAAATTGATTAACTAATTCGTAGACGTAACGTGCAATGAGAAGTACAAGCATCAACTGCGCACTTGTCGCGATATATTTTTTAAAGGAGGGAAGAAGAAAACGGATGGTTCTTCAGAAATTACTATCTTTCTTTTTTAATCGAAATGTTATTCGGCTACGAAATTTGAAACATCGTCTTTAAGATGTCCTCAACGTGTATTCACGAATAAGTACGTACACGAATAGAAACGTCGTATGCAGCCTAAAGAACGAACACCCGTTACTTCAGTCAGGTAAAGGAACTGGTTGGTCTTTATAACGGATATATAACTGTAAATCGATTCGAATACGCGTGCCCTTGACAAAGAGATCGTTGTACAGTAAAACATGAGCGTGTACAAATTTTGTGCTTTTTAGTCATTAAACGAGAAGACTTTACCCACCGCTTATCTCTTTCTTCACGGACTTTGCTCTTATCGTAAATATTGCTGCACCGCTTTTTCTGCATTGTGTGATAAATTGAAGATGCTAGAAAAAGGTCAGATCAAATTAAAACAACGTTCGCAAATTCTGCATTAATGCGACGCATTTATGCATCGAGATTCGAATAAAAAAAAAGTATAAATTCATTTTAAATATATAAGCATCGGAGAACGGACGAAGAGACAAAGTCGTAACGGCTGTAAGGCTTGGCGGTCTAACCGTATATATTTTTTGTTGCATATACTTAAAGTCCGCGTAAGAAGCGAAGAGGTCAAAAATATTTGTACAGCATTTACGTTAATTTACTTGGAAAAAAAAGAGGAGTTTCACATAGGTTCGAAATAATTTGTTTTGGTGATGAAACGCTCAAGAATAGCCTTTTTCTTCCTCGAATTCAGGAGGCCATGTATCGTGGATAACGAGTTAAAACTAGGCTGATAGATCCGAGAGGATTTACATTCTTCGCGTAGACCGTAACACGAGAGCATTTTAAACATATTAAATTGTCAACGATCTTTGCCAATGCCGAATGAATTTTTTTTCCTTCGACGAACCGTGAAATCGACACGAATTTAAATGAGATTTTTTTCTCGTCCAGAAGTATAAAAACCTAGCCCGATCGACCAAAGACACGATGAACACGAGCGAGGCAAACAACAATGAGGTGTTGGATTATCCAAATGAGAACGACGGGGCAATGTACCATTGCGGTCGGACACCGATTCAGGAATTTTACGCGGAGCAAAATATCTTCATAACAGGTGCTCTTCCATAATTATTCTCGTATCGACTCGCGATCGTGTCTCCGCCATCGAGAGTCTGACGGAAAAACTCATCGAGCACCTCGATTTCTTCTTTACTCAAGTGTGTTTCTTGCGTGCGTATGCAGGTTGTACCGGCTTCTTGGGGAAGATTTTAACAGAAAAGCTTCTTCGAAGCTGTCAGGATATCTCGACGCTCTATATACTGATCCGCTCTAAAAAGGGAAAGAGCGTGCACAGTCGTTTGGAAGATTTATTCCAGGACAGGGTAAGGGAATTTGATCGAATATACCGAATTAATCACTCGCAACCGACTGCTAATCATCGCGAATCTCGATCCCCGTTTGAATTATCCCAAACGACGAAAGAGGATGGACGGACGTTTTACGAATAATTCGGAACTTGGCCGACACTCCTTACATTTTCTATTAATGCTAGCGCACCCGTACAGCTTTGTAACAGTGAAAGCCACGGAACGTGAAACTTTGTTTTGCTTCGATTTGCGCTATTTTGCAGTCTTGAGTTTTACACGAGTGATCTTAATAAACTATTGCGGCTATCCGTCAAACAAGGTAACTGTTATGAGGAAGTTGCGTGTTTGACAGTATGTCTTTAACACTGTCTCGCATTGGCAAAGAAACTAAATAGCGGAATGAGATTCTACTCTCTTAAGGATATAATTTCCTGCGCTACTTTCGTTGCATGGTATACGCTCGTGTATTAAACGCGTAACTGGTTTCACGTGTTGCCACCGTCAGGTGTTCGACCGATTGAAGAAGGAAGTTCCCAAGTTTCGTGACAAAATCGTGGCCGTAAACGGCGATTGTAGCGTGGAGGGACTCGGACTTTCCGAAGCCGATAGGAACACGTTGATCCAAGAGGTAAGCATGTATTTGATTCATCCATCAGTTTCGATTAACGTTCGCTACTAATGAATCGTTTAATTTTTTTTTCCTTTACATCGACGGCTTCTTAAATCGGCAGCTAACATATGAACAAAAATACCACTTACAGCGTTAATTTTGTTACAACCGCGTGCATCGAGCAGTTAAGAATATACGTCACGCTATAAAGAGTGCTGGATATATCGAATAAAAATTTCGCAACTCTGTCACATTTAGGAATTACGCTTCAATATTCGAAGAGTTCATTTTAGAGGCAACGGGCAATATTGAAAGAGCAAGGAAAATCCTCAACCGGTTATAGAGATTTCCCTCATTAAGTGAGTCAACTTTGTCCTTTTTCCAGGTATCCATAGTCTTCCACGTAGCCGCGACCGTGCGTTTCGACGAAAAACTGAATCTAGCTACGGCCATAAACGTTAGGAGTACCGCGGACATATTGGATATGTGCAAGTCCATGCAGAAATTAAAGGTATCGTCGTTTTAGTTTAATTCATTTGATTATCCGACAAATACATTAATCATTTCGTATCTTCAGAACTCGGTATGTTGCTGGATGTACATATGTTATTAATACGGATGGATGTTTGATTTTTAAAAATTGCTTCAAACGAGAGGGAGGATCGTGCGAGATTTCAAATCCTCCAAAATGAATACCGTGTAGAGTAGATGACGTAAAGCAATTATTGCGAAACAACTTTGCAAAATGCTATACTCATGAGTGTACTCAGCACTTTCGTATCAAGCCCAATGTTCTTTAGATACATTAATATTTACCATTCTTGGAAACTTAACATATGCGAATGTATTCAAGCAATCTTTGCACAGTGCTCCAGCAACGCCGCTTCTCGGTAAAACTTGCGAGCTAATTACTGGCATCAATAATTCCTCCTATTTGCCTACAACACTGTCGAATAATTGGTCAACAATAAGCGAAAAATGAAGAGTCGCGCACAAGGTTAACCCCCCACGTGCCGATTGATACATACATATATTTATCCGACGAGAAGGAAACACCGCGAACTCGCATTGCGTATCAACTAAAATTATTCGGGAATTGCTTTAATGTACATCATTTTTTTCACATTCAAAGTTTATAGAACTGGATCGTTTAATTGCAATCTGGCAATAATGTTTGTAATGTGCACCAATATATAGCAACGCCCACACTTTTGATACAGGAAACTCCAAAAGAGATCTTAATTTGATTGCAGGCCTTTATGCACGTATCAACGGCGTATGGAAATTGCCACCTAGACGTGATAGACGAGTGTTTTTATCAGTATCCAACAACTTATGAAAATGTATCCGCGCTTGTAAATGCTATGCCTGAAAATATCATCGACCAGATAACGTATAAGTACGTATATTCAATTGGAATTGTGAGATCATCCTTGAAGCTATTCGAATTTGTTGGTTTATTTATCCGAGCTAACAGCACGATTTCTTTATGGGAATGTTCTTTAGGGTAATAGAAAAGTGGCCAAATACCTATACCTTCACGAAAGCCATCGCCGAAGGGGTTATCAGAGATAAAAATGACGGTTTGCCCATCGGAATATTCAGACCAGCGATAGGTAAGAGAGCTCATATTTGTATTAATTAACGTATAATTAATGTATCTATGTATGTACATACATATGCCGATAAATGGTTCATAACTGATTTAACGCAATGGGATATTGCAATAGCGATCTTGCATAGGATACCGTCACGAGTCTTCCTCGTAATCGACTTTCTCTTATTTTATATTCCTTACACAATTAACATATCCTTTCTTTATCATTATGTATTTCATACTATATGTCAACCCACTTCTAAAACTTCGACGGTCAAGACTTTTTTCCCACAATTAGCAATCGTCGTTCCACGAGGCATTTCGTAAAAGCGAGTAATACCACTGGCTCAGCTCCTGCGTACCCCTTTTTTCCCACTCGGCTTGCCCCCCTCAGGGAATCCATTCATTCTTGTACGAGCCGGCGTTATGAATCGAATTTCAGTTCAAACCATCGGTTACCTAACTCGAGTTGACATGGTCTAACGAAAACGTCCCTGAGCTGGCCATAAAAGGCATAGAAATTTCGGTACGAAAAATCCGTGACGATCGGCAAACATGAGAAGCGAGGCTCCGTGTCCATTCCTGCTTTTTCTCGGAAGTTTAAGACGCAACTCCTTTCCTTTTAAGGCATAGAAGATTAGGTCGTTACGTAAATTATATCGTCTTCCTCCTGACATCCACGATGCGTAAAAAGTTATTCGGCTCCTCGAGGCTCGATCGCTCCTTAGATCTTAGTTTCTTTAACCTCCTCGACGCGAAAGTAACCCTGCAACTCGTATAAACTCTGTACAACGTAAACTTTCATCGTCCAATAAAGGGGGAAAATTAGATCGTACGGTGGGAAAGTGGCAGGAGGATCGTTTAAGGCGCAAAAGTCGCCGATGTGACGAAGAATGTGTCTTGCGATCGCTATGTACGTCGTTACGGGCGCCCTCGGCCTGGCCTGGCAGATATTAATCGCACTGGGTATATTTCTGCTGACGCTTCTTGGACGAACGATACTCTTCGTCTGCGCACTTATTTACACGGTGGTGCGTCGACAAAAAAGTCGAAGCCGCGTAGTCGCGGAGGAGACGCGGCCGCCGATCGAGGAGTTTCCTGATTTCGAGAAGGACCTCGCCACCATGAGCAAAATATCCCTCGAGTCCGTCAGCCGATCCTCTCGAACCGATTTGGATCGTCCCGAACCATCCTCTCCCAGAGCTTCGTCCCGTCCAGCGACCAGCATGGAAATGCAAGCCTCGACCCAACAAACGAGGAGGATCGTTCGACGAATGAAGAGAACATAAATTTTCCCAGTAACCCCATCATGTCCTTACGTAATATTTACTCGATATTCGTCTTGGCGAAAGGCGCTAAGGGAATCGAGGATTGAGGAAATCAAGTTTTACGAATGACAATAACGCGACGATATTCGAGCGAACGATGATAGCCGTGTGAATTAATATGCTAATGCTCGCCAGATCAGCTCAGGCTAATTATTCAAAATCGTGAGCAAGCGGAAAGGAAGGCGAAAGCCATTTTAATCTCTTGCCAACCCGATTTAACGCTTTACAATGGTCTGTCGAAGTTGTGTCCACGGCGTACGAGCCGCTGAAAGGATGGATCGACAATCTGTATGGACCTACGGGGATCGTGGCAGCCGCTGGATCCGGAATATTGAGAGTCATGCACTGCGACCCCAAAGTTAACGCGAACATCGTACCCGTGGATTTGACCGTAAACGCATTGATCGCCAGCGCGTGGGACGTGCACGTGCAGTCGAAAAGGTGAGCTTTTAGGCTTTACGAATTAAGCTCGATTAATCGATTAATATAATAAATGTATTTACCGATTAAGCTCCAATCTCGTTTAATAAATAGGCAGGCTTTAAGCTTCACGAATCGTTTAATTTGTATAATTTTCTGTCACGTGGCGATAAACAAAAGACATTGCGCAATGCTCGCGGTTTCCTCTTTGAATCGATCGTTGCATATACTTGGAGCACGTTTGATCGACCTAAACTGCACGCGAAAGGACTAATTTGGAGGCTAATAAGAGTGTAAATATCCCAGATAGAAACGGGAGACGTGTTTTACGACGTAACCGAGCGGCACAAGCTTGAGGATCCCGCTGAGAAGTTTAAGAACAAAATCGTGCCTCGTGCCTCGTATAGATCCGAGCGCTTTCACTTTTCTTAGGTACTCGGTATTTTTTTTTCGACATAACTCGTACATCGTTCTCGGAAATAAGCGTCGTCCCGAGAGTACATAATCGTCCCGCTTCGCTCGAAGTACAAATGTTTGCCGTGGCGAGCATTTTTTTTTATCGATCGCGAGGTTCGCATCGTCGTTTATCGAGTTTTCAATTTCGATCGACTTCTTCTCATCTTGCATAATTTATGAAATTACGCAGCCTACGCTGAGCGTAATTCGCTCTACTGTCGCAGAACTCGAATAGAGGTTCCAGTACGTTTTTAATACCGCGATCGTCCTTGTGCTTAGCCAAAACGATTGATTTTCAGAAGAGGCGAAGACATGCTGATATACAATTACGTATCGACGGTGGAGGCACCCCTGAACTGGACCAAGTATCGTTTATTGAATAAGGACTATATCGATGCGTATCCACTGAGCACCTGCATATGGTATTTATCCTTTACCATGATCAAATATAAACCCCTCTATACGATAGCCTGTCTACTTCTTCATCTGCTGCCTGCCCTGCTGGTGGACACTGTGAGGGTATGCTTTGGGAAGAAACCTAGGTAAGTCCTTCGACTGATGTATACCTTTGCCATATGGTCAAAGTTACGATACGCGACTACTCCATACGCATACGATTATTACTTTCAATTATGTAGGTCACTCCTTATGCATGCGTATTGCGCACTCGCGAGTCTCCTTTATAAGCAGATGCATCGACACTCCGTACTACATGCTAATCGATCGGCTCTCTTTAGATTGTGGAAGATCTACGAAAAGGTGCACAAATTCACCAAGGTCATCTCGTACTTCTGCACTCGCCAGTGGACGTTTAGGAACGACAACGTCCAGGCTATGTGGCTGCGGTTGAGCAAGGGTGACCAGCAAATCTTCAGGTTCAGCATGAGGGGCTTCGATTGGACCTCGTACTTCACCACCTACCTGAGGGGAATACGGATATATCTGATGAACGACGACCTTGAGACTCTGCCGGAGAGTAAGATAAGGTGGAAAAGGTAATGTATGATTTACGATCGTTACTTCTGTGCCTGCTTTAACGAGGATACGAACCTGAGGAATGATTCGCAAAATATTTTAGAAATTATAATACGATAACCGATGTTCCGACATTCGTTTTTTACACGTCTCTTATTTTCCGCCCTTTTTATTCTTTATTATAACGCCATTCCTACGACAATCTTTAATATACGTCGGGTGGCACTTCCGCATTAATTCTTTCATTGCAAATGGATCACATCGGCAGTGCGTGTTTATCGATTCTTATCCGATGAAAAACTCAAGTTTGCAACACGATAACGCGATAAACTTCGTGCAACCGGTTGATTTTTCGAAAGACCTAAAGATAATCTCAACATTGTACACCCTGTTGGATACGCGGCTTCGTACTACGAATTCGTAAGAAACGAATCGTGGCCCTGCAATGATGCTTATTACTCTTTCAGACTGTACTGGTTACATCAAGCTTTGAAAGCTTCCATCGTCCTCGCTGGTATCTGGGTTGCGTGGCGTATCGTCTGCATGACCGCGCTTTCGTAATGACGACCGCACCATCCGCTTCCGATCGCGAAGTGAACATTAAATACTGTACATACCTTTCCTCGCCCGAGCGCTCCTCTGGAGCCGGCGCACGAGATTCGTGAACTTTCGCAACCACCCGTGACCTTACCTTTCCGTTTCCTTCTACACGGCGCTATATTATAAAAACTTAGCGATTTACCTGAACGCATTAACCTTTTTACGATGGGCATTACGTTTTCGTTGAAATGAAAAATTCTAGACCATAGGCTCACGATCGTGTCGTATGTACGACTTGTACAAACGATTGTACGAGGTGAATGTCATCGAGACGATCCTTCATAAAGTTGTACCGACATCGAGGACAGTGTGGATTCGAAGTAATCCCAGATTGGGAGAATAATTTGGCATCGAGTCTGCCTATTGTAAGGGAATTAAACGTTTTATTTCAATGGTTTGGGATGAAAGGAAAATATGGGCTGTCGCGAAAGGATAATGTAGTAAGCCTGGTATGTGGTAATTGTCATAGGGGTTATTATTATTTTTCTTGATATTCTTACGATTTTCTTCGTGTAATCTTTATGTGCGATTAAGAGATTGGGAAAAATTCTATGGGCAGCGGTGAATTTTCGGTGAATATAAACAAAAGGATATTTCCGGGAGCCTGCGCGAGGCGCGGCTAAGTCCAATGAATACCACGAGCAAATAGGTGCCTTTAGGTCGCTGAACTTTGAGGGGATTATGGTATTTTGATACTTAACGATCGTAATCGACGATAGAAATTTTTCGCAGCCTTGGCGCAATTCACGGATGTGATTCTCGCTTCCATCTTTTTGTCTATGTCAAAAATAATGTACGACGCGAACGTTGGAAATTGCTATGCATTAACGTAATTTAGTTATGAATATCGAATATATTTAAAAAAGGGATTATTGCGTACAAAATTCGATGTAATCCAGAATGCGAAATCGGATATTATAAGATTCCTATGTGAAAGTATCGTTCTCACGATGACTTATATTCTGCAACCGCGTGCGCAGTACAGTACAAAAGCCATCCTATGCAGAGGAATGTGCTGTATTTCACGGTATTGTGAAGCAACACGAATCTGAAAATTAAAGCGTCATTTCATTAGCGCGTGGACTTTTGGTTAGTTTGGAAACTACTGCGAGATCAAAATTGGGTTCTTCTTTTCACCGATTTCTAACATAAAAGCCTGTATTCTGTGTGCGTGCGATGCCTGATCAAGTAAAGATAAACGGAGGAAAAGGGGACGTTTGATCGAAGACACCCATCGAGGATCGTATTTCTCGTGTTTCCTCACCTAGCCATACGTTTCTTCGCGAACGGTATGGTATTTGGTTGGTCCTTGAAGAAATATAATCTGATCCCGCGTATGTACTTATCCATGTAATCTTCCCAGTCGAAATTCTTCGTATAAAAGAAGTACCGTTCTTTGTCCTCGGCGCAAAGATTATGCCATACGTTTTTCATATTGTCATGGGAGAAGTTCCACGAGTTCGTAGTAAAGTAAGAAGTAAGTTTCGTGTATTTATGTATCTTCCTGTACAGCCTCAATAATCTAAAATAAAAGGAAACGCTATCGAAATAAAATTTTTAATTGTAATCCTTACACCTGCACACTCCATTAATATCGAGATCGATTCATATTGAAAGCGGAATTAAATGCGTATCAATGTGAAAGATTACGCACCTGGGTTTTTTGCCAGCAATCAAGAGTCCAAGATCTATAAATAGGCCTGGCAGAAGGTGCAGAAAAGTGATTAGAAAAAGATACAGGTAAGATTGCTTCACCCCAGCAAGACTGTAGCACCAGATGCTACGGGACAGAGGAAGCTTCGTGCCGTACTTGACGGTTAAATCCACGTATCTGCCCCAAGTAAGTACGTTGTCCGAAGGGGAGAGGTAATTATAAATCGGAGGATCCCCACCTTCGTTTCTGCGCAGAATAAGAACCCTAAATTGTTATCCTTCTTCATCGTAAGAAGTACGAGACAAATTGCTCCTTTGATCGATTAACAATGGGCAAGCTTCAGTGTCGTACTTTCACCAAATATCGAGTCTCCGCTTGGATAATATTCCAAGTCGAATCTAAAGTCAGGCTAAAGGGGACGACTTTTCTCTCTCATAAGCTATTCTACTTTAATCGTCCGTTACTACAGAAGATTCATTGCATCATTTCTTCGTCCGGAGAATTTCCATCCTAATCCATATTCGCGCTCGAGCAAACTTCGATATTTATTATTATTCGAGCCCTTACTTGCGATTCGCCGCGTCCCACGTCGCGGCGATAAGCGCGTTGACCGTGTAATCACTGGGTACCATTCTGGCCACGCAGCTTTTGTCCATCTGCAGTACCCTTATCAGCCCAAATGCACCTGCCGCTACACCCTCGGTCGGTCCTGACGCCTTGTCGGTCCATCCCTCCACGGGCTCCTTGTACGTCGAAATCACTGCGGTTCGTTGAGATATTAAGAAACCTTCACACTCGCGATTTCAAAGGAACATCTTTGTCTTCCACGACCATTCTTAAACGATATCTCGCTTAAGGGGAGAACCAGTCAAAGCGACAAGCTGCGAACATTTTTTCCAAATTTTCCATTGGCACCTACCCATAGCAGGTCTAAAGATGCCTATGGGAATACGTTTTCCATACTCTCGCACGAGATCCTCCGCGATGCACTTCGTATAGACGTACGTGTTCGTGAAATTGCCCAAAAGCGTGTGCGTAATGACGTCTAATTCCTTATCGTTTAAACCCTGGACGAGGCCGATGACGGTGTCGGCTGCAAAATACAGGAGTGTCTCGCGGTAGTGTCCGCACAAAGGAAGGAGGATGTTGAGACTGCAAAAGACGAACCTGAGAGCGGAGGATCGTAAAAAGTTTCATCGATGCTTTTCCGGTTGCAATTACTGTATGCCGTGGACACGTGCACGACGACCTACGGCGTTTCATTGGGCATTAGCGAATTTCCATTAGCACGTTTCTCGCGATCGTCCTACGTTGACTCACTTGCAAATTCCGCATTCGAGTACAGAGCTCCATCAACGCTTTGGTCGCGCTGACGTTCGTGTCGATGGCCTTTCTTAATCTTTCGTCGAATCGGACAACTGCGGCTAAATTGAAGACAATGGAGACGCTTTGCTGGAGCGTCTCCTGGTCGTTAGCAGTTATGGCTAAATTCGGGTACAGGTAGTCACCGAAGACGACCGTGACTTTTGTCCTAAACGTCGGCACCTCTTTCTTCAGTCGGTCGAATACCTGGTTAATTTCATCGTATCGGCTACAATATACCGAGGGAAGTCTCCCTTTGGTTTTTGCGGAAAGTATTAAGTGTAAAACGTAGAAATAACAGCGTTTCATAATGAGCAAATTTACATAAGTAATAAACCTGCTCGGTTTGACGATTTGATGATTTATTACGGAAGGGAAAAAACTGACGAAGCTTACGGATATTAGATTATAGGAATATGATTCCCGTGTAACAAAATCTTCCATTTCCAACCATTATAATACTAAAGATCCCCTTATTATTCCTGCGCGACTCCCAGGATTAATATTTGCTATTATGCAAATGATAGGATTGTAAATCAAAATTCGAAATATAACGTAAACTGCCATTGCAAAATCCGTATGAGTACTTCCGTTTGCTTTTACGATACACACAGGCATTCTTAGCTTTCCGATCGAATGGACATCGATGATATCGAAATAGTAGCCTCGTATCGAAGATACGTACCACATCCCGAAACATTTCCTCCACTCGCTTTTCAGCATTGCACATTTTCTTGGGCCGTACCAGCAAGTAAATACAATTGATATCTGGACACGTTCTCAATAGCTTTTCGATCAGAAGCTTTCCTATAAACCCTGTGCCTCCTAATTACCGGAGTTGAATAAAGTGTAACGTCATACGATGCATATTTTGTGCTAATACATTCATAACAGTTTTAGGTAGATTTTTTCTTATATAATATTTGTTAATCTAAAAGCGCCGTCGTGAGATCATTTTTTCCTCGACAACGGATAATAGCTGATGTCAGAATACCTGTTACGAGAATGTTTTGCCCGGCGAAAAATCTTTGTATAGGCGATCTCGATTCGTCGATCGATTCGTGGACGAAACTCGTCATCGTCGATGCAGTCAGATTTACGTCTAACTTTGCGACGATCTATACGAAGATAATATCGATATCTGAAGTTCTAAGGATATATTTAGATCTCGAGCGTGAAGAATAACTGTCTCGAACCATTTGAACTTTGCTTACCGTAAGACTTGGCGTACTACTTGTCGGGTGTCTATATAAAAAACTGCGATGCGGAATATCGACCTTGTCGCGCAAAAACTTTGCTCGATCTAAGCACACTACGTTCTCATCGCTGGTTTTTAAGCCTCGTTTATATAGCCGCAGCAACGGCCAAATCTCTTTTTTCTTAGCGGGACATGTTTTCGACGGTGGAAGAAAGGTAGGACTCGCTCTTTTCCCGGTGCACGCGAGTGCATTGAATACGAATGCATCCTCTATCCACCCGTGCAGCCGCAAATAAGTGCAACTTCATCCTTAACACACGCGCAATGTGTGTCTGAAAGATTATCTCACGAGGAACAAACAGTCCTGCTGTATATTTATGGGCATCGCGAAATATTTCTAGCGAAGTTTCCCGAACGAGATATTTATAATCCAGCGCCAGATTAGATCTGGAACTTTTTTTATAAAGATATTACAGAAGGTACTCGTTTTTGGAGAAAACTTGTCAGTCGTCTTACGTGAAAATAATGGAGTACAAAACCGTTATCTTAAACCGTGGTTTCGAGGAAATATTTTGTTCGACGAAGAAAAATCTCTGCTATAAAGGACACAAATGACGATACACCGTTTATAAACAAAGTTTCTTTAATTCAAATAAGTGTACGTACACATAGACATAGAAAAATATTTTATACCGGGATTACTTAACGTACGATTACGTTTAAAGCGCATCCGACAAGATCGAAGGAATGTAATGCGGCAAGGATAAAATTTAAGCTCGATCGTTGAGCCGGTATCTTATTTACTTTGAATATTTACAAAAAAATTGAGCGTTGAATAAGCGCATGCGCGTTCACTTCTTCTTCTTCTCCGATCGCCAGGAAGGAATCGATTGGCAAAGAATTGGAGGATCATTTTTTACCACAATATTATCTACAACTAAATAAATTTCACGAAATGCTTCGTCAAGGAATCGCGCGCATTATATCGCCACTCGCAAAACGATACGCATGTCGCAAAGATAATATCCGTACCTCTTGTATTAATTTAAGTAAAAACACCAATATAATATAAAATACAGTTCAGATAAATATCGAGAATGCTTACACCGTAAAGGATTAAAAAATTCCAAAACTTACAGCAGCAAGTTTTTCAAAGCCCACGCACTCGATCCAGCAATGCGCGTGCCGATCGCTTTTGATCGCGTTAAAAAAAGGTCGATTGCCTTTATAAAATTATCCTCGAAACGAAGATTACGTTTAATCGGCATAGCGCCACGAACCATCATGGTAGATCGGTGTTGACAGGAAAGTAAAGTTCGGAGGGAATGCATTGGCCGACTATGTGGGCTAATCGAAATGAGGAGGATTTGCTAATTAAGAGAGCGTCGGCAGGCCTTCCATTCGTTAATCGGGATAACGTGACATATTGCCGTCGATGTCAAATGTCACAGAGCGCCACGACGGACACGTATGACGTACCTGTATGCACATATATTATATACAAGGAATATCGGAGCGAGGTAAGGAAAACCGTTGCTAACTTCTGTACACTTTTTACACTCATCGACGTGTCATGCCTCCGTTATTGCAAGGAATTAAACGCATTCTCCCCCCTACCCCCCTTGTGTCTCTCTTCCTTTGTCATTCTCTTCCTCTCTTCCCATCGCCTCCCTCCTCGCAGGCCCTTTTTACAACGGACCATCGCCCTCGAGTTATGCACCCCCTCTGTGATTCAAGTCCATCTCCTCCGCGCGTATGCCTTCCCGCCTGCACAACCCTGAATCTTTAAAGAGCCGAGGGTACAACCGCGCTATCCGGCCGTACGCGGCTAAATGCCTATAAGAAGCACGACACGACCGCCCAGGATATTCTCAGGCAAACGTAACCGAGGACGACTTTCGTGAATTGGTGGATCCAGTACAATCTGTAAAGGAAAAAATAGAAGACAGTGCTCCCCTTTGTTTCTCTTTCGTATGATTTAGAATTTTTCTTCAGGCCCTTATCTCGTTATCGTGTTATTTGTTTTGTTCTTAAGTTAAGTTGATATGAGCAGAAGTAGGAATACTCCAGGGTTTGTGTCCATGTTCGGAGACATTTTTGGTGAAAGAAGAGGAGGGATAGTTTAGGTGATCGTACATACCTTTGCCACTTGGCACGTGCCTGTGGTAATGTGTCGAGTGGATCCTTTATGAGATATACACGAATACCACGAAGGTACGTCTCGAAGTAAGTGTCCCAAACGAGGTCCCTCATGTCGCAGAAGAAGTACTCCCTGTCCTTGGGGGAGAGGTTCTTTAATAGCCCTTTAAGCGTATCGTTCGTAAACTTCCATTCGGTCGTCGTGAAGTAGTTCAGCACGTCCATGAATTTGTGGATTTTCTTGTAAATCTTGAGCAGCCTTTCGTAACAAAAAAAAAGCAGAAAAAAATCGTTTTTATCTGCCGCTAATCAGCATACGTGATTCTATCGGGTATTTCAAGATTGCGTTGCTTAGCCGTAAGAGAGATTATGATGTTAATCACCTAGGCTGTTTTCCGACGCAAAGAGTCGCGGTGTCCATCAAGAAGGCGGGCAGCAGATGTAAGAAGTACACGTAAAACAGGTGCACTATCCTGTGCTTATTATTCCTGAAACTGTAGTACCAAATCGCCCTGGAGGTGGGCATATTGATTCCGTGTTTGGCGGACATGATCTTTAGGTCGTCGTAAGTTATGGGGTTGTCCTGTGACACGTAATTATAAATAGGTATATCGCTGTGCGTCTTTTCGTACATTTCGTTCGCCTCCCTTGTCTGCCACATATCTTTGGACCTGCGGCGTTAAGTAGAAACACTTTAATATCGATCGTACTAGGAACACCCAATGAGGGCGAAAAAAGGATTAGCGTCACAATCTTCCACTAAATACAATTAGATGAGAAAAAAAAAATGTAAAAGAGCGTTCTCGATTACGATGTTCGCTGAACTTTACTCAGGATCTACGCTCAAATTAATACGCAAAGCGTCTCGAAATCCCAATGGCGTTTAAATCTACGCGTCGCGATCTAAGAAACTTGACCTCTTTCGACGGTTTATATCCCAGGCGGCGGCTATCATGGCATTCACTGTTAAATCCCCGGGCACAACGTTCGCCATAATGGAGCCATCGCAATGAATGGACCTCAGCAAACCGGTACCAGCACCAGCCGCGACGCCAGTCGGTCCATACATGTTATCGATCCATCCACGTATCGGTTCCCGATACGTCGAGATTACTAAACATTACACAAACGTGTCGTTTAAGGCTCGGCAAATTATTATATTATATACAGCCTGAATTATTGTTTCACTTTTTCGTACTATTTTACTTTCCCTATACCGCTATATACCTTTGAAATTATCAATCGTACAACCTGAACTACTGTTCTACTAAAAAAGAAAAGTCTCCGTTTTGAGCAGATTTGATCTTTTTAAGTCAATTTAAACGTAGCCGCAACTCGTTAATCAGATATTGGAAAAGTTTGAGATACGAACCAATAGCCGGGCGAAATATTCCAACTGGCATATCCCCCGCGTCGTTCTTTATGACGTCCTCTGCCACTGCCTTCGTGAACGTGTAAGTATTGGGCCATACCCCCAGCAATCTGAGAGGAACATTAACGCCATTGTAAATTGGCCTGGCAATTTGTCGGCACGCTTTGCCACGCGACTCCTTCCGCACTTGTGCGATTTGCTTTTTTTTCTTTTTCCAAGCACGAGAATACACGCCAGAGTTTCACTTCGGAGAGATACGAAGAGGAGCGTTGGCCGGTCAACGATAGAAACTAGGAAAGTGCCGCGGCAAAGCTTGGTGACGGCTTGGCACGGTGAAAGGGTGGAATGGCAAATGTACGTACTGCGGCGTGATGTCGTCGACGAGCTTATCATCGACGCACTCCATCAGGGCTATCAATTTGTCCGCATCTATGGGCGGATCGTAGAATTTCTCCTCGATCGTGCGATGAGGACAGTTGGCGTACGCGGTGGAGACGTGGACGAATGCCTGGAACAAAGTAGCCGTTGCTCTCTTTCCATCCGGTCAATACTATTGCGCTACCTCTGTCGCTATTATTACGAGTAGAAAGTGTCGCGAATTGTGCCCCTGGCTACGCGAGCCTGGGAATCGCGCTGGGAATTACGGGATGCTTTTCGATACGAACGAGAAGCGCCTCTCGATTTATTATTTTTTATTGTTCTTAATTTTTCATCGATCATTCATTATTACTTTTAAGCGCATACTCCAAGTAGTATCCTTGGAGAGTCGTGATTCTTTATTGCCTTTATTCATTTAATTTTGATTCATTTAATTCTTTTATTCCCGCGATATTATCGTCTTCAGAAGGCGCTTCGTGAGTTCGAGAAGGTAGAGTAAAAAGCCAATGGCAATTCCACGATCGAATCTTCAACGATTCCGCGAGGGAGGAGGATTTTCAGTATTTACCTTCAAGTCGGGTATCTCCTTGCACAAGTTCAGCGCGTCTTTCGGGCTACGAACGTTTATGGCCACCGCCAGCTTCATCTTCTCGTCGAATCTGACCGTGGCGGCGACATGAAAGACTATCGACACTTCCTGAATGAGCATAGCTCTGTCCTTCGCGGATATTCCCAAGCCCGGCTGGCTACAGTCGCCCGCGATTCCGACGATTTGATACCTAAACTTCGGTTGCTCCTCCTTCAGTTTGGAGAACAACTGCAACATACGCGCACCTATAAGATCTGCATACGAATCAAACGTCTACAATGCATATATTCAAACGAACGATCCGCGATAAATTATCGCCAAGCACGAGCTTGATGCTCGTAAAAAGTGTCTGCTTCGACGAACTTGATTGACGTCCACGGTACTTATTATAATTTCCTAGAAGCACACTATGTGCGTATCGTCGATTTACGACGCTCGTAAAAACCTTAATAGGGAGTCTTAAAGTGACTTTATACCGAATTATTAAGCGCTTACCCGCTTATTAATTCTCATATCTCGTCATCCAAACGATCGATAGATACGTTTCGCAACGACGGCTCAGGATTATTCGACGATCTTTGGTAATAAAACTCGACCCGAAACGAAGTTGCGATACTCCTTGCTCGATGACAAAGCAAATAACCGCACGAATGTTCCTTTGCATAATTATTCCCACTTTTCGTCATGCAAACGTTCGATAGGTACGCTTATCAGCGAGGCCTTAGGATTATTCGACAACGTTCGATGATAAAACTCGACAGAAACGAAGTTGCGATACACCTTGCTCGATGACATAGCAAATGACTAATCATTATCGACTACCCGTTATGACTAGCAAATGACAATATTCCATTATCGCTTACCGGGTCGTCGAAGAGTTCCTCCGTACGCTGGTGCACGTCCTTTCCCTTCTTCGGCCGCACCAGAAGGTAAATCGAGCCAATGCCGGGGCATCCGCGCAGCAATTTCTCGATCAGCAGCTTCCCCAGGAATCCGGTGCCTCCCGTGATGAAAACGCTTTGGCCATAATAGAACTTCTGAATCGCCGTACTAGTCGTGTCGGCGGTGATCTGCAGCTCCTTGGGCTCATCTTGGGTGGAAATGTTCGGGCTGTGATCGTTCTCGGCGGTCGCTACCTCCTGGCCACGCGGCTCCAAAAGAACCTCCACCATCTCGTCCTCGGCTGTCGAACATTTCAACGAAACCCTTGAGATCCGTTCACTGGATCGTACGGATAATATATAGACGATTGGTCAACTCTAAACCTACCAGTCAATTTCTAAAGATATTTACATACACTAAATATATCCTTAAAGAAAGGGAGGACAAAGGAAGAGTTTCGATAAGTCGATATATCGATCCATACAACAGTGTCACGTAAAATTTGATAAAGAACGGAGACTCAAAGCTCTACAATTTTGCAAAGAAATAACCGAGCGGTCATTTTTACCGGTCCTATAGGTTTAGTGGAGGTCTTCCGCATGGAAGTCCAAGCCTCTATCAACGATATCACCGTAGCTCTTCAAGTCGGAACCTTTTCGATGCAAACTAAAATCGTCCTCGGCTACTTCTCTACGATCGGTTCAACGACCGCCCTCCTCATCCACGCGCGTAAACTCGTTGTTCGGTCCACTCAAAGTCGGTTTCGTAGGATCTGGCCTCGCATAAAAATCCTTACGGTGCGATCGGAATTTGAACGACCCTTCGACGTGTAATATTTCGTGCTTTTTCAGACGTATCGCTCCTGGCTATCTTCCCCCTCGTTGCTATAGGTCTATTCAAGTTAAACGGTCCCAGCGAGCAGCTCTTGAACTTAGACGTCGATGGATAGAAGGCAAGAAACTAACTAGCGGTTTGGTAGGACGTATTGTGTTCTTCGATGTTCCGCGTATACTTTCTTGAGCTGAGAAATGTTTGCTCACTTTTAACGACGGTGCGGTCGGAGTGCGCGGATAATAGCGGATTCATCGGTGTCTATAGAATCAGGGATACTCTTTGTTTGCCCGTGGTAATAATTAAGGGAGGAGTACGTTCAGGAATATCGGTGCACGCTGCGCACGTAATTACAAATGGAATGAGCGGTGGACTATTATCGACTCAACGCTGCCTTGGGAACTCTTTGATCGAGTGCTCAGTCGTATTATGCAAATTGCGTTAGAGCAGCATTGGGAAAGGTAGAAATGATTTTGTATGCTTTATGCAACTGCTTGACGTCACGAAATGGGCGTATTACTTAGTAAATTGTAGAACATACGTCCGCCGCGTACTGTTCCCTTGAATAGACGTGTAAACGGTGTTCAACGAAGTTGGGCGGAATCGATCGCGGTTTAGGATTGTCTTCCACGATGCGGAGAAAGATCTCGCGCGTGCAAAAAGGTCAGTGTGTCGAGGAAGCTTTTTGGTGCACTTCGCGAGTGGCGTGGGCTTGCTTAAGTAATCCTTGGTCTTTCACCTTTAAAAATATGATACTTCGGACGTTAATCCAGGCTCCTTTCAGTGCTTATCTTATGTAATTGTCGTTGCGTAATATTAGTCGGTGGAGACTTCCGAGGATAAAAGAGTTCGGTTTAACGTATTTATAGTCTAAGGCGAGTTTGAAGTTTAGCCGGAGGATTTTAATTTATTCTAACGTATTTTCTTTGCTCGTAATATTACTTTTAAATATATTCTGAGAATAATACAAGACGGATTACCCAAGGAGATGCCGGAAGTCCGACGTATTTCGTGTCACGACTGACCAAGGATCGTTAGCTTAGGAATCGTTGTCGAACCTGCGAGTGCAAAAATGGAGGCAGCTCGAATTTTCATCCCCGATTCACCCGAAATACATCATAAATTTCCAATCGTAAATTGTGCCAATTGATAAAATGTTTCACTTGTAAATTCTAGAAATACAAGAAGAATATGCACAACCTTATAATCGTGGAACTAATATTTAAATCCACTCTCGATTCCATCATTCTCGATCGTTGTGCTTAGAGCGAGTAAAAACATAATTTCCACAGGCGGATCAAGGCTATGGTAGCATCGTTATGCTAAACACGCGGAAGTATATCGCAACATGGAATCATGAAAGACGATCGTCAACATGGAAAAATCTTCCCCCGTTTTCCACAATGTGCTAATAATACGTTCTCCATCTGTAATATCTTCGCGACCCTGGTTCCGGTTCACGGAGGGTCTCTACCCATCCGTACAAAGTATTCTCCGTAAAATATTAATTTCTCATGCAAAATCAACATCGCCAGGTTTGTGTCGCTAAAAATCCTTCGCTTACGTATTCACGCCTGACTCGTGCCTTTTCAGGCGCACAAGCTTGCTTAGGCTAATCGATGTTTACGGTAGGCTTTAACGGATGAAAAATCCTGTCGAATGTTTACGTACGTGAGGATTCGTTGCAACATTATCGACGTCCAACGTCGACTACAAAAGTTACGCGCCGTTGCGTTATCGCACGTTGCGTATACACTTCGAACCAATACTACGCACCTCTCTGTTATTTACCCGTGGTTAATGACAAATTGCAAATACGCCTAGGATAAGTGAAACGGTAAAGTCCGATCAAAGGCGGCGTTCGATTTTCCGCGCGTAATAACACCGACTCCTATATCATCTGGAGAAAGTTCATTAGATAATATGAAACCGGAGAAATGCCGCGATGTTAACGGGCCGAATTACGCAATATCGGCCGACAATGCAATTTTCATATCGCTCTCCGCTCCTACCGCCTCTTTCACCCTCTACGCGCCAAATCATATCCACAAATCCTACAACTCGCAAGGCGATCGCTTCGAGCTTTCAGGTCGATTCTCGTGCCAACCGTCATCGATATTGTTATTGGTTATCTCGGAGACATTATATAATTACGTCAGCCTGTGAGAGAGTACAATTAGTTGACAAAATGTCTACGTATATCGATACATTAGCACGTGGCCTGAAAGTTGCACGGGCCCGTCGAGGGTGAAAGCGTAGTAAAACTCATATCTGGGCTGATACGTATCGCAAGAAAATTGGCTAATCATTCGATATACCGGTGGACAGTCGTATTCAGCTAGTTAAACCAACTGACGCAACGAGGACGATTCGATGAATTGGATTTTCCAGGAGCCGTGACGGAGACTGAAATGCAGTGAGATCGAATCGATCGGCGAGGAGAGTGGGACAAAGTTCGTTATCGAGCGCGGCCGATTATCGCGCAATGCGTATACGATGCGCGTGCCAGAAGGGGTAACCAACGCGATTTTCCGTCTACGTGCCATCGCGGATTATATAACGGAATGGGACGAGCCGGAGGGTAACAATAACGTAAGAGCCTCTTCAATGGTGTGCCAGACGCACACATCGAGGCCCAGAGAAACGCGGAACGTTGCCGAGTGAAAGTTGATCGTGAACTTCGGCGCCTGATTCGTTGAAATGAAAGACATGCCCGTTGTCATTACGGCGCGCAGGGATTATGACGAAATGCAAAGAAAGCAACGAGCGGCGCAAGGCATTTCACGCCATTCCTGCCAATCCATCGGCTAAGTTTTTCGTGCCTTCCGCGTTGCTAACCCGAGATGACCAGCGGGATGATAAAAATAAAACTTACGTACTTGTATCGTACCCTTACGCATTGTTGGCCGGTGCGCGCAAAAAAGAAAAAAAGAAAATTGATCCTGCGGATTGACGAAGCGGTAAATTTAGAGTCGGAAGAAAGGCGACCGGCGTTCGCGCGAGGCAAGATCTTGGAAGGATTTAGGCACGGTTTCTTCTCTTTCTCCCTACGTGAAATATAACGTTGGGCCTTTGGTATGGAAAAAAAACCAGCTCCTCCGGGGAGAAAAGGATGTTGGACCGGATGAATAGGCACCATCTTGGGCGCTTTTTGTACTGTTCGTAAGGGAAACAGTAAGTCGTCTTAAAAATTCTACTCCCTCTTTTACCAGTTTTTCATTTAACGTACCCGACTTTCTCGCATCCGTAGTCATTGCATAAGGCAGACTACTTGTTTGACAATGTGCGCAAGTAGCTGATCGTACATTTTCCCAGCAAAACCGGTCTTGTAACGTAACGATATCGATGTCTATCGGATGACACCTCGATTGATGATAAGAAAAAAAAAGACAAAAGAAAAGAGCAGCGTCATCTTGACAATAGGTCAAGTCATCTTGATGATTACATGTCATCTTGACAAATGTAAATTATTCTATGCGCGCTATTGTCGCGTATTCCCTAGAAGATATGGTCCCAAGAATTTAATATTCACCATCGTTCTAAATGGTGAATTCTTCGAGGTATCCTTTCCGAATAAGACTGTTTTTTCCAAAGTGTGTCTGTGTTTTTATAATGTCGCACCTTTATTACCGCATTGACGCCGCTGGTTTTCTGTATGCGTTCTCAAGATCCGAACAGATTAATTACACTGAATCATCCGTGAAATTCCACATTGCTGCGGCGTGTTTCGCTCGGGAATGTGCCGTGAAAAACAGGGCCTTGCAGTAAATAAATTGACGCTCGAGCAAACGTCATCCGGACGATTTAATACCCCCCGGCAGATCCAGTATTAGAAAAGACGAACCCTTGTTGAATTATATCGACGGATTCAGAAAAACGAAGTAAAGATTATGACACGTTATTATTGAGTTATCAATGATTTACGATGTCAGATGGAATTTGCGATGCGTTGATTAGCAGCGACACAATACCGATCCGTTTCATAAATATTCTATTCTCGAGTAAAAGATATACCAGGCTTGAGAAAAAGTGCTTCTACGGTCGAGCGATATCCTTGAGGTCAATCATTCGGAGCTTAATAAGAGCCAGGTATCAATTTTCGTGCATGGAGATTTAAAAAGGCTCGTTTCTTTATACCCTCTACTTATAATTATATACCGTCGTGTAAAGTATAATTGTATACGTATGTCCATAGTGGGCACGCGGATGCGGATCATCGTACGGTGATAGAAGGTCTTTACGCAACGAGCAGTTAAGTAGGAACTACCGATATGCGCGCAAGAAACCAGTTTTGCAATTACGTAGGGATATACCAATGCCGCGAGTACTTAAACAAAGAGGAAAGCCGAGCTGCTATGACGTTGGTTCTCATCGCGCCAATGCGCTGACCAACAAATTTCCGGCCCAATTCTCCTCCTCGGACAGCACCTGTGACGACGATTTTACATCAAATTTTCTCCGAGAGAAGGAACGAAACTGAAGCCAACGTGGAAGAATGTAGTAAAAAGGAAAAACTCGACGTATTTAGAAAGTCTTTATATTCATCGTCGGGAAACAAATTTCTTCCCCTTACGCGCTTCCGAACGTACTTGTATGAATCGCTACGGAACTTCCGCGGTTACTTCTCCATTGCACAAACGTGCAAATAATATAATAAGTGACTTGCTAGAATTATTACAGCGCCACTCAAATATAATGCGAGAGGAATTGAAGAAAAAATCAGTCGAAAGCGGATACCTTTCCTTTCGTATGCGAACAGCAAACATCCATCATTAGCCAAAAGATGTTAAAACAACGAAGGACGCGTAGTCGTTCCGATGCCAAATATAGGCGTACGCAAAGATCAAGGCATATTTGGTACGTCCACAGCGATGCACGTTAAATTGCGACCGTCGATTATTTATTTATCGATAGATCATTCATTTTGGTTAGAAGAATTGAAAACTATACTAAAAAGTACCAGCCATGCAGGAGCGACAAAATTTCTGCAAAAGGTACCTGCGCTCGTATATCGGATCCAAGTTATCCGTTAGATTTACGAATGGCAAAGATGGTGATCTCACAAACTTAAGTCGGTCATTCACCTTTCGATCGAAAGAAGGCTCCGAGAGTATTTCACTTCGAAAAACCAGGATTAACGAGCGGTACGAATGGCGTAGAAATTTTAGAAGGACACTCGACTTTTGAGTTCCGTACAGAGCGCAAGTTAATTTGTTTATCCTCCTAAACACTAGGAGGAGCAATGTCCCGATTTGAAGCGCCGAAAATCCGTGTCTAGGTTCTTCGAAATAACGGTACGGATGCTGTGAACGTTTTTTTATTCCGTTAACGGTGCGTTCTACTTTTCCACGTACGATTACTTTCATGAATTTTATAAAGCCGCGTTTGGGCAACTCCTCATTTGCATCCAAGAAACGTGTTTCTAAATTCTCTAGTCTCGATGCCACAACAAAAATAAATAAGACTTTTGCGTATTCGAGCAATTCTTTGAATACCCCTTTAACGGTTATCATAAAATTTCATAAAATCCCCATAGAAAATAATATCGTATTGTACCGATTCCCTAAATATAAGTCCTAAAATAAATGAAATCAGCAAATAAATACGAATCGAAAAAAAACTCCCGCATCTTATAAACATCGACGTCCCTCCCGCGTCATCGTGTATCATTCATTCCGACTCGACGCAAAATGATCGAGTACCCATGCGATCAATAATCCAAACGCATCACTCTAGTGTCATGTTGATTCTTAGTCTGTTTCACGACGTCTCGCGTTCTTGAACTTTAAACACTGGCCAATCTGATTTTTGACATGGGGCACGTAAGGTTCAGATTATCGTTAAGCACTTTCGCAAATATACTTTAACACGGAGAGGATCATCATATTATGCTAATCGCCGATAATATTGTGCATCTGGCACGAGCATGCTATCCAACGATCTGCGCTTAACGCGTACATTTAAATATAAGGATAGAAAAAAAAAACGTGTGGGATGTATCGACTGTCGAAAGCCGGCAACCGGGTTACGCAAGTAGAATTCGCTATCGGCATTTCGGTCGCCTTGCCACTTTGCAAGCCGACTCTAATCCCGCCTAAGGATTCGGCCAGTCGCTGCGTGCTGCGGAAATCAACAAAATCGGATTTATTTCCGCACCGATTCGGGCGTAATTGAGAGTTAATCCCCGTGATCGAATCTCGATTCGCCGGCGCACCGTGCTTTATCGCGTCTCGATGCCGGCACGTGTATTATTTAGCCGCGGCTGGAAATTGCGACCAGTCATCTTATCGAGAAAAAGAAGCTATTGTGCAGTCATTCTCGAGGCTGCGGATGCCGAAGAAGCGTATTTCCAATCTTTATATTATACATACTTACAAAGTGCTCGCGTTGATTATGCTCTTCGGACAAATTACAGGAGTGACAAAAACGTAAGCAATAATGAGCGGCCAGCGACGTGCGATACAAAGAAATCGCGATCCGTGTTAGCAAAGGCTAATAGTTTTTCACTTTTTACTTCCATAATTCTTCGGCTATCGAGGTTCAAGGAGGTAGAAAAAGAGCGGAATAAGCGTGGTTACGCGCGCATTATGCCTACGATAAGTCGAGGCACCGTAGTAGTCGAGCATCTTTCGTTGGACCAGGAGCGCGGACGTGTTAAACTGCGCATGAATTTGCATCAGAATCCGAGGCGACATTTGCACGAATATCGAACACCACTCGAATCGCGAGTCTCTCCTAGAGACTCTCCTGGCCACATTTTTACCTCGCACCTCCCTCAAGATACTCGATGAACGCTTTCCTCGGCGCACTCTTTCCGGAGCCGAGCTTTCCCGTGTCGACTCCTCGAGGAAAGTCGTCCAGAGTCCGTATCCAACGTCCTCCACGTTCGTTCGCCTTTAACTCCCCATAAAGTCCCGATTTCTAAAGCGCATTGCCACATACCGGCGCGCTTAGCTTCGGAGCGATCCTCTACTTTTCGAGGGCCCTTCTCGCGCTCCTGGCGGGTTCATCGAAGGACGAGAAGCGATGTGCGAGGTCGATCCGGCAATTCGGGGCATCCCAAGGGTCTGGATCTCTATTCGACGAGTAAGATCGTACCTCGAACGCTCCGTTACGGTTTCCAGTTAACGCATACCCGGGAGTTCGACGAGCCAAATACCGCGAGGGCCGCGATAACCCTCGCATTTTAAACGAAGGACCAACGCGCAGCTCCGCTCTGCACCGATTTCTCTCCCGTTCCTTCCTACGAGCGGAGGTGCGGACGTATCGACACACTCGAGAGGCGGGCCTCGCGGCCTCAGGAATTCGGTTGCCTTCGTCGAAAACCGCGAGAGATCCTTTCTCGCCCGAGATGCGCCCCACTCGCGGGTGCACCAAAGCCGCCTCCCCCGCTTCCTCCACGCCGGCTAATGCGCCAACACCGGAATTCCACTAACCTTTTGATGAACGATCAGGTCCGGCGAAATCGGCGACACTGACTCGATCGGCTCTGGCGGCTTCGAGCGGAGACGTGGAGAGACGTAGAAGGAGTTAGAACGAGGGAGCGGGCCGTGCGTGCAAAGGCGTGCGGACAGGTGGACCGTCGAACCGAGCGAAGAGGAGTCGATCGGCCGCGTCGAAAACTTTCACTCCCCGTGATTCCACCACGAGCTGCTCTTCCTTCGGCCCGTAGACTCTTTCGCGAGTGAAACAGTCGGGGATTGTCACCCGTGCCGTCGCAGTTCACGCTTTTCCGTGCTTCTCCTTCTCCTCCCGAGCCCCACTCCCCTACCCTCCCCCCGCCCCACCTGGCGCACCGGTGCCGCGCCTCCGCACCTCCCCGATTCTTCCGTTTCTTCTTTCCTCCTTTTCCTCCTTTTTCGACGACCTCATCTGGGCCCTGCTTCGATCCCGATCTCCCGCTCCCTCCTCCTTCCGTCCTCATCTCCCCCTCCCTCGATTCTCCGAGGATTTTAGCGGACCGATCGCGTTTTGTTGACAAAACCGACTTTGTTATAGGCGAGAGCACTTAGCTTTTAGGAAGTCTCGACCACTTTTGGTTCGATTCGATTTTGATCTCTCTCTCTCTCTCTCTCTCTCTCTCGTTCTTTGCCTTGGAGGATTTTGGCAGAGACGATAGCGTTTTGTTGACAAATTTTTTCACGAGCACTTTACTTTTGGGAAGCTACTAGAGCTCGTGGTCCACTTTGATAGCGATTCCCCTCTTCCTCCTCCCTGGGGGATTTTAATGGAAGCGATCGTGTTTTTTGAGAGAAACGATTTTGTTATGGGCGAGAGCACTTTGCTTCTAGGAAGCTTCGAAGCGCGCGAGCCGACCGGATCGCGATCGGATTGATCCGGAGGTGTCGTTTCGCCACGGTTGGATGCCATCTGCGAGTTCCGCGGCCGAGGCCAACGTGGAAACGCGACGACGACTGCTCGCCTTTGGCATCTAACGTTTTACCTGCGGCTCGATTAAGCCCAACGCCAGTCCGAAATTAATATAACTGCTGACGTTTCCAGCGTGACTCGGACGCCGTGCTTTGCCGGTGCCGCAGGAGGATTCTAAAAATATTCATGGCTATCGCGCACCGAAAAATATCCGGTGGCCCGCCGAGGACCAGAAATATTAATCGGACGGAATATTCAATAACTCGAGGATAATCGTTGGGATTTTTAAGCTTCTTAATAGGTCCCCGATAGGCGCAGCGTTGAAAGAACTAATCGGACTGCGAGGAGCGCGAAAATCGAGGAACCGAAGCGGTTCGGATCGAGGATCATCGAAGGATCCTCCCGCGTTCGAGAAGAATCCGCGTTTTAGGTACCTGCGTATTATAATAACGGGGGTACGTCAGGAGAAAATCGTCGAGGTATAATAAGAGAAGCGCGAAAGTTGGAGAATAAAGAAGAATATGGAGTTGGGCTAAGGTTATACGCGCGATTATGTCGAAAACACAGGGATATGGTTAAGGTCGAGCTCGCTACTGCGTAAGTTCGTTATCTTCTCCTATCGATAATTAATGCACGCGTTTGCTTATTCAAAGTGCAATGCCGTGTACGCGGAACATTGTAGGAGCGTCTTACGCTCGAATCGTTAAAAGTATAGACAAAATAAAAATAGGTACGTGTCGGTTATAATTTGCGGGTGAAAAAAGGGAAACCGAAAAACGTTGAGGCGCATAATGGGATATTTCGCTGAATGCGTCAGAGTCTTTTGCGTCACACTGTGCTAATGCAATTTTCAAGAATCGTCCATTTTTGATCGCTCGTAATATTGAAATTGGCCCTCGTCCTCGACCAGCTCCCGATACGTACGTTAAAAGGATGAACGCATCTGCATAAGCGCCGTAAAATTGGCCGGAAATTTTAAGAGTAAATTAATATTGATCGTACGGCTTCTTACGTCCCTTCGTCGATTTCGCGAGCAGAACAGCCATCGGTGTGTCCACGTGCTTGTGATACCTGTAACACTGCTGGGCAATTTTTTTCTTCCGCTCACCGATTTTCTCGAATGCGATATTGAACGGGAGTAGATAAATATTCCATTGCCGGGATTATCTAATACAATTAATACTCGTAATCATCTTCGATGGAAGAAACCCTTTGGAGATTCTAAACGTAGTAGATTATTAAACGCACCAATGATGACTTACAAAAATATCGACCTTTAATGTGCATCATTGAATTTTTATCGGAACTTCTTTATAGTACTTTGGTTTTATCGATACGCATGCATTTTCTCAGAATAAAGTATAAGAATAAAAAAATACATTGTAAATAATACATTGCTGTCATCGGTTCCTAGGAATGAATCAGTCTTATTTTCCCAAGGTACGAATTTTACGACTAGGATTTACGTTCAAGTATCGTTTTATTCTCCTGGTTTTAGTAACACACTTGGTACATACTTTACAATTTTGACGGCTGTCGCCATTATACTGCGCGTACAAATTTTTCCCCCACATACGATATTATGTATATCAAGGCATTAATTTTGTGATATAATTGCAAGGACACTTTAAGCAAGGCACGTGTTGATCGAACCAAAACAAGTTTAGCAATGTCCTGCCGCACCGATGCCCCATGCAAGAACGTTTCTCTCGCCTCGTCAATTCACCATCACACGTTCGTATTATCCTAACGAATATATAAATCCGTAATAATGTGTGTCGTACTCGATCGATGCAAAGTAGTTTAACCGTTCACGTAACGCGCGATGTTCGCAAAAAAACGAAAACAACGTACAACAATCGAAGATATGCGGTTGCATAAAAGTCATTTTATGTCCACGTATAAAAAATGTCGTATTGATACGAAGTCGATTCGTTTGCTGCCATAATTGGAAATTATTGGGCAATTATGGCGTGTCATTAGGCAAAACGGAAAGCTTAGGAACTCGCTGGAAGAACGCTCCTGCAGCATTAGCATAACTTCAAACAGATCGACATAACCGATTTCGCAACCGTGGAAAATCTGTAATAACCATGCTTATAGCTCTTACGAGAGTTCTTGTTGCTTCTATCGGTTTGCACGATGAATTAAAGAACGTTCTCGTTTAAATTAACGCGCAATGCGGAGGGTCTCTTTAGAGTCGCTTCCTGGGAAGGTATCCCTCGAAGTTAGATGATAACGATCCCATTTTTAAGCGAGTCAAATTCTTTAAAACCATATTCGTGCGACGAAAGGTATGCCCAACATACAAAAGTAAGAATCGACGTGACGATAACAATGACAATGGGGAATCCTTAATATCTAAAACGATTAGGCGGGTATGTGGTACAATGAGAGCAGATGATCGTATTCGCCCGTAAGTTTTCCTTCCTCCTTCGTCAGCCGATTCGTATTCAGCGGATAGGAATAATTGGAATACCAATCGCGATGGAAAATGTTCTCCAATTGTTTTCTTATATTATCTTGATTTTCCGAACCCACGCTTTCGAACACCACGCCGATGCCTGCAACAATGAGGTTTGTCAATTAGTCAAACGATGAATAATTTGGTATCGCTTCAATACCGGCTCTTTCACGGTAGGCTGTTCAATTCTTAATTCCTATAATTTAAGCTCCAAGCTCATTGCCTTTGTATACCTGCTGTATCAATGAAATAATCGCCCGACCAGTTACTCGTTCCGACGTAAGCCGCAACGTCGGTGACCATATACTTGTTGTGATTAACTCGAGAGAAAGGTATCTTATCGAAATCTGGAGTAGAGGGAACGATGAATCTTCTCTAAAAGCAATCAAAACCATCGGTAGAAACGAAGTTCGATCACGATCCAAAATATACTTAAGAATACAAACGCATTATACAGACCACTTCGATTTTCACGTTCGGATAACTACTGGCCAAGTCTTCCAGTGACCTTAGAAAGTAAGTTTCCGAGCCTCTGGAGTGTTTCCACCAAGAGACCAGCAGCCGGACATTTATTTTCCGCTCGATCGCAGCAGCGCGGAGCGCGTCGTCTATCACTGGCCAATACCTGACGATCGAAAAGCACGAATATTATTGGGTCACGAGCATCGCAGTTGTCGTACTCACTTTAGCTTCGCGGTGTATATGGTCAGTGGGAAGTAATCCATAACGGAGATATAAATAAACTTCTCGGCTTTTTCTATGCAATGCAGTATCGCATCTATGTCGTTCGTTCGCCCTTTCGGCGAGAATGGCTGTGGCGAGCTCTAGATCGTGATTCACGCCAAGGGGGACGGATTAATACGTATTACTATAACCGTGCAGGTGCCTCTCTAACGTTTACCAGCGCAACTTACCGCGATGAACATTTTGTACCTATTATCGGCAAGCGTCAGATTCATAGGATTGTCCACGTTGATTTTCGTGGACAAACTGTCCGGCCATACTGGAGGCACTTTGCCGTCCGCCCCTAATTTCCAATAAACCTGCATCGTATAATATCACTTGAGGATATCGGAAGTGAAGCACGCGCATCAGATCGGTACTTACGTCGAATATCTTAGCGAAGTCCTTCGCCAGACACGTGCAATTTAACGCGATTAAACCGAGTTCCTTGACCTGCGAGAGCGATCGCCAATCCATATTTGCGGATCCCACGTATACGTGAGTTCTGTCGATCAACCACAGTTTGGTATGGAGCACACCCCCTCCCAGTAATCCGGCGAAATTCAAGCTTCTGACCTGATCCAATGAAAAGCACAAGGGGGTTCGATAAAGGCGACCGATGGATATGAAATTGTCACGCTGATTTATGTCATTTTTTTTTTTTGCAGAATTAGGATTTACCTCGGCATTGGCCTTTTTGGCTAGTATCTCCGTATCGACGTTGGGACTCATTTGAGAGGGTACGTTTTGTGCAATTTTCAATTCGATGCCTCTGTCTCTTCCCGCCTCCATCAGGGATTGAAAAACTCTCTCGCCCTGGAATAATGTTATCGTTCTCGCTTATCGTATTCATATGTCAAACGGTACAAAACAAATCCCACGATTATTATGCTCAATCAGCCGAGATCGTGTTGTTGTATATAAACTGCTTTAATTTACCGAAGAATTCGGCGCTTCTTAAGCGAATCGAAAGCACGGGGTAGAAGGAAAAAGCAATTGATCGATAAACACGTGACGTCGACAGTCTGATACGTATAATAATCGTATATTAATTGCAAGGCATGCGTGTAACTCGACCGATCGGGAGAATCATTAATGTCGCATAATATGCACACGGGCAAAGTTTTAGGAACGATGGAAGCATGTTTTGCATATTTTAAACGCCCATACGCACGGTCCCACACACGGGTATGCATAATATATGGATTTTTTAAAGCCGTTATCACTTTTGAACATTAAGAATTCTCCTTACCAGCCGCCGTGGGCCAGTACCAAACGAGAAATGTCATTTGAACGTTGATGCGTTTCAAAGTGCAACCAGGGAAGCGTGCCAATACGTCTGCGCTCTTGACTATTCATAGCTTTTTTTCCTCGCACCGGTGATAATGCGCGACCGATATGTTACATCGGTCCGCGCATCGTTACGCATCAAAAATAATACAGAAATCATAATCGCGGTGCGTGCGACCCTCTCGAGGCAAGTATCACAAAGTTAATTCCCGCCATTAGACCAAACCACGCTCGACGCTACCTTCGTCGAGCAAAACTGCTCGATGGAGGCATATAATCGACGCTCGTTGCAATGGATCAACGAGCATCCCCGTCGAGTACCGCGCCTTCGAACCACCCGGTAACAATCTCAATGAAGCCAGGCACGTACTTTTTTCGCAGAATCGTCCGGATACACGTCCTCCCTCCTCATCGTCCAGTAAAGGGAGGCTATCTCTATCCTATCCTGGGCCATCGAAATCAGCTCGAGCCACGAGTCGTAAGTGCTTTCGTGGTAGGCCGTCGTGTTGCTATAATTCAGGCCGATCGGCAGGGTTTCTACGAACGCCACGCTGCAGCTGTCCGTGCACGTAAATTCCGAATTGAAATTCGTCGCATTCGGTGCATATTTATCGGCGGCGTGATCCAGCAGAGGCAGCAGGACGACCAGCACGATCAAAATCAGTATGACCGTGATCGGTATACAGCTTGGCCTGCACCATCCCTGAGCGCCCCACCTTCGCACAGACACAGACGGACCTCTTTTGTTTCTCTCCCCCTATTCCTCTCGTGCCGATGAAAGCGACGGTCGGGATCGTTAAACGACAAAAAATAAATCGTACCACTGACACCGACGAGCTCCACTGGAAAATCGATTCCGATGCGAACGAAACTCCGCGATTTGCGATAAACCTGCCGACCCTCTGTGTTCCGTATTTAATGCCCCGTTTGAGGCAGTAATTTACGGATACCGGGTATCGAAGTGAATTGGGTCGCGAGGTGGAAAGTTGCTATGAAACTTTGGTAAATTCGGTTGGACGGAGGATACGAAAAATCGGCTGTTTCATACCATCTTCAAATAATACGAGCCAAGGAAAAAACCGTCTTCCTCTTTTTACACGCTTTATTTCCTTTAACAGTGAAAAAACAGAGAGAAGAAAAGGGAGAGAGACGAAAGAGGAAGACGGTTCTTTTTCTTAGAACTTGTTTTTTTTTCAAAATCGATATACACGGAGGGGTAGACCGCGATGACACCTCGATTTACATCTCCGACCGTGCAGAGGGGAAAACTTATCCCGTATGCGAGTTGTAAGACGTACTTGGCCTGTGTGAGGGGATCGTCCACGTCGCTTCTCAGCATGAATCCAGATTGGTCCCATAGCTCTAAGTCGTCGTCGCCGGTCGGGGAATTCACATCCAGTCTTGCATTCTCGGAAACGGTCTGCAACCGAACGAACCAAACGGCGCGAGGATATTACCCAAGCTTCCCTGGAAATTCGCCGATTTAATCGGCGTTACCGCGAAATACCGATTGCGCGCAAATGGAAGTTTGCACCGCGGTACTTTGTCCCAGGCTCTTCGAGCGGAGGGCTCTCTCTCTCTCGGTGTCCGCGTTATTACTGGCCAAAGTGGAAAAACGCAACTGCGCCTCGCGACGCCTATTGTTTAACTTTAGTTCCCACGGATGAAGCGATACACCGCCGCCAGGTTCCGACGGTTCATCGATCCTCGCGTACAACTAAGTTTTCGAAGTACAAGTTTTGCACAACGAGACGTCGGCCGCGCGCCTCTTTTCCGACGTGGTTTGACGGTAACAGACACGTGTACCGAATAATTGAGCAACGTGTACGTAAAGCTAATAAACAAGAACTCCCAGTTTCTTCGTCCTTCTTCCAGTTACGAGTTAATAATAGCGCCTTCGAGTAAAGCGAAAATTGGCCATAGCCATTACGGATGGTTACGACTCGTGATTCACTATGCGCCGGGCTATACGCTGGTTATCCTACAAGGGATGTACGTACGGATAATTTGTGCTTAACCAGAGGCGTTCTGCTCTTCCTGTGGGGTAGCAGGACCAGCACGTCCTGATCCTTGCCTCTCTGCTCGCTGTACTTCGAGTAGGATTTCGCGCAGGCCGAGCCACGGGCCGTTGCAGCAGAAGACGTTTGGTTACTCGAGCCGCTATCGGAGGAGCATTTGGAGTACGCGATATTCTTAACGCTATTATTACCACCGTAAGACACGTTGTGCGTATTGTTAACCTGCAATTTGACAAAGGCGTAGCCTACGTAAACGTGCGATGTTTGCGCCGAGTACACGGTAAACTGTCGGAACAAATGTACGTAGGTCTACGATGGTTACGCGTCACTTTACTTATGATCTTTTGGAATTTCCTCGCGTTAAGTAAGTATGTTCATACCGTATAAAAATTCCCAACAAACTTTTGTCGTTATCCAGAACTCTGTTCTCCGCAGTAAGTTTCGTGTGTATGCTAATATATCCACGGTTTTGTTAACGTTCTTAAACATGCCAGTCAATGCGACGCAGTGCTCACCTGGACCAAAATATGACAAGCCTGGGACGCGATTTGAAAAAGGCCATCCTGCAGATTGCGACCGGCATGGTCGGAGTTTGCCGATTCGCTCGCTCTTCTTCGGCTGAAGAAGGACATTTCGATGATGCGCGTGCTGGCTGATTTCGATGGATCACATACTCGTCCACGGCGAAATTCTCTTCGAGGCTCGATGAACGCGTATCTTCGTTTCCATCGCTCAGAAAGGAAGCAACGTGCGTCGCAACTACGATCGCTTTGATTACGTTCGTGGAAACTTTCGAATCCTTGATTATTCCCCTTATCCTCGAGGAATTAACGTTAACCACCGACGCATGACGACTGTCCCCCCATCAGAAACTACGCACACATGCCCAAATCCCACAGGTGTCGCGCGTAGTCCTTCAATGTTTCGGACAAAGGAACATCGTGTTCAACTGTAAAGGATAAAAAAATAGGTTTAAAAAAAGAAGAGGATTATTCACTCTATTAATACTTCTTCGAACCGGCAGGTAGCCAGTATAGACGCGAGGGATATAATTTATCAGACCTCGTCTGGGCCGTGAACTCTCGTCCTCCATAAAAAAACAACCATGAATATTTCATCCCCCTTCAACGTGGCTTCGAGGGGGTCACGGTAACGAAGTATCGAAATATCGTGTCGAATCACGTTAAATATCACTAGCAAACAACAACATCGATTTGGCAAAGAGTTCTTCTCTTCACTACCAAATTGCCTTTGTCGTCCCACTAGACCGATACATTAAGCCGTCTGGTATCGATCAGCGCCATTCTAAATACGCTGGAATCCGAATCGATGCATCTCGAATTTTGGCTTCGGCATCAAAGCGCGTTTAAACGAACGAGAATCAGTGGAGCGCCGGCCAAAGAGGTATTTGGGCTAACGAGCTTCGATCCTAAACCGAACGCGACGCTCGTCGACGAGGCGAAACGGAGTATCGTCGATGAATATTGCACTCGCCCTTCGTTATCGCGACGGTGTTGCTTACCTCCGAAGATTCGACGTACGACGCGACCAGCCACACTTTTCGGAGCACGAAGCAGAGGCGATCGAAATGCCTCGCATATCGTGACGGACTTGCGCTCAGGAGCTTTGCTTGGCCCGGATAGATAATCGTTCGATGAGTCGCGATTACCCTCGCGAAAACGTTTAACCGGTGCTGTTTTTCCCCCTGACGCGAATCCTTCGATAAAAACAGCCCCAACGAACAAAGCCGATCGCTTTCGAAGAGAAAAATCTCTTGTGAGTCGTGCGCGATTTTGGACGCGTATCCTTATCGAACCACGTTCTTATTTTGGAATGTAAACGACGCGGCTGATACTCTTTATCTCTGCATTTAAACACGAAATCGTAATGCACGCGCGTACATTCTCGTATTATCGTCCCGCCGGCTTTCAAATCGGAGCAGATAGAAATTGGAGCGGCCAGATTTGAATATCGATTCCGTCTTTTTTTTCTTCTTTTATCACGAGAGACGCGAATTTTCGAATATCGATCGGCAACGCGCGGTCAACGAAACGGATTTCTCTCGAGTTTGCGTGTACCGGTCGAGTTCGTAAGACCGCAAGAGATTCCTCGAGATCCCGTATTGCCGCGCCCGTTGGTCGCGTCTCGTCCTTCGCCCTGGAGCTCGTCGAAGGCAACCGACTATCGCTGACCGCGGATTCTTTTCGATATTTCCCTCGACAAACCCGTCTTGCCGCGTGCACTGAACTTCCAAAGGCCGTACCTCCACTTAGCAACGCCGCGTACGTTTGATCGATCATCAAACCGACGTTATACACCAGACGCGCGGGCTGCACGCGTATACCTGGGATCGGTCGTTTACATGTTCGCTCAAGGCGATCGGGACCTTCCTTCGTTCTTCGAGATCCCTCGAATCCTCCTCGATCGCGATCTCTTTAACGATTCACAGGTGTACGTAACGTAACGTCGCTCCTTCGAGGGAAGGACGACGGAGCAAAAGGAGAGAAAAGGCTCGCGGGGCGAACGAACCGACGATGGAATCCGGATTTCGGAGCGATGTACCGAGAATACGTGAATCCTCTTTTATATATATATATATATATATATATATATATATATATATATATATGTATATGTATATAATGCATTCGTAAGCGATATCGTCGCGACGGAAATAGCGCGGAATCCGGAGTCACTCGGCGAGTCACGTTTTCCTCGGTCGAGTTTTGCAGCGCGTCGTCGCTCATTCCCGACCGAGAGAACACCGTGAGTGTACCGTGAGTGTACCGACGGTCCTCTCTCAGGGCGTTGCTCCAACTCTCCTGCAATTCTCCCCGCCGGCGCTCCATGGCGGGCACTTTCTGCAAAATCGTGACATACCTCGGATGCCCCGAAAGGCGCGCTAGGCGATTATACATCCACACGCGCGACATGGTACACGCACACACGGGAATCGTAGGTGCAATCCGAGCAATGCGCCAACTCGCTGGCCAGAGGGCGCAAACGGAAATTCGGAACCCCGTCAGAGCGTCGGAACGCGAGGGGGTGCTCGGGGATAAAATCGCTCCCAGCGCTGGTCTGGAATCGACGGGGAAGTGTCGCCACCTAGAAAAAGTCGCGGCAAACTTCAAAGGCGATAAGCCCGAGCGCCGATGATGATAAAAGGCGATCGCGGTGGTCAAGGCCGCGGAGTTAAACGACTCGTCGAGATCCGCCGCGAAAACAAGCGACGGATCTTCGATTTGCATTTATCCGCGGCTTCGGGGAGAGACGAGGGGAGGGAGCGAGATTAAAAGACGTCCGGAGCGGCGAGCGCGCGAATGGGAAGGGCGACGAAGCTCCGAATGCGAGATTCTCGTGGAAACTCGGAATAACTTCGAGGTCGACTGACCAGCGGGTATTCCGCCTTACGAAATGCCGGAAACCGCGAGGCGAGAGAGAACCGCAGGAAATGCGCCGGTAGAGGCGAAAGGCATTTAGGTCGAAGGAAGCGCCGAGCGTTTCCGGAGACGCCCGAAGCTCGGCTTTCCCACGGGCATCGAGCGACGCCCTTATCCTCTGCCGCCCTCTCCGCCAAGGTTTTTCCCACCGTGGTATTGGCAACACGAGGGTTACTTTTCCACGCGCCGCGGCCCGCTCGGCATCGGTAGGTTGGCCAGCCTTCGCCACCTCCTCGCGGTTGATGCCCACAGTAGCCTCGTAGAGAGGATCGGCCGCTTCGAACGAGCCGGAGCAGCTTCGAGCGAGCGAGCGACTAAAGACGGTGGAGGAACGGAACGAGGGGCGCGAGGAGAGAAAGAGAGGGAGAGCGTGGTTGAGAGAGAGAGAGAGAGAGAGAGAGAGAGAGCGAGAGCGAGAGAGAGAGAGAGAGAGCAAGAGAGAGAACAGTACACAGGCTCGAGGTAGCCGCTTGGAGACTGGTCGCAGGCCTGCACGCCGATCTATCCGTTCATGGCCTAAGCTCTAGTGTATATGTACAGCGCGCGGGCCGCGGTGCGGAAATTTCTACCTACGTTATTGCTGGCACGTCCGTGCGACGCCATTGTTACAGTGCCCGATTCACGGGAGAGAAACGACGCCGGTGTGGATCGTGGCGTCGGTCAGTATCGCCGCCGACTATTCGCCATTAATTCGAGCATCGATCCGGGAACGGCCAGATATCCTGGCCGCTGTTATGCCGAGGAAAAAGAAGTGACCGTGGTTTCGTTGATGGTGCTCCCTTCCTCGTCCTTCGCCGGCCTGCACGATCCTTTCTCCCACCTATCCGCCTTCCTCGGCCCTTCCCGAATTTGTGCCTGACAAGTGCAACGGGAACGCTGGATTCTGGGAGCGTCCTAACTTCCTACGAGCGGATCGGGAGCGGTGGCAGAGCGCTGCTGGAGAATCGGGCAGGAGGCAAAGTCGAGGAAAGGCCCGAAAGTGCGGCGCATCGGTGTTGTCCTTCGGACTACCCTGGCGAGGCGTACCCTTGCATTATGTGATTGTACCTCGGGGACACTATTTGGCGTCACGGTGACCGATAGGAAGTGCATGAAGGTTAGTTCATCTTGATTTCTTCCTCGACGTTAACCTCGAGGAGCCGCGGATAAATCGGCGGCGATCCTCGGACGCCTCAGGGCCAATTGCCGATATCTCGGAGGGAATTAGAGGGGCGAGCTAGAGCTCATTGTGCTCCTGCTGTGTAAACGAGCGTAACTGGGAATGTGACCGTGGACACGTCGCATGTCACGAGAGGTCCATTAAACGGAGCCGCGTACAACCGTGGGAATCTGTCCGAGGACGAACTCGGGGACACGATTCTGGTATCGAGTGCTTTTCGCCGACATCGTCGTAATACGTTCGGAATATACGCTTCCTCGCTTCTCCCAAGGCTCCTCGTCGTCATCGTCGAGAAAACGTCGATTCGCGATTGCCCACGAATGCCCCATCGTTCCTCTTTCCCCTCTTGTCTCGACAAAGCCGCGGGGGGAAGAGGGAGGGAGAGGAGGGAGGAAAAATAGGCACGCCTCGTACGCGATGTATTAACGTACCCGGAGGCTTAAAAGCCAGAATTCATCGGGATGAAAGGAAGTGTATGCGGAAAAAGCGGCGTGCTCATTTCCAAGCGAAGCGTTTCGAGTTATATGCATCCTTTGTACCGCCTTGCGGAATGCCATTCACGATTCGCCGCGGTACATACGCGTCTGGCTTTGCGTCGAGGACTTTTCTACGGAAATAGATAATTCAGAAACGCGGCATTCCGATCGCTCGCAGTCGCGAACTCCCGACAATGCCAAGGGAGCGCCTCCTCGGCCCGCGCGAGGCCCTCCGCAATTCGCGAAGGGCATTCGCGTTTCTACTTTAATAGAAGAGGGCACGTCGGCCTGTGCCGCGTCTACGCCTCGCTTGATCGTACAAAACCTCCGTAACCGGGTGAAATTCCTCCTCGCGGATCGAAAAGCCCGTCGTTTCTAGAGCTCGACGCTCCTATCGGAGTGCGCGGCTTGTATAAACATCGCGGATAGCGCGGAATCCAGGTTAGACGCGTACGTCACTTTTTACAAACATAAGATAAAGAAGAGAGGCGGCGAAGCGTATACGTCGGGCGAAGCGGCGTGGTACACGTGTACTTTATTGAATAATGCATTCGCCCGGTCCTTCGGTTCACGTGGCGATCGGAATACCTACGTGGACTGTGCTCAGTGCCTGGAACACGTTCGCCTATGTAGATCACACGCCTCCGTTCTATACTCGTCGATGGAACGTTAGTCTATAGCCTCCTTTTTTCGCGAGCCGTTGTGCCGCGCTAAAGCTCAGTACGGCTCGTCCGCGGCTCCGCTCCGGGCCTCGTCTCGTCTCCTCGCCATCCGCGGGCCTTCTCTCCAAAACCCAACCCCATCCCCTCCCGCGTGCTTCGCGTCGACGTACGAAGAATTCGGGCGAAGAGCAGTCGAGTTAATCGGTTACGCGTTAAAGGGCGCAATTAGCATCGCGAGTCCTTCGTCGAGTCCTCCGCCGCGACTCCCGCCCCCCTCCCAACCCCTCCTACCCTCCTTTCGCCGCTTTCTGGGCCACATTATTCGAAGGTAAACGTTTTTAAAAGGTACGAGTATCGACCGCTGGATAAATAAAGGGCCGCACGGTCGTGCCGCAATCCCGCGGGAGTATCGTGCAATTTAAATTCTTTGTCTTCGATACGAATTCGGGCCGGGGCAAACAGTGGGAATGAATTACAGGTCCCCGGGATCGTCCGCGAACCGGCGAATTTACTCTACGACTGGCGACACGACGTGTTTTTTTACGTTTTCGCCCAGTTCCCCCGGTTGAAATTAATTAAGGAATATTAACGATACGCGCGAGGATGTTATTATTTTTTAAATCATCCGATATATTTGTATATCTCGCTTAAAATAGAATAGCTTCTTAAAACTTCGTCGGCCAGGTGTTTTCTTGAGTTTTGGGAAAGAATCATATATCGTTCTCTTTCTTTTGCGAGTCGAAAGGTAGAGGAACGCGCCTGGATGCTTTCGATTGTAAAGATAACGGTCGTTGCCTCGTGACTCGACCGTGTAAAAATTCCCGCGGCCCTCTCCCTCCCTTTCAGACTTTCGTTATGGTTAGACGCTTCTGAATCTGCCTTCGTATTGTTTCAGGATGCAGGGGCTGAATTTGGCGCGTCGAAAAGGGATATTTGGCCCGACTTCGGCGTTGTTGCTACTCATACTACCACTGGGTGATTTACCCGCAGCAAACGGTGAGTCGCGTGTCCGCAGATATGTATCTTCGACTTAGCATTAAGCGGCCACCTTGTAAAATACATCGCGAAAAAGTTTCGTCGAAGGTCCCTTGGAAGCGAAAAACAGAAGCGCGATCGAGCGATCCGAATCGATCTTCGATCTCGTGCGGATAATAAAAAAAAACAGAAACATCCGGCGTTATCGTCGATACCCTAGGTGATATCATCACGTTCAGAATATTTCTCGAAATCATACCAGCGCCGGCTGCATGACTAATTGATAAACAGCGAGTCTTATCGCGAGTAATACGATTCCGTACGTGATGAAACCGTTCGTTCACGTTGGATATTATCGCGCATTAAGCGTCAGTAACGTTCCACCTCAGGTATTTATTTAGACCTTAAATGCGATATCCTCCACGTATCGCTCGCAGAATTACAGCGAGTGTAATCTACCGTGACCCATGCCTCGGTGTAGGATTGCTTATCGATTTATAATTCTAAAACGCTAATAGCACAATGTAGCGATCGCGAATATTCTCCAAATCAATGTCACATCTCGTTCGCAAATTTGAATCGGTCGACGCGTATCCCTCGTGTATTCGGTGCGTTCAAAGTGCGTTCGAAATCGCATAGACAACGATCTTCGCTGGAAGAGCCTATTTCCTCTTGGGAGATACTTTTACGATTCTTCCGCACCGTGCATTTAAGCGAGGCGACGAATAATTTATGCGGAGGAACGAACAAATGCACGGCGCACCAAACAATTAGCGATGCAGCTCGGCGCACGCTATATACGGTACCATATGCCTGCGCCTAGCATCGAAGATGAAGATCCTCCCTGGCACGAAGAAGAGTACGTCACCGCAGATCGCTCGTACATAGCTTCTCGTAGCCCTAGGGTATATTTAATCAGCCAGCAGAATACCGCAAGCGTATCATTTACGTTTAAATTAAATATGAATTGTGGTTGTCAGCGGACTTTTGTCACGTCGCCAGCCAAGGCTGCTCGTTCTTACTTACAACCACTTTACGATCCCTTTTCACGCTAAACAAGATTCCACTTCGATTCCAACCTTATATACCCTCCCCGGCCATTATCTCGAAGAACATCGCGATAGAGCCTCCGCGGTGCCGCTCCAAATTTATAATTTTGTCCTTCGACACGCCAGATGTCCCCGTCTGCTTTTCCCTCTCTCTCTCTCTACCTTTACCTCTCTTTCTTTTTCTCTCTCTCTCTCTCTCTCTCCCTTCCGTCAAACGTGTTAATCTATTGATCTACGGCGCCCGCTTCCACGTCGTGTCTTCCGAAAAATGATTCCCGCTTGCCAAGTCTCTCGAACGAACTCCGTCGCGGCGGCGTTAAAAGCATTAAGACGGGCCTCGTTCATTTCGAAATTTATATCGGGCATAAAGTATCCCCGTCGGAATTCTCGCGCAGGGGCGACGCCATATGACGTGCGAAGGCGTTAAATCCGTGCGTTATATTAGTTTGAGAGCTTTCGAGAATGGCCCGGAGTGGGCATCTGCTTGACTTCTGCTTGTGTGGGATAAATGACGGTGAAAGACGTGTCTAAAGCTTTCGGCTCTTTATCCCCTTCGCCGTCTTCCTCTTTCCGCGCTGATTTCGGCCTCCCTCTCCTCCTCCCCCTCGCCGCCCCTGGCTATTTTTGACGGTCGCGTGTCGCGTACACGCGTTCCTCTCGACGAGACGCCTCTGCGACCGAGAGTCCACCGAACGACGGCTCGATACGAACGACGTTCGAGCGTTCCACGATGCCGAAGCTTTCAGAAATTCATCCCGTTCATCAACGTTCGCCCCAATCCGCGATTTTATCCCTGCACGATACCCCTATAATGATTCTTCTTTATAAAGAATTTTCTCCGCGTTTTTGGGGAAGATTTTAGAAGAATCGTTTTTTTTTCTTTATAAAAAAGGAATGCAGAAATCGTACAGACAAATGAATTGCCTCTGGGATTGATAAAGATCGAGTTTTGTTTTGCTGGCATAAAAAGGATATCCGTCTCGATTTCGATAAAAAGGCGTCCAGCTTCGAGCATAATTCTGGTCGAGTTCCGTTGAGAGATAGAGGAAAGGAGAGGGAGGGCAGGTTGAAGACGTAATATGGCAATACGACAGTAATGCGAATTGCGATAGTACCGTAATACAAGTAGATGGCATAACTCAATAAAGCATGATAACGCCAATTGAAACAAATTACATCAATCGCTACAGGTTCCTGCGAGTTTCCAGCAAGCTGGGCTGGAGAATGGTATCAGTATGGAAAACAAGTACCTGTCACCATCAACGCCACCGTTCTGGACGACAGAACGTGCCTCGAAAGATCGAAGGACACGTACGTCGTGTAGTGAGTACCCTTATCCTCGCCCCGATAATCCCGATCGTGGATCGACTTCGAATAACCACCGTTATATTCCTGTAATTGCAGCGACGAAAATTGTTATCAGTGCATGATCATCAACGAGCGGCACGAAAATGTCATTCAGTATCGGGAAGGTGAGCGGATCTCCGAAAACATCCAGCGCGCGTCGATCCTCCCACATTCCTTCTATCCCGATGTATTCCACCTCTGTGCATTCCCAAGCGACTTCCGATAATCCTAGCACGTAGCTCGATGTCTCGTGTTTCTGAATCGACGCCGCGGATGTCCTTATCCGGGCATCCATTTCATCCGCCCGCCGATGCTTTGTCTTTTGCAGGCTGGTGCGTTCCCGAGCACACGAGCTTAGAGGATATATGTTCGAAAATTAGTTCGGACGACCCCCTTTATTCCATGTTCCGCGTGAATTCCAAGCCCATACCGTGCCCGTTCACGGGGACTTCCTTCACGTTCACGTACAATAGGGGCCACGGCGAGTGCAACATGCCTATCAGCCTGGCCGAAAGATGCACGGACGAGAGCAAACTACTCCTGAAGTATCAGGCCTGCCCGGATGTCGATGCAACTGAAAGTAGCAGTAAGTAGACAATAACAAAATTACACCGTATGATTCAGCGGCAAGGAGTCGCGAGGATTAATTGACAAAAGAGCCATAATTAAGGCCTGAATCGCGTGCACCTAACGATGCTCGACGATGAATCAAGAGTGGCCGCACTGAAGAGGATTTATTTATTTATTATTTTTATTAATTTTTCGCATAGACCCCTAAGGTTATTTGGCTTAGACGTTACCGTTTAAAGTGGATTTTGGACCATCAGAATTACGGTAAAGAGGATCTCTGTCGAATGTTTTTCAAACTTTGATCGTACGTGCTATTCGAGGAACGAGGAGTTTTAAAAATTCGGTCATCGTACGAGCGCAAATAACGAAGTGTCCGTGTAGATGCATACGAGACAGATGTATCTTTCACGTGTGCCTCTTAATGTCGCGCAGCATGAAAAGTGCATCGGATAACTGACTATTCGCTTTTCAGCGGAGGAACTACAGTGTTTGGCCGTCTGGAACGACGGGCGAAATAAATATCTGGTCGGTACTCTGAAAGGCAGGAGCGCTTTGGGAAATGGAAAAACATACAGGTAAATTTATCCGAGCTTTATCACTGCTTTGCAAATAAACCGTAGTTGACTACTTGCGAAAAAAGATCATATACTCGAAATTTCCATCGGGTCATCGTTATAATTACATTGGCAAATCGGTTACAAACCGAAATGTCCTAATTGCGCACGAAGAATGTTCAGTATTATTTGAAAGTATTTTTAATAATCAGTATTATTTAATAGTTCAATCATTTTCCTTTTACTAACGAGCTTTAATTACACGAATAATCGACCATGGAAGTCAAATTTGATGCCGGCAAAAAGTTCATTATTTTCCTTTTCGCGAGTTTTCGGACATTGATCGTTGTTCCGGTTGAAAAAGATTAAATGGCTCTTTGAATATCCAGCCAGCGCGGTAATAAAGTTTCTTTTACTCCGCGTGCCAAAATAACGTCCGCATCAATATTCCGCGGAGATAAATTTATACGATGTTTTATGTATCCGTGATGTAACGAACAAAAAATGGTCCGATTTATAGGTGCTTCTTGTACGAGGAAAAGGCGCACCATCAGGGCAAAGTGGTGTACTTACTCGCCCAATCTGGCGACCCAACTTGCAACGGCCTAACCACCGTCTCCGAGGGATCACCCACGATAAAGCTTACGAAGGGTAAATATCGTTATTCCACGTGAAAACTGGTTAGGATCGTTATACCAGGAAACGATGCTACTCACCATTTCATTCCTTCTTTACAGTCGACAAAGAGCATAACAGATGTAAATATCCCGCTTGGGTGACCGAGCATCATGACTGGCATTCCTTGGACGGCAGTAAAGTCTACCATTTTACGAATAAGAATTCAACCCTGAAGGTGAAGGTGCAAGAATCCGGCGGAGACACGCTTCACGAGGAGAAGATCATTTGCCATAATTTGGAAAAGATGTATCCGAACGACAATACGCAGGGCTACAAGGTACAATTGGTCGCCCATGTCACGAGCGGATGGTAAGCGAATACGACATACTCATGATTATTCAAATGCACGGAAATGGAGGGAGTAGTCATCATTGCGTCATGGTTACTCGTTGCAGCGATATCGGATATGTGTGCATGATATTCCACAAAAGGGATGGTCACGTAATCGAGCTACAACAATCTGGTATGTAAAACCTTAATTGTCCCTATGGGAAGTACACGCGCACCGACATATCTTTAATTATAATCTTGAATATGCATTTTAGGCCAGAAAGCCATTATGCCCGACGATGCGTGTCTGCTCTCCGATCCCTCTACGATTCCATACACGACGTTAATCAGTAAGGGCTTCCCTATTCTACGTCAGAGTTTCAGCTTTGATTACGCTTTGAAAAATGTCTAATACCGTTCGCGTATTGGATGTACAACTTTGCTTCCGTCGTGGTCGATGATGCTTTGAATCATAACTGTACAACCAGATTTTTACGATAAATTCTTATTTCTGGAATGCTCGAGTATCGTTACAATAACGTAAAGGTAAAATTATTACGATAAAGCCTTGAATTTTGGAACAAACCGATAAAAACAAAGTTGCACACATGTTTAATAATCGATTTATTTGCATTTTGGAAACGTGTCATTCACTTACATTTCCGCATATATAGCATCTTCGCTGCATCAAAGGAAATGTCCCAACCCCGGACGATACAACATCGTCGCGTTTGGCCCTTCACGCATGTCGTCCGCCATGTCTGGCCGACAGCGGCGTAGCGAAAAATCGTCGAGAACTTCCAAGAGGAGGACCTGGCACGACGATTCCGAGGACGAAGAGTGCAGGAGCACGGATATACAAATAGGATGCAGTTCTTCGGATCAAAACGAGATGATAATCGCCAACACTTGCGAGCACGAGGAAATGGGTGAGGATTTTCGATCCTCTACCTCCTTTACCACTTTGCCATCTTTATTTCAAGAGTAAGTCGTCGAAAGTACGGGAATATCTAAAGGCGTCTCGATTTTTGTAGCGTATTTTTGTCATGGAAGCTGGGAGGAAAGGGGCACGCGTTACACGATAGTCTCGCAAAGCATAAGCGAAGTCATGGTGGGTCCGGGACAAACCTATTGCTTCTCCATGAGATTCGAGAACAGCGCGGACAAAAATTCCGGGAGGAGCAGCAGAATGAAATTACTGGAACAAGAGTTATGGCTGTCGAGACCTGCGCGCACGTGTCAGAGGGAAAGCACAGAGGAATGGACCTACAGACTTATTAGCCAAGGTAATTGTACTTTCGATACTTCGACGAGTTTGTAACTGCTCACTACTCGCTCGATCATACTTTACATCGCTCTCTATTCCGACGTACCTCCTTTACCTCACATCCGCCAGGAGTTTCGACCACCTTTCGGATGATACCTTCTTGGAAATATTCCATCGTCCTTGTTTTTACAGGCGTATGCGAAGATTTAACGAAGGCAGCTTCTAGCACGGCCTCCTTCCTGTCACTGCCCAGGTATCTGATTACCCTAACCGCGGGCGCGTGCATCGCGCACAGACTACTGCAGACCTCGTTGAGATGATGTGCGACTCCGAGTTGAAAGGCTGGATACTATTGTCCCGATAGGCTTCTAAACTGAGCGCCACTCGAGGGACGATTAGCTCGCGCTTAGCGGCTACACGAAACCGGCAGTCAACGCGGATATTATTAGGATAATGAAAATAAGCGTCCTAATCGACATCGACCGATAAGAATATAATTTCGTAATCCCATTAACACACCTCTATCGATCGTCTCGCGGTAAGAATGGGACGGATGCGACCACGTAACCCGGGAGTAGATATTATTAAGGTATTCGAGGAGACGGCGAGCAGGTGAAAGGCCCTAGCGCTACTATTTATTGCGCCGCTATTAAGTTTACGAAGAGATTCGGGGATTAAGTTAAGAGCTTCTCGTCGTTACGTTGCGCGGACGCGGATGGGGTGGAGAGTTCGAAGTACGGGAGCGACCAGGACTTACGTTGCTATCGACGTCATCGCATATCCTTGAGTTTCAGAAGCATTCTTCTCTTCTGGCCACTTCGCAAATGTATCTTGCCAGTTTCGCGGATTATGTGCTAAAGGTAATCCAGGTTTGCCGCAGAGCACGTCGAGATATTACGACGAGGCGCAGGATGAGCTTTGATAGCGACTCGTGAAAGCATCCGGCGCGCTTAACGAGGAAGAATCATTGGGCAGCGGTTCGAAATGTATCGGCAGCCAGCAGCTATTGTAAGTTTTAAATTTGACCTACATTATCGATTAGCGAGCTACTGTAAATACAACCAGGGTATAAATTAATCGAGACTTTATCCGTGTGCGCGTGAGTGAAATCTAAAGTAACGTGTAATTACAAATTGGCCGATCCGAGGGATAAGCCGATTTGATATAAATGTGAAAGAATACTTTTTGCATTTTAGCTAGCTATACATCTGTATATAATAATTTAAGTACTGTATAAAGACTGTTTCTAAAAAGAAAAGAATTTTCCACTCTTACTCACGTTTGACTATTCGATCGAGTGTGACTCTGAGCGTATTCTTCGGAACGACATTCAATTTGGATTTATATTTGAACAACGGAACGCGTTTGTACATTGCGAATGAGTCGGGGGCTTGAGGAAGGCACTGTACGGCCTACTGGGGATGGTTTTATTAAGGAAACTGTATACTTAACGTGTGAATAACGCTTTGCATCTCTAACATAGAGTTAGTGGATGTTGAAACTTATGTGTTGCGTATTTCGCGACTTTGCCTTTTTTTTCGGTGTATTATTAGCGAGGGAACTAGGCACGCGTATTGTTTGTCGATTCGTACCGATATTCGGAACTCCTTTAAACGACTTCGAAACTTTTCTACGGCTATTTGCATACAGTACGTCCACGATAAGGAAGTGTGGTTAAAAACGTGACTCTTGAACGAAGCGAACGCGAGGCAAAGAGAAAGATCCGTAAAAAAATATAGGTGTACACCTTATAGAAGGACGGCTCGAAAGGGACGAATGTTGATCTTTCTCCACATTTTTTGATACGTCGGGTTGAGGCATAAGTCATTTTCGTTGGCATTGCGCCGAGTTCCTAAACGTATCCGTTAAAAGCGCACCGTAAGCTTTTCGGTCGAGGTTTCAGCTTCGAGATTCGAAAGTTTTATTTCATAATGCGAAACGAAGCTCCTCGAGGATATTCGAGAACGACGCTCGCGTTAGCTGTAAGCGAACACCCTTGATATAGGGCGTATAGGTCATAGGGGATTAACGTGTCAAAGGGTCTTCGATGAGGAAATCTTTAGACTCGGCTTCAAAACGGGAGATCGCTTATGACTCAATCAATGATATTTTCTTACGTCCTCTCTGGAACCAGACTTTGCACACACTTACGAAGGTCGACGGTGGCTAAGTATATCGGTAGCACACCTTCAACGTGTGCGACGCCTTCTGATAATCGATTGACAGCCGCGCAGTGTGCGGCGTATGGACACACGTGGTGTAAAAGTGAATAGCGTGTCGCTTCTAAACGGAAAAGAGTTCGCTGCCAACAATACAAAACCCTTCGAGATGTTCAAATAGTTTTATATCTTCACTAAAAGAGATTCATCCAAACGAATTTGTACATATACATACGCGCGCACGTGGGCAAACGGACGCCTACTCGCGTCATTGCGCGCGCGCGCGTGTTCAGGTTTTCATTCGGTGTGAGTGCGTGTCGTACGTGTACGTACATACATATACATATACATGTACATTACTGCCATCATAACATTTATATCTGCATCCATTAACTCTGTGATATTCATTATACCTAAGCATAAATAATATAGCCAAAAAGGAAAAAAAAAACAATGAAGCTGAACTCTAAGAACATTTTTATTGTATATATTATATATTTTCTAAACGCTGAACTGTTCCGGAATTCAGGAGATTAGGTCCTAAATGAAAGTGTCGGTTCAAATTAGTAGATATTTGAGCGTTTATCAATAAAATAAATTATTATTTTTATATGCCTAGAACGATCAACCACCGGTTCTTCTCAAAGCGTCGCCTTGATTTTGTAACGGAAATTCACTCGTACCATCGCATACGCACCCAACGTGCGCTCGGGTCACGATTCCAATTACCTTTGTCGGTTCGACGAGCACTTTAACACCGAAACGGAGTTTCACAAATTTGCTCAGATATCTGTCTACTTCGTACACATTATTTCCCTGCGAAGGATACATCGAAATGATCCGTAACGCCTTAACATATTTGTTTCGTAAGTGTGGAATAATATACGATATAGAATGTTATATTCGGATACGAGCAACCTATTCACAGATTAAATATAACGACTTATATCGGTAATGGGTCGTCAACGATGAGTCTTTCTCGTTCCGTCGGATCACCTCCGCCGAGAGGGGCTCGCTCTTTCGGGGAAAGGACCGAAAAACGCGGAAAGATTCCGATCGTCGGCGATACGTCCTTACTAAAGACCAATGGCTGTAAATGCACTCTAATACTTCTTGGGAAAAGCATAAATATAATAATCGCGCGCGATCGAATTGAATTCCGGACACAGATGTTACATGGTGTAACTTTAATATTCCTAAAGTAGAGTGTAATTTTTATGGGCGCGGTAGGGCTAAGATTTAAAGGAAACAAAAGGTGTAAATGCAAGAGCGTAGAAAGTGCCACCGAATGACACTCCGTAAGAAACGATTCGTAGCACTACCGATCGTGATATTGAAAAGACCTACACACGCGAGGACACGCATCCTTTTTTTCGTTTATCACTGTGATCATTAGTTAATTATAGAGACTAGTACGTAAGCCGGTTCACGTCTTGCTTTTTCTTGCCATTTCATCCGGAGGCCGATCGCCGATCGACCGATTTCGTTGCGACGTCGAAATTCACGAAGAAGAAGGATACGCCACGTCTCTACTTTCGTATTTATTTTTCGATATTATAGCGCACGTCGATGAAATTGAGGCGTAAATTATTACGAGCGGCCGGACCCGTCGGCTCCAAGGTTCTAACGTTTTACTCGACATAAGGACACGATTCGTAGCGATACCTTTTCTACGACATCGGGCTTATTTTCTGTATATACCTAATACATATTGTTTGTAACATTTTGATCACAATACATTATTTTTCACGGCAAAAGTACATGGTGCTTATTCTGCTACGTTTAATGTAAGGCCATCGTTCAGAAGCATACTATACCACTGTGATCGCAGCGCAGATTTTTTATACAAAGGAATATTCTACTGGTAATCGACCACCTTGTCGTGCGACTACCACCGAAGGAGCATGAAAATTATTTTTTTCGTAAGCACGAGTTTACACGAGTTTTATAATTAGACAAACGTATAATCAGTGGTGACACACACGATTCGTTACCGCGACCAAAGTCGTGCGGCATGCTCGCTACGCGTAACGATCTTGCGTGACGGAATTAATGTTCCTCCTCGGTTAGTGTCAACGGCACTGAGCAAGCAGAATTTGCTACAAACTTTTCATCAGTTGTGATAAAATAGCGACTAGTACGATCCGAAAGCCACGGTGAATGACACGCATTCGTTTTGTATTGCGATATAAATTATAGGCATTTTTTTTTCAATTCCATGCGTTCTAATTAAGATTACGCTGTACCAATGCAAAATAAATTTATGAAATTTTCCTCGCCTTCGCTATGACCCCCTCTGCAAACCTTCCTCGTTACACAACTTTCCTCGACACGACCCGTTCACCGCTATAAAATACCAATTACAAAGTATCCAATACGATGCTATAATAAATAGAGAAACAATCAGCATTCAGAATCGATCTCACCGCAACAAAATCTACGGACACTCATCGAATCTCCGATCGACAAGCGACCATACACACCCGTAGATCCAGGGGGGGATGAAAGGCACTTTGATTCCAAGGGTTCGTTCAAGCTCGGAATTCTTGTCCGAGCAGTCGATGGTAGCACCATCTCTCGTGGTTGGCGCCACGCCGGCCCGTTTTCTATGAGGCGCCTGTTCCGTGACCGACCAAACATCCCCGGAGTCTCTGCCACGGCAGAAGGAGGGCCTGGCGAATGCGGGGAGTACCGACCGACGCGAGCCGTCCTCCTCCTCCTGGAGGGCCAAACACCAGGAGGACCCTTACCCTGGTTTACGCACCGCCCACGTGGATGCCGTGACCGACAGTGCGCCGTTCTCGCGGGCGGGTCAGTCAACCCTCGAGTTCGGTGCGAGCCGCGGACGGGGCTCAGAACCGTAAGTCACCAAGGAATCGCACCCTCCCCTAGCCCCCTCCCCCCTTCCTCGCTCGCTTCCAATCCTCGCATCGATCTCCCGCGACCGCATCGAACCCTCCCCCTCCCCCTCCTCCTCCTCCTCCTCCTCCTCCTTCGAGCGTGTCACGCCTGCAGACAGCCACCCTCGCCCCCCAGGCGGGATCGTCGATCGCACTTTCGGTCGATGCCATTTCTCGCCACCCCTCGAACCGGGTCACGCGTTCCTCTCGCGGACGCAACTTGGAAATCCTCCTCCTCCCCCTCCCCCCTACCCTCCTCCACTTGCCCAATCGTACCCCGATTTCATTGTGCTCCGCGAGATTGCGATGGATAATAGCGCTTCTCGGAGTTCTGCTTCGAGACGTTGTCCCGCGCTCGAGGGCCAGAGTTCACCAGGGGGGATCCTCCCCCCTCGGTTCCTCGGTACGTGACCACAATACGTTGGTTGGGCTGCCTTGGGGTGGAAGTCGCTCGATAGGATCGAGAGAGAGTAACCTTCCAGGTGGGGCAGGTGCGTGGGTTGGAATCGGACAGGGGTAAGGTGCTCTTCCGGTGTTTTTCGAGGGATGCGGGGGGTGGGGGGAGGGGATGCACTGCGGGAGACAAAGGCGGGAGTAAGCTGGAAGCTAGGAGGCTCGAATGTAGGGCAAAGGTGACCGAGGTGAATGGCACTAGCCGGCGTTGATACGTCCCACATCTGCGCAGAAGTTCCGCTGGAATTTGCGAGGCTCGATAATTTGCCACTAATGCGGTAACGCTTGCTTTTTAATCGGCGAGGCGTGATCGTCGCTCGTGGAAGGATATCGGGGCTCGAGGCGGGGAGGCGAGGGCTGATTAGCGGAAGCCCTTTGAGTTAATTCACGATCGGAGTCGCGATCGTTCGCGCCGCCACGCTCTCCCCTCGCCACGAGTTGATACGGCGAAAAGAGAAACTCGAGGAGGACAAAGGGTTTCTTCGGAATAATCAGCGTCCGGGGTTTCTCCGGTTCTCGTTAAACTTTTGCGCGAGTGAAATCAAATCCGCGGCGTTAGGTTTTCTCCTTCATTTATACTTTCCTCTATTTTTCTTTTTCTTTTCCACGGCGAAATGTTTTTCCTCCGATGCTCTCTCTCTCCCTCGCTCCCTTTTTCCGTTTCTCTCGCTCGCTCTCTTCTCGTCTAGAGTACTCTTTAAACCCCATTACGACGTTACGACGCACTTACAGGTATTTCAGCCAGTAAAAGATACGCCCTCCTCCGCCTAAAAAGCGGAATAAAAAAGTTCCGTCTCTTTTGCTCTTCGCGTGTTTACCAGGCCGTAGCCGAGATAAGGCGACACGTTAGCGAATTAGTTACATCAGCGACGATAAAAGCGGACAGGGCCTATCGATCGGCAGTCGTATAATTCCGTTTAATTACCGGGTTTAATTGAAACCAATCCAGCGATATCTGCCGGAAAGTACGTTCGAGGGCAGCACCGTGTCGATGTACCGATTCGAGAAGCGCCCCTGGCACGGGGAGAACGGCCTTTTTCTTCGGGTACCAATGGGATGGAATCCGAGCTTTTCACGCGTACGACCGTGAGATCGGCGGGGAGATGGAGCGGGAGAAACGAAGAAAGAGAGAGAGAGAGCGTTTCCACGGGGAGGAATAAAACTTTAGCAACGAGTTCGCCCGAGGCTCTCGAAACTAAACGAAAGAGGAGAGACCGACGAGAAAGACCAAACCTGGTGGATTTGATTATAAATCGGGATGAATATAATCCTCCAAGCTACGGACGCGCTCCGAGATCCTTCGAGCTGATTTTGTTTATTCGATCGGTAACGAGGGAAGAAAAAATCCCTGGGCGTCCTCTCGGCGGCCAGAGGACTATCCCACGCACACGCACCCGTAGCTCCATCCGATCACGCTCCAATGGATATCGGAGGATCGTCCGACCCGCGAGTCAAGTCGCCTTTTGCTTCGCCGCCTTTAAAGAGCGTCTCTAACGTTCAACGACAACGATACCCCATCCAACCCCACCCCTTTGCCCCTCCCCTCTTGCTCTCGCTCTCTCCATCTCCCTCTCTCTCTTGTTCCATCTCCTTCTTGCTCCTGCTCTCTCTCTCTCTCTCTCTCTCTCTCTCTCTCTCTCTCTCTCCTCGTCTCTCACTCTCTCGCGGCTGCCAGAGGCCGAGCGAGAGAGGGCGAGCGGTAGCAGTAGCCTCGCCGGCGGTGCCGCCGGCTATGACTTCAACCCCCCTCCCCCCGCCCCTGAAGAAGGGCGCAAGCGCTCGTACCCACCGCCACTGCACGTATTCCGCGGCAGTAATACGTGGGGTGCGAAACCGAGAGGTGCTCCCTTTTTTTTCTCCCCTGACGAGGCTCAGCCACTCTGCGGGAAAACATTCGACGCGCTCTCGAGTTCTTGCAAGTGTGTGCGGTGTCTATTTCTGATTTCGTCCCTCCGTTCATATTCTCTCCCCGCTTTTCCACCTTTCGCACGCCGCTCCTCTCCCGGGACACGTTTTCCTTCGCGTCCCTCGAGTATCGCCGCGTCGATTCGCCTTTGGTCCCGAGAAAGATAGGAAAGGATGGTTCCAGGTTCGAGGTTGGCTCCCGGCACGCACGTTTTTTTCCTCTCCTCCCCGAAGGCTTTGCTTCCTTTGCCACTCGAGGGGAAAGAGGGTTACCCTCGGAGGCGAGGATGTAAACGAGGTGCATATGCGCCGGCAGATTCGGATTGTTCGATAAAAGGCGGCCCGTTTCGCTCTCTCTCTCTCTCTCGCTCTCTCGCTCTCTCTCTCTCTCTCTCTCCTTGCTTTGTCCGTAGCGAGCTGCGTCCTTCTTTTTTCACCTTCGCGCCGTGGACGACGACGATGCACTTGAAACGAGGGAGACTGGAAATTAGCCACTGCGCGACACGCGCTCCCGAGCCAGGCGAATGCCTTTGATATGCCGTGTAATAATAGCCCTGCATCCTCCACCGACACCCTCCTCCTCCTGCTCCCCCTTTTTTCCCTCGCTAACAACCGATTCTCCGCTAATCTACTTTCGTTCCACCGCCGCCCGGAATATCCGCGAACGCCTACCTTCCTCTCTGGATCTCCTTCTCCGAGGATCCAGCCTTCGAAACGGCCATTGGGGATCGAAACTCCGCGCATCACGTGGAAAGTAGATTCGGACGTGTTACGTGCGTCCCGAGCGCGGATGCTTTTCACGTGAATATTCCGTCCGTCGTACCCACGATGGTCCCTGCTGATCCTCTCGTATACACGAGTCGCGGAATTTCCGTGTCCTGCAGGAATCGTATACATCGGTTTTTACGAGCCGCTCCTCGGAAGTATCGCGAGTACGGTCCTTCTCTTTCTTCTATCCCGACCTTATCGCCCCTTTTTTACAAGGAACTCTCGAAACTCCTTGGGATCATTGGGTCGCTTGTAAGAAAAAGGAGGATCGACCAGAGGGAAAATGGGTCGGCGTGGCAATGTCCGAGAGTCGACGGATACGTGCATCCAGAGATACGTCGGGCCTGCCTGTCCACGTGATTAAGCCATTCACCGCGGGGGTATCGCTCGCACGAACTTCTCGCGGGCCGTCCGCTCGAACGTAACCAGCTTCCTCGCGCTTTCCATACACCTCGATCTCGAGAGGATTCCTCGTAGCCAAACTTGGAGACTAAGGTCTCGCCTGCTTATTAATCGGCTCTGCGCTTCCTGGCTCGATCGATGAATTTGACTTAACCCCGCGCGAATACGCCTCGGTACTGAGAGTTACGATCGCTTAAGGTCTCTTCCTACCTTCCACTCGTACTCCACTTCGAGGCCCGAGAGGTTGTGTAAAGGGCGCGATTAACACGCCTCGTCCTCCGTAATCATTTCGATCGAGGCAAATACGTCGAGCGCCAGGGAGTGTACGAGGGAGGACGTATCGGCTCTCTTTGAAGGCGGACAACGTTCAAAACCCGCTCTCGAGGGATCCAATAAAAGCGAACGAAGGGAAAGTTTGCCTTGGCGCTCCGGAGGCTGGAATTTTCATTGGGATCCGCGCATATCCAGCGGTGCCTCTTCTCGGGCTTTATCGGTTTCGCAGCGCGCCGCGAGGCCGCGATTATTTCGGCGTATGTCCCTCTTTCCGTCGGCTGAAAATGATTTCGCACTCGTATCGCAGTGGCAACAAAGTTCGCGCCTGCGTCGAAACCGCGGGTACTTTCTCACGACTGTTTGCCCACTCGTGTCACGGCGTATCGGCGAGTCCATCGCGCTCCAATCCTCCGCGCTTGGATTTAACCGGAAGAGAAGTAGCCTCGCATACGACGAGGCGTCCTTTATCGAAGGACTCGACCCTTTATTATTTTCTAGTAAGAAAATTAAAGTTCAAAGAAAAATAATTTCGGGGTACTCGAGTGGTGGAGGTAGATTCTACGGATGATGCCAAGTGGCATCGTTATACTGAAAAGGGTTAAAGGGAATCCAGATCGTCGATGTAACACTCGCGCTCATAAGCATAGGTCGACGAGTTACGCTTCTCCCAGCCACGTGACTCGTTTAATTCGCAACGAACCTCTCTTCCTGACGATTAATCAGATTCCAGGGTATCCCTGATTTTGCCAATTTCACATTGCGCCCCATCCGTGGCGTACATCGGCGGAGAATTATCATCCTCGATTTGCATTTGACATTTCCACGCACGTTTTCGGTCGGAGTCATCGAAAAGCATCGTTCTACCGTTTCATATTTTTATCAAAAGTTTGCAAGCACATACGCGTGTCCCACTTCTCTCCCTATTCGTTTCGCGTTCAAATACGTAGAAGGCTGGTCGTATATCGTTGATGGTACTTTATATATATATAATATAAAATAAAGTACCATCGTCGATCGATCATCCGACAGGATCTGAGCGTATTTATCCGTGGCGTTGGCCGATAAACATCGAGGATTGGGTTACGCAAAGGCCGACGCTACTTTCCGGTATCCCTCATAATATAATTGGATCGACGGCTGTTAGAGCCGGCCGGCAATTAAGCCGTCCTCTCATTGCTTTCCCTTTCACGTTGCAGGCATTCCCGGTTGGCCTGTCACCGATACGCCGACAGGAAGAATGTAAGGGAGAACGGAGGGTGGCGGTCGGGAAAAAGGGGAATTTGGAGGAAAGTCCAGAGATCGAGGACGAGCTCGAGAGGAGTAGTGAAACGGAGGAAGAGAGATAGAGACAGGAAGGACAGAGGAAGAAGGGAGGAAGAGAGATACGGAGAGGCAGAAAGAGAGAGAGAGAGAGAGAGAGAGAGAGAGGGAGGCTCTCGTGTGCTGCGCACGAAATCGAATTACAGGGCGGCAGGATAAATCGAGAGGCGCGAGGATGTATCCACCGGCCGTGAATCAAACTGAAACGGCGACCCAATTGCCGGGAAGATTAATGCGAACTTAGAAACTGGCTCACGGCTTTCCCGCGGCCCCAACCCGACGAGGGCCACTGGCTGGTACGCCGTTTAATCGGCTGCAAGGTGCGCGCGACGTTGACGACGGTTCCGCGGCGATCGGCGAATCGCTCGGCGCGTCGACGAATGGCCAAAGTTCGATAACGAAATTTCAGGCAATCCCGAAGTTCCCGGATCGAGCGTCGGCGCTGCGAAGTTTCCGCGCCGCAGGAAGATAGGATCTCCGCGCGAGCCTTTGGGATAAAGTCATAAAGAGAAGGGAGGGGGGAGGGAGTGGAAAATAAAAGAGGGGATAAAAGAAGGAGGGAGATTTGATTTTCTACCCGAGTCGGTTTCGGTTGAACGGGAGAAGGCGAGAGGGAGAGAGTGAGCGAGAGAGAGAGAGGGGGAAAGAAAGAGAGACAGAAGGAGAGAGAATCGGGGGTTGTCGCAGCCGTGGAGATAACGTTAAAGGGCCCGCGGCAGGTCTCCTGGTAAGAAAGATAGCAGATATCGTCCTGGATAAGCGTCGAAAGGGTAAAATCATTTGGACTATCGCGCCAAGGTCGCCGGATAAGCCTTCGAGCTGTATAATCGGCTTTCTTATCCCGAACCTAGCGGTCTAGAGACATAGACCGTTCCTTCGCTTAGATCGGAGGAGTCCGAGGAGCGGACGAAGGCGAGAGACGAATAGAGAGATAGAGAGCAAGAGAGAGAGAGAGAGAGAGAAAGAGAGAGAGCGAGAGTAAGAGATAGAGAAAGAGAGAAGGAAAGAGCGAGAGAGCGGGAAGAAGGAGAGTAAACGAAGAGCGGGAGGATCGTATAAAAGAGCCTCGTGACGGAGGGACTTCGCACGGCCCTGGCGCGACTGCGGCACTGCACCCCCACCGGGGGTTCTTTGCCAAATACACCGAATCCACCCTCTACCCCGGAACATAAGACTCACGTAAGTAGATCCCCCTATTCCGATCTTGTTTCGCTCGGTTACTTCCGTCGCATTCTTTTCCCATTGTCGGGAGACACCGAGACGGATCGGTTTACATTGCGGACGTCAACAAGGCCGTTCCTTGGCGGGTCGAGGAGGACGCCTCGACGTCGAAGCGCGCCGATGTTTGACGATCGAACGATCCCTGTCGGGGTATTTACGGCTTATGTCTCCTCTCGCCTTATATATCGTGCGCTAAAAGTAATGGGGGAAGGATGCTCGATCGGGGAGTACACTGAGTTTCGGTCGAGACCCTTTGGAAAAGAATCGGAGATGTATTTAGCGCTGAAACAACCTAATATTGTATCCCGTGGGTTTAGTCTAGGACGAGTGATTTTCTCTTGGAGATCTTGGAAATTTTCTCTTTGGGAATGAAAGACAGATGTGTACAGGAGATTAAATGCCGGACAAATCGTGCGCGTGACGCTCCGGAAAACTGATGTCAAAACGAAAGATCTCCTTGCCGGTCTTTTGCGTCTCAGTATCGAAGGACGAGAAATCTTGCGAGCGGTCGTTTAAATGTCAAGATAAAGGAGAGACCGTCCCTTTGCAGTTTTTTCCGCGAAGGGTGGAGGCGCGATCGATGGCGGGCCGATATTTTCGAAACATTTTCACGGGACTCGCATTAGCGCGTTCGCTGCACACCAGCGGCTCTGCTCAAAGATAGCTCCCACCTGTCCCGCCACGGGCCTCCTGGAAACTCCTCGGCAATATCCGCGCGCCTCCCACGAAGAAATCGTTGCCTCAAGTTCGCCAGGATCGATAACTCCTATTCTATTTATTTCAGCCCGCTATCCATAACTTTGGATAAAGCCTAGCGGTGCCGTTGTATTATTCCATTTGCATCATCGATCATCCAAGATCGGGGAGATAACTGCCCTATAACGCCCTTTTATGTTTTCCCCGATAATGCGTTAAGTCTAGCGGAAAGTTCGACGAGTACTCTCTCTTCTTTGGACGATGATCCGAAGAACTCTCCTGGCATCGTACAGCTCCGCGCCAAGTAGCGTAGACCAACTCGCCTGGCTTCGACGTTTCTAATCCGTCAATCGCAGATCGCATCCTCGTTCCTCGCGTGGGCGTGGCATCGCTATCGCGGTTCATCCCTCTAATCCCGAACTCCGTGCAAAGCGTACGATGCAAAGAATTGACCAGGCCGATAAGCGAAACTCGACGATCCGGAGGAGATCTCTTTGGTTGCGCGCAAATAGCGGCTTTTTCCCGGTAAGCTGAAATTTGCGCGAGCCTTTGGCCGGCGGGGCGGTAAATATTACCAGTGCGTACCCACGAGCGCCCGCGGCCAGGAATACGTAAATTCCAAGCGGCCCGCGTATGCGTGCCTCTGTCGTCGACAAATGAAATCGATCATGCCGTTTTAGACTCTCCACCGACACGCGAATGTCGGCCAACGCGTACCGTGCACGCACCTCTTCCGAAGGCTCCAAAAATCCGCGGGTTCCCTTATCTACGACCAAAGGTGTCTTTGGTCTCTCTTAGAGCGGGAAATAATTAGGGGGCGAGAAAGATCCTTTTATTACGTATTCCTCCGGCTTCTTGAGGACCTTTTCGAATAAAGCACGGTCTAGAAGGGACGATATACGTAAACCTGCCATGCGGAAGTACAATTAGAATCTGGTAACGAGTGTAGTGATTTGTTTCCACGGGCTCCACAGAGCGTTTCCTCATCTTCGCCTCCTGGCGCCAATTTCGAGCCCGACTCGTTCCAAGAACGCGTCGTGGCTGAGAGCTGACTTTGCCAGTGCGGTGTACGTCTCGAGCGATTTTTTAACCATGCTCGATACGTTTATCGAGCAGGCTGCGTAATATTTTGCACCGATAACGAAAACCGATAATGGGATAGTGGTGCAGACGGCAAGGCTGCGATTGGGGAACTTTCATACTCAAAGGTGAAATTGTGTTGGGCGCGCGTACGCGTATATGCGAGCCAATTTCGTGAGCTAAAGAATCGCGAAAAAGAAGGTCTGGCAGGGGTTTGAATATCTCGGTGACTAGAGCGGCCACTTGGCAAGACACGGGTTCGAGACCCGGTCCCGCCCAAAGCCCGATTCTTTTTTCACCGGGCATATAAGTTATACCGTCGTGTTTTCGTACCTCTTATATGAACAGCGTATATATCAGCTTTATAGAGAAAATCCATACCTTTCGAATATAAAATAGTCTCGCGAAATACAGTTTTTTATCGCTAGAATAATTATATCGCTACAACCTCGTTTATCCGGAATCGTGCGATTCGTAGTTTTATTCTTGTACGATGAACTCGATCGGAAATTAATACGATTAATTAGAGAGGCGATTGAAAAATCGCGATCCAGGTAGAGTTTCGTGATTATAAACCGAGACTCTTTCACCGCTCAGGATGGCTTTCGCGACTCGCAAAGCCCGCTTTCCTCCCTGGCGAACCTCCAAAGGCGGATCAATTATTCCCGCTGCCAAGGGACGTGGAATTAATAATCGCACGACAAAATGACGGGGAAAGAACTCGCACCTAACCGTCCCCTAAGTATCGGGTCGTAACATAAATAACTTCCATTCCACGGAGCGCACTAATTTGAATATAACTCTTTTCGACGCGATTTCAAGATGACAGGGCGAAGGAAAAAATCCATCTTCCTTCTCTCCTACAAAGCTTATTTCCTTTAACGATGAGAAAAAAGGAAGCAGCCCCCTTTCTCAACAGTGTCACCTCGAAATGGTGTAAAAAAAAATTAGAAGATCCTCCGCTAAAGAAACATCTCAGAGTTCGCAATGAACGCGTTAAACGGCTGGTCCTGCGCCAAGTGCGATCGATGCCGGAAATTAACACCAGAACTACCAGCCACTTTCCGAGCATATTTACAATACCGCGTACATCTTTAAAAAAAAAGGGGAAGAGTAAAAGGAAATTTCGGTCAATCAAAATGATGATCCAAATACTGCACGAAAGTCATGGAAAATCTCAAAAAATACACCGTTATAAAGTACTACGATTTTTTTAAAGAAACGACTGGTGTGGTAGTTCCAGTGTTAACGAAGGAAAAACGAAAGAGAGTTAAGCGTATTTACGTTACGACCCGACAGCTCGTCCCAATCAGTGCCATTTCGCGGTGCAGCTCGCCTAACGTAGCCCCGTGAAGTTTCGCTTTTGGTCCCAGGGATGCTTGGAGAATCGCGGTTCGTCCGGCAAAGGTGGCTGTTCCCGGGGTAACGGGTACGATTCAGGAGAGCCGCAGTCGCAGCCATCGCGCGGTCATCATGGAACCGAGAACTCGAGGGACGGAGATCTGCTCTCGCACGCGGCCTCGGCGCTGCGCAGATTGCACTTCAAATCCGCTGGCGGCAGTCGCACCTGCAGGACGGTTCCCAAGGTCGTCGTCATGGGCTCGAGCACGGCGTCCGAGACGACGATCAACACCAGCACGGAGAGCGCCAACACGATGCTCACCATGGTAAGCGGATCGCCTCGATTCTCGAGGATTATCAACGCCATTATTACTTCCTTTATTGTATCATAACTTTGATCATTAACGCGTCGTCGACCGGCCACGAGTAAATTCGTGATCGATGCGCTTTTCTTTCGCGGCTATCTTTCGAAATTTAACCCTTTCCAGCCTATCGATGGCACTTGGCATCATCCGTATAATCCGCTTCTGCTAATGGAGTATCTCCAAGTTGCTTTTCTTCTTAATTTTATTTTCTTACGGAAAAATAAGAATTTTGTCTGGAAAGGGTTGAGTAAAGATAAATATGTAAGTCGAGTGATACGCGAGCTAACTCGAACGTCCCGTTGATAAGGAAAACTGTATAGAAATAATCGTAATCGCGCCAGGATTGAAGCGTAGCATGACGTGACGAGTCGTCACGCCCACTGTATTACGGCTAGCGTACGACCTGTTCACGCGTCATATCCACCTGACTGGTTAACCGCGAAACACTTAACCTTCACACTCGTGAAACCTCGTCGCTTTACCAAGCGTATATATCTCTCTTCCCTTCGAGCGGCTCGAGCGCTTTTCTTTAAGTTCGAGCACGGGGCAAAGTTGCCTCGCGTTCCAACGCGCGAACGACTTCGTCGGTGATCGTGGCATTAGAGGAATCCGTAGGACTATAGCGAAACGATAGTCGATTTGGGGTAGGACGCGTGGATGAAACGTTGTTTGGAACTTACCGGGACTTATATACCCACCGTAACTCCGCTTTCTTATATGATATTGGATTTCTCCTCGGACACGAAGTACATCGCTTCTGCCCCTTTTTTCTTTTGTAATTGTTGGAGCGAAGTAAAAATGTTATTGCCCGGAGTCGTTTTCTCGGGATAAAATAACGAGCCGTAGGATTGGGAGTGACAAGGATCGAGAAGTGGCATTGGGTAATTAGATTTTTGGCGGTCCGCGGTGCGAGAGGGACGAGAACTGGGAGTTTGTTCGTTTAACGGCACATTCGCGCGTACGACCATAAACGCCGCTGGGCGCTGCGGAACGCGAATATTATACGCTGTAATACGGTACAGGAATAACATTGAGAATGGCAATAATATTAATTATAATAACATTAATGATAATGGTAATATTTGTTGTAATAATAACGATACTGCCGGTCCATACCGAGGGCAGCGCGCACCATTGGCGAGGCACCCAATGACGTAGAGGCAAACATTGATATTGTTACGCAAAATAATTGTAGCCAGCGACCGAAATTCACGATGCGACCGTGTTAGAATAATCAGACCCTTTGTACTCGGCGTATCCATTTTGACGCAATGCGAGAGACGTATCGACAATGTCGGGCCAAAGCGAGAGAGAGAGAGAGAGAGAGAGAGAGCCGCCTATCGAAACCAACTGCGTATAAACCGACGTTTCGTAAGTTACCCCGCAGCACAGAGTCCCTAAACGTCCAACGAAAATACAGCCGACCCACTGCCGCGCCATATTCTGTCGATTTCCTACGTACCAACTTGGAGCCCAAAGTTTTTCCCCAGACTTCATAGAAACTCGGTATATCGCAACTTTGATCCGGAGCTATATAAGTACTACGCCAAGTATTCGCCGTCTCGTGTGCCATATTTTAAGAAAAATCCTCCGCGGAAGACCTACAAGCTCTTACAATTTCTAGCTCACTTTCGATTCATGGTATTCAATGCACCGCGATATCGCCGCTACCAAAGGCCAGTTCCTTTAATGCCCTACACGACGCTCCATTGTCGTATTGTTTTCACGACGGAACGAGAAAACGAGATTTGGTCTTCCTTAAACAGTACGAACTCATAAAAAGAACTCCAAAATGATAAAAATAAAATAAAAATCCAGAATTCATAAAGAAGATTGATTAAAAAAATTAAAATCTGGGAGATCGATATAAAGATTAGATTATTAATGAAAGATAAAGAAATTGGAAAATCGATCAAAAAAACAGCTCGCTAATGAAATCGCTAATTAAAGCGGATATCCGCGCATAATTCCCCTTCGGCTCTTATCCAAGCCATCGCCAATCGACGTTCGCATCCGCCACCAGGTGACGACGACCGACGGGGAGCAGCCGGACGACAGCTTCGACTTAGTAGACGTTCCATCGGAAATGTCGCCGCCTCCCCCCGCATCCAATACCAACACGGACCCCGTCCTTCCAACTCCAGCACCGCCCGCGCCTTCGCCACCGCCTTTACCTCCTCCGCCGCCACCTCCGCCGCCTCCGCCTCCGATATCCACCCTCGACCCAGAGGACGACCAGCAGCAGCGCCAGCACTCGAGGAGGTCGCACCTGGAGAACAATCCTAAGGGCTCCTCGGCCGTCCAACAATCCGCCACCACTGCCCACGACGTTCACCAGCCGAATTCAGGCATTGCCTTGGACGGCACCACGGCCGTGCCTCCGACACCCGCCGTGGGCGTCCACCAGGAGACGAGGTTCAGTTTCGTCAGCGGGAGAACACCGCCCCTGCCGGATCTCAGGGCCACGGATTTTTTCAGGTGAGTCTTGGAATCGTTGGCTTTTGCCTCTTGCCATCTTGCCCGCAATATCATATATCCTCCGCTTTATCAACACTGGAACTACCTAACTAGTCAGAATGACTGGTCGGTCGTTTTTTTAAAAAATCGTAGTACTTTATAGGGATGTATTTTTTGAGATTTTCCATGATTTTCATGCGGTATTTGGATCGTCATTTTGATTTACTAAAATTTCCTTCTACTCTTCCCTTTTTTTGTTTTTTTAAGCTTTACGTGGTCTTCTAAATGTGCTCAGAGTGTGGCTGGTAGTTCTAGTGTTAAAAGAGCTTCGGCTTGTAGCGCAAAGAAAACCTTGCAGAACTTCTGGTTCTTGTCGGCAAACAATTGAACCGACCTAGGTTTGCAAGCAAGGAATACTTCCTAGGCAACCCGATAGACGAGATCCAGTTAGGATAACGTCCACGATACAAAAACGCGGGGTTTCTTAACTTATTCTCTCTCCCGCCGCTTTACGCCTCCGCCAAGGAAAATCGTTTTTCCTCGACGGCGGATAAACCTCCTCTCCCCCTCGATCTCCCTGAGCCAAGTCTCCTCTGACGCAGCACCCCAGTAAGGGGCTCCGTGGACGCCGGGCAACCGGAGCCGAACCAATTCGACGCGAAGCTGGCGCTGGTCCTCGCCAAGGAGAAGGAGAACGTGAAGCCCTCGAAGCAGCAGGTCTCGAACGAGCGACAGAAGAACGCGGAGTCGTGCAAACACGGGTCGAAACGGCCGAACGTGAACGTCACCACGAACCCTTTGGACATATCGCTGATGGCCGGCCACCCCTGCGGCGCGCCCTCCTGCAATTCTCAGGGCAACGCCGGTACCAAGGCCAGAACAAGATCCGCGGGTGAGTAAAGGCCTTTGCCTCGACCTGCCGATCGATTCTCGCGCGGACGGTTCCCGAGGAGGGACTCTCCGTCTCCACGTAGTTCCGGTACTTTTAGCCACTCCCACCCTCCACCCTCCAACCCCCGCACATAACGTCCGATTCGCGATACGTCGGCAGAGTCGGTCGGATCTTCCGGTTCGGGAGAATTCGCTGGGGCTGCACTTACGATCGGTGAACGTCGCTCGAGAAGATCGTGAGAAGGGACGATATTGCTTGTAATATAAATAAAACCCTAGTGTTACTTGTAAATAAAACCTTAGTTTTACAAGGCGGTTCCTGTAGATTCTGATCGTAGACAATTTGCCGAAGGATTAACCTCGATGCATTGGATTAGAATCGATGATCGCAGGCGAGAGTTTTATCCCAGATTTAATGTTATCGATCACCGAGCAGGCGTCGTGCGATTATTTACGCGCGTCGTTCAGCGCTTGAATTAACCGAGGAACTACGGAGGGTTGTTGAGATACGCGATCGGTGGATCCTGCCCGTTACTTTCGAGCCCCGACTCTTTCGCCCCCGGCCTCTTTATTTCTTTCTTTCATCATCCCCTACGCGCGGGCGTTCGCCGCTGAAAATGGCAGGGACTTAACTCTTTCGTCCGTTCCGCGAGCAAAGGGGAATTACGAACGTTCCGCCGTGCGGCTCGACGGGGATAATCGACCTGTGCACTCGCATTTTTGCGCCCTGACCCGGAATCGAGTTCGTCTCGCGCATTCTTCCTGCGCCGTTGCGCGATAAAGGGAACGAAATAAACAAGTTATCGCGGCCGTGCCGGCTTTCAGCACGGTTAATAATGCCAATGGCGGCTCTCCTCGTTCGAGTTGCCCAACGAGCGGAGTTCCAACGTCCCTCGATTGATCGCCGAGCGGAGAAAGAGAAAAGGAAGAAAAAAAAAGAAAGAAAAGGGGAAAAGAAACGAGAGCAGAAGAGGGCCCTCCCCAAGGCGGCGGCACGGAAATTGAATTTAGCCACTGAAATCGGTTAAACCGCGGGGGAAATAACCTGGCGCGGATTTTAAACTCTATCCGGCAATTGGCTGCATTGTTGTTTAATCCGTCGGCCTAGCTTGGATGCGGCGCGCTATCGCGCCGAATGACATTTCGAGTCGGCTAAAAATAAAACCGCCGACCGGCCCAAGTGTCGGCCGGCCGCGGAGCAAAATCGCGCAAATCCCTTTTTTCATTATCCGGCTAGGGGGGATTTGGAAAGAGGGGGGGAGGCGGATTTCGATCCAGCGCGGGATCTTCGCTCTCGAGCATCGGCAATTTCGCGATTCTTGTCCGTCTTCAATTTCGTTGTTTCTTCCGGACAAATTCTTCGATCCGCGTCCCACCAGCGCAGCTTTGCCTCGCGTGGGCGCATCTGCGCGAACGATCGTAACGCGGGTCCAAGAGCGCGGAAAGGGCGGCCCTGCGAGGCTCGTTCGAAAAGTATTAATCGGCGCGAACGTGGGAGGGCAGAGGCGGTTGATCAGGCCGTAGGTAGGTGGACAGGTGGATAAATAAGAGGATGGGAGGAAGGGAGGGATGGGGAGTGACGAAGGAGTCGAAATATGGACGTCGCCTCTAAGAAAATGAATTGATGTTCTTTTCTTTCAGAATCTCATCCCCTCGTTTCAGCCATTCATTCATGGATCAGGCTCTTTTTCCCGTTTTGCGCAATAGGTATACTCTCTGACGTGGGCAAATCTTACGTTGCTACCAAAGGGAAGATTGCCGAAAATTGCAAATGCGCGGACGCGTAAAGTCCGGCCCTCGTTTAGCTTTCGGGGATCTCTTTTGGTAGTATTACGAATAGTACACGAAACAAGTGATATGCAAATGCGCTTCAGCTTTTTGTCTCTGTTTATCTACGTTCTCACCGTCTTCCCTCCTCCGTCCCACAATTTCCGGCGCTGCGTAATACTTAATACCGTCGCAACACACTGTCGGACCCTTTGTCCACCAAGTGCGTATCCTCCATCGGCCTCCTCTCCGACAGAGCCGCCTCGCGAGTCGAATGCTCTCGTCGAAATAAACCCCTAACCCTCTAAACTTTACGTACCCCTCTGTCTCGTTTCTTTTTTTCCTCTTGTCTTTATAATTCGCCTAACGCAACCCCTCCAGCTTTCCCCGATGTAACCAGAGCGTCTCTGTACGATCCTATTTTCGATCGTCCATTCGTTGAAGCAACATTTACGAAATCCGCGTAAAACATTCGCGAGGATCTACAGACTTACAACGGGGACAGCGGGGAGTAATATGTTTTATAATTCGAAAATGGTTGTCTCTCGACGGAGAAGCGAGAGTTTGGTAAATATGTCCGTCAGTATTGCAAGCACCTGTAGAACCTGCCTCGACTCGGAGCATTCGGCTTTACGAGGTTGCCAGCGAGCTCACCGGTGCGTATTACTCGTTTGTGTCGCAGTGTCGTTTATGTTAAAATCGCTGGAGAGCTGTACGCCACGCACGGCCTCTCCAAGACCTTTGCTCGTGGATATTCCCTCGTAATACGGACCTCGGGCGCGGCTTAACGTCCTTACCCTCGAGAACAAAGGATATTCACGGCGTAGTCGCGGACTTTGATATTAAGAATTCCTCGCGGGAATTTCGCTTCTGATCGGCGGAGAGTATGAGAAAAGTATTCGGTTATAACTTTGCTCCCGCCGTTTTTTCCCCGAAATTCGAGGCTTTGTTGCGAGGAAACCGGTTGTACCTTTTTACGATTCCACGGCTATTCGTCGATACAGTAATCTATAAAGAAACGGTGGAAGCGAAGTTGCGCAGCTAATATTTGTAAGAACGGACTCGCTAGTTTGCCACTTTCCGTATCGTGGACGGTCTTCCGAAGCAGGTTCGATCGTCGTATTATTTTTCATTAATTCCGAATGGCCCGCGGTACCGTCGGTCGATCCGATGAAAAGCCATTACTCACGCCTCGGAGTGAATACGCATTGTTAGAAACGAGCAACGTACACACCGGATGCGCGGAATAATTAAATCTACGCTGCTTTAGTTTTGCGCGCTTGTCCCCATTCATTTTTGTTACGAGCATCCGTCCCAATTAATTTGTCAAAGCGACAAGGAGAAGGCGAAGGCAAAACCCTATCAACGGGCTTGTTATTTCGGGCAAAGCAAACCCATGCGACCTATTTTCCGTTTGAAAAACGTACGTATCGGAGCCTCCGGATTAAAGTCGGCAACGCGTTAAGTGCAAAGTGCAATTTGCAGTTTATCCTTTCCTGGGATCGCGTCTCGTAGAAAAAAAAGACACTGCAAATTAATTACTACGCCCTGGCGCGGTGCCAATGCCAATCGATACTCACGCACGTCTCCAATTAGCTGTCAACCTTGTTTCGCGCACGCAGTCGGGAGCGCTTATTTTTTTTCCCCGACGAGTCGCCGATACGAACCAAATCACGAAGGAACAAACTCGCGTAACGTATCCGCCAAAGGTCCCTCCAACGCTAAACCTACTGGATCTGTCTAAACGATCGCTCGTCGTTTGTTTAAAAATTTATAGCACTTTGAGATGCTATTTCCTAATATTTTACATATCGTTATAGCGTATACATGGATATATTAATCTATCAACGTCTCTCCTTTGCGCTCCTTTTCCTTAAAATTAAAACTATCGAGTCAGTCAAAACGTCAAAATTCCTCCCCTCTTCTTTCAAGAAACGAAGGCGCTCCTCGAAATACGCCTCAAAAGTGGTCGGTAGTTCTAGCATTAAGGATACATTCCGTACACCCAAATACGTCTGAAAAGCGACCGGTAGGTTCAGCGTCAACCTTGCGCCAAACATCCAAGATCCTCTCTCCGAAAGGTCCGCGCTCGCGTTACCGTGGTACGCGAGCAACATTGAAAATCAAGGACGGCGAAACGAGATTGAAAATCAGTGTTCCGGGGCGTGTACACCGCGTATGAATCGCTCGTGAACGCGCATCCCGGCTCGTACTTCCGCAGATCGAATCGGAAAACGATATTACCCGTCGTCGAGTGGCCCTTCACACCTCGCACAACGTGTCCTCTCTCTCTATCTCTCTCTCTCTCTCTCTCTCTATTTATCTCTCTCTCTCTCTCTCTCTCTCTCTCTCTCTCTCTCTCTCTCTCTCTCTCTCTCTCTCTCTCTCTCTTTCTCTCTCGGTTTGCCGGCAAAATTCCAAACGAACAGAATGACCATCCCGACTCCCTCGCCTGTCCCTGGGAACGCATGCCTCGTTATCACCACTCATTTACGCGCTTACCTCCTACGCTGAAGCTTATGTTCGCAATATGAGTGACCGGGGGTGGTAGCGTAATCAACGGCAATACGGGGGGCCAGAGCCGTGCTTTGCTCCCGGCGAGCTTCGATCCGCCACAGCCTTGCCGCAGCTACGCTACCGCCAGAGCCCGTTACGAAAGTCGAACGGAGGAACGAGCTCGCGATTCCATCCACGAGGAACGCGCTCTCCGGTCCTCCAGCGCGCGGTTCCGCGGAATTGCCGGCCCAACGATCAGCCAGTTTTTCCCTCCTGGCGGTGGCGCACCGGGAAGAGCGCCCCGCGCTTCGTTCTCCCGCGAGGTAAAGGCCGCGGGGAACACCTCCGTGGCCCGGTGAGAATCGCCTTGTTTAACTACGCGAGTGCAGCGGTAATTGCTCGTGCGCAGCGCGCTGGATGCGGATCGGATAAAAAAATTGGAGGAAAATCGATGGCGCGGCGCAATCGTATTCAAAGGCGTATTCGGCGAGGCGAAGGGGAGCGCGAACGGCCCGTCGTCGGACTTAGCCGAGTTAACAGCCGCGGCGAGGACGAGCGATGAGTAAGGAACGATTTGTGGGGTATAATCGGCCGATCGATTTCCCCGCAGTCGTGTGTCATAACTTTCCTCCATCGGTCATACCGTACAACGATCGTCTGCATTATTGAACATTCATTGCCCCTGCTCTCCTTCTCCCCTCTTCCCGGGAGGCTCCTCTCTCGCTCTTACGAGAAGATTCGCGCGCCCTTGCTTCGTTATTGGAATTGGGCGGGTTGCGGGGTCGAAGATCAACCCCTTGGATGCTTCGAAACCGTGCACGGTTCGCGAGAACGATCGAAGATGGCCGCGTTCAAGCGCTGGTTTTTTTTTCGAAGAAAGAGACTTTCCTCGAAACGGGGCATTTGTAACTTCTCAACACTTGGCACGCGGGTATATTTCGCGGCGGACTTGTGCGCGCAGCGGGTGTTTTTTTCGTGCATCTCCCGGGACTTTAATCGTTCGGTAAAGTCGCGATAAATCGAAACCTATCTTGTTTTCCTCGACGAAACTTTTGGGAGGAAACGATACGAAGCGTTGCCTAGCAACGCAAACATCATACATACAACGACCATGGTATTTATACGATGCTCGCTCTCCAGCGTAAATCCACTAAATACGTATTTTTACGTGACCCACGCTTCAGTAACAGACCGCGGGAAACGTAAAAGTACGTTGTCCGCGTGCAATGTGTTAACAAGTTCATTTTTAATTACGATTTGGAAACGAGTAACATCGCGGAATGTAATATGACGTTGTAATACGCCATTTTGTGGAGAGCGACGGTGGTCTCCGGTAGTAACGAAAGGGTTAAAGTCATTATGGCGGGGCGAATAGAAAAGCTGCGTCGTTTGTCATAGAGGCCAGAGTTCCGGTCTACGTTCTTTTACGCCCGGTCTCCTCGTCCCGTTTAGTCCATTTCGCTTCGTTACGCTCCACTTTCCTTGCCGTATTTTAGATTCCGCGCCGCGATAACGATACGGACCTACCTGGAAATGGGTTGCGCGAATGCTTTCTTTTGCCTATCGCGATCCCAAGATTTGCATCACCCGTAAAATGCCCTCCTTTGCGAGGCAGGGCCGCGCGCGAGCTGGGATTCATCGGGCCGCGGTTGGATATCCGCCGATAACGCTCTGGCAGAAGGCGCCTTTATTCGTATATAGCCCTGGAAAAAATCCTCTCTCGACTTCCCTCAGGACTGCTAATAACATCGCTGGTCGAAGCTGCGCGAACGGAATAAATTCTCGAGCTATGCTCGAATTCGAAATCTTACAAAAATCCCTTCCACGCTTTACCATATACCTTCGAACACAACTTCAACGTAAATCGTCTTAAATTAAACTCAACACCGATAAAAAACCATCGGTCACTACATATTCAACAAACCTATTGGCGATTACACTAAAGCGCATAATACTTTCGATAAATAAACACTATATAAAATCTTATATCGCGTCAGTATAACAACTATCATGGTATAGTGGACAGAAGCTCCGACTGCCACGCGGGAGACTCGAGTTCGAATCCCGCCCATCGCCTCTACTTTTTTCCACGCGATGCGTATACCGTAGCGCTCCGTTATCTCTCAAAACCCACTTTAAACCGTAGATCCTAGAAACGATCTTAGCAATCGGCACCGAAAATGAACGAAAAAAAAAATAAAAAGTTCGAAGGCGTTAGTCCTTTGGATCGCCGGCAATTCCGCAGGAGCATCGCGCGCGAAACCGTCTATCGCTTGGCGTCTCGCTAAAGACTCTCTGGCATCGTACGTTGTACCGTTCTACCGCGACTGCACGGCACGTAAGGGGGGCGGGGGGGATGGTTGGGCCGAGGGTGGCCAGCAGTAATGACCGCTTTGCCGCAATTCCATTATCGAATGGCCGCCGCGGACGGCGCAGCCGACGGGAACCGGAGTCGAGGGGAAGCGAGGACGGAGCCGCAGGAAGGAAGATAAGGGGATGTGCCGAGGAAGGAGGAGACGCCGAGGAGAGAGCGTAATGGATGAGAGAGGCCCTGCGATCCGTGGTGGCGCGAGAAGGAAGGAAGGGCGGACGAGAAGGGGGCGAGGAGAGTAAAGGCCGGGGCGGCGCGCCATTAATGAGGGAGGAGAGGAAGGATGAAAGAGTAGATGGACGGACGATGAATGGGCGGAAGGAAAGGATCGTAGGTAAACGGAAGGTGCGGTACTCGGTTCTCTCGGTGCTCTCTCTCTCGATACGATCGAAGGAGGGCCGCCTCCTCGATGCGATTCTCTCGGTACTCGGTGCTCGGGGGTCTTTTAACGAACCGGCGAGGAAGGAGTTGTGTTGGCGGCGGTAGGCCGGCCTCGCTGAGCGAAAGTAACGGGTGCTCGCTTTCTAATACCGTAAAGGAGGAAGCGCGGGGGGAAGCAAGAGGACGACGCAAGCTACGATCGTGGTGCAGCAGCCCTCGCTGTCCCTGGACGCGCCCGCGGCTACCATCCTTCTGCATCCCGACGCGGATGCCAGGCGCCGGGAGGAAAACATGAGACAGCTGCTGGACGTGGCGAATACTCTCACCCTGCAGGAAATACACGACTTCGAGATGAGGTTCGTGCGCCGTACTCTTTCGCGAGATGCTTCGTGCTCGGAGCGAAGGATACCATCGGGACCCTTTTAGAGCCCAAAAAAAAACCTTCCTTACACCGTGGTAAATTAACAAAGTTCAAGCTTTCTCGTAGATACGTTATCGTCTGATATTACGCGCACATGGTGCTGATAATAGCATCTGTTGGGAAACAGCGAGAATTTATGCAAGATCCCGATATTACCGCCGCTCTGATCTCGCGAGGCTTCGTCGAGAGTTGGTCGTGTTTTCTACGTATTTGGGTATTAAGCCGTGGGTCTGAATCTGTTGGACAGATACGGAAGCCCGCACCACAGTCGGTCGCAGTCGGTGAAAACGCCCGGAAGCCGATCGTCCGGCCGACCGAATTACCTATGTCTTCCGCAGCAGAGATCGAGGGTGGCCAGCATGCCTAACACGGGGGTGGAGGAGGAGTATTACAGGCTGAGGCACTTCAGCATAACCGGAAAGGGTGTGGTGAATAGAGGGGACTCCCTCAAAAGTCGCAGATCACGGTCCAATAATAGCGTCGCGTCCAGCAACTCGAGGTAAGTTCCTCATGATCACGGAAATTGTCAACTCTGTTATCTCGTTCTATTGAAATACTCAACTGACCCCGTCGTCATATTCGAGGGTCAAAAAAGTACTGTCAGATTTTTTCACTGATACCCTTCGTCTTACGCAAGAACGCTGACCTTGTGGAACGTCCGCCAAACTTGGCATTCGAGCTGGTAAATATTCCTTGCTTTCTGTAACCTCGATGCCTAAACCGATGTAAAGCCGAGAAGGTTCTGAGAGAGAGAGAGAGAGAGGGAGAGAAAGAGAAAAAAAAAAAAGAAACGAGAGCGATGTACGAAGGACGATAGTGGAGCGTATTGAGGATGTTAGATGGAGTTTCTTTGGTGTTTCCATAATTATTCTTCTCACGCTTAGAATAAACGCTCACAGCGGCTGGTTCGCCTTTTGAATACGTGCCTGAATGCGCGTTACGCTCGATCGTTCGGCGGTTTCAAAGTTTCGACCATAATTACGATTTGCTTCCAGCTTCGCGCTATACGCCGTCAAAGCACTTCAATTTCCCTTAACGAGCAATACATATGTATGTACATATACGCACACGATGGATTATCGAATGTAAACGAAATGAACGCAGAGGCTCGACGACACTTCGCGGCGAGACACGCCCGCAGTGTCTCTTTGGACGATTACTCTATATCGAACGCGTTAGTTTACGTATGGCGTTGAGGTGACGTAGACACACGTGTTGGACCTTAGAGTGTTGTTCGCACCAGCGTAAATTGTGTCGTCTTTGTCGCTGATTCATTCGGCCAGAAGGGTCTGGGACCCCCGATAATGTTGCACGTACATCAGAGACAACGCGTGTCTCGTTAACGCCCAATCAATTTTTCATGCCTTTCAACATGCCTTCCCGACACCGAGGTCTTCTTTTCTTTTTTAATCGATCCCTCTCACATCCACCGTAAACAAGGAACCTTGCCCACGATCGTTTCCCCGAAGCCCGCGACTTTTGCAAAGTTGCTCCTAAGCCGAGAGGTAAATGCATCCCGCATCGTGCTTAAACTACATGCACGATACTACTGCACACAACGCGCAGTCGCTAATGGCGTTCCGTGCACCACGGAGGCAAGTTTGACGGGCTTACGAGTCCCGTCAGACGCACGCCGAGTGCGCTCGTAACCAAACCTATCGGGGCTTTGTTTGTTTCACAGCCCGTTATTTATTTCGGTACGATCCCCAATGTTCTCTCGCCGATCCATCACCACCGGTATCTATGTTACGATCCCGTTATCTTGAACACGACGGGCATCGGCCAGTTGCATAAACGTACTGTACAGTTACGAGGCTCCTCGTTTTTCACGTCTCTCTTTTTTCCCCTCAGCAACGCTAGATTGACGGCGAGAAAAAAAAATAGAGGCTTCGCGAAAGAGAGTTGACGATGTAAAAGGAACGTAGCGCATCGCGAAAGCACGAGGAAAAGACTCGAGACGTAGACGCGTCGAGGATCGTGCTCAACGAGAAAGACTCCGTCCAATGTAGCGAGTGCGTCCAAAGTTCTTATCCCCTTTCACACGAAGGCTTACGTTCGAAATCCACTCCATCCACGTTTCTCACGGCCCAGTCCCCGGTTGCACCTGCAGGCTTCCTCCGGCCGTTGCGACGCCGTTCAACTTTTCGTATTTCTCTTTTGGCCGATGCACAGCACGGAACACTTGACAGCCTCCTATCCAGGATCGGCGAGGAACTCGGCCGCGGGCTCCTTGGCCAGCTCCCGGGAGAGCAGCGCTTCCCAAGGGCCAGCGCCGTACCGCGTGCTGATGCTCGGCGCTCCAGCCGTGGGCAAGAGCTCCCTCGTCTCCCAGTTCATGACCTCGGAGTACCTCCACGCCTACGACACCTCCATCGGTGAGTTAACCTGCGCCCAACCCTTGGCCGATCGCCAAATACGGGGTTAACGATCCCTCCCTAACCGTCAGAGCGACGATGTCCCTCGTAATTCGACGGACCAGTTGCATGGGCAAGGATTAATTCAGGGGCCGACTGCGGAGCTATTTGGCCCAGCATCGCGCTCGGTAAATCTGCTCGATGATTTCCGGGATCGAGATTACGCGGGGTAATACTTGGATCGAGGTGATATTTTTGTAATGTCACTTCTTAGGATGTTGGTCCGCTAATATTAGACATCGTTACTCCTAACCGTTAGAAATTATCTATACCTCGAAAGAACTGGTCCTCGCGAGTAGCGGTTAATCGTGCTGGCCAGTTTTTTCAAGTAAGTCCGCTAATATTCGACGGTCGCTAAGATCCAAGAGCCAAGCGAGAAAAGCCTTTCTCCTTGGATTCTCATCGAGGTAAGTGTACGAGGCCATTCGCGTTTTGATTGCAGACGACGAGTCCGGAGAAAAGACGGTGAGCGTGCTCCTCGCGGGGGAGGAATCGGAATTGACCTTCATCGACCACTCTTGCGCGGACATGACGGTGAGTAGACGCGGCGCTATCGATGCCCAGGCAGGAGTTGCTCGCTTCCTGCGACGCGCTCGCAGAGGGACAGGGTAATGGCATTAACGGGGGCCTGGGGCGCGCTTTTGTAGCCGCCGAATTAAATTAAAATCCATTTACCGCCGGACTGCATCGACGGCGCGACGTTTGTTCCGTGCCGCGTCGAACGTCCCGTAGGACGAAATAAGGGACGTCCCTTTAGGAGCGAATGGGGGACGCGCTGTGGGGGAAAATAGAAGTACGCGCAATCAGAAGGCCGCGTTGGCGAGCCTGGAGTGGAGGGCCGAGGAAAAGCGATCGAGAGTAAACGGATAGGTCATCGGCACGCCTCGTCGGACGATAGCTATCGAATTTACCCTTCGAGCAACGCTAGATTTACGGCACCCGTCGAATTGGCGGACTTCGAGAAGCGGTAACGAAGGCAGTATTAATTCCAGCCGGTTTGTCGTGTAAATCAATAATCCGGTTGGAAAAATAACGAAACGTATACGAGCGTATTTATTTCCATCCAGACCTTGTGAATTTAAAGATGTACACGGAGTACTTTTAAGAAACGCGGTTAATCGACGGACAAGCTGATTTTATAAATACTCCTAATATTATACATTCGGTTCTTCCGATTTTCGATCGGATTTATATTTCGTACGTTTAGACATATTTACTCCTATCAGTTTTTTCACACGTTTAATTTGTCTTCAAGGACGACGCGTATTTTATACGATACATATAAATAATGCGTCGCAAATCCAGCGTTAAGAGATACGCCCTGACGTACACGATTCCACGAGCAAAGGCGAGTATCGAACTTTCGAGCAGCCGGATCGTACGTCGAAGCCCCGTCAGCCGTCAAATTCGCGAACTCGTCGAGCACCCTTCGCACTTCTGACACGCGTTCCGTACCGTACGCCGGGAACTTGTGCATCGTGTTCGAGACATGACCTTTCTCGAGAGCAGAACAAGCTCTCGAAACGAGCGAGCTTGGCGTGCCCACGCCTCCGGTTATTCCGAACTTGTCCCGAGGCGTTACATTCCCCGAGTGAGAAGTGGCTAACACGTTCTACACGGACAAACTTTTCGACTGAGCGCCCCATCGTTTTTTTGCGCGTCGAGGAGACTCCTGCTCCTTTTTCTCCTTCTTTTTTTTTCCTCATCGAGGAAGAAGGGATCCCGTATTCGAGAGGGAGGGCTCGAGGGATACCCGCAACGAAGGAACGCCTCGACAGTGCGGTAGCACCTGTTGTCCGAGGTTTTGAGCGTGCAGGAGATTCGGCCGTGCCGCGAGAAACGAGCCGTTAAACACGTTAATTTCCGCAACGAGGCTGTAACAGCTTACGGGACCTCCCTGCGCCCTAACCCCGTTGAGGAACACGCGACTCGTTCTGGTACACGCGACGATAGGCGATAGCTGAATTACTCGAGAGCCGGGCCGATAGTTCTTAACGATAGCCCTAAACATCCTTATCGGCATGGGCGGACCCGGCGAAATGCATAACGAGCTGTTGCCCCCGTTACCGATACCCTTAAGTCCATAAAGAATTCCCGGATCTCGCCACGCGAACGACCGATTCGTGTACTTCCCGCCTTTTTTATGTTTCCCCAGCGGCGTTTCTGTCGGCACGAAGGCCGACGTACGGATGGAATAATTTGTGCTTCCCGGAATTCAGGGATGAATATATATTCCCCAACACACGCGCGCCTACTTCCGATATTTCCGCTAATTTCCGATCCAATACGAGGAGCGCGTTATGGAAGCTCTGTGCGCGATAAAAAGCGCTCGAGAATCGCATTGTACCTTGAATAATTCACGTGCTCGAGTATAACGGAGCTCGATACGCCGGGAGTATGAATTTTTTTTTCACCGCATCTATATTCAATAGCGAGCACATACGCGCCTTTCGCTCCAGCGTTTCCGCTAATTCCAGGTCCAATGCAAACAGCGCGGTAATATCGGCGGTTTACAAAATACGGAGCCGCGGGAATCGCATTGTACCTCGGCTAATTGACACGATCGAATATAGAGTTTCGTACGTCACTATAGTCCTCGAACGCGCGGTTACGGCCGAAAATAGACGAGTGCAGGGGCAAGACGAGGTGTTGCGGGAAGAAAAGTTCGGGTGCCAGTATTTCAGTGGTGTAGCAAATGGAAGCTCGGACTTGGGAGCTAGGGTGGTGCAGTGGATCTTCAGCTCGGTCTTCCACGCGAGAGAACCAGGTTCAAATTCCACTCATCACCTCTGATCTTTCCACGCGATACGTACACCCTAGCTGTGGTTATTCGAAACCCACCTTAAACACTGGATCCTAGGCCGCGAAGCAGCTTAGAGGTCGATGCCGAAAATGACTTTAAAAAAGGAAGGAGAAACTTTCGACGAGTGTCGGTAGACTTTAGCTGCCGACGGCGATGACGCTCGTGGTCGCACCCGTGTATTTGCGTCTGCCGAGTAAGGGTAAAAGAAAGGACTTGCGAAAGCAACGAAGCGTTCGCAGCCAGTAACCAGGCATGTTCGAGGCATTCACGAGCACCGAGCCATGATGCCTGCCCGACCGTAAAACGATCAATCCCCGTATATTCGATATCGCGGGCACACGCCGACTTGGTTAGCCTTCGGGGCGATTCTTGCGTAACGAGCAGCGGGGATTCGCTCTCCTCTCCTCTCTTCCCACGACCGAAAGTTCGGTACTCCGGGGACAGAGTCGGGATCCAAAACCGATAGGGGCTCTCGGACTTTTGCGCGCCGGATCCCAGTCTGGAGTTTGCCTTAACTCTGCTGCGGATGACATTGATCGTATAATACGAGGTAGGAGGTCTATTCAAAAAATTAGCGGAATTTTATGTCTTTTGAAACGATTTTATTTATTCGTTTATATTACCGTTATCCGCTTCGAAATTGATGTCCGTTGGATGCGATACGGTTATTTCGGAAGCCTCTTCCAATCCCCGAAACTCTTCTGGAACTCGATCTTTGGGATGGCTGTGCGCTTTTAATCCCATCTATGCTCGCGAAACTTTAAGGTTTGCCCGCAATCCTTTAAGATTCTCTATTTTTGGGAAGGGAGTCGCGACACGCGAAGCCATATCTGGGGAATATCGAGGCCGGGGCGTCGTTACGGTGTTGTTTTCTTTCGCTTTTTCCACGTTTTCATCGGTCGTCCGTGCGATAGGGCGACCAGGGCGCGCGTCATCTTCAACGTATTCACGGCCTAATAATCGCCGATACTACCAAAATACACGTAACCTTTCTGACAGCCGACAATAGACCAAACGTCCGATACGTCTAACGATGTACGGATACTTTTCATGCACGTCCATTAACACGATGAAAAAATCGCTCAAAGCGAACTAATACGTCCTGCGAAATTACGAAATTCCCTTTCTTCTCTTTTCCTATCTTTTCAACACGCCCCGTATAACCAACGATCGATATAACGCAAAATATGTAAATATATTAGGCGTGCAACTTTACTTTCGTCGTAATTTTCCAAAATTCCAAGCATCGTCGTAAAAAACCGATTGTACATTTCCGATTCAAAGTCTCGTCCATCGTTGGCCACAAGTTTTTCCCATCTTCCGAACAGCGTCCGCGTCTCGCAGTGGAAAAACCATTACTTACCGCTCAACTCCTCCAGGAGGGAACTCCGTAAGCAAAGTTGCACGGCCAATATCGATGGAAAAGTTCCGCGGATTTTCAAAGTCGGCGCGGCAGAAGGAGCGGCTATTTTGACGCGAGGCCTTTTCTGCCGATTTCCAGCCGGAAAATTGCATAGCCACGTACGAGCCGCACGCTTACTGCGTCGTCTACTCGACGACCGATCGGGCGTCCGTGAGAGTCGCGGAAGAGGTGCTTCAGACGCTCTGGCGTAGCGACCACGTATCCGCCAGGGCGGTCATTCTCGTTGGGAACAAGGTCGACCTCGTTCGCAGTCGGCTGGTATCGACCGAAGGTAAAATCGAACCTTTCCTTCTTCAGCGCCCCCTCCCCCCAACCCCCTCTTTCGCTGGCTCTCGAGCGTGTAACGCAAGGTGGAATCTCATTACAAGCGACTTTCCCGAGGGCCGTACGAATTTGATTACCGCGCCCAAATTCTTGCAACGAGATAACGCGATTAAGCCCAGCCTCTGTACTTCGAGGAAATCGTCGGGGAATAGTTGTTTGGATGGTTGGGTTCGACGAGGGATTTAAGAGTATTCGAAAATCCGCTCGCAGCCTCCGCGCACGCAATTCCAAGAGGATCGAGCGTAGCTTTGATCGAGAGGAGGATTCGAGCGGAGGCTAGATTCGGTTATCCTTTATCTCGGATCATCCCGCGACTACTTTATTTATACCGTCGCGTCCATCGTTCTCTCCTCTTCCTCCCTCGCTCATTGTTCCAGCGAATCCCAAATTCCAGCCCTCCTTACCCAGCTCGTGAAAGGGAGATGGTATCTGTCGCTTGTCCGTTATAGAGGGCAAATCCATGGCAACGTCCTACGACTGCAAGTTCATCGAGACGTCGGTGGGCATAAATCACAACGTGGACGAGCTGCTCGTCGGGCTGCTGACGCAAATCCGGCTCAAGCTGGAGAATCCCGAGAGGACCAGGGACCTGTTTCGCAAGAGGTCGCGCAAGAATCGCAGCAAGTCCCCGCTGGGCTCCTGCTCCGAGAACAACTCGCCGAAGAAGTATCGGGGCAGCCGCACCAGCACCAGCTTGAAGGTACGAAATCTCTTGGGTAAGGTCTGGGCGAGGGACAGCAAGTCGAAGAGCTGCGAGAACTTGCACGTGCTGTAAAAGAGGGCCGATGCTTCGCGAGCGAACCTCGCCCAGGAGCCTGGCGATTCGGCGGCCGCCGCCGATCGGATGCCGTGCCGCGGAGCGTCGAGGATTCGACGATTCTCCGGCGGGCTCTCCTCCTCTGCCGCCAAGATTCGCGGAGCAAAGTCGAGCCGCCCGGGAGGCGAGTTCGAGAACGGGCGGTTCGATCGAGGGGGATGAAATCGAAGGGGAGAGAAGAACTCCGAGCCGCGCCGAGGCGGCGAGGAGAGACCCGCGTGACTTTGTACCGCCGTCAACTTTGTCAGCCTTGTAACGCGAGACGCGCGATCGTAGCCGGGGAGTTGCTCCGAGCGTCGGGAATAATCAAAGGCGCGGGAATACGCGCGGTACGTGTCGGTCGACCCACGAGGGAGATCCTTGGGTAAACCGATCGTACAGCCGGCAGTCGACGTCCCGAATGGGTTCGAAGGTGCTCGACCATCGTTACCCCCTAAGCTATACGCTCGAAGTACGTCGTTTTGTAATAATCCCTTTTTACCCCCGTCTACTACCTTCGCGCGCCACCCTTTCGAGCGTACTCGCGGGACTTTCGGTCCGCGGCTCGAAAACAACGCGCAGGTGCGCTCAGCGCCGAGATTCGATTTACGTACCAACTATAGAATTGCCTTTGACATATTTGGAACACCACATCCCTCTTGATTTCCCCGACGGTATAGGCCGAGGGGCGGGAGGGAAGGGGGAGGGAGGGAGTTACGTAAGTTCCAAGGGTAGGGAGAGAGTGGCGAGGAGAGGAGCCGGGGGCAATGTCGCGAGAAAGCGCTCAGAAATGGCTTGTAAGGCGCAACGCCGTTTTGTCGCGCCCGTATCCTCGGATCCGGCGGAGCAGTGCCGGTGAACCCGTAGCGCGCGCCCTGATTTTCTTGGGCCGACGTCGACAGGCGCGCGGCGATTACGGCTCGGACGATATTCCAAGGATAATAGCCATCGATGTATAATCGTAAGCCGTTCGTCGAGCGGCTTGTTTTCCTCTTCATCGAAGTGGCGCGAACGACGGACATAGGGGATATCTCGAGGAACGATCGTTTTCCATGTGCGCGATGCGCTTGGAGAAAAATCTACTCTCGCGCGCTTGTCGGTTCGTACTTCGTCCTGAGCTTGGGATAGGGGAAACGCGGTGCAGGATTAACGATCGAAATCTCCAGTTTCTCGAGTCTCGTGAAGAGGAAGAAGCGGTTCCTCACCCCCGGGGTAGGCGCTTGCATTCGCTTCGACCACCAGTCCCCGTAGACGCCGCATGCAACTGGATCGTGAAAGCGGTTCGATTTTAACCCTTTGCGATCCTACGTCGATCAAGGCTCGACGGCGTATTTATTTTCCATCTACGATCCGTATTCTCCATCCGCGATCGTACGAGCAAATCGATTTAATTCCGCTGCAGTCCTCTCGTCTTTGCTTATCGAGAATAATTCTTTGGCAAGTTTCATCGACGATCCAGCGTGTGCTTTCGAGTATAACTCGCGCGCAAATCGCGTTTATGGGCGCGAGACGAGTAAAATTGTTTCGACCACGAAGGGTTGAACATCCCAGCGCGCCGACGGTGCACGCTATTTTCGTCCGTGCCGATACATGCACGGGCGTACGATCGGAGCCAAATTCGGAAGGGGCACAATCGTTAACGAGCAAAACCATTTCCACGCCGCACGCAATCCACGCACGTATGCACGCATGCTCGCCCTCGGATCGTGCCCTTGGATTAATGCGAAGCATCCAGCGCTGCAACGGACCCACACACACACACACACACACACGTATGCACACACTTTTACACACACACACACACACACACGTGCCCACACACGCGCGCACGCATACACATGCAAAGCCACACGAACACGTATATATGAATATAAATTTACACCAATTTTTTACATTAATATTTTGTACTTAAGAAAAGTGTACTTTCGATGAGCAACTCGTCGAAGGTGAAAAGTCCCGGCGCGTACGCGCATGATTACGGAGACGGAGCAAGCCGAGGGAAGATAAGTACACGTACTACGCGGATAGGCGAAGGCCGTGCGCAAAGTGTACCGGGTCATCCCCTGGGTAATGTCCCTCTCGAGCAAGACCTTGCAATTTGCCGCCTCTCCACGCCCCAACCCCCGGTCCTCTCTCCATCGGGGAAAATTATTATCTAAATGCTCGTGCAAAAATGCCAGGAGGGCGTAAAGAATTCATCGTAAGGGTATGGCCGTTATATTCAGGGAGCTAACCTTACGATCCTATAACCGATGCTCCTCTCGCGCCGGGGCCCTCATTGTGGCCGTTATGAAGTATTTTATAACAAGGCTTTTGATTTAAACGGCATCTTATCAACGGCGACTGCACCGACGGATGATAAAGCACGATCGGTATTTATCCGGGAATTCTATACAATTCGCGGTACGTCGAGGATATTGTGGATTAAATTTTTAATCCTTCGCTTTATTGGATTCCGGAGGGGAAGGGGGCAAGGTCCGGCCGTTGCTCGCGGAATGGCCCGGTATTATCGAGCGATTATCGATCATCGCGATTTAGATCGAAGACTGCGATCGCAATAAATTTTCCCGTTGAAACGAACGAAGAAGCAATCTTGGACGTATACCGAGACTGTAGCGTTAACCGTTTAGAATTGTCTAAGTATCGCAAAGACGTGTGACGTCCATTAGCGAGTAAGTAGCGAGTACATATCGATACGATGCGTTTATGGTTTAGTAGCTGTGGTAGCTTTAAAGCGTACGTTTCGGCCAATATTACGGGCGCTACGTCGCGAGCCGTGAAGTCGGTCTCACACCGAAGAGACGAGCTGGGTTTGTATCGGGCCAAGTGCGTTTGCGAGAGGGAAAAAAAAAGTGCCGAGAACGAGGAATTAAAGAGCATGATTTTGCGTATATTTACTCTCACACCTTGAATCTCCGATACGTTTCTCGTTTAGATTGCGATCCGACCATTTCTGCGTGCGAATCTTTGTCGAAGCTACGGCCAATTTTGCCCGCTCCTATATCCGCATCTTATTTGCGATTATCGAGGTAGCAACATCGGAGATAAGGCGAGGAGTCGCGAGAAGCACGAATGTCAGCAGAACCGAAGGCACCAACCAGGTTGCAATTTTGAGTAGAGAGCCTAAACGTTTCAGACCGCTGATGCGACGCAACTTGCCGAGCTTGTGTTAAATCCGCGATAATACAGCATCTTGAGAGTCTTTCTCTCGAGCGATGCATTCTTTATGAGGAATTTTCTTACGCTTTGCTCTCCTCCTACTTGTAGCAGGATTCTAAGGAAAGAGACCGACGATGAAAAAGCCGATGAAGGATATTCGACGGAAAAAAATGCCACCATCGATCGATTCTTGGAGCGCAAAGGATTACGATCGGTACGAAATTCGGAGGGAGCGTCGTATCTTTTCGGTGTGCGATCGATCTAAAGCGTACTACGCGCGGTACGTCCGGCCACGACACGTACGCGAGCTTTTTCGTACCATCGTTGGCCCGTCCAATTAGCCAAATCGCTCGTTGGCGCGCGTGCGTCTCCGTTTTTCATCGATGCACGAACGTACGGGATTCGAGAAAGAGGAAAAAAAAATATATATACATACGCTTCGACGACCAAAGCAACGGCACGCGCACGGGCACGTGCCGCTTCCTCATTTTTCCTTCCCTTTAATTTCCCCAGCTCGCAAAAACGTCATCGCGAATTTATGCCACCGACGATGAAGTCTGATTCTAAAAAATGCCGCTCCTCCGGCAGCCAAGGTCCTATGCAAATGGCCGCAAATCTTGGGGCGGCCAGATAAAGGATTCGCGTGGAAGAGGAAAATTCGTATGGAGATTGCAGAAGTACAGGGCGCAACTTCGCGACTACCGATCGTATAATGCTCGAGAACGATCTTGGCGCTGGCAATGCTTTTTCACGTATACGTATTAAACACACGAGCCGTTCCTCTTAAGCGGCCCACTTCCGAAAGAGGACCGTTTTCATAAATACGAAAAGAAGGTATTTAGGTCCAACCAAATCCGACGCTAACTTCTTTCGTTTCAAAATCGCACTTGCGCCACTTTTGATAAAAACGCCTCGTATTCTTATGTAGCGATAAGTCGCGGATAACATTTTTACGGAGTATTAAACGTCCGCATTCCGCTTCGTTCGGCGCGGCGAAATCGCTTCCTTCGCGAATATCGCTCCAGATTCTACGCGATGCCGATCTATCGCCGCTCGCCTTTCAAATTTCGATCAACGGACGACGTAAAACGTCGCATCGACTCCTCGCAAGTATTTCAACCACTTTCCACCGGTGGACTCCACTTCTCCTTCCCGAAAACGACCGACCGAATGAACTCACGAAAGGTACGGAGGCAACGTACCGCGTACCCGTCGTTCCTTACGTCAACACCGCCACGTCTGGCACGTTGTTCGATCGCCAGTTACGTGCTTCGACAAAGCGTTAGCACGAATCGACAATGCGCCCGCCATTGCACCGCAGAAAATTCCGAAGAGCGTCGTAATGGCTCTTAACACGCGACCGTTGAGAGAACAAGATAAATGGGACCCGTCCTACAAGGCGCCTCGCGCCCAAGGAAGCACCGATGCCTTTTCTCGTCCGTGTCAGAAGTTTCACCAAAGACGTACGAATTTGCCAGCCTCGAAGCACGTCTACGACCTTCGAGCCACGGCTGGCAATGCGAAACCCGCGCGTCGTAGGATACCGAAATTCTCTCACGGGTCATACGGACGAACCAAGCCCCGAATCATCGAACGCATTGCCAAGGTCGACTGTCCGGGAGAGGGAGCGAATAGCTCGTTGTTCCTCTCCTTCGAGCTTATGGACACCCTGGCGTCTAACCCTCTCCCCTTTATTTTATTTCTTTTACTACCCACCGTCCCAATAATTCAGCGCCCAAGGCGCCCTTTCCAATTTCCCCTCGATCTCTCCGAGTTCTCCCGACTACGCTTTCGAAACCTTCGGAGTTAATGTCGCGAGGATCGTAGGATCGAGGAACGAGCGCTACCGAACGAGAGACCACGGTGGTGCGGACCAACATTTTGGACCACCATCCCGAGGCGGCAGGTTTGAGTATCCTACCTCGTGGAACCTTTTCCCCTTGGATAGACATGCCACGATCTCGGACCTCCAGAATCGACCTTAATCGGTAGGTTGTGTCTGTGTGTCGTTAGTAGCGGTACGCCGAAACCCGAACAGACGCACGTGTATTCGTATCCTCGTCTCTCTCTCTCTCTTTCTCTCACACTCTCTCTCTCTCACTCTTCACTCCAGTACTGCACGCACGCACGCGTACTCTCATGCACGCACTATCTTACGAAACGTCTATTAGAACGTGTTCCTCCTCTGCACCATCCGCTCTTCCCTCGTGGGTAAATCCCGCTCGTAGTGGCGTAACCATCGTCGAATTGGGACGCCTACATTGTCGCTCGGAAGAGAGCGTTCAACCCAACGGCGGACGAAATTTCGGTGTTTCTACGAGTAAAAATGACCGTTTCTTCGAATAACAGTAGGTTGCGTTAATCGTAGCGTAAAACGGGTAAAAAGCCCCGAAGTGGAATTCTATTTAAGGCGTTCTTTGTTTCGAGTCTCGTGCAGCACGAGAGCTTCGCGGAAAATCGATTCGTACCAAGCGGACGCATCGACGGGTCTTCGGCGAAGGGAAGAACCTTGAACCTTCCGTGCTGAATTCCTCGGGAGAGAAAAGCTATTGCCAGAAACGTAGTTTTCGTACCGTGAGCGTAGAGACGGAGGCCAGGGGAGGGCGATCGCGTCGATCGCGATCGGGACTCGATCGAACTTTCGGATTGCACTCCATTCGTCGGCCGAACCCGTCGATTTACGCGCGGATTTCGATCGATTCCGTGGTCCATCTTCGAGCGTGCGTGTACGCATGCGCGTATACGCATATACGAGGGATCGCGCGATATGCATATACGCGCATGCGTATAGGAGCGTAAGGATTAGCGAGTAATAGAACTAGGGATATTATGTGGAATCTTATCGGCGCGTATTGGCCGAAGTGATTTATTAGGTGGTTGCCACCAACTCTTGTTGTGCGTTAGAAGACGGTGTGTGGATCAAATAGGTAATATGCTCCCCGAAGTCAGACGCAGGAATACGGCGTTAGCGAGGGATTTCGGACGTTTCCCCTTTCAACGATCGATCGCGCTTCGATATTCCGCCGCCATTTTCTCGCCGATCCCAGGATCGTCCGAAGATACGACGTCACGCGGCTGTCCCCCCCGGCGAAGTTTATAATACGAGCCGTGCACCTCCTCCAACCCTAATTCCATCGCTTTGATAGGAAATTCATCTGCGTCATCCGAAGCCCTAGAGTTGCAATTTGCTTACGCCGCTTCGGGGTTTAAAAAATAATGTCCATTAAGTACTAAGTCTTACGAAAGATTACGGAACGAGAGAAATGGTGTTGGTAATGGAGATCCTCCGTTAGGGGATAAAATAAATCCGAGGAACAAAGCGGATCTTATATCTTCGCCGTACGAAGCTCGATGCGGATCGTGACGCGGCAAATGCGATGCCGCGGGAAGGCTTATTCGATATTTTTTGGGCGCGTCGCTCGAGTGCACAAAAGGTTAAGCCATCGATTACCGGGACTCGTTATACGCTCCTGACATTAGAGTTTGCGATGCGAACCGTAACGCTGGCGAAGGCGCGAGGGGCCTTATTTCCGTCATTTCTATCGCTGGGATAGACTGACTTTTCTCGAGAGCTTTATTCCCAAATGCCATTTTTCTCAAAATAAAACTGCCACTTGCGATATTACTTTATCGTCGATACGAACTCCTCGAAAACCAAACGATCCTGCCCCTTTCGTAGACCAACGGATACGAATATCCTTTGACGACGAAGTTTGATACAGCGCGCGTCGATGGCGCGTGCAAAGATCGTCACCTTTCCACGTTTTCATTTAGATTATACGCAACAATTACGTCTAGTCTTCCCTACCGTACAATTCTCAACATGGAACGCACGATTCGGAGTATTTGAATACCTCGCTTCTGTTGGGGAGGAAATAAAGGTTAATCGAATAAAATAACCGTACCATAGAAGACATATCACGTCCATCTCGATCCTCTTTATCCCACCACCGCTTCCAGCCCGACACACATTTATCCGCGACAAAAACCCGCCGATCTTTCCGAGCGTGAATAAAAGGCGCCCATGAGCGCAGCGTTACCTCCAACCCTCTCGAATTACGCTTAATAAATCCACACGCCATATCGAAGCCTCGTAAAGACAGTGGAAAAATAGGGGAGGAGAACCACCTTGGATCCGCTCGTGGTAGTAAGCGCTAATCGAACCGTAATTCTTCGCTCGCGCAAAAGCGACAATCGCGTCGATCGACGCGTTGGAAGGCGAACAAGGCGCGCGTCTTCCTGCGTGTGACTCTCACTACGTGTACAAACCGCGAATTAATGAATTAATTGATTAATCTAATCGAATAGACTGTCCGATTAATTAGCGGGAGGGACACGCTCGCGCGGCCGATTACGAAGCGTCGCGTGCCTCCGCTCTCGAGGATTATCATTCGAGGGGACAATTCCGGCGCGGTGCTTGAAAAGAGGGAAAAGAAGGACGGCCGCTTTCGTCGAAACCCGATCGGCCGATCGCGGCTCTCGGTCGACGAACCGATCGCGATCGATGTCCGCACCTTCGACGCCACGAGCCCGCATAGAAGCATCCTCCGGCGATTGGCAGCCTCGAAGGAGCCACCGAGATCTCCGAGAAGGATACCGGATTTACGCACCGAATTCACCCTTTCGACTAATCAAATTCATCGGAAAAGCGCGAATTTAATCGACAGTGAAGATGAGGTCGAAGCGCGGAAGACGAAGCCGCACGAAGCAAGAATACGAATTTGATACGCGGAAAGGTGAATACTGGGCTGCGAATCTCGCGTATCCCTTTCCTTTCGAGACGCTCGTCCTCGTCCGCTTCGATCGCCTCGAATCGTCTCTTCCACGAGCGATCGACCCTCTTCGTCCGATCGACGTCCGAGCAATGTCCGTTTCCTATCCCGATGTCCGATAATAGAGCAGCCTGCAGGTCGGTGCTTCATCGCGAATTACGGCCCTCGCGGTGCCGCGCGCGATACGTGCCAACGTGGCTACGTCGAAAATCCCGTGACCCCCTTTTCCAGCCGGTGGAATCAAACAAAACTGGGACTCTGCTTAACATGCAAAACTGCACTCGCGCCGGCCGCAATCCGTTTACAGCCGTTTTACATCCGTGTTTATTGAATGCTCGTACCTCCCCCTCCTCGTACATAATCCGAGGAACGGTGCTTCCGTGCAAAACGGACGTTGCTCGTGGATTAAATTAATTTATTGCCAACCGAGGATGCGAATGCCCCCTCGCCCACCGTTATCCCTTCTTGGTAATGAACCGTACGGCGCGTTCGGAGGGAATCTCGAATGCGCTGCGCGATGCGTTTCGACGACATATCTAATTGCGCGGCGAAAGGTCAGCTGCGAGGATGGGATGAGAGTTCTGTTAATACTGGACGCTGGTAATCGGAATCGCGAAGTGAGGAGCGCGCGTTACTACCGGAGTATATCGGTTCGCAGGGATATTCGATGACGGGCGTAGTCGGATTTGGAATTCACTCGAATCCCGTCGCGGGCTTTGCCGCGCGTGTATAACGTGTTTATATAAAGAACCTCATACCTTTTTGTACTCGTATCCTCTCATCTCCGTAGTGTACGCGATGTTCCTAAAAGCGCATCGCGAAGATATTCGCGTTGTACGAGGAAACGTTTAATACGATTTACCTTATCGAGATTTACTTATCGACTTACACGCATAGCGCAATTAATCGAGGATCGCGAAGTAGGATCGAGATAGATTAAAGTAGGGCACACGACGCACAGAATTTAGGGGCACGCGCCGGTATCGCGTGGCTGCGATCGAAGGTAGGACGCTGTCCAAATATCTTCGAGAAGAGAAGAGGGTGCAAGACGAGCGTGAAGCGAAAGGAAACCGCTCGCGGAAGATGTCGTTTCTTGATTTTCCGTCCACCCACGAACGCGGGAGTGTTTCACAATGGTCGATCGGGTTTGTATCGGAGGTAGATAAATTCCTCGAAGGTAATCGGCACTTCCGTCGATTCCCGTTGAAAACGCCGCACAGTGGCCCGTCTATTATTAATCTAGCGGGACAAAAGTCCAATATCATGACCCATCCGAATCGAACGAACCTTTGTCATATCACGAGATACCTGAATTGGAGATATTGGAATTACGTGGTACATCGTTTTATATATACCCCCTATCGAAACGACGATCGGATCGTTGGAGCGCGCGAGGAAGGACTTAACGTCACGAGCGCTCGATCGCGTCGCGATGAAAATTATCGGAGATCTAGAAATCTCGGCTTTAAAACTCGAAGCTTGAGGGAAACCTCGAAAGCTGGCGGAACATCGATGATGTTCCTCGAGGCAAACACCATACACTTCCGTACGATCGACGATTTATACGCAACTTTCGTCCCGCCAGATCCTCGAGGCGGCCAACTGTGCGTCGCACGAAATCGAAGTACGATAATTACTACCGTTACGTAGAGTACATTTAAAAAAAAAAAGAAAAAAAAGAACCGGGTAGAGGTTTAGCGGATCCGAGAGGCGCAGATTCCGGGGTTATATTTTGCGTAGCTGTGCGCAACGCAGAGGCTACAGAGGTACCTTTTGGTAAGACACTAACGGATACCTATATTGCGGACCATAGCCTAGCGATTAGGCAACTTCTTTAATCGATGTTATGTATATGTACCTGTGTATTGTAACGGCATTGTAACGGTCTGCCCGGCCGATTCTCTTGTCTTTTTTCCATGACGTATATATTGCGATTTGTACCGATATTTCGAATAACGAGAGGACGACGCGAGCTCTGGAGCGCGAAAACACGGCCGATCGATCCTGGCGGACTCCTAAGTTTAACCCCTTGCACTCGGCGCATGTTCGTGCCACGCTGATAGCCCGCTACCTGGAATTCCCATAACTTGGGCGCATATGCACAAACTCCCGGACGATTCTCGTGGGTGTTCCTCGTTCAAAAGCCAGCGCGCGCTAATACCCTGCTCGTGGGAGGAAACAGAACGGGAGATAAGCGCGCTGATATACGTGGCGTTGTCCAACCGCGCGGGGTAGCATTGGTTGGTCGACGATGAGGAAGTCGATTAAATTGACAGTCGGAGGGATGAGCGAGGGAAAGAAGGGTAATCGATTAGGAGAATGAAATTTCCAATCGATCCTTTGCGAGCATTAACCCCTTCGGTCACGAATTAGTTTCTCCCGAAAAAAAATCGTCACTTTGTCAACCGGTTCTTTGAAATTAAATTATAATTTTTCAGGCGTATAACAGTTGCCCCAAATTATTTACGGTTTACGAGAGGCACGTAGATGATTGGAAAGAGTCCGCTCGAATGCGCGTATTTAATTTTGTTGTGTGATAATACAAATTGACAGAAGAGGTCGACACGGTTCTGAAACAGAATCTATGCTTGTGATAATATAAGGAGAATGTTTAAAAATGGTCAAATCAATCGAACTTAGACGTACTAAGCATTCGTTTAATATGATCTCGTGCGAGTACTCCATGACCGAAAGGGTTAATCAATTTTTGATACGCACCACCGTGCGTGGTTTCGAGCGTAGATATAATCGAGAAGGCGAAAGTGTGGCAGAAAGGCGACTGATCGTGGTCCAACGCGGTTGGTACTTCGAGTGCAATGGGTTAATGACCGCATTACGAGAGGAAGATCGTCGCAACTTTCGATGCGTCTAGCGAGCACGCGATTAAACGCTGATGCGCGTATATAAGAAGGACACACGCACGTGGCCCAGGAATTCCGCGGCCAGCGACTCTTTTTAGTCGGTATCTCGGTGTAAGCACGTGCTCGATGTACAGAAAAGGCGTGCATCGCGGAGGAGGATAAAGCATGAAACGTACCGTGACCGTTTCTACTCAGGGTTTAAGTATGCGATTATATCGAGTACACCCGCTGTCTCGATTTCCACGCGGAAATTGGAAATTTCGAGGCGATCGAGCGCGTCGTCGTAATTATTGCCGAGGTATGGTCATCGTTGTCTTACTCCTAACCTCACTTGCTCGATAGTTTCTAATAATACACGATAATGATCGTAGCGAGCGCATCCGTACAATCATACCAATACTCGCTCTCGAGAAAGATCAGAGGGAGTATTAGTACTAGTGCATGGTTGTGCTGGTTATGATCGTTGTCGTGTGTTATTGCCGAGGAACTCGGCTGATTTTCCAAGTTTGGATTGAAATACGATGTTTGGTGGAAACGCGATGTACCTAATCCCTGAGGGCGAATTGCCGTTTTACAACGATTCTACCATCGTCCTACCATCGGGCACGTTGATGCGCCGCATAAGAGGATTCCTGCGCCAAAACCCCTTCGTTCGTCAAGGTTCAACTTTTTCTATTTGTCTCAGATAAATAACGATCGTAATTGCGAAGTATAACCGGTAAGACTTTGCCTACCGTTCCCGAAATTTTTCGATATACCGCATTTAAAGCGCGCGCAAGACTTATCGGATATCTTTTGCTCCCGTTACAAAATAGTATTCTTACCCTTTTCGCCGATAACGAATCAATTAACCGGACTCGAGACAGTCGCAGGAAGGAAAATAAAAAGCATGTATAATGAGAGAAATAAAATTCACCGAAACTTTCTCCCCCAAGAGACTTCTTTCCTCTAACCCGAGAACCCTCTTTGAAACTTGATATGCCTTTTCAAATGTAACATTGCGAAATGATACGCTTAGTCGAAGGATTCGCATCGGTAATCCTCGTTGCGAAGCAGGTAATTATATATACCAAACGTTTAACTTATTTATAAGCCATTTAATCTAAACGGTTAAGAAATGGCGGATCACGATATATATGTATCGAATACTAACCGGCAATAACCTTGAAAATTTGTCGTTAAAGGTGTGGCAATATCTAAAAATATGCATGAGTATTTTTTATTCCATTTTCTTTCGTCCTGAACAACAGATGATACGTAATGGAATGATAACGTCCTGAACCGTCGACTCCATCTGGTGTGAAAATAATGAGGAAAGTTTGCTTACTGGCGCCACCGTGAATTTCACATCGTGCAATATGACATGGGCCCGAGGGTGAGATAATCTTATAACCAATAGGGAAGATAACATTTTCGATAGAGAAAGTTGATGCAATATGCAAATTACAATAATACGGTAATGCTTCATCGATATGTGTATTAATCAAAAACGGAGAAATCAGTGTTACGAGTGATATTTGTGGTTATCAAAAAAATCCGCATAAAATTAACGAAGTTACATTCAGTTGGAAAACATAACCCCAATTCAAATTGCGAATTGTTCCAGATGCTTTGCGCAAGATATGCAAAAAGGAATAATGCTGCCGCACTACTTAATCTCGTCCTGAAGCAACGGTACTCTCGCCGTAGTGACAAGAGTACGAGTTCGTACAAAGTTGTGAATTCAAATGGGGAAACTCTGGATGGTAAATTACAAATATGGATTGCTGATTAGCTAATGTATTAGTGAAAGGGCTATGGTTACCGTTAAGTACCCGCCACTCATAACCTTTTTTTTGCAACGCTAATGAACATTACAACTGCGCAGACATTGACAGCGCAGTATTGGGAACCAACTTAAATTGGGAGTTATTAACGCCGAGGGGATTTAGGTTCTACTTGCCTGGAAGCATCGGGCCTGGTTGGTTAAACGCGACTACCACAGCTCCGGTGAAAGTAGAATTTGTCAGTCAATGCGAGAATAATGGATTGAAAAACATTACCAAGACCAACTCTAAGCCCCAACACAATGTTAAAAACACAAGTCCGATACTGCAATGCGTTGCGCAAAATTGTCCTTTATTGTTAAGGGAGGGTATAAGGGAACTTTTTCCTGGGTGTCTGGATGTTCCTGTACCACAGCTCACGATAGTGACGCTTAGTCAAAAAGTAAAGGTCAAAGTGGCAAGATGGAACTCGGAAGTGGAATTTGAAAATCTTGCTAAATATGTGAGCATTCAGCGTGAACAAAATTACATTACGATTAATACACCGTCATGAGAATAATGGAAATTCTTGTATGGGCTTCGACAGTTTGTGTTAGCAGCTTCAGACATATGTAAGAAGTTAAAAATGGTGGGCTATTGGGCAGATTTTATCAATCCATTTAGCGGACAGCCACACTTAAGTCAGCAGAAGAACAGTACTCTTTACGAGACGGATGAACGGTTTCGGTGTCTGGGATTTAAGATCGAACAGAAAAATAACTGCAGGATGATCGTGCACGATAACAATGTCAGAAACTTTGTTGGTAAGTGTTTACGTTCGGGCAAAGATGTACTTTTAGCGTAGTTATTACGAACCGTTACATCGATCAAAGTGTATGTTTCCGTTGATGTTAAGTAAGCTAAAATAATTGTATCGATTGCAGGAAGCTTGTATACTACTGCCCCACCGGATACAGAGTTTTTAAAGGAATTGATGAGCAACTATGAGTTTGTAAATGTGGATGAAACCGAATAAAAAAAATAGACACCGTAATAGTCTATATTTTGTAATTGGTGGTCTCATTATTATTACTGATTATACTGCCTTTAGAAAACCACTATCATTATAGCTATAGCTTATTATCATAGCTATATATATTATATTTTGGTGATTGTGTAATATAACTTTATGCATAGCCACTGGATTGATTTTCGTTTGATGCAATAAAATAATAGTTTATCACGCAATGTTTCTTATTACACGCTTCTTGGTAAAATAGAGTTTTCTCTAATACTCAGATATAGCCAGAAAGAAAACATAATTGCATAATTATGACTGACGGTATCGACCAAAAATATCGATCTAAAAAATATATACGAACACGCATATAAAGCCTTTCCTTACCTTTCTCTTTACGAAGTACCGCCCGACACTTACAAGGAAGCCCGAGAGTGTCGATTATGAAACCTTTACCCTATACTCTTTAAGCTTAATTTTTTAAACTATCTAATTAACGATTATATACGCGATTGATTATAATATTTAATTTTTGGATTACTGAATGTATCAGTATACGAATGTCTCGTCAAATACCGTTTCCAATATTTCTTTATTTACGTACAAATGATGATTTTTCTGATAAACGTAGAAAGGCTAAAGTACTTAAGATTAATCTCCAAAACCGAGGAAACTTTTTTATAATCCGGCGGGATTGATCCTTCTTTCATCGGCATGACGCAGCGGCTAGACGCAAAACTGTTGGATGACTTTGTTTAATCGTACACTCGATATATTCGCCTAAGAGATATTTCTATATATTAATTGGTTGAACCGTCCTTTTTTATATAATAAGAACTTACGGAATTGTAGGTAACTGATACCACCGGCAGAACAGACGTATGTATGCCATAGTTGTTCGTGGTCCTTATGCATAATCCTAAACGATTATCTTTTATACTGATATATGCCGTAAAGTAAATTACATTAAGATTACTACTTCGTCCACAATTTCCGAGTTGTGCGACACTTTTCACAAATCGATCACCCAATAACAACGAACAAGAACCCTTCCCACGATACACGCATAAAGTACAATAAACCCTTATACAAACACATGCGAGATATAAATGTATACATCGTATTATCCTATTCGGCTATTGCTCCGGTATCACTATATTTCATCGAGAGCACTATGGATTTATAAATCACGCGAGTTTTGTGTACACGAATAGCTTTGACGTAAGCTTGACTAGTGCAACAAGTTGTAAAAAAAAATATATGCAAACAAAACATAACTCGTAACAATGATTCGTGATCCTGATCGATACACTTGAAAAATCTTCGTAAACGTATACTATTATATAAAAAAGTTGGATGTCGTACGGTAAACGGGACAGATGTAACAAGCTTACAACACTAGGGGCTAACGATCTACGATAATCGTATATATTATAATAAAAACTTAATATTATAAACCTGAGCGTACATATCGCCCGCATAGTCACCAGTGTTGACCGTTGCCAAGAGATCGATTAATCTACTTCTAATTTACGGAAGGAACCAGATATACCGCCGAGATCATCCTTGCAAGTCGAGTGATACTCCTTCGAGGCGATTTCGATGTACATATTGTCCAAAGCCTTTATTCGGTCTCTCTTTTCGCGCAGGGATTTCTTGAAGATGGCTAAAGAATTAATATATTCATAGAGAAACGTAATGTAAAGGTTTAATAGGAAAATACCAAGTTTGACTCACCGATCATTTCCGATAGCGGAACTTCACCGCCGTATTCTTTCGGCAATATCTTCGATGAAACGGCTTCTCTGAGGTCTTGCACGCTCTTGTGCACCTAAGAAAGGACGAAATGATTTTCTGCCCTTAAGTCGTATTCGAAGCTAAGCGATTCAAAGCTAAGCACATATCGTAAATCATTTTCAAATAAAATTTCCATTCGACTCGAGTGATTTTTCGTCTTAAAATCCTACGCTTCAAAGAGCTCACCGCCATTGAGATAAAAAAGTATTCAAGACCCCAAATAAAGAAATCGGCTATTGCTCGCCTTTGAATTCTATCTCCAGTAGAATAGCGCTACTTCTGCTTTCGACTATTCAAACACAGCCCAAAGGTCGACAACCGCCGAATAAATTATCGACGGGCCCCGACTCACCAATATACGAGCCTTCAGCTTGTCATTAAGCAAGGAGATCGCGAACTCGATGATCTTCGTGGCGCAGCTAGGAATATTAACGAAGTGCGTCTCCTTGTGCCTCATCGGCGTGCTGTTCTGTATGCACCTCAGCATATTCCGAATGTCCGTCAAGGACCAAGCGCTAAGGTGGCCCATGGTCAGGCCGGATTCATCGTTCACGTGCGTGTATCCCCTAACTTGATTCTCCTCCTCGTCCATCAGCGCCTCCACGACGAGGCTGTGGGCGCGTGCCATTTGAGCCGACGTGAATTTGTACGGGTCGAAGCGTCCTTAAAGCACCGAGAGGGAAGGAATAATTACACGCGTAAAAGCCTCGCGCAAACTTATCTCGAGTCGGCCCAACGACAATGCCGCCGAGCCACGTGGAGCCGCTAAGAAATAATTCCTTCCCAATACCGCAACGAATTCAGATTGAATAAGGCGAGACGTTAAAAACGTCTGAAAGGAATTTAAGATTCGCCTCTTCCTTTATTAATTCCATTGAAAGGAGTACTCCTTGCGTAAGAGGTTCGTTACTTTCCATCGCGTTTTCGAGCCCCGAGAGATGGTGCAAGGGTATGTATATTTATAGGCACCGCTCAAAGCGGAGGAAACAAGGCGAGCGCGAGGACATTGATTTATGCGCCGGACAAATACATATTCCCAACGAGTTATCGGAGGTGTCCTCAGTTTCCCGATCGATCCTCATCGACCTCCCCCTTTCCAAATCCCCCGAGTAAACTCAATTACCTCGGCCAAGTCGCATTTCCGCGGTAGCACTCGAGAGTTCATTATAACGGGATCCAGCTGGATTTTTATTCACGGTTCCAGATTCTAGTTATGCCCCGAGATAATTACCTGCGCAGGAGAGTATCACCTGCCTGCCGTGCGGATCGCGCTCCAAAAGGGGTACGAGGTATCCCGCGTCGATGATGGCCTCGATATCAGGGTCGTCGATGTCCAAGTTCTGGAACCAGTCCGGGTACAGCTGCCTGATGGTCAGGTACCGCTCCAGCATCTCCTGCGCCATAGGCAGGCTGAACTTCTTCGTCCTCAGGAATCTCAATAGGAAGACCGCGTCCGTCCTGCAGCTCTTGATCGACGGATGCTTAGAGATCCATTCCCTGAAGCGCTCCAAGGACTGCTCCCTGGTGACGTCGTCCTCGCGGAGTTCCGCTCGGGCGGCCTGCCTCGCTTCGTCGCTCAGCGCGCACTTGTATTCCATCTCTGCCTGGCCGCCCATTTTCGGAAAAGCTTATATCCCAGCGCGGCCCTCGATAAGGATCCTAGGCACTCCGGGGCATGCCTCGAGCGCCTCTTCCTCGCGAGAAAGCGCACGACCGCCGGAGAAAATCTAATAGCCAGGGAAATAAGCTCTTGGCGCCCGACCCGCTTTCTACTCGATGGACGCGCTAACCCGCGAAGATGGATTTTAAATCAGTTTACCGAGCAACCGGGCGCGCTCGCCACGGGAGGACCGTGAGCCGCTAAGGGTGAAAGCTCGCCGCCTCCCGATTTCCTTTATATCCCTCGATCCGGCGCTCGAGAGTGCTGGCCTTTGAATCCTTTTACGTGAACCACCGAGGAGCGGATCGCGCGCAAAAATCGCTGCCAAGACCGCGAACAGCTTCGACGTCACTTTCACTTCTCCTCGACACTCTCCGGCGGCCTTTCTCCGCACCCGCGAATCGACCGATCGAGAGTCCGAATTTGGTCGAATTCTCCTCGGTGCTCCCCTTGGAAGCTTGGGAGGGCGAGGAGGCGGAGGTCCGATCGGCACTCCTGTGCGTGCGACGTTACGCGGAGGCTCACTTAAACCGAAGTAACTCGCTCCGTTGGCCGGACGATGAATTTAAAGCGGGATCGGTGTCGGGCCGCTCGAGGCGCTTGGATCGGTACCTTCGTTTCTACGGTCGTTTGCGAGACCTTCACCCACATTCGGATGGTCTCTGGTAGCGCTATCGATATCTAATCACCGCTGGAGAAAACGTACGCGGCTGTACGCTCCTCGGCATGCGAGTATGGAGGAGCGTTCTCTTCTTCTTCTTCTTCTTCTTCTTCTTCGCGCAGAGCGCCTCGAGGATTCGGGAGTTTGCAAGTTTTCTGCTTCTCCCATGCGCGACACGCGTCGGTTTATACGCGGATCGCTTGAATATTGTACGGACTCTCTAATTGCCACGGAGTCCTTGGAAGTTAAGTACAGGATGTAATGACGGAAGAATAGAGTTAGTCGTGAATACCTGAGACGTTGTATCGGGAAAAATAATTGGCTCTAGACGTGTTTTATACGGATAAAAGCGTGGATGCCTTGGATCCGTGATACTGCACTGATGTTATGAGAGGGCGATCGGCGTTAGATCGATGATAACGCGCTCTGTTTGAGGGAAGATCCGAGGCGAGTCAAAATGCTGATTACCGTGGCGATTGGTCGAAGGGAGCACTTTCTTTGGAGTAAAAACTTCTCGAGAAACGGACCCAGCCGGACGTCTTTGGCGCGCGCAAAGATTCACTTTCTTCTCGTAATCTTCCATTTTGCTTTCACCGCGAAGGAACTTTCGATCGCTTGGTTGCACATCGGGGACGTTCCACCCGTTCTCACCTGACGAATCGCGGAAGGTTTTGTAGGATTATCGATATTATCGCTCTATCGCTCATCTCTTGGGTCAATGGGCCAAATAATATTAATAAAGCACGTAGGATGGTCGTGATTTAAACGAGAAAATCGAGCGCTTTATCTTCTTTATATAAAACGCTTTTTGGAATCGCGTCGAGTTTAACCGTATTAAATCGATGCGATATCGATTAATCTTATGGTATGAGATTAGAATATCTAATAGGTGGTAATTATCGATCGTGCATACCACTTCTTCTCTCGATAAGAGAGTAATAACCGAGAAAGTACAGGGTATCCAGAATAGCGATCAAAATGATGATTCTATTGGCGGCCGATCGGGATGATTCGAAGTACAAAAAGTTGGACGTACGATTATTCTATGCGGATAAACGCGATGTAACGCGACGCAAAGTTAGTTCGATTGCGTAAGCGATTAAGTTACATGAGGTTCTTAGAGCAGTGAAAGTCGTGTTCCTGCCACGTCTGTCCCCCACCGATTCGTCGCTTCCTACGTTTCGACTTTGTCGCCACGAACCGGCACTTCCCGTTTCGATGTTACGCTCATCCCTCGGGCCAAACGGTACCTGAAATTCCGGAGAAACGACGTGCATAACGCGATAAATAACTCGCATGGCCAAACGACATTTACTGTCGATGACGAAAAGGAATTAAAAAAGAGAAAAAAATAACTCGCACGTTTTAACAAATTTTATTCCATGCTGTACGTTTCTCTTCGGCATGTTATAGAGAATTAATTTTATCATCGTTCTTCGTCGATTGTCTGTGCACCTATCTTGAACTATTTACGTGGTATAATGCACAACTGCTGTCTGAACGTAAAACTGTATCGGCAACCGGGTACGTTGAAAGATGTTGCTCTATCATTTTTCATTCGTTACGCTTTCTGCCATGTCGAAGGATGGAAATAAGTAACTTGATCGTGAGACTGCAGCTTTGTGAAATTGTAGAGATCGCTCTATCTTTGCTCGTATGAAAATATTTGATCGCAAGATCAGACGAATCTAATCGTAACGCACTTGAAGTTTTGAATTCCCTGTGCAACAGCCTTGGTGACATCGCATCCATATAAAAGGATTGGTCATCCATTCTAGAACCTTTGGCGATCGATGGCGATCGAAAGAATACAAACTTTATCCTTAACATCATCGTTACAATCGTACGAATAATTGAACATATAACGATGGGACACGCTCGAAGTACCGCTTTCGGCGTGCAACCCTCACACGCGACTGGTAAAAACATCCTTATTATCGCGAACGCATACGTGTTGGTGCGTATAGAATCGCGTGCACGAAGTTTCTTACCGCGCACGAATGATGCTCGATAAACTTTCTCCAAGAACCCTAAAGGAGTCTGCGATAAAGTCCAAAGCCGGTTCATCCGAATTCCCTCAAACCTCGCGCGATTAAATACCTTCGAAATTCGGTCAAAGTCATATAAAATATTTTTTTTAACGTACACACGTAAAATCTCACAGCCGCGTGAATATAAAATGAGTAAAAATCATATTTACGATGGTTCGTATTTCTTCATTATTTTCGCGATGATCGTATTTTATTGGCCAAGAACGATTCAGGTGCGAAGGTACATGTCGTTGGATTTATGATCGACGATAATTTTAATTATGAACGCTATTTTACTGATATTGAAATTGAACATACCTGCACGTCGGTACTCGGCAGGAACGCTCATCGCCTTTTGATACTCGATATCGAATTGTGTTGGACTGTACCGGCCTACTTTCACCGCGGTTACTATCAAACTCCGATCCACCGTGCGCTGCATTTGTGGGACTTAACGAAGCCGATAGTACATTAGAAATATGACGTTCGCAATGCCGTACCACCAGGATTGATCGATATTTTCGATAAAAATGAGGGATAAGTTCAATGTGGAAGCGGTAAAAGCTCAATCCGTCTATCATAATTCTCTCATTTTACACGCCGTTTCGTACATTTTAATAAACCAAAACTCATATGTTTGTTCCGTTCAGATTTTTAATTAAAGGTCTATCGTATCGATCGACTAATTTCGACATGGAAATTTATTCAGAGGTATTAAATAATGATTCTGTACTTTGAAAGCATCCTCTGCATTCTTCGAATTGCACCGTTAAATTCTCGATAAAAACAGGATATTCTCTGTTGATTAAATCAGATGCTGGGGATCAATGTAAAATCGTGTTACGTTACTGCGGAAGCAAAATATATTTTCAAATTCTTGTACATACTTTTATTACAGAAAACGGTATAATCATGGCTATACGGATGAACAATTTTCGACGCGTTTAACAATATAGGTACGGATAATAGATGCGGAAAGGAGAACGACGTATAAGATATCTATAAAAATTACAATAAGAAGGGGACGAAGGAGGGTCGAAGTTGGAGAAGGAAACGATTTATCGGCACGGCACAGGTATTCCATGGTTTCGAGCACCGTGCCACAGCGCACTTCTGTAGCGATGGAAAGATATATTTATACACAAGGGCCACGTGCGTGGCAAGGAGCACAGAGGCGGCGATAAGGGAGCGTGAAGAAGGGAACGAAGGGCATAGTTTAATTTACTTTCGACGCGCGCCCAAGTCTCAATATCACTTGGCACGCGTCCAGGAAGAGGTTTCTACATATGTATCGTATATACACGCGCGCAAATGCCTTTCGTTTCCACGATAATTGATCGCACGAAAAGCCAGTCGGGAGATAAACGTCAGGCTCGTATACGCGGCCGCGTATACTCACAAGTAAGCCATCCGAACCGAAACCTCGCGCTCTCGAGTGTTTCGCAAATGAACGGAGCTAATGCAGGCGCGGTGCGGTTGCATTTGCATTGGCCACTTTGAGAAGCCCAGAATTTCCACGGATCATTCACGAGGCCGTTGTGCAGCCAGCTAACGGAGATTTCTTTAAACCTGGACCACTTTTGGGCCGTGAATTTGGGAGCGTGACACTTGGAGCGGAGATGCGTCGTAGCCCAAAAACGTTTCGCAGTTGCGTCGAAACGGAGATATGCGGCCTCCGCTCTGTACAGCCGTGTAATCATCTCAGGATGACGTTGTCGAAGGTGAGCTCCCTGCTGTCGCGCTGGACGCCGGTCCTTTTGAAGGGATTCCAAGGTAGTCTCCTCGCTACGTGAGCCGTAGTGACGGATCCTGCTGGACTTGGCTGCCCGGACGAGACTCCCGATGAGCTGCCAGCGGAAACGCTTCCCTTGTCGTGTTGGCTGGCCTTACCCGGCCTCTAAAACGCACAGTTTTACCTCGAATAAATCCCAAACACTTTTCCCCGATTACCCTTCGTCTTTATTATCAGTAGAAATGTCGATCACTTTTACGACATATTTAGAGAACCACATATATCCTAATAAAAGAGAGGGTGAAAGGAAATTTGGATAAATCGATGTGATGCTCTCGATAGAGCATGGAAATCGTGGAATCCCGTAAAGATGCATCGTCGTAGAGCGATTATTTAAAGAAATGACCGACCAGTCGTTTTGACTATCGTTTACATGTTAGTTGTACCTTTAGATAATTCCTGTCCATCGGTGTGACCAATTTTAGATTAATAAAATCACCGGATTGCTTGATCAGCCGTACGACCTGCTCGTGAGAGGCCCACTTTACATCCTTGTCGCCGATGCCGACAATGAAATCACCCTCCTTCATCCCGGCTAACTGAAAGGCGATAGATAAGCGTGTGCTGATGCTGTATAGAATCTTAGTGGATATAGCGAAGTTTAAAATACATTAATATATAGTGTAAGGGTTTATGCTGCGACTATATATATATATTCATTGCTTGGATATTATTACAGCCTGAGTAACAATTTAAGCGGCCTTCCGAAGACTCCCAAGCATCCTTAGTGTCTTATCGTTTCCATCCCTTACAACTTCAGAAGTGGGATAACAAGCTGTTCGCTTTTAATATCCCGATAGGATATTTATTCTTATTTATATTTAGGATATGTCATCTATTCACTTTGGAACAGGTATGTCGAGCATAGGGCGTACTTACGTCGGCTAAGGAGTTATGATCGACCGCGGCTATGATCACAGGTGCGTCGCCTCGAACGCTGAAACCAAAGCCTTCCCCATCGGGGCCTCTCTGAAGCTGCACCAATCGCGGGGCGGTCCAGTGCCTTTTCGCTGAAAATATAGCGACCGGGCCCAGGGATCTGAAAAGATCTTCCACCCCGTGCTGCCCAAAATCTGGATACGTGATGCTCAGTTGGAACTTCGTCGAGGCTGCGCAAAAAATACAATAAATGATCGTGGATGATTGGAAATTTTCCCATGGACAATTTAGGTGACCAATGGATTTTAGCTGACCGATGATATCGGGAGGATCGAGCATCCCTCGAAAGTCGTCTTCGTCGCCGATCCTGTTGTAACTCTCGAGAGTCGCCTCCTGGGACCTTTTGAGGACCTTCGCCAATGCCTGCTTTCCCTTAAGATCTCTGCACATTCTTTGCAACCGCTGGCTCTCCTCGTGCAGAACCAGGGCCTCTCTAAGATGTGCCTTTCCTGCGAATCAATAAAAATCATTGCATCCGACGATGACTCCTCCTGTTAGTCTCTATACAAATTCTCTATACAACTTTGCCGCGTATCCGAGAAAAACGTACCCAGTAGCTTCCTGTCGTTATCGTCCCTGGGGACGGTTATGTCCAGCTGCGTCTTCCCATCGCTCCTCTGAATGTGTTCCAACGTCAGTTTCGTCTCGACCCGAAATTCAGCTGTGGTTTTATCCAGCAAACCAACCGCCAGGTGTTTGTGGGCAAGAGCCAGGTGGTGCTCCCGCTTGACGAGTATCAGAGAGATCCAAGTGTCCGGTACGTAATCTCTGACGGGCTCGAGCGATATCAAACCGTGGACTTCGTTGTACACCGCCGCAACCTGAATCGTTTGATAGGACCAATGTCGAGCATGACTAAGGATGCTGGTTGAAAAGATGTTTAATCCAAAGCTCGATGGTTTATCAATACCTAGCATATTGATTTCCATGTTTCATCACATCACGCGTGACGCGTTATAAATCCAAATTCATACGTTTATGTTTAAAACGTTGCTGTGGAAATTATTAAGTAAAATACCAAGCTTTACCTGCGCAGCCTCCTGAGCCAGGTCCAAAGAAACGTCCACGCTGCGCCCCTCTCTCGACTGAAGCTCCAACTTTTGAAACAGACATTCCCTCGCTTGCGCCTAAAATTCATAAATCGTGCTATAATACCGCGATGATTTTTATTTCCTCTACGAATAAAATCGAAATCCATAATCTTCTTGAAAGTGTTGCCAAAGACTCGAGGCTACAAAATAGGTTTGTACCAGCATCAGTTGGACCAGCATTTCCAGCATGTCCGGGCCAAGGTCCATGCTCGGTGCGTTTGTAAAATTCTCGTGGATGTAACGGAAGGTTCCAGCGGCTCTCAAGAAGGCGTCGACCGCCTGGTCCAAGCCACGAGCGGACAGGCGATCGTGCTTGGCCCCCAATTGGGTGTACAGAGCGCCAGCGTTGAAGAGGACCGAGGCCTTTTCGAAGGCGACGGTCCTCTGGCAACTGGGCACACCCGTGAGCGAGTCGAACCATTCGAAATAGATGCCGAGGCTTCTGTCGGGCGGGAAGAAACGCCTTTCGATGAAGTACAGCTGATTGTAGTATCGCAGAAGCAGGGCAATACCCGCTGCGTCCCTCGTGGGCGTTCTGGTCGCCTGTATCGTGAAATCGTACGAAAATATGAAGCGTTATTCAAAGGAATATTCCTTTTTCGCGTCTAACGATTGAAAATAGTATGCTCCAAATCGTATAACAAATATCGTGTCTAATGTGACAATCGAAATCATCGAATCGAATGCTAAATATAATCTCAGAATCGAAAATCGTAGGAGACCATAGTATCTTCAATGATTTATTCGAAAGCTTGGAAAATGCGGAGCCTCGTCACCTGTCTGGTTTCCATGAGCTCGGCGATGGCTTCTTCGTAATTTCCTCCATCCTCGCTGTAATGCTCGAGAATGAAGTCCTGGGGATGTTGAGACAAATATTTGGTTTAGCTAACGAAGCTGTCGAATTCGGCGGTAACTTCGCGTGTGAAATCAATATCGTGTCTTAGCAACGAATCTTGCCGACGAACGATAAGTTGGTTGGTTTGTGGAAGGTAGAAGGAAAGCGTGAATAGACGCGCGTTTAAAGTTTCCCTCGACGCAGCATTGACAAGGTAAAAATGGTGAGGCTGACCATCGAGTTGATACGAAAGCGTTCGGAGCACAACGAGGGCGAAATATCGACGTTGGAAGAAATATCGTTGCACCAGGAGAACATCGAGAAAATCGAGCTGATCGACGGGTCGTGCAAAAACCTGAAGATCCTACTTCTCCAGCACAATCTCATATCGAAGATCGAGAATCTCGGGAAATTGAAGCGCCTGGAGTACCTGAACCTGGCGATTAATAACATAGAGGCGATCGAAAATCTCGAAGGTTTGGAGAGCCTGAAGAAATTGGATCTGACGATCAACTTCATCGGCGATCTGAAGGGTGTTAAAAAATTAAGGTACGCTCGGTGCGTGGACCGTTTTCTTCCAGGAACCTGTTATACGCGCAATCGTACACGAATCTCCTGCAACGATTCGCACACAGGTGCAACGAGAACTTGGAGCAATTAATCCTAACGGGCAATCCGTGTACTTATTACGAAGGCTACAGGGAATACACGATATCGACGCTTCCGCAATTAAAAGAACTGGACATGGTGCCGATCGTGAGGTCGGAACGCATCAAAGCGTTGCAGGCGTACGCGCGTGCCGAAGGCGATGTTCTTAGGGAGTACCAGAGTTACAAAAAGGAAAGGCAGAGGCAAATACGCCGTCACCGCGAGAAGCTGGCCAGCGAAGCGGTGGAAGTAAGAGGAGGATCAAAAATATTTTGTATTTTTCACGCGTTATGCATGGGTGTAGAAGACATTTTTTTCGCTAAGGGCGGTACACTATTATGGTAGTATGTGTTGGTTTATAAGCCGAGGTATTCATCGATGTCACGAGGATCAAAACTAAAGCAGCCTCGAGCGAAGTCTCGAAGCTATAGATTCAAAATCAAAAATATAAAAAATACCCAATATCACTGCACAATTAAATTTAACCACGCTGCGCGTTTCTGTATTTATCAATCGCTCGAATTTAGGATACGGAAGGTCTGGACGAAGAGACCAAGAACGAGAGGTTTTGGAAGAGTACCAGTTATCACACGCCCGAAGATCGTATCGCCATCGCGGAGCGTTCTCGACGCAGTGAGGAGAGGAAAAACGTGGCGGAGGAAACGGCACCGAAATACGTTCCCAAGTTATTCGATCCCCAGGGTAGACCGTACAACGTGAATCGCGCGAAAGTACCATTCAAGTTGGACGTCGACAACGATCCTGATAATATTATACTCGACGTTGCTGTTTACAAGTACGATCACAAATGTTCTTAGAATTCCTTTCGCCCAACGTCGTTATATCGATAGATCTAAGCAGTGGTAACTAAGAAATTCCAAGCGATCGTATATCAATTTTTCCTCTTCACCGCAGAATCCTGGTAATATTCGAACGCGTACTTTATCAATTTTCGCAGGCTCGAGCGTGAAAAAAATTTCCCGTTAGAATAATACCGCAAAGTGGTGGTGAGTAGGAAAAACTGATATTTCGTATGCTTACTCAGAATGAGGATCGGAAACATTTCTCAAATATTATATCGATAAATGATCGCTCTACGTTGTTGCTCCACAATGCGAACGGATTCGAAACGAGGATTTTTATCTCGAACTTCCAGGCACTTGGACACTTCCTACATCGATGTCGACGTACAACCAGAATACGTGCGAGTTACCATAAAAGGGAAGGTCCTGCAGTTGAGTCTTCCGTGTGAAGTCTCGGTCGGAGGCAGTGCGGTTAAAAGGAACGTGACAACTGGTAGTTTGGTAATAAGCATGCCACGGCTAAATCCATTGCCGTCGATCGGAAGGTTTGATGCAATCGAGAGGCGGGAAAAACCGGCAGAAAAAGCTTCGCGTTCGATTGCACAACGACGGACGGGGATATCCAAACGAGAGTACCTGGAAATCGGCCCGGCCGTGAATATGGATCTCGAGTTGTCGACGATCGTTTCGCGCGCCGAACAAAGGTCCAAAGGTGCGTCGGTAAATTCGAATAGCATCGAGAAGAAAGGGCGGGAGGAAGATTTCGTGGACAATCCGGATGTTCCAGCCCTCGAATAACCGACTTTGACGAGCGTGCAAAGAGAGATCGACTTTTTGCAAATCGTTTTGAGGCGAAAAAAAATATAGACGCGTGGTTGTGATGTATTTCACGAGACGAAGTGCTACCGAAGCGTGGTAGAAATCGGTCTCCTTGAAGATCGGAATGAATCGTTTAAACGAAGTGGAACAGAACGTGGAAGGTCAAACGCGTTCGTGTGCGGAATGAATATGCATAATTCAGGAGGATGAAAAGAGATCTCATCGATTACTTACTTTGAAGGGATCTCGAAAGTCTATGTCCTTAGTCTCCTTCAGGCCCAATGGTATCATCGGCATAACCGGCTCTTCCCTGTAAAAACGGACATTATACCCATGAGAATTGACCGCACGACGAATGATACGCGTTATTGAATTTCTCAACGTTTGCTCCTCACCCGTCGACATTTTGGTAGAGTTCCACGGAGCTATTCAACTCCGCCAACTGTTCTTTGAGCAGCTGAAGATTCGAGTTCACGAAACTCAGTTCCAAAGCCACGGTCTCCCTGAGCTTTCTATTCGTGGTTGCTCTGCAAAGCAAACAACGATAATGATCGGTTTCATAACGCAGGAATAAACTCCTATTAACATTCGTATAATCGCTCAGTACGAAGCCTGGCGTACAATGCTGAAATGATTTCTCTAAGGCCAGAAGTAATTTAGCGATACGAGAAGGAAAAGTCCGGAGAAATCAAAACCGGAATGGCTGAAATGCTTTCGCTCACTTGAAAAGGTTTTCCGCGCCAGCCCGCAGTCGCAGCTCCTTGTTTATCTCCTGATTGAGTTTACTTCGCTTGTTCTGCAGCTTTCCTCTGCATGTTGCCACTCTTGGATCCGAGCCCTGGAAAATAACACCGGAGTACAATGACCCTTATTGATATAACAGTACCGTATACGGTAAACATCGATTATAAGAAGGCCCGATCGATCTCCAATTCTTCCTAGAAACTGCAGAAATGCACTTTGTCTTCATTGGCGCATCGTCGTATCGCTCGAGTAAATTCTATATTATCCAGATTTAAATACTTCAATAAAACACATCGAAGTAAGACTCTTGGCTATCTTCTTGCTAGTTGTTACATACGTAGCTCGATACTTGGATACTTAAATAGCTTAGATATCAATTACAGGAACATTCCAAACGCTTCTTTCCCAAAGACTACTTTACGAACGTTCGCTAAATCCATACACAGGAAAGGCGTGGGCGTAGAATATAGGATGAATATGATATATAGCTGGGAAAGGAAGCGAGAGAAGGCGCTTTGCTCGAACGCGAAAGCAATGTACCACGTCTTACCCCTAAATATCTCTCCACCGGTACGAGCCACGACATTCCTCCTGCTTCCTTCGAGGGATAAGCTTTGGCCGTTCGCGGGTATCGCTTCGCATTTTCGAAAGCCCGCCTTTTCTCCCCGCTCGCAGGTTGAGACGCGGCGATTACACGATCTTTCGGTAGGGGCGAGTAATGGACCCACTTCAGCATGTTATCTCCGCGCTTACATTCTCCTACGACCGTGTTTTATCAGAGAAACCGGTTGCTCGGCCGCCTTTTAACCCTTCTGCGATCCGACTGTTCGACCAAGAAAATACGACCCTGGTTTTTACGTCCGTTTTTGCGCAAAGTCACGTGGTCCGCTGATAATAAGTTCAAGGTATACGAGCTTGATTTTTCTCGCGTCTCGGGTCGATTTATCCGCTCACTCGAGGACCTTAAAGCGGCGATATTCGTCTTTTGAAATCACGCTGGATCGACGATCGGCGGAAGAACAAAGGCACTGTTAACGCGATACTCTCGAATGGCTCATTACCCAAAAGACACGGTGGATTATAAGAGGTCGATCCCCACCCAGGGATTCGGCCGTGTGTGGCTTTGGCTCGAAGCGCAAAAAGCCGCCAAGGTGCAGCGACGTTACCGTAACTCCGTTCCAGTCTGATTGACTTATCGCTAATACCCAACAAACCCGATTCAACGACTCGCGATTCGCCACTCCTCCGCGATCACTGTTATCGTTCAGAGGTTTTGTCCCTCCTCGTATACTTCGTTGATCGAACGACGTAAGTTCCTCGTTTTATTGGAACATCGCGCAATTACTTTCCTTTCTTCTCGTAATACTGAAAAGCTCGTTAAAGCCGGATATCCACGACTCCTGAATACATCCACGATTTGATAGAAAGGAAAAAAAAACTATGTTAACGGTACGCAACGCTGTATTCATAGTTCTCCACAGGAAGGAACCCAACGATTCGATGTTTTGACATAAAAATAGTAATTTGTCGGGTGCATCCTCGCGAATACGCAACCTCACGATCGGTGTAATTCATCCACGTTACCGTAACTCCAATCGAGTTGTCGTTGAAATCCAACAACCTCGTTTAGAACGACATGCCCAGGCTTTACCGTTCGACAAGTTTCGTGCAAATATCCATGTCTGCGTCCATCAAACGACGATTCATCGTACGAGATATTTCGAATATACGTTTGACGACTCAAAACGATTTGTTCGCGACTCGTCGTACACGGAAAAATGGATTAAATCCAAATCGATGACGTTAGTTTCTCTATCCTCCGAGTTCTCGTCGCGATTAGGTGCCCCGTGCTAAATTCTCTCCGTGTTTACGTTAGAAAGCATAAACGGGAGTTTTCACGGTGACGATCGAATAACGACGCGACCAATCGTCCTGTCCAGGCGTTAAATCCACGGTAGTTTAGCACAGTCGGGGCATCCTTCGAGGCGAGCAGACACTCGCGTAACTGTAACGTCGGGTCGAGAGGCGAGCGGATGCTTTCGCACTCGGCATTCCCGGAATCTCGAATCCGTGCCGGCTGGGAAGATTCTCCTCGCTAGGCGCTCCAATGATTTACACTGGTTTTCGAGGATGACAGAAAAGGCGGGACCTCCCGCGAGAAATCACGAGAAATCGCGAGAAACTCGGATACATCGCGCCACGCAACGACTCGTTCTAGACTAAAGAAGCGCCGCGGAGTACACGGCGATTCTCCTGGACCTCATTGGGCCAATTCTCGGTGAAAGGAGAGAAACTCTCGAAATAACGGTGGGGAGGATAACGCTCGGTTTGTCCCTCGATCCGATGCTGGTATCTGTCTATGGTTTTAAGGTCGCCGCACCGCGTTCCGCTCTTCGGAAGCAAAGTCATTGGCACTTTGTTATCGATCATCGATCGCGACGACTGTGACTGCGGAAGATCGCGGATTGGAATGCACCGAGAGGGGCATGAGAAAGTAACCCTTCTTGGGAAAACGCGTTCATTCTCATCTCGCATTTGCTGTGTACCCTGTATACCTAATCCTTATCCTGAATTCGGTCCGTACAGACTAGGACCACTTGTTCCGTGTATCTTCACCTTGAAGATATATTTCTTTTCCATCGGTGCTCCTAACTTTACTTGCTCGGTGTCGGTTTCGAACAACGCAAAGGGACTTAGCGAGCACCTATTCACGTACTTAACATACAATTCCCCACCTGGTCTCGTGGCATAAACTTCGATCGATCAAATCGATCTTCGCGGGAAGAAATAAGTTTGGCCATTGTTGCGTGGCTACATATTTCTCTTGCCTCGATTTTCCTACAACCTGCGAGTTTCACTGCGACGAGTTGAGAGGCGTCGACGATTAATTCGATTCGAAAGATACATCTGCGTATATCATAGCGTGCAAAGTACCACGGAAATATCCATCGTACGTTCCTACGGTCTAAATACTCCGCGATCCTGTAATGCCGCTGACCCCGGAATTTCAATGGCGTTACACGCTTCCGTAAAATTGCACGCTGCCGTCGCTCGCGCGATGGATTGGTCCGTTCGTAGATGAATCGGGATGCGGGATGAATATTAATTGGATGGACGAGATCGAATATCAGCGAGGAACACTTTGCGCGAGTTAAACGCTCCGACGAGTTAACGCCGACACCGGGCATCCTTGATCTTTCGCATTCGACCCAGGGCACATGCCTGAGAGCCCTAGACGCCCATCGTGATATGCAGGCACGTAGAAAGTCGTCACCTCGAAGTGGCTACCACTCTCCTACTGCATTTTTACGCTCAAAGCCCCGAGGCTAATGCACGCTAATGCCACGCCGCGCACGAACCGAAGGAGGTCGTCGAGGAAAAAATCTTCCTTCCCTTTCCAAACCTCGATACATCCGTCGCGCCATTCATCCCACGATTGATCCTACGATTTTTTGGTAATCTCCGAATCTATCACTGTACCGCTGTACCTAATTTTTGGTGCTTTGCCCGGTACGTGAAGAAAAATGCCCCACAAAGATAACCAACCCTATCAAAGCTCGTGGTTAGCCATCGCAAATGTCTGCTCCCATGTGTTTGAATCGACTTTGCGTGGCTTGACGTGAAAAAATTCTGATAATTCACGATGAAACGGGTGCCTGATGAACCAAGCACTTCGGCAGGAAAGCGAAGTAGGCCTGTGCTTATCACAGACCAACAGGTGATCGATACCTCGGTTGATTCGGACTCGAAGGAGTAAGGATTTCATCGAGAATACGTTTCCAGTTCAAGCGACACGAACAATGTCCATCTTCTTCCAACCACTTGTTTGCGCGTAACCAACGTTTCTCTATGTCATATTGGTGTTCTCTCTTCAATGCTTAGGAGTCTAGGTATAGAGGATGGTTAGGTTCAGGGCCTCGGATCTGGCAGGATTAAGACTGGCTGCTTCGTATATTCTTTTGGTCAGCCGAGGCAGCGGGAACGATGCTCGCGGATACGCGTATAATGCATCGAGACACGGATGCCAAGTAGGAGACGAGAAGGCCGCGTAAGGAGAGAGTAGCGAGAGAAGGAGGAAAAAGAGTATCTTCGGCGAAAGATGGCTTCGGGGGCCAATAACGGTATTCCTTCCGAGTCCCCACCCTTCGAGTAGCTCGATCGCAGGAGAGTTAAACATCTGGACGAAGCACCGATGTTTGGCAATCTGAATAAGGAACACAAAAGCCACGGTTTCTAATAGCCAAGGAGCGTTTGATGCGCGAGCTAACGGCGGAGGATGTGAAAGGACCATTGAAATTGACCGAAGTGGATGCGGCCGTTGACGCCTCGGACAATCGAGTAGTCGCGGCCACGATCCGCACACTCCGGACCGCGGCGGGTCTGGCTCCTACTTTATATAATCCAGTGTTAAGTATAAGCGTCGATACATGTACAGAATCATGAATAAAATAAAAAAGAGGTGTACGATCCTGCTTCCACCGTTTTCCTATCGATACTTTAAGCGGTGAGTAGTGGTATTTTCAATGCGGAATTCGTACGCCGACCGAAAGACGAGAGAAAGTAGTGGTGAACGACGGACGGTACTTTGAAGCATAAATATATATAACCAGTTTTTTACGACAAAGCCTCGAATTTCGAGAGAAAAAAAACCGACGGAAGCAAAGTGCCACGACCAATAGTTGAAACCAGTTTCAATCACGACCGAATAATCGAGTTCGATTCGCATTGCCGCGAGAAAAATGGTGAGGGAAAAGAGTGAAACCAGTGCCGACCGGATCTATTTATCCAATAAACTCCGTTTCAATGCAAGTCGGAGGAAGGAACCGATGGCTGACTCAAGCTATAATGACACCGGAGCGCAATAAGGCTTCTGCGTCCCCCGATCGGACTCCGTTGAGAAACTTTAACCGAGGTGTGTCACGTTCGCGCACGAGTCGCTTCCGTTATAAATTACCACCTGCTATTCTCCTCTGCATAAATCCACCTCTTTTTCCCGATCGCGCGTCACTTTCCAACGATCCGAGTATCGGAAAGGCACGAACGATCGCGTATCCGTATACCGGATAGCATCGATGCAGTTGGGTTTACGTAACGCGTCTTCCGTCCCTTTTCTTTTCGGACGATACTTTTATACAGCTCGCAGCTCATTCCATACCGACGAGACTCCGTAACAGTTCCGTATATCCGGCAGCGCGATCGAGGAAAATATTCGTGCCTATCCCTCGATCTCGTATACATTTCCAAAGTAGCGTTCCGCGATGTTCACCCGCTCGTTGCGTGTTGCTCTCGTGATTTTCAGGCGAGACGCCAACTGGAGGATGGAAAATTATGGAAAGTACATTTGGTCGCGTCAAGCCCAACGCGGATTAGCCGTCGATCGTCGAGGCACGGTTGAGGAACGACGAGGAGCGAGAAAAATGGCAGCTTGCGATGTCGACTTACAGGTTTTTTGCATTAAACTTACCCCTTTTGCAAAACTAAATGGTCCTTTTGTAAATGGAATTAAATGCAATTCCACTTGCAAACGAGCGAATTTGCTTCGCAAAAGCTCGAATTCCATTTGCGAAAGGGTGAATTTAAGGCGAAAAACCTGTAGTAGGTGGCGTGCGCTTACGGTAGCTTCCCGCGGGCAAATGGCGATAAAGGAAAGGATAAAAGAAGGTCGATAGCATCGCAACGAGCGCATAAACGGAGTGCGCGTTATTAAGGCAAATCGGAGACCATGCGGAAAGCGGCGCGAGGAGGAACTCTTCCATGAGCCTCGCTGCATGTCGATCCGTAACAACCGTGTTATATACACGCGCCCTGCAAATCTTCCTCCATCGCGGTTTTCCTAACAAACTATGACTCTCCTCATCTTTTATACCGATTAACGAAATGTCCGAGATGCGTGACGAAAGGCATTTTCCTTCCTGCTCGAGGAGACTGCGATTAATCAAAATCTCCTTTACTGGTACGCGCTTATTACCGCTATTCGACTTCGCGAATACGCTGGGAATATCGTTGTAACAAATACGTATTACAGCGTTGAACGTGCTTAATACTAAGTAGGCTGAATCCGGTTTGGTTTTACCTACAGATCATCGGAATAAAAACTCGATTATTCCGCCGTCCTTCCGGCGATAATATCGCGCCGTCCATCTCGAAAAAGGGATACGCCGCGATTCGCCGTGCATCGAAGAGGTAAGCAAAATTATATCGAGGAGGGGGCATAGAATATTCCACGAGTCGCCAACGCGCTGGCTGGAATTCTCCTCTTGTTTTGGAACGGTCGTAACACCGGCGGCATAATATCCAATTACGTAAAGCGAAGCGTAAGGAATACAAAATTTAATTAGAGCGATCATCGTTCCAGCCACAGAGCGGACCGACCGTCTCTCTCGCATTCGAAACAGTCTCGTTAGTTTGATTAATGCGAGGAGATATGTTATAACGCATTTCTAGCCGATCCATAATTATATAAGCCTGCGTTGCACGCAAAATGTAAAAGTCATCCTTTCGAAGAAGACTCGAAGAGGAGCGTTGGGCTGGCCGCGCATACGAGGCCGAATCGGAGGAGGATTAATCTCGAGCTGGATCTTTCCATCCTCCTCCATTTCCGAACGTTTCGTTAACCTCGTTATACCCGCCATTTAGCGGGGTTACGATATTGTCATGCATCGTTGATATCCTCGGGTGAGCAAAGACGAAATAAACCCGCCTGCTGGATAGCGCACCGTAACGCACCTGCTCGATATCGACTATTTCGATGGCTCTACCCTCCTGCGCCACTTTGTTCTTCCGATATTCTTATTGTGACGCCGCCAGAAACCCGTTCGAGGTGGAATATAAATTTCCAACCTTACGCTCCAAGATCTAACCGGTGCACTTCCGTTCCACAAGCTCGGAAATCTTATGCACCTGTCACGCACCGAAATTGCAGCCCTGTCCCAGGTTCGCCCATTATACACCGCTACGCATACCACATGACGCACGTATTATTACTCGTTTATCTTGACCGTTATATTTACCTTTTTCAGAAATAGATCAGCAAGCATATCCAAAGGCGGGTATACCAAGAAGCGATTTGGGTTCTCAAAAATAATTTCTCGTTGTACGTAATTAAACGATAAATCCATTCGATGCTATATAAGAAGAAATACACGAAGTAAAGTAGATTTTTATAAGAGCAACGAATCGTAACGAAGCAGGAGGATATATTATTCACAGTGTAAAAGAGTTTTCATATCGCGTAATATTCTTTAAGCCGTTGGCGGTGCGCAAGAGGCAACAATGTATGCAATATGCATACGCCACGGCATATAAGCGCATTACGGGCCGTTCGTATCTACGCAAACTGTTGCCGCACTTCGTTAATTTGCCCACGGTGCAACAGGAAATGCAAACTTCGCTCGCCCGCCGACCCCTTCGAGCCTTCTGGAAGCGAGTCGACCGCTCGGAACTGCGCCTGTCCGTTTTCTCCAGAACCGAGCGTGTCTTTCGCTCGACACGAAATGCCCGTCTTCTCCTTCGCGAAGCTTTCCAAAGGACGGATCTCGGCGAGCGCGACGACTAATCGCAGAGTGAAAAAAAAAAAGGTATTGCAGGGGCAATCCTTTTCGTACGATTCGCCCAAGACGTCGAACCCAACGTCCAAAGCCCCTTTGGCAAAAGGATATACCGGTTTGACGTGTCGCGAGATACGGAATCGAGAAAGTCCGCGGCTATGCGAACGACTGCGTTGACGCGACCTGAGCGCGTAACGGTTCGAGATCCCAGCCGATGAGAGAAAATAGCGGTAACGAAACGCACCGATCTCCATCGAGTCTGTTAACGAGCGACGCCGATTTACCTGCAGCTTCACGTCCGGAAGTATCAGCATGGTTCGTGGACACGGCGGTGCGCTCTTCGATCGTTGACCGATGCCTCGAACCCCGGAGAAACCTCGGCGTTCCTCCGAATCGAACTCTCGAGGCCCACCTCGAGGGGAAGGATAGGTGGATCCAGGAAGGTTTCGAAGCGTACGATCGAGCGGTGGAGACCGAATGTTTCGTTGGAGCGAGTTGCGTTTCTCGCGAGCGCGTTGTTGGAAGGCACCCAGCCGTCAGCGCGGCTTCGTAGTCCACGGCTAACTATCTCCCCGTATTCGCGGCTTCGAAAGTACACGCAGAAGTCCTGGACGATGCTCCGGACGAGGCGCGGGACACTCACTTTTTCTTCCCCCCAAGCGCACACTGCACACACGCGGTGTAAGTGAACTTCGAGAGATTTGGCGGCGAAAACCGGAGGCGGCGAAATAAACGAACGCGCTGTTTTCGCGTCGTATTTCTCCGCCGTGGGAAAGCGGGGGGACTTGGAGGGAGGGACCGAGAGAGAGAGAGACAGAGAGAGAGAGCCAGGGAGAGAAGGAGAGAGAGCGAGAGAGGGTGGAGGGAGTTAGATCGTTCGAGGTGATTTTATGGATTACCGTTGACTTCTGCAGATCCGACGCGTCCGCAGGTGCCGTGGGTTTCACGCGATTCTAGACAGCGCCGATCGTTGGGCCCGCTCTCGACAGGCCCTCGACCGGTTGGAGACCCGAGTTGCCGACCAGAGCCGACTCTAGAGCGAGGCCCCAACGAGGGACCCACTCCAGTTTCCTCTACTCAACGGCCTTTCATCTATCCGCATCATTTTTAATATAAAATCTATGGCAGGAATCTAGTATTTTATAATTCACCTTAAAATTAATCTCGCTTGAATAACTACTGAAAAATATTAAAACTTTTAAAAACTATTTTATTTTAAATATTAAATAACTATTGAAAACAAATCTATCTCAGGCTAAATAACTTCGATCGTCAATGACGATTATCAATGCCAGGCGTTGAACCAAATTTTACAAAGCACATACTAATAAGCATCGCCACTTTTAATAAACGGTACGTAAAAGACCGTGCTTGCTATTCAATTAAACCTCCCTACATAAACATCCTCGAGCTCGCTTCCTCGCTCGCCAAGCCCGAAACATTGGCGATCCGGCGCTTCGGAAGAAAAAAGCTTCGCCCTGTGTATAGAACACGAGATAGGGCGCCTGGGGCCTGATGGGTCGTGAATGCGGCTCTGAAGGAGCCCTGAAGCATCCGGTGGGCCCGCTCGCCTCCGCTCGGAAGCGTTCGGCAACATTCGGAAACGCTCGATCCTCGGCCGAGAAACGATTCCGAGCAGACGGCCGCGAGCATCCGCAGGAAGTCGTCCGTCTGGGCTGGGTTCGTCCTGGCCGAAGACGGCGGAGTTGCGTGAACTGTTACGACCTAGAGACCGGTGCCGTAACTCCCCTAAGTCCGATCCGCGCCGCGAGATAAGGAGATGGCAATGGGCCCCCCCCTAGAAAGGCCCCGTCGTCTCGAAGGAACGATAGACGCGCCGGGGTTTGAGCGGCCGTATCGCCGAACATTCTCCCGCATTCCTACGAACTAGTTGTAGGCATTTGCCATTAGAAAGCAGGTCGACGATCCCGGGTTCGGGTTTGACTGAAATAGAGAGATTACGGGCGTTTCGAGTTATCGACAAGCCGACCTGGCCGATGTCCGATTCTCGACGGACGTTCGGGGATCTCGGGAAGGATCCCCGGGCGCGATCGATCGAGATCGAGGAACGAGATTTCCGCGCGGAGATTTATGAATTCGATAGGCGCGCTCTGGTACCGGTCGAAATGCAGTCGGTCGTTGAATATTCGATGTCTAACCGAGCTCTCGAATGACCGAGTCGAAACTTTACGCCGAAATTGATCGGGGCTAGGGTGTCGGTCTTGCGCGACGCGATTTCTTCCAGAGGTTGGCGCTTCCTTCGACGAAGCCGTCTTTGCCGGTGCATTCGCGTATTTTGCCACGACACCGGTTGCACGTCGGTCAACCGACAACCTTTGGGGAACGCTGGCCGTTCGATTGCGTAATGGCCTATCGATTTCTATGTTCCACCGTGTATCGCACACGTAGCGGATGCGTCCGATCCTCGCGTCGCGCAATGACATTTTTGTTCTCGCGCTACGGGCGATTTTACGATGCGAACGGGCGACTTTTCTTTTATCCTTCAACGGGTCGTACAGTGAGATCCTCTGTACGATGTTCTGTTTAGAGATGAAGCGATTTTTTTTTAGGTTTCGATACGTGGTATGGTGAAAAACGTGCGGCAGATTACCGAGTCGAGAATTACATCTTGCGCTCCGGAGAAAAATCCCATAAAAAACCACCTCATAGTAGAAGTAACTCACCGCCTTCCTCGATGTTCGCTTTTCTCTCGTCGAGCGAGACAGAAAAAAAACTCCGCGTTACGCACCGCCAGAAACGTTTCCAAATACAACTGACGTAAAGTCAGTTTTACTTACCGCCGGTGGTCTTGCGCGTTTGTTACTTTGTCGGAATTGCGCGTAAGAAAAGCTACGTAACTCGGGGTTCTATCGTGTTTGAGATAGATTGTGGTTATTTTCCCAGAAGAACGCGGGACGCTGTATTATCATGCCCTAACGGCACGTAACCAAGCATTTCTTGCAAATCACGCCATCAACGCGAATGCGCATCCGGTGTCGAAACTTTCGGCGGTTTGAAATTTGCAAGTTAATACCTACTCGCTGCTCCATCATAAAATGCCGATAGAGTACCGTCGTCAGTTTCTTTTCGCGTAATGAACGACGGCTACTTATGGACACCGGGATACGCAATCGCAAAAAGTGTATCGCAGAGTTGCGAACGGAGCGACCGCTGGTTAAAACCAACCCCGCTTTTTGCGGCTGGCAATGTACGCTGCAGTCGCACGGATCGGAAGGAAAAGTAGATTTTCCAACGAGTACAGATGTCCAGTTAAAATCTGTGCATCCTCCAAGCTTCCTATAATCCCAAGCTCGGCAACTGGCGGACAAAACTGGACTGGTGACCGGTGATCAAAAACTGGACCGCCAAAAATGACCTCATACTCGATTCACAAAAGTGTATATAAAATGATAAAAATGATAAAAATGTTCAAAAGCATCCGTAGTCCACCTAAAATCACTAGCCAACCTTTGCTACGATAGTTGTTCCAAGGGTACAACAATGTCGCACAAGTCTCGCGGCGTGCGTAAACAACAGCTTCGAACAACTCCGTTGTTACGTCAAGAAGATTTATAAGGGTAACGTTTGAACGAGCGTCGCACATTCGTTGCATAATCACACTCGGTTACTACACGAGCTATAAAACGTCCCCGGCGCGCTGTGCTCTCGTGCGAGCAGCAGATTACTCATTTCAATGCTGTTAAACGGATGACAGGGGCCCCAATGCGGTTTGGAATTAGAATAGAATTCCGATCTTTTCTCGGGATGCGAACCTCTGGGCGGCAGAATACAGTCGGGCCGAACAAACGATACAGCCGACCTTGCGCCTGTATTCTACTTTCGAACGAGGCTAACTTATACAAACATTACTGAATCCCCGGGAGGAGGTACGTCGAAACTCGCGTACTCCTTCGACGTTAAGAAGCGTCGAAATGGAGTCTCAGCCAGGCATACGGTGCTCCCCAAATAATATATATATATATTCGAATATTAATCGCAATAAAGTTCCTGACCCGATATTTCGGTCGTTCGAAAAGCAATCGGCCTGGTTACTCGTTCTTGCAATAAACGACTCATCGATGTTAACAAAGATGGCTAATTTAATTGAAAAATATACACGCATCGCATAATAAAGATCGGTGTAAGAAAAAATGACGTACAGTCCACTGCCAAAAATATATGGACTTTTGATCCACCCGATATATCCTTTATAATTTTCCACAAATATAACCCGCCGTGTTTCGAAATCGTGCTCCACGCTGTATCGCTATCGCTTTGATACTCACCGCGGCACGGTTGCGCTCGAGCGGAATAACGAATAACCGATTTGTCGCGAGAGGACGATTATGCAGAACACCTGCAAACGACCTTACGAATGTAGGTCGATAAAGTTTGACTTGGAGGTTTCAACGATGTCCAGGAGAACGTACGCCTCTTCGAATTCCAGTCGGCGCTATAACATCGAGCAAATCGTTTACCTTCGCACCGAGTACGAGTACGGAATTCGCCCAATTTCCAGTACAACCGTACGCCAAATATCTTCGCGGTCACTTCCTGCGGAACACGTTAAGCGCGTATACAGGGTGTCCCTGAGTTTCCATCGAACCTCGCCAGGCACTCGGTATGCGCGATCTTTTTCACGTAGCCCGGGCTAATCTTCTCTCGAGCACGTGCGCGTCCTTCACTCGGCACGCATCGATTCGCATGCGGTGCACATCGGTCCTTGCGCCAGAGCTTTGGTCTTTGTTCTTTCCTGCATTTCCATGGCATTACGCGGCTCGAAGAATGCCAAGAAATGGCGTGACATAATCGAACGAGGCGTCCGTGCTCCATCGACACCCGATAACTCGAGCCTCGTGAAATGCCATCCTCCCTCCGTTTACATCGGCAAATCTCATTGCCGGCCTCCTCGTTAAAACCACGCGAACTTTCGGTCCTACGCGAGAAACCACGATGCTTGCGAGAAAAGAAAATATTTTACAATGTCGATCGGCTCGCGACACGAGCCGCTTAATGGAGCGCGCGCAAGGAGTCTTGCCATCGATTTGAAACGATCTTATCGCTCGATCTAACACTTGGTGAAGCGCGCTAAAATTGGAATAAGCCTACGTAACGTCCATAAATCGTAAGTGCTTGTAATCGTTTTATTTCGAGGGGTAGCGGCCCTCGTTAAAATGACGTTGCACTTGGATAACGGCTCGAAGGGTTTGGCACGGATGTTACGGCTCAGGAAGGAGTAGCGAATGGCTCAATTAGGAGTCGCTCTCGTTATCTTTAAGCCGTGCGATTTAGTTTAGATCCTAATGACCGCGCCTCGCTCGATTGCCAAAGCGAGATTATCGCTTAATACGCGTTTCGAACCTTCGAACAAAGGGCAACGTCGAACCATCGACTTTGGTAATATCCGGCAATACTCTGGAACACGTTTGTTCGAACCTTTTAATTTCGTCGCTCCCCGTGCACGCATGAACGCATCGTAATAATCGCTTGGCCAGGTTTACCTTCGTGTTTGGCGAAGCAGGTACGTCAGACTCATAGTAAACGCAGGTGGTTTCCATGGTATAAAACCCTTATCTTTTCTCTACTCCCAGAGATAGCGCGGTGTTCGTGATCGAAACGCACGAATTCCACCGCGTAAAACTCTATCCAACCTCTAGGAATACCGCGACAAAGTCCAGCAACCGAATCGCCAAGAATATGTACTCGATACAAAACTCGGTCCCCCCTTTTCAGCGCGAATCCTTCGCACGAGATTCCACGTTTCGCTCGTAAATCTCATTTCACCCGCACCGAGAAAGTTCGAGTGACCTATACACACGCGAAGATGCAATAACAGCGGAGGCTTGAACTTTAGAGCTACCGCACCTCCTCGGTTGAGATACCTTCGAATCGCATTTTTCCAAATATCGATCATCGAAGCCGTTTAACCAGACGCCTTTAATTAAGAGCCAAGAGCACGCAAAGCGAGGAAACGGGGCGCGCGGGAAAGAAGCGAAAGGCCCGCCGTATTTCCCTCCACTCTACTTACTCGAACGAAGCGCGGCCTGATGCCATCATCCTCGATGATATCTCCTGACACGATCGGTACGTTCATTGCAATCTTCTTTTCATCCTGTCCGTGCCTCCGCTCCGCAAATCCTGGATCCCCGGTACCGAGCGAGTTCCTCCGAGCGGTTCGATTCCCTCTCCAACATATGCGGACGCGAGATCCGCGGCAGGCCTTTTAAATTAGCCGAGCCCCTGTGGTTCCGAACCTGGATCGACACTCGAGGGATAAAAATCCTGGTTCCTCCTGGCAAAGAGCGCGGTATCGAAAACCGAGAGGCACTGGCGATGCTCGCGAGGCGAACCTCCCGAGGAGGAGGCCGATAACGATAGAGGAGGCCTTGCCTCGGTCACGTTGCCCGGGGCATTCCTCGGCGCGATCGTAAAATCCTCGCTCCTACGACCGCCACGATTTCCTCCGCGGCACTAACGAACGCCCCTGGGGAGGCGGCGCGACTTTATCGGCCGGATAACAGTCCACGGCGCGAGCCACCGATCGCGAATGATTGTAAATCGGTGGAAACGCTGGAAACACGTTCGCGGCGCGTGTACGTGCGCCGCCACGAGCACACCTTTCCGGGCGGGGGCTTCTGCACGTGTGTGCCGAGAAAGGTATAGTAAAAGGAGTATACGCCGTATGCGGGAGTTCGTGCCGTGAGTGTACGATCGGTGCATTGGCGTAGGCGCGGCCCCTCGAGGGTCCCATTGGGAGTCTCGGCGGCGGTGGCGGCGGCGGCTGCACCCTTTTCGCCCCGCCTTTTCGCGCGAGGCTCTTCTCCCTGTGGAGTTAACCCCCTCTATGGGGCGAGTTATGTCCGCGAGTTATACGACTTGGAAGGTACTTTGATATTTCATCTTGCGTAGGAGTTAAATTATTTGGCAAAATGTCAATATATTAATATGTGGCCTGAGAGTTATTACACGGGTCCATAGAGGGTTAATTAAAATATATTTTTTATCTCACCTCCTTCTCACGATTATACGCATTCATCGCTACTAATATTATCGATATTCATCGTATACGTTTAATTTTCAAATAAAAATCGGCTCGCGAAATTAATACGGCTGTTCTAAATTTTTATAACGCCAATATGTAACCTTAGTGCATAAGCATTTATATACAGCGTTAATTATACAATCTAGCCTTCCGAGAAAGGAGTTTTGTACCGAGCGCCTTACGCCATTGTGCTCAACACCGATGCACCTTGGGTATCGTGGCGAATACGTACACGATTCTACCACCGTCTCCCTCCGACCGGCATTATTACGATGACGTCACGGCGAAACGCTCGAGACGTGTAACGCGCGACGAGGGGGACAGCTGGCGACAGGCAGCAGGTAAAACCCCGGACGGAATTGAAATCCATCGGGTCAGGTGCGAGCGACGATGCGTCCGCGGTTTTTCCACGCTTCCCCTTGTCTCCAAGCCGCAACCAAAATGCTTGGCCCGACTTTTCCAACGTTGAATTATGTATGCCAGTGGGGCGGCCGGCTGGGATCACAATAAAATACCGGTTGCATGAAACTGTTGTCGGGGGAAACGACGATCCGGCCGACCTTCGTGCTCTGCCCAAGATCGTTTTAGGAGGACAATTATGGTCGAGGAGGGTAAATCAAGGAGACGCCTCGCGTTATATTAATAATAATAATGTATTAATGCTATGTAAATTCACATATTCACAATATAGACACAATTGCATTTTAGGTCCGACCCTGGGGTACGATATAAACAATTCTTGGTCTCGGAGATTCGTAAAGGTGCACGTAGATCGGTTATCGTAGTAAAATGGACACAGGCATGGCCGCTGGTGTGGGATTACGAGAGGCGGGGAAACGTTGTTTTGATTCTGGGTAAAATCGATAATTGCGCGCGATCACGCTTGTGCGTCGTGTGTGGGTGCGTGTTTTGCGATTGGACCGAGGTGGATGGAGCGTAAGTCGCGAGTCGAGTCGAAACTCGAAGTCACGAACCGTCGTTGGATCCTGCTGCGTCCTCCGTGATAATAAATAAATAGCCGCTCAACGCGATCGGCCATGCCTGAAGTAAAAGCCTGGAGTAAAAAGTCCGACGTCGCGGAACGTCGAGGCGGAGAGTGTCTATCAACGCTGGATGCAATCGTGATCGTGTGTCGCGCGCGCGCTATGTACAGGTATCACAATTCGATACAAAAGATTCCTGCCTGCGTTACCTCCACTCGTCGAAGATAAATGGAAATGCTGAACACAGTAGTGTAATCCTCCCGTCGATGCAAATCGAACGATCCTCCGATCGCGGTTCCGAGTTCGAAGATATTCGCGAGGCAAACGCGGTAAAAACGCGGACTCCCTTGCTTGGCGCAAAGTCTGCGCGATCTGTACACACGGTTCCCTCTTAAATCCTTCCCGGATATCTCCTCGGATCGATCAAGGTTCTCGCTCGTCGATGATACGATCGCGAGCGAGCGTTTTCGTCCTCTCGAAAAGTGCACGTTTTTCGATCCGCGTACGGCCGCTTCGTTTTATTAATCATCCGCGCGAAACGTGATCCTCGCGTTGACACGCGATGCTCGTAGTTTCGTTCGATAATTCATACCTTACGCGCGGTAAGTATAGATCCGAGAAATGCGACGATTCTCGGTTCTTACGCGATCGCGAGTCGCGGTACGCGAACGTACGGCCGATGCTTAATTGCAAAAATAATTGACTCGTTCGCCTTTTGCACGTCCGAAGGAGAAACTCCCGGACGCCGAACACTTTCCGTGATCGCGTACACTCTTCGAGATGAAATCCCACGCGCGAGGCGCGCGGGGACTCGGCGCGAATAAAAAATTTGGAAAAAAATCCCTGGAAAAAGTCAGCCGCGGAACGAGGTCCCGATCGTTCTCCTCTTATTCCTAGACTTCTTGGCGGTAGAAAACATTTGTACCATTTCGCGGACAAGCGAGAACTTCCTTGGCAGCGAAGACTTCTTTTATAAATACATCGTCTTAAATAAATCTTTGTATGCCCTTCGCCAAACATCGACGCAAATCCCTGTTTGACGCAAGATTGCTCGTTAATCGTATTTAATTACAACGTCTTACGTTTAGGCTCTTCTCGATTAAGACGTAAGGAAGACTTTTTTCTCTTTCTCTCGTCGGCTCAACTCAACGTGCGAGTCTGCGAATACTGACGGTCCCTCATCGTCCTTTGCAAACTCCTCGCATCTTATTTCGCACGAGACGGATTCCTCGCTGCCTCGTCCTTCCTTGCCATCAGCTTCCGTAGTTCGGTGTTCCTTCGACGATAAACGAAGATATAATGCATCACAGCTTGAAATTCAGGACGGAAGTCGCACGTCGAGGATCGCGCGGAGCTCAATAACTCTCTGCAACACGCGTGCCTGCTGTTATTTCAAGGGTAAACCAATAAATGTCGGCGGTCACTTACGTCGATAAGTATCTTCCGAGTAGACCAACCCCGTGCGCGATCGGCTCCTGTTCAGTTGAGCTCTTCTCTCTGCTGCAAAAATAAACATAGCACGTTTGTTCGGTTAAAGCGATATAACCGTCCGTCTGTCCGGTCGTTTACCCGCTTCTCGGGGCTGACTCCTCGTGCTTTACGACGCGCCAATACGATTTATGCGAAAGGGCGCGTTGGCCGAACGCCGCTATAAATCCACCAAGGATTTCCTATCCTCCGCTTCGAGATTTGGTGGCACGTTTGTACCATCGTGGGAGACATTTTTCGATACGAAACTCCACCGATTTTACCACGATCACGAAGGCCAGAACTCTGACGAGGAAATCCTGAAGCTACGACCGACGATTCGATGTTTGTACACAAATACCAGGTGGTTTCGCGAATAGCGGAGAAGGAAGAGCCGACATTAAATCGATCGAAAGCGGATGTTACTGCCGAAATTTAGTATTCCGTTGACGACGTAACGTGCTATCGAGTATACATTCACGGGATGGATATTTAAATGAGACGGCTCCCGGGTAGAAGAGAAGATCGGAATAAAATTACGCTATTCGTACAGGTGTCGATGTTTATATTGGCGAGGAACGGGGACGTTATGCAAAGCGGCTTCTACTCGTGGCTGACAAATGGCCCGTACACATTTACGAATGTAGGTGTAGAAACAGACTGCCGTATTTTGCTTTATATTTCATCAAACCAGCAATTTATTAAAACGAAATAATCAAGTACGGTCTAGGATATAATAATGAGCGATCGATAACTTAAAATTCGTTTCTTAAAGGCGACTTTTTCTTCGATATAAAGATAAATATTTAAAAACGATCGGTCTACATCGATCTTCGAGTTCGTAGTCGCGTTGAGCATTGCGCGAATTAACCGCTCCGTAATTTTGTTCGTATTTCTGTATACCGCCTCCACCGTTGATCGATGGCGGCACAGACGGATATGTTTAAGTTACCTTAATAAAAAAAAATCCCCTTCGTCTTCGGCCACTAGGTGTATATATATATCACAGAAACAATACTGCATTCGATTGCCAGAGATTCTCCAGACACTTTAAAGTATATCTACGCAGGTATTTAAAAAAAAAAACGAACAACCACGTTTCACACCATTACGCGCCTGTCGTCAAAAGTATAAATAACCAATTCCACGTTTTGAACTTTCCGCGTCGGTCCTAATATGCCATCGTAAAATCATCGTAACTTTGGACAAATCGCGAACCAGGATCGCATCGCTCTCTCATCTTTTCTGCCAAAATTTCCAACTCTTCTTCCGCGATTTACCTTTCGAATTATTCAACATCTTATGCGCCTTCTCTCCTAACAACGAGACCCTCCCCAGTATCGTCTTATCGTCCAATTCCGCGCGATTCTCCTCGATCAAAACGTCCTTACGCTCGTCCTTCGATCGCAAATTCTGCGAGGGGGTGTTTTGCGGCAGCAGGGCGATGCCGCTGATCTCGATCACTTTCGGCGACCCAATCCTGTCGACGGAGGACGGACTCATCGTCGTGGAATTCAAGCTCAAATACCCACGACTCGCGCAATTAACCAAAATCGTGTTCTCGTTCTCGTCGGTGCGCCTCGCGACGTTGTCGAAATTCCTCGCGCGTATCAGCCTCGACGTGCTCGAGAGCCTCCTGCTTATTTTGCAAACGATATTGTCCGCCGACCTCGCGATCCTCCCCTTGGAAATGTTCGAGGGGGACGACGCGTCGTTGATAGCCTTAGGATCGGGCAAAGAGACGCTCAGGCTGGGCGGCGTGCCCAGATAATCGTAGGACCTGCGACGCTTCGCGATCGCGCGCCTCGCGTGGCTGAATCTACGGTTCATAATGGCGCGCCGGACGATGCTGTTCCGTTTCCTCCGCTTGCTCACCACGACGCGCCTCGGCTTAACCGGCGTGAGCCTGAGCGCCTGACCGACCTGGACGCTCCCCTGCCAAGGCAGCTGGGAGTTTTCCTCCGGAGTGCACCTCGACGCCTCTCCCTTCGACGCTGAGAATCGATCCTCGGGGCTGTGCACGTTGATGTGCTGCACTATCGACTTGTTCGAACGCGTTATTCCCTTCCCCCGCGATCGATTCATTGGAGAAATGTACACGCATCTTCCCACCCTTCCCTCGGACAAAAGAGAGGACGCTTCCCCGGAATATCGAGCTCTACCACAGGAGTAATCCTCCGGCATCGAGGAGACGAACCGAGAAACCGACGCGTGCGGTCGAGAGGTACCGTGGGAATCATTGGACGATCCACGAATCGACGAGTTCATCCTCGGAGTTTCGCCAAAGATCGCGAGTTCCTGTCGCTCGATCGCGCTCCTCCCTTCGAGAGGTTCTCGCTCGTATCTCCCTTCCTCCGGGCTGTTCCTGGGTTCGAAGCGTGGCGTGGAGATACGACGAGGCCGGCCCCCCTCTGGCGTGGAAAAGGACATCGAGCCGGCCCTCGCATCGGGCGCGATCGGTGGATAGGGAATGCGTTTATTTGGCAGGTCTTTCGTGATCATATGCGAGGAAGAAGTGTACAGGCTGAGTGAATCGGACGGCGCGTCGCTCGGTTTGCGATCGAACGTTCTCCTTCGAGGCTCCTTCTTCGCCCTTTTCGCCGTACCGTATCTAGCCCTATAGAACTTACCACCCGCAACGCGCGTTTGTCGCTTGCGCCGCTGATCCGGCCGGCTGAAGGCTGAGCCGGTCTGAAGGGCCTCCATCAGGCTGTCCATGACGCCTTCTTGGGTCTCGTGGGCGTTCATGTCGACGAGCGCTCGCTTGTGGGCCGCCCTGGCCGCCTTCTCGGCCTCCGCCTTGTCGCGCGCCTCCCTCGCCCTCCTCTGCTTCTCCGCGCCCTCCTTCAGCTTCGCGATCTCCCGCTGCGCTTGCTGGAAGAACCAAGGGGAGGGTTCGATGATAGGGGGGAGCTCGAGGGGTGAGCAAAGGGACTGGTGCGTACCGTGAAGTCGTCCTTGAACTTCTTGATGTCACCGAAGAATTCCTCGATGGTGTACTTCTGCTTGTCGAAGGCGAAGAACTCGGAGATGTCGGAGTACAGGGTGTCCATGTTCTTGAACATGTTTTGCATGATCTCGTAGGACTCCCTGGCTTTCTTCGCGAACGGCTGTGGGTTATTTGTTCGTTAAGGAAGATAGTCGTTCGCGGCCTCGAATCGGTTTTTACATCGGCGTTCCAATGGTGGCTGGAGCGTCGCGCCATTAGAGCGCATCGCACAGGTTAGTGACCACTGTGACGCGTTGAGTGGATGCCGGATATAAGCAGCGCGAGCCAATGAGGCGCGTTTGGTGGAGCCGGATATAACCGAGGTTAGTGGCGAAAGGGTTAAAGGGTGCTGAATTATAACGAAGGATTAAAAGGATACAGCCATAACCTCGACGAAGAGATCGTCGTCGGTTTGCGGGACCTTGGCGTTCGAGAGGTCCTGCTCCAGGTTACGAATGTTGGAGTCCATTTGGCGCAGTATTCTTTGAACGTTCTCCAAGGACACTCGACTCGCCCTGTCAACGTGAGTCAGCTCCTCCGAGAAGCTCAGACACTCGGGGAATTTCTTTTCTATCGTATTCACCAGATAATGCATAAGGGTTTGTTTGTTATCCACGTCCTTCGTGCTGGTTAACTGGAAGCGAAGGTATCGCTTTAAGCCGCCGTTATACGCATAACTGGTATAAAAATAATAATAACCATAAGAACGTTTAGATATAAAATAAACGTTTGCGAACCTTCGTAAGGAAACTGATTTCGAAACCAAAGGCCTGTCCGTTCTTCGAGCCAGAATTCATGTAGTTTCCGAGCAGTAGGATCAGTTCGAGAATTCTGGCAAACTTTTTGCTTCCCTTCACCTCCTCGCAAGCCGCCGTGCCCGCGACTATGTCCGGTTTTATATCCTGCACCATCTCCTCGTAACGAAGCATAAAACTGAGGGACCTCAATCTGGGGAGCAATCTTTTAATGGTCGAAATCTACGATGAAAAAAAAAAACGATCGTCTCTAGAATCACCAGATTATTTTTCAAAGCGATAATAAAAGGTAAAAAAAATTTTACGGTAACGCAGAATTGCTCGGCTTCGGTCAAATCCTCGTACTGATCCTTGTAAAGCTGCAATTTCGTCAACTGGTCGGGCGGTGGCAAGTACTGTATCAATCCTTGCAGCACGTTATCGGAAATAACCGGACCGTCGCACTTCAACAAGCAGGCCTTGACTTCCTCGTAGGACATGTGCTTCAAACTTCCCCCGAGCAATATCGATATGTTCTGCGCAGCCTTGCCGTCCAAAACTTTCAAGTCCTTCACCTTCTTCGCCGGAGTAGACCTGCGATACGATCCATTCCGTTGAAGTATCTTTCTCGATTTCGAGATACAGAGATCCGAGGAAATTATTTGAACTTTCGAGAACTAACTTATCCACGACGTCGTCGATTCTCCTCCCGCTCGGTTTCGAAGCGAACCTCTGAGCCAACCCGTCCAATATCTCCGGACAAGCCAGTCTGTCCTCTTGCACTTTCAACCAAAACGACTTCTCGGTAAGCTTATGCGGTAAAATCTGAAATTCACGAGCACAAACTTACGCTAGTTTTGGTTAAACTTGAATATTTATTACGCTTGGCAAGATCTCTTTTGGAATCTTCCGCCGAGGTCGATTTCCCCAAGACCCACCGTATCAAGCTAAATTCCAAACTATCAGAGCCACGGTGTATATCACACAAAATATGATAAACCATCTCTCGTGGTTCAGAATCCACCTTAACACTACAACTACCAGCCTTTTTCCGAGCATATTTACAAGACCACATATATCTTTAAAAAAAAAGGGGGAGAGTAAAAGGAAATTTCGGTAAATCAAAACGACGATCCAAATACCGCATGAAAATCATGGAAAATCTTAAAAAATACATCGTTATAAAGTACTACGATTTTTTAAAGAAACGACCGACCAGTCATTTTTACTGGTTTGGTAGTTCCAGTGTTAAACATTAGCTTCTTCGCCAAACGATCTCAGAAATCGATGTCGAAAATTAATTTTAAAAAATTCTGTTTCCATTCCATCACCCTCGCGAATATTTCCTCGCACTCACCGCCTTCCAGTTGGCCCTCTTCAGGGGTCCGTCCACCTCCCACTTCTTCTTCGGCTTCAGCCCGTGCGGCAGGGCTTGCGCGGCCTGCAGCTGCGGGGAAGGCATGCCGAACATGGGCGGCGGCGGTGGACCACCCATTCCTGGCATCGGCGGGGGCGCTGGTCCAGCCATCCCAGGCATAGGCGGCGGAGGTGGACCACCGAATCCAGGCATGGGCGGTGGCCTTGGCCCACCCATGCCCGGCATCATTGGCGGCGGTGGAGGCGGAGGCGGCGGACCAGCTGCACCAGGAAGCGGCGGTGGCGGTGGTGGGCCGCCCACCCCTGGCATCGGCGGAGGTGGCGGGCAAATTCCGACTTTCTGCGTTTCAATGGAATATTCGTGCAACTTTGTGAAATAATAGGGTCGCCTAAATTATACAGAATGGCCGCTAAACGTGGCTTTCCGCGTTTGTACGACTTTGTAAAATTGTAAGGTTTTCTATCGTGAGGTGACATTGTTATGCGAACAGGGAATTAAATTGAGGGAGATTTTTTTTAGTAATTCTCGAGCGATATAGGTCTCTCGAGATGAGTTAGAAAAATTATAATCGAAGAGTGTTATTCATTTTTTTTATTCAGTGAGTTTTGCGTTGTCGATGACAGATCGATAAGTTGTATATATAAAAAGGGTGTTGGAAAGGAGTTTGGAAGAGCAGACTTACCGGCCCATTGCTGCTGACTCTCCCCGTCGATTGTTCGATTTCTCGGATCTTTTTCTCGGCGTGCTGAAGTTTCGCCTCGGCCTCCTGCTTACTGGCTATCGCCTCCTCCAACTTTTGCGAGACCTCGACCAGCCTTCTCTCCTCCTCCGCGCGCGACTTTTCGACCAAGGTGTCTATCAGGGGCTGCACATCGATTTGGAATCGCTTCGTCGCGCTGAAATCTGGGTCACAGCCTGATCGGTGTAATACTATTTGCGATACGCATTCCTCTATCAACTTGTAGTAAGCTGGCCTGAAGAGAGAAACGCTTAGTTTTATCGCGAGAACGATTTTCCACCGTTGCGAGAAGCGATTATTTAACGGAATCGCGCGGATCCCTCGCTCACCTAACCAAAGCATCGTCTCTAATGAACAGAAGGTGCTGAAGTATCGACAGGAAGTAAGGCTCGGCGCTCGTCTCCATCACCATGTTCTTCACAACTTCGAAGCAATCGTTCACGTCGTCCAATTCCAATCTGACGTGATCGAATCTTTGTACAAACTCCTCGTAATCCTCCTCCTTGTGCTCGTTGAAGATCTTCAAATGCGTGGCCAGATCGTCCGACTCGTCCTTCTCCAAGCTCTCCAAGATATCCGCCAGCCCCACTCTCATTATTTCATTCCTCAGGTGCAATCGAAAGTCCAAGTCTTCGGCGGAGGAGATGATGGAATTTATAAGCTGAAGGCACACTACCTGCAGCAAAAGGTACTCTATTTTACCGTCCCATCGAGCGCCCCTCGAATTTCCTCGATCCGCGTTAAAGCAGAGCCGAAATACGCGCTGCGGAAGACACGTGCATACCCGTAAATTCTCATTCTTTTTGTTCATCAATCCTTGAACGATCGGTAGGAACCTCTCTCTCCCTTTGAACTCTCCGTTCATGGTGATGGCATCTAAAACCTTTTTGTGACTGTCGCTGGAGATGAGGCAGACCGCGCCGAGTAGCTTGACCGCCTCCGACATCACCGAGGGTTTGCTCGGTTCCAACGATCTGGCTACTATGGTCAGAGCCTCGTGGTGCGCCAACATCTCCTTTATACCAACGGTGTTGTTCATTATAGCCTTTAAACACCGTATGCACTCGTATTGTATGCGCTCGTACCGGTTGTCACTGTCGAAAGACCGATGAACCTTTAGAGATCATCTTGGAAAGCTCGGCTCGTAATTTTACAGGTTGCGTGTAATCCGCTTTTCATGCAAAAATCAAGCTCACGTTTAAGTGAAAACTATACGCGGGGAAAACAGAGAGGCAGTTTGGGCATCGTTGAAATTCGCTCATGCTTAGAACTACGCGACTCGAATATCATAGTGGGCCTGATCATTGTTTCAAGACTTCTCTCGATTCGGCCAAAGACCGAAGGTCTCCGTTGGAATAGGATCTCTATCCATCTCTGCCTTCCTCTCGGCTATTTCTAAACATTCAAGCGCTAATTGGGGTACGTGATTACGGGACTCTAATTATTCCTACTGATACAAGGACCTCGATTTTTGCTTTCGTGTTTTCGAGGGTTGGGGGACGCAGAGCGGTTTTTTGTTTTTAAATCAAAAGCGCGAAATAAAGTCCGATCGTTCGGTTATACGGAATGGGTATACTGTAATACAAAGCTTGTAATGAAACGAAACGTAACGAAGGCTGGTACTAAATAAAAACTCAAGCAGAGAGTACTGTTACGTGAATTACCTATCATAATATACGAAGGCACTGGAATAGAACAATAACATTATTAGAGAGCCTCGATCCATCGAGGGGCACTGGAGTTCTTACGATAATGTGTAATAAATAAATTAACATCGAACACTTACTTTCTGTAACACTCGTTGAGCGTGGCCAGAACCTGCTTTAGACCCTTCGTCCCGAATTCTTGGACCCAACTTAGAGGATTGTTCGTAAGAGCAATCCTAAGCGATTCAATGCAACTATAGATTTTATTAACGCTTAAATCTGGCTGCGCTAAGTACTGTATGTAGTCCGCCGGTTTGTCAAATTTCGATCTGTTTTCCTGTATACTACCTTTGTAATGCAAAACCAACATCTCCCTTTTCTTCGTTTCCGATTGTTGCCTTAGCGGCTCCTTTTTTTGTTCCGTTAAATTCATGTTGGCCTGAGAACATACAAGGAACATTGCATCCTTCCGCCAATAAATCGCGATCAGCGTTCCTCGCGGATTCTAGCCAGCTATAAATATCTTTCTTTCCCACGCGCAAGCTCGAATTATGCACGATTATCGTTACAACTCGCGGTGCTAATTTCAATAGAACCAAGCATACGAGCGCGACGAGATGCGGTTCACGAGCTAAAAAAAAAAAAGACGTAATTACGGATCGCTCGATCGCATGCCAGAGGCACGGAGTATCCACCTGCGTATACACGTTCTACGGATGCGATGACGATGCGAAATAATTCCCAGCATCCCATCGAAAGGCTGCCGGCCTGGCGGAGCATTATCGTATCGCGAAACCAATTTAATTGCCAATAAAACGTTATCGTCTGTCACCGTGACACCGTTTCAAAGGCGCTCGAGCTCTCGTACGAAACGTTAATTGCATACGAGAGAGCCGCGTGGACGACTTACCAACATTTCCTCGAACCTATCGTTAACGGTTTCCTCGTCCATTCTCTCTATTATGCAGCGTTGCTGCTCGATTTCGTTGAAATCGTCTCCGGAGTGAGGCCGCGGAATGGTGTGGTGGTTGCCCGAACCACTCCTCACACCACCCCCGCGGCCAGACTTTTTTGGTCGGCCAAACCATGTGTCCAGCTGAAACACGCCAAGCACAAAATTATGATTATCGTTTCATCGATGTGTTAGGTGTACAACTTTGCTTCCGCTAGATTTTTTTTCCCCCGAAATTAGGGGTTTGTCGTAAAATGCTGGTTACACATATGCGATTGAAGGTAGTGTCCATCTCTGGCCACGGTGAAAGCAATATTTTACACCTAATTAATAATCAATAATAATTAATATTATTAAAGGGAAAAACGCGGATTACAAAACGCGTCTCAACACTAACAGGTTTAATCCTTAAACGAATCCAGGATCGATTAAGTATTATCAGTGCTCGCGTTTAATTCTACTCGTTAAAGAGGCGCGAAGGATTTCCTTTTTCGGGCAAAATATCGCTTAATGGGTAGGAGATATTGTTTAATACCAGATCCAGCGAAGCGGTCAGAATGACCAATCGGCCGTTTCTCGAGATCGAATCTAGAATCACACCCACGATCGCAACGCGAAAGGAAATCGCTCGTAGAAGTCGGCGAGGCTCGATGAATGGAGATCGTCGAGCGTATATTTCTACGGCTAATCCTTCGGTACGATATTACACTCGGCGGACTATGATGGGATTTGTAATTTAAATCGGCTCATATTCGAACATAAATTTATAAACAAGAAAGTCACGGCAGGAGGAGAGTATCGTTCGCTCCGAAGCTGAAATCGTTTCCCCCTTTTTCCGCTCGAAATTATTGGTCAGGAGTGAAAAATGTGCATCGCGCATCGAGCACTCTAAGCGTCGGACGTCGCGACTCGCGAACACGATCCTTGTTTTGCGTTCGTCGAATGGAATGACAACGCCGTAAATTGAATATCGTCGACCGACGATTATCCGATTATCTTCCACCGATTGCGTGGACAAATTTATCCCGTTGGCATCATTTTTCTCTCCTGACAGGTGAGTGACTCGGGAGTTTACATACGTATAATTTCCCGCAAGCGGCAGCTCGGCGAGATAAGCTGCCGAGCACTGGATCGATTCGACATGTGGGACGCGCTAATGTCGTACACTTTTGAAGCGTCGCGGACGTATTTTTAAAAGCGAAGATACCGGCTAAACACTCGCAGAATTACGACATGCAGGAGCAAGGGCAATTTTACGGAGTAAGGTGTTACAAAATGGCAAGGAAATAGTTAGGCGAGGAGTACGTAAATAAGCGAGACGCGTAAGCCTCCTGTGTACCGAGTGCTTCGCCGCGGGATGCCAACAGGTGGTTTTTGACTTTTAGACCTGGAGTAATCGTGTTTCAAGGACCGTGCGGTATTCGGACTCACCTCGAGGAAATGTAAAATGCGCGTTCGAGATATGCACAGCATCTGATCGCGTTTTGAGCGGAGTCAAAGCGTGGAACGAGGTTTCTCGAAGGACCGTTAGCTCTCGAAGAATCGGACCGTGCGCTCGCCGATTTTGGCACAAGACTGATACGAATTTCTTTGCGGTATACCTTGCGCCTCGATCAACGGACGTGACGTAAACCATCGAAATTAAATATCGAAATCATTATTGATTCCTTCGGCGTGCAATCCGCTCGACGTAATAGGAGAACAATGGTTCACTGGTGGATAGATCGACACCGTTGTCTATCGCGACCCGTGCATTCATAATTTTCGATCGCACAGGAATACGCAACTTTTCATCCGCTTTTGATTCGAGACTAAGTATAATTCTAGCCCCTTTGGCCAATGGAGGAAAAATTGAATTTCATCGGTTATGTCAATTATATCGATATTTTTGTAAATGTTCCTTCTTTATGGATGCGTCATGGAAACCGATATTGCGCCACGGTGCACGGGTCTATACCTCTCAGGGGCCTTTCATGGAACACCAGACGTGTACAATAGCGTTTTATGTACGTGTTCAATGGCGGATACCGCGGTACTTTATATAAACGTGACGCGACTGCAGTTCGAGAGTCGAGATGCAGGATGATCCATTTATCGCGAGGTAAATAGCAACGCGAATAATCGCGAGAATACCGAGAAATAGCGGCCAGTGTCTCTTGCTAATACACTTAATCGTGCGTGCGCGCGCGTTTCCAATAAAATACAATCAATATTCGCAAGCTTCGAGGAGATCACGTACGACGGGCATTTCTCTCATTTTACTCGATTCAAAATTGAATGTGCAGCAGGGCGTCTCATAACTCCTGCGCCGCGTCGCTCAAAATATCAATTTAATAACCAGTCTGTCCGCATCGCGCCGCGCGTGCACACGCAACGCGGCGCGCACCGCGAAGAGGAATAAAGAAAATACCTTACCCAGTCCGTAATCATGGCTAGGAAATGTCATATAATCACGTGCCGATCATCGATGGGATATCGTCGATGAAAATCCAACCCTGTCGTCGGGCACTCGAATTCGCGGAAACCCCTTCACAAGCTCATCCTATTCCGCCGCTCTAAATCATTTATCCAGCCAAGTATCGCGGCTATGGGCGTAACAAAAACGTGGGCATCGACGAGCGACGATGAATTCCTCCCCGGCTCACTTTGCAACACGATATCGCGCACCGCAGCGATGACGTTTTCGCGCCACTCGATCGGCCGTCGCGTTGCTCGTCCAACGTCGAGTATTATTCCCCGCTCGCAGAAATGCCTTCCTACGTTTTTCCCTCGAGGCCGCCGGACGCGTACGCGGGCCTCCTCCTCCTATGTGGATCGAGCGAGGCTAATTAAGCATCCGCACGGCAACGTTTCGAGTGCCGCGAGTTCGCCGCTCGGCGGACACGAATCGAGTCCTTCTGCCGCTTCGAAACTGTGTCACGCGGTCCAAGGGCTCCCGCGGTTACCGCCGTTCCTTTATTAGCGCGCTCCAAAACGACCAGGGATCGCCCCTAAAAACGCTCGGAGTCCAAGGACGGCTCTTGTACCTCGCGCCTTCCAAAATCGCCCTCGAGACGACGCTCGTTAGCTCCAAAATCCGCGCCGTCTCGTCGATCAGTAATCCTCTCGTGAATTCTTGCGCGTGGGATCCTTCTCCGGAAACGGGTCCGCGCGCTTCGAGATTTCCAACGGAGATTCGAGGGAGGTTTTAGGAATATTGTGCGGAAATTCTACGGATTTCCTGGAAAGGCGGAATTACTCGTGCGAGCACCGATAACTCGGGGAAAAACTCTCGTCGCTGCGTGAATTCCCGTTGTTCCTCGTTTCAGAGGGCTTCCTCGAGCGCGATGGCTTTCAGAGGCGGCGGCGGATCGAACGGTGTCGTTATTAGCCGGCGGTATGCGACTGACTGATCCCAACGAGCGTGGCGGTGCATCGCGTACGATGCACGCGCTGCTTCTGTCGCTTCGCCGATGCGATATACACCTCTTTTTCGCGTGGGAGGCGCCCGCGACAACTTTCACGGCGGACGGGCGAATGAGACATTGATATTTCGGATCGAGCTTTTTTCATCGACTTCCATCACCGCTCGGGGATAAACAGATTGCGTGGACGCGTATCGTAATCGTCGCGGATGAAAATTGGCGCGATAAAAAATGGAGCGCGCCGAATTGGTAAATAAAGTCCCCAAAGCGCGTGAATATAGGTGGAGATTTTTTTTTTTCTAATTAATTCGAATCGCTTTACCCGGCGTCGTAGTCCGATGCTGGTTCAGGAGAATTTCCCGAGGGAAATCACGAAGTATTATTTGGCGCGATGCGCTCCATCCTCGCACCGTAATTTTATGAACGACCCCTGCGAGGACATTCCGCAAATTTTCATCGGACAGGAGGCGCCCGACGTCTCGCATCTTTGTCTCGTCCAGGGGACGGCATTGTGCATATTGAACAAACAAATATCGAGAAAAGTAGACGACCATGACGGGAATGGAGAATTCCCTCGGTGCCCGATGACTAAGGCTCCGCATACTTGGCCCAATGATGTCATTGCATCCTATGTTTTAGCTCACGAATGATCCTCGACTTCTTTTCGACCTTTCCTCTCGAATCGGGGCGAAGAAAATGAAATTCCTTTCTCCTCCTCGAGCTTCTCGGAGAAGAGGAGCGCGAACCTAGACTCCAACGATACATGATCGTCGCTCTTAGAGAAATTGATCGAGAAATACCATCGAAGTATACAAGTTTGTAGACTACGTAAGACTACACAGAGTACATAAGACTCTCGTACATGGGTTAATTCGCAAGAAAATAATATTATCCAGACACGATGAAAATAATATCCGCCATTGGTGGTTCGGAACCCACCTTAAACAGTAGATCCTAGGCCAAATGACTTTAGCGGTCGGTGCCGAAAAATGAATTAAAAAAAAAAATATCCACCATGGTGACCGAGTCAAGAACTCTTTTCTTTCCAAGGGAGTTCTTTGCGAATGACCAAGCATCGGATCGTCGAGGGGTGAGTTTTATCCTTGATACGTAGGCAAGGCCGGGCCACGGGATGTGCCGAACGGTTATATCCTGAGGTGAGATTAATATAACGGAATCGCGGGGGCTTAAAGAAAGCAAAACGAAGGAGGATCGTTGGGTGGCGCGGCCAGTGAACGAACATACGCGGTTACACGTGTACGTATATGCATCCCATACCCAGGAACCGTTTTCTTCACGCTATACGCTTATCAGGAACAAGTTCAGCCGGCCTTAAACTCGTAACTACTCTACGGTGCTCATGAGTGCGGATATAAGCATACACGCTTCTTATCTTACAACGGGCCTCGGATCGCGATTACGTTTCGAGTTCAAATTCGTACGTACGCTATCGAAAGCGAGCGAGATGCCATTGCGTGTACGGCTCGGATACTATGTATCATAGAATCGAGATTAGAGGAGATAGTGGAAATATACGATTTTTGGGAAAGACGATTCTTGATATATATGCCTTGGAATTAGAAGCGTTAATATCTGTTTTGTATTATGTCGTATACACGCAACGTTTTGAATAGTTTTCTATGTCGTTCATCATAATTACCGAATAAAAATATATATAGGATTGGTTTTAAAGTGACTTCAGAATTTATTTATTTTATGGACACCGACCCTTCCATTTTCAAGGTATAGATATATTACTAAAAAATTCGTACTGAGAAAAAAAAGAAACTAGGATATGTTCGTTTCATTGATATAGCCGTGGTGGACCTATAGATTCGCCCCGAACACGGATAACCATTATTCGAAACGTGTCCTACGATCGGTTATTTGGCTTCCTCGAGCGCGTCTTCGGAGTCACGGTGGAACGACCGAGTGCTTTCACTTGCTAATAAAATGGTCGAACTCTCCGAGGTTCCATTGAGACGTCGCGCATTAATTTTAGCTCTCCGCCCGCGCCGACTATCCGGCCGCACAATGTAGTCCTCAAAAGGGCTAAAAGTAGAAGGTAGGAGGCGAGTAGGCGAGGTGAAAAAATTCGAAGCGTCGTCGGTGCATAGTGAGTCAGAATTCTACCTCCCGTACTTCGGAATACTCTCGATCGTCATGGCTCCGAATAACCCAAGGCTTTGCCAAGCGCGATAAAAACATTGTCGCGGAAAGATTCGATCGACGAGCCACCATAGCCGCCAGGGGTCAGGCGGAATTATGAAGAGCCTGGAAGAGGAGCAAAGTTGCGGAGGCGCGAGGTCGTCCACCACGATGTTGCTTCGCGCCTAGAATCTAAGGTAAATCTTTGTACGCGATAATCTCCTTGATACTAGCTGGCATTTGTCAATATCGTCTGAATCACATCCTCGCGGGGAATAAGATTCCAAGACGCGTTTCGCCAATGCTACCATTGAGCACTGCCCTCCAAATCCATGGAGAACCGTTTCTCGCTCGCATAATACCTTCTATCCGCCATTGGGAAGAACCAAGGAGATCGTGGCTTCCATATAACCCCCTAGAAGGAGATCCCTCATATTTCTCATTCTCTCCTATCGTGGAATCGCGGCAGGTTCTGCACGTGCCTCGAGATAGTTTCGCTGTAGCATTGATTATCTATATAAAGGTGTTTTACTGCGGACCACGCATCGGGTATATGCGGCCAGCTTGTAAATAAAACAGCACCGAGCACTCAATGTCGCTTCGCTCGTATACGCCTAACGCGAGCGCGAATGCTTAAAGCGAGAGACTTATTTAAGCGAGACGATAACGCAGCCATGGACACTTAGTCAACTGCGCTCACGGCTCGTTGCAATTTGAATGCACGTACGTATTCTTCTTTTTTTTTTTTCATTTTTTTTTTCGATGCACGAGCGAAAAGCTGGGCGCCGATCGCAAATCGGATCGCTGTTTTGCCAAGACCGGCAAAACAACATGAGAATCTCACGCGATGTCGATTAACACGAGACATTGGATACGGACGCAGTATCGTTCAATACCGGTTTCGAGGCACGCGGATACTGGCTAGTATCTTATTTCGATATCCGCCGACATAATGCGTACTCATCGACTGGCCGAGTGGCTGCCAACGAGGATTTTAAGGTGGAATGCCGCCGAAAGAAAGCGTTACCGCGTCTCGATTGAATTTATCTGCGTACCGTTAGACGAAAATCTCGCGTACGGATCCGTTAATCGTAGGAAAAAGGTTCGGAGATACGCGGTACTTCCGCATAGTACACGGCGCAGCCTTGCACAGCCACGGAATCTAATTCAAATAACTTGTGGAAAACCTACTTATAAACTCGAACGTACGACCGGGGATATCCATATATTTATCGATTTTATATAATAATCAGAGGCTATTGGTAATTAACATATTGAATATATATTCCGCGGTATATCGGGCCTTGTCGCGCTTGGTTCGCCGTTTCATCTTTTATGAGCCGAAATATATCCGCAAATTAAACAAATTAGGGGCCATTTATTTTGATATTTCAGATTGGTTGTGCCTCCAATCGATATTGTTATTGCTTATCTGTGAGACTTTATATAATTAAGGCGTATACGTGATCTTGTGAAAAAGTCAAATAATTCGGTAAAACGTCGATATATTGGCACGTGACCTGAAATTCATACGAGCCCATAGAGAGTTAAAGCGGACGATCGAGTTGGACGTACTCTTGGTAATAACGACGCGACTGCGACCTGCCGCTATAAGTGTTTCTGCTAGAAATGAGAGAGGAACGACGTTTCTCCATGTAGAGACGAAAAACAGCGTACGCGCGTGAGGTCATTTCGCAAAGTGGTCGATGATGTAATCGACAGCGACTCGCGGCTTGCTGCCTCCCGAAAAGCGATGACGATATTGACTCCCTAGGAGATTTCGACGATTTAACTCGAGAGAGCCGTGCTCCTTCGTGATCGAGTATCCCGAAAATACGCGCGAAGTATACTTAAGCATCTATTAATGGTGAGACGCGACTCTTGGTACATACGTAACGCAAGTAGACCAAGTAATCGTAGTGATGGACGATCCTCTGTGATGAGTTGCAAAAGTACGAGCTAGGCAGAATGTGTATCGATATTTTATTTCTTCTAATGCTATTCCTTTCCGGTAGTCCATGGACATTTTATTGGTTTATCGTGATTATTATTATTATTTTATTAACGGGGCAAGCAACCTTTTGGTATACCGAGAGTATATAAATAGCTATCTATAAATAGAATTCCCCGAGGCGGGGCATAGGATCTAAACTAATGTAACTAATTTAAATGATTCTGCGGTGCCGCAATTACGTTTTGTCGTACCCACGCCCGCTCCTCGCGGATAATTAAATTTGAAGTATCCTCGCACTAATGGATCTAATTTCGTTATATCGTCCACTATAACAATCTCGGTGGGAATTGAACCTCTGTGTCGTATCACCGAATTTTGTACGCGTCGTGAAAATTTGAAATCCCATCGAATATACAATCGTGTCGATCAAACGCACGGTGTCCTTCGAATGAGTCTTAATGCTAAACCTACCAGCCACTTTCTGAGCGTATTGCTGTATAGCACGTATATATTTAAAGATGAAAAGGATTAAGAAGAAGTGTGAAAAGGTGGATAGAATAATTCATGCTTTGCGGTAAAATCGATGCAAAATCTCCAGAAATGCTCCCTTACGAAGAATAGATCGATAAAATGATTTGCACTTTGCGATAAAAACATGGAAAATCTCACATAAACGCCCGACTACGGAGTACTGTAATTTTTCTACGAAACGACTGACCAGTCATCTTGACCGCATCGGTAGGTTTAGCGCTAATTCCTTCGTATCGTTTAAGTTTCGTCCAGGGCTTTTGTCGACTCTTAAAGTAACGATTTCACCGTCCGGTTCTTTTATGCGAAAGAATGCTCGTTTCTCTCCTCGAGTACCGCTTTGCGTAATCGCGAAATAATTAATCTTCTGCTTTGATAGAGCAGAATGTAGATTAATGCGTCGCTCTACCTCGACGTTTTTGTTATCACGTTACTTCGCTACGAGGACGATAAGTATAACAGGAAACTCGACGTGCCCACGTACGTTATATCGCCGCTCGCTACTCGCTTTTGTCATTTTGCATTTTACAGGAACACAAATGACACCGACGCCACTACGATTATTCTCACGTCGGATAGACGCAGTCGCGTGTTTATTGAGACATCGCTTTCTTCGAACCAGTTACACGCTCCGATCGACTCGTAAATACCTATCTATATCTGACCGCCTGATTCATTGATCTATCTTCAAACTTTACCGATCATCTCTATAAACGCTACATCAAAGCACGCGTTAAATCGAATAAATCTCCCCACATGTCTTCGGGCAAACAATATTAACCCTCTACCAGCCGAATTATATCCGCAAATTATAGAACTCGCAAGCCATTTACCTTGATATTTCAAAGGTTCCTCCGAACCTTCATCGACATTGTTATCGATTATATCAGAGAGATATATAATTAAGACGTACACATTATCTTGCGAAAGAGTAGAATTATTTGGTAAATGAGGATATATTGGCACGCGACTTGAAAGTAATACGGGCCCATGGAGAGTTAAATACAAAGCTTCCTACGAAGGAGTTTCGTTAATGATGCGGAATAAAAGTGGCTTTTCGTTAGTCGAGCAGCCTCGCCAGTGCACAATAACGAGCGACATCAATTGCGAAGGATTTCTTACCTTACTGACGGGCCTTTTCTTTTTAGCCACGTCCGACATCGCCGATTTGTCGATGCACTCGCGGCTATCTGATTAACGATTATCGCGGATCTCGTATCTTGCGTCTTGGATCGACGAGGAGGGGGAAGATGTCATCGATTCGGACTCCTCGAAGTGGTTTTCGCAGAGTCTCGAGTTATACAAGAGCCAAACTACATCGTCGACTAAGGGTAAAGCGCTTTGGTTTTGAAACTTGTACCGCGGTTACGAAATTACGACGATAAGCCGTAACGATATGCGAAGGTGCGCGGAAATACGCAAAACGTTCCTCGGTTCTGTCGTACGTTTAATTTGTGCGTGACTCAGAACAACAACGGGGAAAGCTTTAAGTTCTTCAATTCTGCTGCTAAATATTAAACCGGAATAATACGGGCGCGTCAGTGAGGATAGCGAGACCGTGCGTGGTTATCGGCGGTTCCTTATCGAAGCTTAAGAAGTGGAGTTTGAATTCGAATTTGAATCGGAAGTAATGAGACTTGGAATGATAGGGCCAAATTTATCGCATGATTGTGCGCGTTTTTTAAAGTTTGTGGTAAATATTAAAGACGATATTGAAGCGTGCGTTTTGAATGATACTTGAATCGAAATAATAGTATTTGAATAATAATAATTGAATTATAATTTTGTTTTTCGCACTGTGTATTTTGAACTTATTTTACCAGGAATCGAAGCTGTTACGATTGATTTAGTTATCGTAGGAGGATTTTGGTACGCGAAAGTCGTGCATATGCAGAGTGCAGAAGACACCGGTGATAATAATCGTAACGGGAACCTGTCTTATCCGATAGAGTTGCGCGTGTTTGCAAATTTTAAAACCACTACGGTTTACACTCCTCGTTCCTGGCAGTAGCGCTAAACAATAGCTCACAAAATGCTTTGACGTTTATACTTACAAAGCCCGTCGTTGGTTTATCCCTTCTGTTGGCCATGATCCTCCTATTTTTCTTAAACCGTTACCTCCAGCGATGCATCTTGGTCTCCTATGCTGTCGAGAGAAAAGCGTACGTGAGAAAACCTATGGGTGGCAAAAAAGATACGCCTGTTGTGTATAAAAAACCCTCCTCGACTTTTCTACGGTCATTCCACGCTCGCGATGTAACAGGTGGTTGCACGTAAACTCCATTTTCCACTCTCGACAAGCTAAAACACTCGTCACTTTCACAATGTACAATACTCCCCGAGTGTTATCGTTAAACACAACAACCAGCAAATCCAATTTAACAACAAATCGGTCCGTAACATTCGACGAATCACGTTCAAAAGCCTCGAACTCTCGCGACATGGTCATTACTTAAAGAAGACCAACAGGAGCCACCACGATGGTAATTAAGCGAAATTTCAACATTACGCGCCCGACAAATGGTACAAACAGTGGCGTAACCTTTAATGTTGTCGGTGATCCGCCTTAACCTAAGAAAAAAAGCGGTCCCCGATTTCGAATACCCACAGGCCCGTTAACCGTACATTTCCAGGACTGAAGGACGAGCTCGTGCTCGACGAGTCAAAAATGAGTTTCAACCATCCCCCTTTCTTTCATCAATACCATCAAATCGCCTATTACTATCGTGCAGCATCGTATCCCACTTACTCGAATCGTTCGGAGCCTCTCCTTCGCAGAACGAACCGCCAACAAGCAGACGCTCGTCGAGCCACGCATTCATTCACGGTGTCGAGGGATCCGTCGACCTTATTTCTTCTGGCCTCGCGATAACTTCCTAACCGAATGACAGATGAGGGAACTCCACGATGCTGGATAGCGGCTACGAGGTAGAATGACCTCTCGCGAACGGCACAATCGGTACGAACCGCGGTGCTGCGATCAAAGGTGCGGCGAGGCGCGAAAAGCGGCGGAAGGACGAACGGGTGGAATTAATGAAAGAGATTCGTCGACCTCGCACATTGCAAGGGGAAACCTGATGAATCGTCCAGGAGTCTCCTGGGGAAACGTCCGTTACGCTTGCCACGACAAACCCACATTACACCGTGCAATGTGCGGCGATTAGCAACAGCGCCAACAGGATACGCGCGGCAATGACGATCGCGCGACGATAAAACCACCTTCGATCTTCGCGCGCCATCTGGCGGATGATCGTCGAAGGAGTATTCTTTACCCTTTATTTTGATTTACAAAGAATGTTGTTTTATTACTTTGCAATTTCTTGATCGACCCTCTTGATCGAGTGCAGCGATGGAAGCGTAACGAATTTGTATCGAAAGGGAGGTTCCCGTTTTGGAAGATCCGCGAGAGAAATGATGAAATGGAAGAACCTCCTGCATAGTACCTTCAATAAACTGTCCTCGAAAAGTAAAAGTGTTCCTTTGAATTATAAAAGTTCGTCTAATTGATAAATGTATAGTATTTTTAAAATACTTCAAGCCAAACTTTGGGAAGAAATTAGTTAACAGTTTTAATGGAATAAATATAACGATGAAATGGTTCCATTTTCGTGGACATCGATATTGCACACGGAATAACGGTGCTGCGCGATGTGTAGGTTGCAAAACATTTATTTAAGACTTTGATTTCAAATTAGGTCAATTCTGTACATACACGTGAACTACATTTAATCTGTTAGATTGCACAATCAATTTCATCGATTCCTTCTTTCTTCATCTACAGGAATATCATGGAGTACACGATGGATAAACGGTAGACTGTTAACTATTTAGGATATTCGAGTTGCGATGCCGATCGCAAATTTCCTTTTTTCGCGCACCGTTACAGCTGTTATATTCAAACGCAATAAACATAGTATCTATATAAAAATATATCCTTAATCAAAGATCAAACGCATCTTTCTCGATATAACCGCCTCGATTACTTTACAAGAGGACATCAATATTTCTTTCTTTTTTTTTTCTTTCTTCCCCCTCACGAATCCCCCTCGCGACCTTCGTGACGTTGGAAAGGAAATCGAATTTGATTTACTGCTATAAGTGCGTTCGGGTAACGGTGCAGATTAAACTAAGCCTTCGAAGCGATGGACATTCAAAAGGACATCAAGGGCGAACGATCGAGATCGTTTTCTCGGTCAACGGAGCCGAAGAAACACACTGGTCGTATACTAATATAGCGGGTAACGGTTATCGGCAAACCAGTTATAAGGACGAATATAAATAACGATGCGGAGTTAAAAAAAATTAGACATCTACTTTCACATATTTCTTGCTACAATAGTATAATACGTGCACGGTTATATTGTTCATACTCGTTCCAGTCCTTGTGCAAATAGCATTACCGCAACTGTCCGCCCGACCTTCTGGTCTCTTTTAAACATATGAATCGAGATGTCGGGCGGAGGGACAAACCGCTTATAAATCAGAAACACAAGCAATTCCTCTCGAGTTAAAGCGATACTCAAAAGCGACTGGTGGTTATAAAAAGCTGATCCTCGATTGGAACGAAACACTATTCGCGAAACAATGGGCGGTCCAAAGCTATTTCATCCCTTCGATCCCGCAAAATCGCGAGACAAGCTCCCTTGCATCGCCATTTCGCGGTCGGTTAACTTCACGCAGCTCCACGCTGGAGATCTGCTCGCGAATTCCAGTCGGCCCTGTTACGTGGTAAGAAGAATGTATTGTAACGCGCGGGCCTCCCAAAACTCGTCTCGAGTTTTACAATGATTCAATAGAATAAGATTGTTCCTGGGTAACCATGTAAAAAAACGGCTGATCGGCGTAACAGCGATCTGTACGCATCGATACCGGGATCGATCGCGCTTCGGGTCGCTCTCTCATCCCCTCTCGCGATCTCCTCGATACCCGTAGAGGATCCTCCTTTGCGCGATCGCGATGCAGATTTACAAATGGTTCCGCCGAAACGCGCGCGATACTTCGATTCATCATTGCGAGCATTCGACGTGCCTCGTCTTCGTAAAACCATTTTGTCATCTAAAAACTACGAGGCGCCGTTTGCATGCGCGACGTTCGTTTCGGCCGATCTATAAAGGATCGATTGGCCCAAGATGCCTTTACGCAATTTGGGAGTGTGGTCTATGATATATAATTATGATTCGAATCGCACCTTCGCGCGTATCGGAATGATGTTTACGAGGCTCAGGGCTCGCGCGAGCCTCGATCCGCGATTTGTAAAACGTTTACTCGATATTCGAACTGCCTGCCGCACGGAACTACATCTTTACAATCTGCGATTTAAAATTACAAAATAATCATGTCGATTAATCTTTTTTGGGATTTTTTCAGTTTTCATTTTTTTTTTGCAAAAATGACGATACACTATGTTCTGGAAGCGAAAAAGAAAAATTTTTTCGCATCCAATTACAAAATATATGAAGTCACTCGCTCAACAGCGACGCTCTATGTACAAGCTAGAAGTACATAAGATATATTAATGTATACTGCGATAAAAAGTAATCACTTATGCTGTATACTAAAGGCCATGTCATCATATAGTTTAGATTACCTTTCGCGTTCTTACAGTATTGCAACTAAGCTGCAATTTTTTTTTTGTATTATAACCATCACAAAGTTGCACGTTTGACCCAACGACAGTCGTTAAAAAAAAAAAAAGAAAAGAAAATCTCTAAGCTGACGGCTTTATTATTCTTTTTTGCGCCCATGTGAAAATCAGTGCGATCACTTGTGTTTGATGCTGATATCGGCGAATGTCGGATTTCGTTATTCGATGCGATAATAATTACAAAAACACTACGACGTTCTTGTTCCTGGCGTAGAAATTCGTGTGGGATCATCGCACACGCTTTTCTCGTGCTTAACGTTAACGCGAAACGATGATGTACACGAATAATGATGGATAATAGCCTTCTATAATCCCGATAATTAATTAACCCATTCGAAGATTTTCCTCCAACAATCCCGATTTTGCGGTAATATAAAAATTTCCTCTTCCTTTGTGGGAAATGTAATAGAAAAACGTACACATCCTATACATGACTCCCCGCGAATATACATATGAACAGATTTTGAGAAGATTTTCGTTCTCATCGTGATTAACGACATTATAATCAGTCGAACCTCTAAAAATGTATCATGAATTACGATCATTCAGATAATATATCGATACAAAGATGAAATCTTTGTTGACGTATGATCACCGCTTAATTTTTCCAGACCTTGAATACCAATAACTCTAAAGACCGTCCAGCACATTCCGATACTGAGGTACGAACTTTTAAGATAATAATGAGATATTCGCTATAAAATATGCTTTGCAAAAACGAGCAAGCGACGATATTTAGAGAATGTAACTTTAATAATATGATCAATGTCAACGATTACGCATCAACCGGTGTGCTAGATAACAACAAACTCTATGACCTTGCGAGTGCCACAATGAAGTTTTATGTACGATCGAGAAATGAATGCTGTGCAACGCGCTAATGATATTACAACAATACCTATATTTCAGTATCAAATATTACCTTAATGCGATTAGAAACGTATGTTACAAAAGTGCAAGGAATAGGAATTCTAGGAAGATAGGATGTGTAGTTTAGAGTATCTAACAGACAGGTTTTACATAGTAGACTCAATAGATATGCCTATCATAAAAATAAAAATTTTAATGGTATTACGTGTATACCACTAACATTATTATTTTACCTTAGATCGATCACCTTGATTTGTATCAATGCTACGGTGAGAATTCTCTCGATGGTTGTTAACAAGACCATTGTCGTTGATTAAACTGTAATGATGTAAAGTACATTATGAAATGCAACGGTAGGTGCCAGGATGCAATGGTCAAAACGTCTTTGTACTATTTCGTATGATTCCCTCGCCCTTGGTCTACTTTGTAAAACTTTGGCATCTGCTATGCTTTAACATATCATCATACACAACGGATACTCGAATAGCATTAATAAGTAGAGCAATATTAAAATATTTGCAAGTCTATGTTACTCTCTAGCAAGTTTTGCATTTCATTTAAGGTGTTGGGGTTGTAGAGGGATTCGAATCGGTTAGCAAACGTTCCAATGCAACATGGCTTTCGACCTTTAAGCTTGAAATCCGATTTAGATGTTTTTTGAGCGTATTCGCAGCAATCGGTTGGCAAGGTGCAACGCAAGGTAAATTATCACCGATCAATTCAGCGATGGCCACTATAAAAGACGACCATTCAGGAGATAAGGCATCCTCCGCCGGATTCAGTTGTTCCGCTTGTTCAAGCATCGAAGCTATTACGGATACACCAAACTGCAACAATCGCGGCATTTTGTAACAAAAAGTTAGGCGTTACGAGCGAAAAGTTCTAAATATACTCACTTTGTTCACAAGCGCAAACGCTAAGCTATTGTTCTTGCTAGATTGACTAGCCGAATCGGACAAAGCTCTCGCTAGTCTCACAATTTTTGTAAAGTCTTCTACGGCATCTAACCATCTTCGGAATTCCGAATAAAAGCTTGTCAATAAGTAAGGGTCTCTGCGACCGATTATCGCTAATCCTTTTAATATAACAGTCCACAATTCCTCTAACTGGTTCTGATATTCCGTTACATTCAAGTGTGGTAAAAATCGTAACAGCAATGCCTATGAAATAAAATAACATTGTGTACTTTGTACGGAAATCATTCGATGTTATTAAAGTATACGATTGAAAATAATGTATGTACCTTCCCTTTCCGGATGCTAAGTGCACTAGCTAATTTATCATCTTGCGTTAGTTGTAGGAGAGAAGTCACCATTATGCTTATTAATTCTGGGGTCGTTTTTTTAACAACCACCGTCTCGTTCTCATTCCCTGCATTTTGCTGTTCCGTTACTTGTGCCAACGGATTGCTCAGATCTTCAAGCTTCAATTGTACGGTGTATAGCTGCAAAATTCATAAGCCACGTTGTATTAAAATTAATTTTACTTGGATACGTAATTGCTAAAGAAACGTAAGAGCAAGGTAAAAATAATACCCTCTCGATTTCAAGAAGTAGTTGTCTTGTTTTTTTTGTATCTTTTTGTTGGATTTGGCTGGCCGATTGCGGATCACTGTTTGGTACAACATCCATATCAATAATTTTACGCGGTGCCGTTACACTTGCAAATTGTAATTTTCCCAAGGAATTTTCAAACTGCGCTGGTATGTATACCACTTTCGTTAAACCATGGTGGGGTTGCTCACGTTCTCTATTAGTATAAGGTATTCCATTAAATAGATGATTGACATAGCTACAATTCGGACAGTTCTTTGTAAATAAAAAAAGAAATATTACCTGGAATCTTTATGATATCCATTGTTATTAAAGTACTTTTTATCTTTCTGATCCTTCTTTGCACTTTGCTTATTTTGACGATCACAAAATACAGTGTAATAATAATCGTCCACGTATGGTTCAGTTGTATTTAACTGTAGCAGTTGGATATTAATCAGCCACTGTTTTTCACGGCTACTCATCAAGCCAGCATATTCATCGTACTCTTCTGAACCGCTCATTCCATTTACACCCGGTGGGTGATGCTGATAATAATGCTGTTGGTTATTTTGATCGTGACTACGGTGAATGTACTGATTGTTTTTAAAAAAAGGTTGGCGGGTGCCTTGCTGGTCGCCGTGATGAAACGTTCTACTTTGAATTCTTTGATTTCCAAAGTGCAGGATAAAATGTTGCTGTTGCTGATAATGATTGGCTTGGTTGTTGTGGAATCCAGGCATCATACCATGATTTGGGCGTACAAATGAAGGGCCTGTGTTAGGTGGCGGCTGTAATGTTGCAAAAAATTGTTATAAACGTAGTATGACATTTACTAATTGCTTACAAATAATGGAAAAAGAATCATACAGGAAAATTTCCAGAAAAGGAACCAGGAAGTGGCGGCCTTTGCCCCCCATAGGGTAACATTAAATGCGGAGGTAACGGATATCTTAGCATGTTTCCAGGTTGATCTAAAAAAAATAAAGCAGTATTACGTATCGATGTTTAAGTTACATCGTAAACATATTTTGTGGCGAAAGCTACCGGTTTAATTGCGGGCACACGCACTTACTGGGTAATAATCCAGGATGTTGCATAAAGAAAGGAGGCGGTAATCTCACATTTGGAGGTACACCTGGATGTTGTCCTGGTATACCTAATCCAGGAGGGAAGCGTGGTGAAGGTAGGCCATTAATTTGAAATTTTTCATGCGTAGACAATGTATTGAGAAGAAGAGATCCGTCCGCCTTCTGTTGGGTTTGAGAGGGCTTCGTAAGACCCGGCGGGGGCCTATTGGCGATAAACCCCTTTTCCAATTCTTGCAAGGTACGTACATTTGTCACGGTAGATGGTAGAGACAGGGGAAATCTGGGTTTTGGTAGAGATACGCTGGAAGGACTGTCCCACACGCCAGGCCGTGGGACAATTCCTTCCTTTTCATCCAACACTAAATGCGATAAATTATCTTCTACATCTATGTTAACACCATTCTGAAAGCCCCAATATTAATAGTATATTATACAAATATAAAACTCGTGTATAAAATACACTCGATAACATATTTATTCAACGTACCTTTTTGCACGAAGCAGTCTGATTTTGTGGCCGACTGGATTCCGTAATCTGGGCAAGCTTCTCATGATTCTGCTCCCAGTCATCGTTGGTGGCCTCCGAACCAAACGTCTCATCGTTTAACGCATCGTATTCTATTTCTTCAAAAATGTCATAATTTTCGAACAGGCGCTCCAGCCCTTCATCTATAATATTATTCTGTTTGGAAAAAAAAGTACACGATCTTGAATACGGGTCTGTTAGGGTCACAACATGAAAAAAAACATCCGTGCAGATGGATCCCATGTTGGCAATATTTTATACCGCAAAGAAATATTTGGCCTTGGTAAATAAAATAGGTGTACGTAAATAAACGAGGAGCAAATCGAAGTAAAAATGTACATAGAAAATCCACAATGTTAATGACCTTCCGGACGAAGGAAGTACAAGTGAGGTTATACGACATACCTCCATGGCCATCTAGGAAGTCGCAATAATGCATGTTGGTTCAAAATTGCATATTATAAACTCGACGAATAGCGATCGTACGCGCGTTAATACCTCGCGGTTCGATCTGTCTACCCCGCGTGCAGATAATTTCGCACAAAACCGTATACGTGGTTTTGTATTTTCCGAGCTTAATATCCCGCGACGCGCCTGTTTATCGTAAAGGTTTGCGACTCCGTAGTTTTGCCCACGATTCCACCGAGCCTCCCCCCTCCCGGATAGAACTCGTACACCCCATAAATTTAAGAATGGCCATCCTACTTACTACAACCGATGTTTCAAAATTGAAAAAGGAGTCTGCCATTTGTCAAAATTAAATCTGCAAAATGACATGTTCTGACTAAACGTCAAGTGCAACAAGAAGCATCAGCTGTCATGGCGGTTACACTGTAGATTTCCACATCTGTTCCAGGTGTCGCATATATCGTCGAGACACGCTGCTCAAGCGCGATCGGAGATTGGCTTTATCAAAATCGTACTTTAGATGAGAATTACTTTCCAAACTCTTATCCATCCAGACAATAAAGATTTATAAGACACTTCGTTTAAGAAGAGGCACGCTGCACTTTTCCCCTCTCTCCTTTGCACCCTAAGACTTGTTTTATCGTCTAAATTGTCTATCACCCTAAAGCAGAATACTTCCCTAGAATCGTTAGCACGAACGACCGTACTTAGATCATCTTCCTTACGATCTTGGAACAATCGAATAAAAATTATGACTTTATAATTAGACACGGATGATGTGGCTAAATAAATTTAAATTGTAAATGTATTTAAGTGTATATACAGGTAATTAAAAAAAGGATATACTTCCATAAGATTCAAGGATATGTCATCCTCATAATCGTTTATGCGATCGGAATTTTTACATTATGGAGATATATCCAAATGATTGCTAAAATATATCCAGGAAAAATTCTCAAAAAAAAAGGTACTGATGGATATAAATGCATAAGGTATAATTATTTAGAAACAGAAATGTTTTACTCCTTGATTTATCTTCGGATCAAGCCTGAAGACGGTTGACCTCTAAGTGTCCTTTAGGAAGCCACGTGTGATCTATTGCAGGCTCCATCTGTAGAAACGCGGGACGATCATTCTTATAATTTACCGTTCTAACTTATCGGCCACTTTATTTAAATACACGCGCTTACATTTGCATCTATCGATATAAAAGAATTTTATTATCGTTCCTATCTTCATTTATCTCCATTTGAAGAATTTCACGAATCGTCGATCGTAATAAACAAAAAAAGAAAATTGCTTTAGACTGCGTACACCAAAATCAAATATGAATAAAAGTATTCCCTGCGTTAATATTCATATCGCATTGTTTTTAACAGGAATTATACTAAATTTTTATATAAAAGTAAGAAAAAAAAAGTTGTTCTCGCGAGTATTTTTATAAATGTATCAAGTATTCGTGGAGGAAAATGAGGAGCAGGTAATCGAAAAAAAGAGTCCGCGATAGCAGTCGGTTGGGATGTGCATATTTATTGCCATTAAGTCTCTTTGCATTACGCTATTTATCGTTAACTCGTTATCCTCCTTCAAGAAACGATAAATCATCTAATCACCAGAATGCTAACTTGATGCGTTTCTCGGCAGCGCGAAGTCGGCTCGTTCCCCATCGTTTTTGTTATTCGTCACGTAACGCGTATCTCTCATTAACCGCTGTACCGAGAGCCAGCATCAAATTTGCAGCTTGCTAATCACATACAGATATCAACGATGCGATAGAATTAATCGAGTCCGGCACGGATCTTAGACACTACTCGTGGCGTGACAGTCCTCCAGTGTCGCTAGGCTGCTGGCCCTCAGCGATGCCAGACTTAAGGAACTATGATTTAATGTACTCATGCCGTGAGGATCTTCGCAGTGCAGGTACAGTCGTGAGCTGACAGACTTGTGACAATCGGGGCACAAACGTTTCTTCTTCTTGTCGCGCCTCTTCAATATATCGTAGGCGCACCTGAAATTTCGAAGCTCCAGGGATTAGAGATCGGACGTCGATCTTCCACGAGGAATATCGACGCTTTCAAGCATCGAAGGACAAGCTCGTCGATTTCACGCTCGAACAGAGACGTCGTTGCGCGAGAGATTAAATCACGAGCTCGTACGCAAAGAAACGATGCTCTCGAATCTACCGTAAATACGCGTGCCGCAACATCTGCGATGTTGGAGCTATTAATATCCGTAAATATCGAGCACCGTCGTATCTCACCTGGCGTGTAATATGTGCGAGCACGGCAGTGCTTCCAGAGAATCCGCCTCCAAGCCGAACGGCTCGTTGCAGCCTCCGCATCGCAGTTCTAAATCGTCCTCCATCGCAGCGGCCAATCTTTCGTGGTGTCCCTTTTGCTCCTCATCCCCCAAAGAGCCATAAATTCGAGAGAGTCTGGATCTAACGGTGCGCACTAAGAACTATAAAGGAAACGGGAGAACGATCTTCGAGCACGAGTAAAATTTGTTTTCACGAGTTCTCTGCGTTTTACGACGGATAGGTCGAAATGCAGGAATCCCTTAACGAAGGCAATGTTGGTCTTGGAATCTCAGCGGCGAGATCATTAAGCTCGTTAGGGAATTGAGCAAAGCGTTGCATTTCGCACTTTAGGAACGTGTTTGAGACGATTGCAACGTTGTTAACACGTTCGTGGATATGAATGCTGAGCATTCAGTTTCATGGTGACGCCGTGTGGCGTGAGAATTCGTCTGTGTCCACGTTGATGCTATAACATTTGTTGCGTTTAACTGCTGAAATACGATATTCCGAGCGCTTGAAAAAAAAAAGACGCGTCTAGTTAAAATTAGGATATCACGACTAATTTGAAAGATAAGTTACTTGTTTTTCTCTCGCAATTGGATACAATTTTTATTAACCGCGAACGTGTTAACCAATGCCCGCGTTTTGCGCCTGGACGCACCTTGGCACCAACCGAGCCGGCGACTTCCAGTAATCTGGTGTTGAACTCGAGGGGCCGGCAATTGCAGATCTTGTGTTGAAGGCGAAGGGCCTCGAGGCATCTTGCGGCTCCGTCCATCGCTTCCATTTGGCAGAGACGATCTCCCGTTGCCGCCGCAGAGCCCATCGCGCTTTCGTATTGTCGAAACGCTTTCTGCGATACAACGACATCGTTTCCTCTATTATAGAATATTTCACGGTGTATTGAGAATTTTGTCAGAGGCTTTTGCCAATACAGAGATGGACCACGTTCGACCTCGTCCGATTTAAATTTCTACTAACGCATTATGAAAGAGACTAGGCGAAGATACTTACGTTGATATCCGCTTTTTTTCTATATATATCTCCCATAATTCGTATACTTCTGGCATAGCTAGCCTGGTCGCCCGAGACGAGGGATAACCGCGTTGCTTCCTGCATTGAAGAACGAACTGAAATTTATCTCACGATTATACGATATAACAATACCAACGTGCCTTTAAATCTCACGACCTGCTATAAAGAATTTTCGTAACGCGAATGTTATTTCAAGTCGCTCTATCGTAAAATATTATTCCCGATCGAACCATCGAGATTAATTCTATCCTCGATATCTCCACGCGATGAATTACGAGCGCACCAAAGCCCCAAAAATCCAGAGAAAACGTAGCCCGCAGCGATGTAAGCGTTGCCAGTTGGAAAACATCGATTCGTTATGCCCTTTTGAAAAAAAATCCTCACCAAAGTTTACACGGACGAACGATCCCAAGGGGAGCGTGACAAAATGCGTCTAACGAGTGGGAGAGCAATCGCGGGGGGTTTCGCGTTCGAACCTTACCGAGCAGTAGTCGTGGGCGTCCCCCAACTCTCCCTTTTTCCTGAGTGCCGCTGCCATTTGTAAAAGGGCCGCCCTATGGTGCCGCGAGTTCAGATCCCCTAGTTGCAGGCTTCTGGACAGATCGTAAGCCCTGGCAGCGTATCTCGCGCTTTTGTCGGCATCCTGCAACCTGCAGTAGAGCTCCGACAGACCAACGTACACCTGCAAAGGGAAGTTCCGTAGACGCGCCTCGATCCCATCGATCGGTTTGAAGAACACATCCGAGAGCTTGTTACATTCCTGGATTATCGAGATATAAGATCTTCTCCGTGAAAACAGACTATGTTTTTCTTCCCTGTAACTTGGGTATCTTTCTATTTCGATCGCGCGACGCGAAGCTGGGTGCTTAAATCCACTTACACGGGTTTCGTTCGGCGTATCGTTCGATATATTTAAAGACAGGTATGCCGATGACATTGTCGGAAGCGCCGAGTGTGATTGCAAGGAAACCTTCGGTTATTACGGTCTCGTGTGCGCGTAAATATTAAGTCGGCCGTGCAGCGAATCGCGGTTGAGTGGGTGTAAGGGGGGAAAATATTTTTATAGGGGGAAATGAAAATGGAATCCGGCGAGAGAGTGGGTTGGCTCACGGCGGCCAGAAGGATAATTTGCAGACACGGGTGGCCAATTTCTCATCCGGCTGCTAGGCTGTTCGAGATGAGCGTGCAAGATGAGAGAAGGAGGTCTAATTACCTGCAGTTCTAACGAAGGATCTTGAATGGAGTGGGCGATTTTGTGAGCTCTTTGAAACGCTTCCAGGGCCTTACAGAATCCTGCCAACTCCAAATGGACCCTGCCTACCGTCAAGTGAACCAGCCCGGCGGTGGCACACTGATCGCATTCGTTGTACAAACTAACGACAAAGGGAATTAGCACTCCTAATTTCGACCAATATCGCCGTGCGTTTCGTCGACGAGAGAAAAAGGATTTAGGCTCGACCACGCGGCTCCGGTATTTCAGAGCCCTCGATCGTCCGCAGTTGCGATAAAACGATACTCGGACATGTAAAGGAGGTAATTGTACCTGTGCCTGGCGTAGTCCAGTGCTCTGTCCAAAGTGCCCAACCGTTCGTGAGCCCTCGCCAGATTTAAGTACGCCTCCGCCCGCATGTTGGGCGAATCCAATTCTTCCGAGATGCACAACTGTTTGTGGCCGAAATCGATACTGTCCCTATAGGAAAATCGTTACTTTCAATCCAGACGCGTTTATCCCCCCTCTTCCTCCCTGGGCTCCGCTAAACGCGACTGCAAATGGCCCTACCTATTCAAATCGCATTACCCTTTTCTTCGCGGAGCGCCAAAATTCGATTACGCCAAGGGCAAAAGCCAAAGGGATACCAGGGGCGAGTCGATGCCGATCCGATAATCTCACTTCTGCCTCGCGCAAAATGCGATTCGTCATTCGCATCGTGCATTCCAATCGTCATCGATTAAGCATCCGGCTTCGAGCGGAGGTCATAGCCGATACCGAGCTATAGCCGGCGCTCGAGGTAATTGCCTCGAAGTCCTTTGCACGAGGAACACGGGGCTGCCCAAAGGGGAAATCCCGTTGGACGCGCAATGCGTTAAACCGATCGTCGATCGGGCGCGAACGAGCCGAAAGAGCGGCGCAATCGGCGTTTTACGGCCGTAAAGTTCCCGCAAAAGTCTCGCGGAATGGGACGCCGGGACAGGAAGGCGGGGACGTTATTGTGTCAAGGATTTTCCGCCGTTGCCATCCGACGTTCTCGTGGAATAAATACTATCTCTTACCGGCGATCTCTCTCTCTATTAAGCTCTTTTCGCCGAGGCTCTCCTACCCCGCTTTAGACCGCGACCCTCGTGCCGCTCTTCATACCGGCCAAGTGGACTGAGCAGCCCGTGCTGCCTCTGGGCGAAAAAAAAAGGAAAAAAGAAAAACTCCCTTTCTTTCCGCCTTTTCCTTTCACCCTGCCACCCCCCTCTGCCAGCCCCCTCCCCCCTCGACCGCCTCCCCAACCCACGTACAATGGTCTTGATCATAGCAATCGGACGCTCGTTCCCGTTCGCTCGCCCTCCCCTAATTAGAGGGAAAGAAGCAAAGAGCCGTGGACGCGCATGCGCGGTGAGGAGCTGCGAAAAATCTAGGCGAGGCGCACGGAGCGCGCGGAGAATCGAGATCGGGAAACGATTTGAATTCATTACGCTCCCGCCGTTGCGAGACGTTTCTAATAAAATTTAAGGAGCCTCTCGGTGGATTACGACGAAGTGTGTACCTCGCTGCGTTTGTCGCTGCTGTAAAATAGGGTCTTGTATAAGGAGAAACAGGGAGAATAGTGAGTTCGCTGTGCGTTATCGATTACGTTTACTTTTAGTGGAAATAGATGCTTTGTCGTATCTCGAGGAGGACGAAAGAGCGTCCGCTTTTTCTTGGGACGGAATGGGGTTTTGTCTGGTGCGATGGTACTGTTGGTTTGAGAATATAAAGGTTTGGTATTTTTATCGTTAGTCATATTGGATGTTCTACTGCGTGGAACGAGAGAAAATAGAAGAATCGTTCGTCTCGTTGAAATACGGATGTATGCGCTGTACGGTATAAGATACCGCGGATATGTACAAATGATGTCGTGGAAATAATACGGCAGGGAGATCCAGGGCCGATTTATCGAAGAGGGAAAAACGGAGCGATGATGAATATAGCGGAAGAGAAGATACAAGACTACATCGCGGGGTATGGAACACTTTACACGAGAGGCACTGCTTCTAGGTCATTACCTGTATTTTCCCCAATCCATGTAGGCCTGATAAAGATATCCAAGGAGAGCGAACTTGTCCTCTCTCTGTCTGATGCTCTTCAATGCTCCCCTCCATTTTCGGACTGCTGCCTGTTGTTTGTGAGCTCGATATAATTTCAAGCCCTGTTCCACCTGAATCGCACAAAGCCAATCGTTCTGCTGATTATGCGGCTATCCGTACACACCGCACGATCCTCTCCACTGTTCGTTACCGCAAAATTAATTCTCCCACGCGACCTTTTTTTTCCACGTAATCACGCGCAGATGGCATTACAATTCGTAACCAACGCCGGATTCAATACCGATCAGAACTTTGTGTCGCGGCGTTTGTTCGAAGCTGGCACATTGTATGAATACGTTCCGTGGCACGAATATGTGTCGTTACGCTTCCGAACACCGACGTACGGTTCGTGGAATGTGTAGCAGTATGCTACTGAATGATATAGGGGCATTAATTCTCCAACATCGAACGCGGACAATACTCGATAAGGTGATATACCACTTGGCAATAGGGGACTAGAATCTCGTTATACGGGGATCGTTCCGCCTTTGGGACGCGCGCAAACGAGAAGAGACGTAAAACAACGACTCAGGACTCGTTAACTTCGCGTCGAGGATTAGAAAAGAAGAAACAAAGCTGTATCTCGAAATGACAAACGTAAGAGCATCGATCGACGACTTCCACATTCCGCGTATTTTACCGTGGAATCTCCGTTGCCGTCTCCGCAAGGCGCAACGGGGTCTCGTCATGGATAATGCAACGCGCAAGGTTAAATCGTACGAAGGAGACTTTATCGATTTGACCTTGAACCTTCTTTTATCTCCGACGGCGGATACACCGGCATGTAAAATATAAATAAAGCTTTTAACGGTAGGCGCAAAGCTCATTAAGCGTATTCGATGTCGTCAAGCTTCTCGCTGTAGCTCGATCGACCGAGGACTCGAGGTCAGATCTACGGCCGATTGAGCCCTGGTGGAAAAAAATAATGAGGAACTAGGAGGAGCGTAAAGACTATTTATGTCGGCCACGGCGGCGTGCCGTTTAAGGGCTTTAGTACGAATCCGTTCATCGTTTCGAGTTAAGATTACACGTACGAATTGCTTCGCGAGGAAAACTCGTGAATGCGGATGATGAAGGAGGTAATCGCGAGAAAAAGGGGAAGCCTCGTATAAACGCGAGGTTTTGCGCGGTCGTTATTACCAGAAAGGGGGTTCCGTGCTTGTGCAGAAACAAAGAACACCAGAAACGTGATAATTGCCTTGGTAATGTAACTGTCACATACATATTTGCCGGAGGTAAAATCGCGAAGAGACTTCACTCGCCTTTCACCGGCTACATCTTTTTAATATCATCCAAAGTAAGATATTAAAAACTCTTCGCGTGGATCACAATGATCGAAGCTACTTGGCACACGGATTTTTTGACGCAATATTTTAAACCCAAATCGTATAATAGCGAATATAAATTCGAGAAGAATTCTCTGGTTCGAGGAATCGCGTTCATACCTAGCGCCCTAAACTTTCTCACGGACAATTCATATTGTGGGCCCAATTTTCCTCAACCGTTTGCCCTAATAAACACTTTGCACACCCGAAAGCCCGCATGCCATGCGTGCTATAGCTTTCGGTAGTGAACGTTCCAGGGCTTAAAAGGATAGCGTGACCGTAACTACCGCGTGCTCTCCTACGCGAACTTGGCAGTGGCCGACAAAGGATGCTCGTTAATCCTGCAAGCGTAACGTCCCGTAGAACCCGATTTGACCGATAACGAAGCCGAGAGCGCGGGGGCCATTAGCCGGCCAATGCCACATCTTCGGGAGAAAAAAGAAATAAATAAAAAAACCCACTAAATCAAGACCAGCGGGTTTATATCACACGATTCAACCGATCTGGATGTATTCGCGACGAAAGCAGCGCGACGAAATCCATTTAGGTTTTTCCTTCCTTCCCTGACCCGCTGTTTCATTGATTTGCACCGTAAGGATGCCAACCGCGGAGAGCACCGGCGATATATTTAAGAAGTAGCTCGACGAAAAAAAGGATCGTTCCGTTTTTGTCTCTCCACGCTGGCATATAACCGATTCGACGGTGAAACGCAAAGGACAATACGACTGGCGGGCCAAAATATCGTACTAAGAATTCAGGACGAGTTCTTTACTTCGCCTTTTCTATGCTTGACCTTCGACTTTAGTCTAGGTTTTAGTTAACGAAGCGACGAGAGGTGGTTCTCGATGGAAACGAAGGATCCTCGATTCGAGGCGGAGATATGCTTACCCTCCTGCGAGCCAATTGCTGGTCCAAACGCCGCCTGCAGCTTATTAGACATTCCCACAAACCAGTCCCAGACCTGCCGTTCTGGTAGTGTCCGTTTCCACTGCCGTTTTGATGCCGATAATCCTCCTCGGTAAATTCGCAGACGTCGAGAGGATGGCGCGAGCCATCCGGACTACCCAGCAGCGCGGTTGCTGACAGCTGATGGCTCGCCGACCCACTGCGGATCCAAAAATGTGCAAACCGTCATCTTCGAGGCTACGGCATCGATCGACGGCTAAGTTCGCTTCTACGTTATAAACCTCCAAGCCTCTCTCGCTTTAAACGATGGATCGGTATTTAAACGAATTATTGTCAACGTAAACGATCGCACCGTCGATGGTGCGTCGACTCGAAAATTTATCGAAATAAATCCTAACGAACGTGGGAGTTAACGGATCGATACGGTCTATTTGGATGAACATCGTCCCGTTATTCACATTTGGCCATTAGCCGGCGAATCAGGTAGAGTTATGCGTCCCGCAGGTACGATTGAACGAGCGCGCGTGTTTACGCGGCAATATATTACCGCGCACCAATTCCTTATGAGATGCGGAACTTCCGAATTACATCCTCCTTCCCGAGGATGTCCTCGCGGAGAGCGAGGAGCAGACATTTATTCCCAACTGTTTCACCGCGCGGCGGATGCGCGAGAATTGCTCCGTCTAAGTATTACAATTGCTCCCATCTCCGCTCAAACCGATTATTCTTCCAGGAAGATTCTTCTTCTGGAATCGTGCCGCAGTTTAATTCTGCCTTGCCGTGCAAAACGTAGGATGCCAAAGGGGATCGTTTGTCGTTAACGCGGGAAGTATTGGATTATTCGCGCTAAATGATTTTTTGGAAAAACCCCTCCATCGTACTCTCCATCATTATCCATTACTCTCTAGCACTACGTTCACGATTATATCGATACATCCACGTTCATTCCTTCTTCCATTTACTCAAAGATATCAACGGTCTAGCCAAATAGACCCAACCTTCTTCCCACGCTACTTTCATACAACAGGTCCGAAATAAAAAAGACCCTGTAGAATAAGAGTCAGGTGTACATCCAGTAAGCCCGTCAAGAGTTCCGGTCTTAATAGACACCTGCTGTAGTGTAGCAAAAAGAAACCCAAACTTCATTACCGATCATTCTTCCACGCGATACCTATACTACAACTCTAGTAATTCAGACCCCACCTTAAACAGTACATCCCTTACACCAAACCACCTTAGCAATCGTTGCCAATAACGAATGAAAAAAAAAACCTCTTAACAACACACGTCCACGCTCATTGGGGGCTTTGGTACGATCCTAGGTGTCCTGGACGCGTACTTATTTCTTTCAGGAGCATCCTCCGGCAACAGAGGCTCCACGATCGCGATAAAGCGGCAAGTCGCGGAGACAGGAGGACTGGGTTGGGGCGGTCGCAATGCGGTAACACGGTAGGCAGCCAGGGGCACGCGGGATCGCATCCACCGCGCGTACCCCAGCCTGCAGAACGCAGAGCGGTTCGAGAGCCCGAAATTGTGGGACGCTCGCCAACGGCGCTTTATCTCCTGAATTTCCGCTTATCTCGAATACTTGTTAACGACGCAGCCGTACCCGCCAAGGGGTTTACTGCTCGGCTCTTGGAATCGAGGAATATCCGCCCGATCCTCCCGCCATTTCTGCCATTACCGCGATTGCGTCTCCTCGCGGTCTTTTCGAACGTTTCGATAAATTATGCTTAACGGAGGATTACCGGCGGTAGACGTTGTCCAAGGGTGAAGCTTTATTTTATCTCGATGGCGATTACTTTGCGGGTGGCTCGCGAACTTTGGGTTTCGATGTATATCCGAGCGCAACGGTTGGAAATTAGTCGGTATTTAACTTTGGGATATCGAGGGGATTAAAAGGCGAGGAGGGGAATCACGAGGTTTTAAAGCTAATGCTCGTCTTTGGAGGAAATAAGACGGTTTTAAAGGCGGGGAGGATCGTGTCTTAACCCGGAGGAAGCGTTGGCGGATCGATGTACTTTCGAACTCGACGATGCACCGTATTGCTCGATAATATGTGTACCGCATTAAGACAGGTGGTAACGATCCGACAATGCTCGATATTTGGCCGTCGAAGCTCAAAATTCCAGGTTTATCGGGATTCTGCTGTGGACAAACCGGGTTACGCGTTGCACGGGGAGAAGATTTACATCCGGATTTGGAACTTTGACTCGTTTGGCAAGGTTCGAAGCTACGTAGCGTGGATACAACGAATCCTACACCACCCAAAGTGATTCCTACTCTCTACGAGCGTCCTTCGTACTACGCCGTTCGGCATTATTATTTTTTTTCTTACGCTGTATCTATTTGCAACAATGTTCCGCTCTCCGTATCCGCGCATTAATCTCATCATAATCACTTTCCGCGTCGTAACGAAACTCTGGAATTTTTCAATCGCGGAGATCAGCGAAAAGTTCAACCCCGAATTTCGCCGCGGAGGGAAAAAATTCTCCGCTCGCGTAATTTTATCCGCAGGAATCCGGTACGCGTATTTTCGCAGCAATAAGCGTCGACGTTCCACGATCCATGCTTTAACGCACAGTTTCCCCGTAATTTTGCCAATGTTGCATAAACTCGTTTAACGCGACACACGCTAAGCGCGCCTTCGGTTTAAACCGATTACATCCTCGTATTTGGTTTCTCACTGTACACTTTATGGTTCGCCAATAATTCAGGGCGTATCTCGACGTATCGAAACGCTGGCTGGCGGTCGTAGCGTTAAGAGGTCCATGGACCTCGAGCCCCAAAGCCCCATCTTCCAGGGCGGGATTGTTTCGGGGCGGTTGAAGCGCGCGGCACAGGCTGTCGCCTTCCCACCGCGTTTACTAGGTGGGCGAGGCACCTGCGACCTCTTTCCCTGACCTATATACCGCGCCACGGGACGCCACGCTCCTCGCTAAGCACGAGTATTTTATTTACCGCCTGGCCACAAAGGAGGCGCATCCGGGCATCGAGATAAGCTCCGAGCCCCCGGGACGATCGCCTCGACATCGTCTCCTCGCGATATCGCCGCCTCGTTACGCGAACGCTATCGGCCTCGCGACGCCTCTCGATCCGCTCCTCGGCCGTACCCCCTCGCATCGTTCTTCGATGCGTGTGCCGCCGAATGGCACTATCGATCACCCCTTGTTACATAAGTAACGTCGTTTTCCAGCTGGAGAAATACCCCATTCGCATCCTCCACGGTTAACGCGCCACGCGAAATGGATTAATGCTCGGCGAAGGGAAATTCCGTCGAATAAACGCGGGCGTAACCGTAAATTAGCCGGTACTCGGGGACGGTTATGCCGATGTAACGGCCGAGGGGATAATTACGAGGGCCCTGAGAGCGTTAACGGATCGTTGGCAATTCGTTTCTCGCCGCCTAACAAGCTCCTACTCGAGGAACGATGTCGCGCCGCTAAAAGTCGGTTTGGGGTAAATAGAGAAGGCGGGCCTTGGCTGAGATGCGAAAAGAATCTCGCTCCCTCTCTCTCTCTCTCTCTCTCTCTCTCTCTCTCTCTCTCTCTCTCTCCCTGGTGGTTCGACGATACGACGATTATCGAAACGCTATAATCCCGGGATGAATGCGCGGCTGCGGCGGTGGCTTTTGTACACGTCGATTATTGTTACTCCACATACACGACGTCGATCCACCCGACAGCTTGACATCCCACGGCAGCCAGGCAGCGCGCTTCGACGTATCGATCGAGAAGCTACGCGCCGCGAACGAGAAAGAAATCTGTACTTGCCCGAGATAGTCTCTCGACGAGATAGACTCCCATGACATGGCTACGGCTCTTCCTTGCCGCTATCGCTTTTTCCCCTGTGTCCTTCCTCCTCTCCCGAGCAGCGACCAGGATCTCTCATCTCCTTCCATCCGCATAATCGCGAGGAGCCCGTCGCGGCGAGCCTAGGCAAGACATGCTCGCCCTCCCTGCTCCCCCTTCTCTCGCCGATTATCGCCGAAATCCGACGCGGATGTTACAACGATTCGATCGATTTGCCACGGGGAACGGCGAAAAACTAAAAAAAAAAAAAGAAGGAAAAAAGAAAGAATATCCTCAGGCGCGGCAACCTATCGGCCCCTTTGTCGCGCCGGCCGAACGTTCGATCCAACCTTTGCCTTTGAATTCTTCCTCTCGCCTTTGTACCCTTATTCCGCCTCACGAGCGCCGAGCAGGACGTTACTCCGCTTTTCGACGCTTCCGGGCGGAAACTGGTTTATCCACTGCCTCTCCGCCTCTCGATCCTGCTTCTCGATCCTCTCGATTTTCCTCGCACCGATCTGCACCTTGCGCCCTCTCCCCCTCCCCTCGAGGGGGGACGAGGATAGTCGGGCTCGAGGGAAGCTCGTCGAATCAGACGAGCTGGTCGTTGAGGTAGTAGTTTCCGGACGATCCGCGAGTCTCCCTCGAACGAACGGAACCGATGGCTCCGCGGTTGCGTCCGGACAGAAGGGATGTGTACGCGCACCGCTGTCGCCAGGAACTCATCGAGCCCCGGGGAAAAATAACTCTTGGGGATCTTTGTACTTCTTCTCGCTCCGGGAGAAATCCCTCGGCGCGAGCGGGAGGGATACGCGATAACGGGGGTTCGAACGGATTATAGTTCCTGGCAGTTTCGGTTCGAGCGGCTCCCATTACCGCGCGGAGGCGCGGCTCGTTTCCTCCAGGAGTTCGCCGTGTACTAGGGTTATTAAAATTTCATCGTACATAAACGCTCAACATCGTATAATCTATTCATGTCCAACGTTTCGTATAACGTTCTGTTTAACGTGTCATATAGAGAATTGCTATAACGGGCGAACGCATCGATCGAGTTTCGGTTTGAGGCTCTTTCCTTAAGAGTAAGGTATATATATATATATATGTGTGTGTGTATTTTTTTTTAAACTCCTCTTCGTGCTTCTTCGGATATTCTTGGAATGGGTATCGAGAACTCTCCTCGGGTCGCGCGATCGGATTTCTCGCGAGGACGCTCACGCGCGATATTTCGATCGTGGAGAGAACGACGATCGAAAGTTAATCGATGCGTGCTTGGCGCGTATTCTGGGTAGAACCATCCTCGATCATCCGCGAATTCGAGCCTTCAAAGAGCTTCGAGCGCGATCATCGTCGGCGAACCTGTCTCCGTTTCTGGCGCCCAAAATCCGCTCGGACCTGCGCGAAAGGAACGACGTCCGCGCGATCTTCCACCGCTGCTCGCTCGATTTTCTCAAATCCAATCTCGTTACTCGTCGGAGATGCTCGTCCTCGAGCGGAAGGAAGCAGCGTATCCTCCCTCTTCGATCTCCAAACCTCGTAATCTCCGAGCAGACCTTCCAAAGGCGACGCTCGATACCCAAGGAGAACCGTGCGGCCCTCGAAATATCTCCAGAGACTCCTCGTTATAACGATAAATTATCCTAACCACGATCGTTGCCTTCGAGCCTCGAAAATACTATGTTAAAATCCTCGACGGAATTACACCCTCGATCGGCGGACGCGCTCGAAGAGTACGACGCGCGATCGATTCTCCCTTCCCTCTTCCTCTCACGTTCCCGTCCTTATTCCATGTCTCGGGTGCTGGAACCCCGAATCGCCGTCCTTGATCTTCGCCGATATTACGATAATAATCCTCCCGAAGCCTTCGAGGAGTGCGTCGTCTACGTCGGCGCGAGCGCGGGCTACGAAGACTCGGGCGGTGGTGCTCGCTAGGGGAAGGCTCTGTGTGCGCGGTTAAAAAACTATATATCCGAAAGCGTAACTGTCCGGCGTATCAGCCGTGAGAGGTCCTCCAGGGTCAGAGTCCCGGGGGATTAGATCGAGGAGGACGGCTCTGGCCAGAGGGAGGATGAGCTCCGCGGATCCGGCGTCTCCTCCAGGTTAGAGTTCAAATTCGGCGCGCACCTCGGCCCCAACGATCGGCGAGACTCGGGATTTAAACGAGCGAGACGGCATTTCGCGCTTCCATACGAAGGAGAGGCGATCCTATCCGGCCCAAGGCGTTTCCACATGCCGTCTCCGCCGATCTTCCCTCCCGAATTCTTCCCTCCGCCGCCCTTCGATCCTCCTCTCCCGCCCTTCCCTCCGCCGCCACCGCCGCCACCCCCCCTGCCTTCTTACGTAACCGCCACGAGACGAGACGGGGACGTGCGCTCGAAAGGTAATGGACGCAAATCAATTGGCGGGTCGGACCGCGTCAGAGGGGCCAGCCTTCGGCGCTCGGACGCCGCTCGCGACGATCCACCGACGGTGGTTGGGGCAGAACTGTCGCGCCCGAGCCGCAGCAGCCCGCAACACACGACCTGACCGATTCTCTCTCCTCTTTGCTCGCCTTCCACCCTCGTCCGCGCCCCTTTCATCCCCAGCAGCAGGCCTCCCCTACCCGCGGCCTCCGCCGCCCTGCGCGCCTCGCCCCGACGCCCACCCCCTAAGGCCCTCCCCCGGCCCCGCGCTTCCTCCTCCTCCTCCTCCTCCTCCTCCTCCTCCTCCTCCTCCTACGCTCCTCTCCGTCCTTCTCGCGCCCCCTACCCCACGGCCGGCCCCTCGCGCCCCTCACGACCCCCCACCCCCTCCCTCCCACCCTCGCAGCCATCTCCACGGCGTCGTTCCTCTCTCGATCTCTCGCGGTGCTCACCTACGTTACCCTTATTCGCCGCCCACCTTTCGCGAATCCTCCGCGTACTCCGTGAGAGGAGAGTGTTAAGGAGAGAGAGAGAGAGAGAGAGAGAGAGAGAGAGAGAGAGAGAGAGAGAGGGTGGAGAGAGGAGGAGGAAGGGGTGGTGAGAGAAAGGGAGGGAGAGACACGGATCACCGATATCCTCCACGTCCGAATATGAATTCCGCCCCGAAGCGAGAGATTACCAGGTCCTCGGTGCCGTGTCGATGGACCTGTAAATCCATGATCTTTGGCGGATGTGCTACGCAGTGGACCATCCGTGGGTCACGGGGTTTGAGAAAGATGTAGGGTGTTACTTGGGGCGCGATGCCGACGTTTTTGCGGTGGAAGATGAGGGTAATGTATCTTGCGGCTGTATCCTTGGACGAATCTCCGCTCGGACTATCCTCCTCGGTCGAAGCCTTCGATGCTCGACGTTGCGCTCGTGTTTTTTGCGCGAATCGACGATCCTCGGGAAGCGTGACATTTACGCGACTCGTCGCGGCGATGTTTCACCGGAGCGGAAGAGGGAGGCGACGTCGGACTTGCGGGGATACGCGTGTACCGAAGGTTGTTCCCAACTTCCGACGAGTGTCGAAGGCTGGGCTTATTTGCGCGGCGTAATGCGGCTCGTTTCAGTTCCTCGTGCATTTTGGCGCTCCGCTTGTTCGAAGTGTCGTTCGAAATTGAGGGAAAGCGTGTGCCCGACGTATTTATAACCGCGGCTCCGCCGATAGCCTTTCCGTGGTTCATTAATAATGCGCCCGGCTATACGTCCGGCGCGTTCCATGAATGGGGTCACTCGTGTATTTTATTGCGAATACGCCGTGCCGAATGTTCCTGGGAATTACGAGCGTGGATTTTTCACGGGATCACCAGCCACGACAAGATTTTGCGCATCGTAGCTGAACGACGACGACGCGACTGCGGAGGTAACCGGGAAAGGAGAGGAAATAGCGTCGGTCTTCCTGGGATTTTATACGAAGATATGTAGGTATCGGGATCGCGCGATCATAGCGCGAATACCTGTAACGGATCAACGAAGATGGGCACTTGGCCGAGGGGAGATGAGCGTGGTATATGAACCGAACAAATGGCCGCGGCGCCCGTCTTACCTCTTTAATCGTAAATTGCAAAGTTAACCCTCCCGGAGTTTTCTCGTTACGTCCTACGCGGAGGCAAGTAGTTCCGAATAACGACGTAACGCGGTTCGGCTTCGGTTGGAGGGTCAGAGATTCTCGTCGTTCGCTTTATCAGGAGCGCTTAAAAGCTCGCGAGCTCGAAGCTTCATTAGGAATGCGTATGACGCAAGGCAACGGCAACGATTTGAGTTTGCGCCTGTACGCTCGTAAACGAGAAATAAGGGTAGGGAATCGAGTCGGCGAACCTCGTGCGTTAAACTTTCATTCCGGGGCGGCATTCGATTCGTGGAACGCCAAGTCGATTCGATATTTAATTACCTCGCGACGATTCTTCGCCATTAGCGTTTTTATAGCGCGCTCGAGTACACTTCGTTTATTAACGAAAGAGAGAGAGAGAGAGAGAGACGGCGGGATTTCTAAAGGGTCTGCGACACGATTTCGAATAATCCCAGCGCGCACGGTTGACGCGCCCAAATATAGAGTGTCGAAAGTACGTTTGTCTTACGCGGCAAATAAATAAGTGAATGCAAAATTAATCAATTTCGGCGCACACAATTGCCCGGAATATCGATCAACCGGATATTCGTCCTAAACACGGGGCCGGAAATTGATTAACTTTGCATATATACAGCGACTGTTGGTACGGAAACCATCGGTGTATGCGTTCGAACGTTTGAAAAAAAAAAGCCCCGAGACATTCTTGTGGCGCAAAGTAGATTAAGGATATTCGAGGCCAGCGTATCGCATCGATGGCACGTAAGAGAATCGACTGGCATGGACGAGGATGTCTGTGCGCTTAGGCATATGCGACTCGATCGGCGAATACACGCGGGGCGTAATTGTGCCACCAGGTCTAGCCAATTTCAGGGGCTGTCCGTGGGGGGAATCGCATTTTGGGGCGCTTTGAAATAGCGCCTGCAACGATCAAACGTTATCCCTTTGACGTCGAAGAACGCGCTGCAAAAGGCCGCCGCCCATAAAACGTTATACCAACAGTTTTCCTAAACATCGTCTCCTCTCTAAATCAAATAGATCATGATCTCATCGCGAAAGCATCTCGAAATCAACCAATATACCGTACTAAATACGCATGGAAAGCTCCACGCTAAAAATTCGAATCAAAATAATCAACGTCCACTCCCTGGATGTCTTCTCGATGCGACAGATCGAGTATTAAACACAATCGACGTCGAATATCGAGAGGATCGAGCGAGGAAGGAAACGTACAGAGTCGTGGCAAGGACGATAACGACATCGACGAGCCGGAGTGCCGATCAAAACGATAAACGCGGTGACAATAACGGCTCGTAGGTATGATAGTCTTACTGTTATGGCGACAATAATCCCGGTGGCAAGGTGAGAGGATGTAACGATGTAATAAAATTTCTATGACAGGAGCGTAAATTGGCCGAGGACGGGCGTCGACGAGGCGGAGGGGCGAGATTCGCAAAGGGGGTGGCGCAGACCGTCGAAAACCCATAGGGTAACTTCGTAATTTGCCAGGGCGCTCATCCAGCCCCCTGCGCCGATGATGTTTGCACAAATATGCCGCAAGGGCCGGCAGTTCGATATCGTACGAGGCGCCGTTGTTCGCAACGACGTAGTTCGGAATTAAGACCAAATTCGATCTCGTTCGTTATCGTTCGGGGTTAAGCTCTCGGCGCATGACGATCCTACGCTCGCGTCTCATCGATCCCCCAAGGCTGTTTATCGACGATATTCACGATGCTTCGACCACGCGACGGATTCTTCAACGTGCAGCTCGTACGTGCACCCCCAATTTCCCTAATTATTATCAGCACAACACGTGCGAAGATTTCCTCGAACCGAAGGAAACACGAGAATCGTTCGAGGAGTCGTTACGATCGCTCGATGACACAGGAATATCTTTACCAAACTCCTGGCTGCGCTTCCTAATCCTCATCGTCCACGGCTACTCCTCGAAGTCGATGTAAAAACATTACGCATTTCCCCCCTTCATTCCACCGCGAGTTAAATCGTTTCAGATCCGATCCGTTGCTCGACCAGTCCTTCGCACTTGGCGGAAAAGATGCTCCTCCTCGTCCTCCTTTGATCATTCCGCCGCATCTTAAAGGCGAACTAGGTCCGAGCAAGAGCAACGCGAGGGCTCGGCTCGTTCGAACCTACTACGCCCGATTGTTTTTAATTTCAGAGGCGCGAGGAACCGTCGTGATCCGCGCCTAGCTCAACTTCCCTCCCCCTCTCCACCCCCTCGTCCTCATCCTCCTCCTCCTCCTCCTCCCAAGGATATGGGCGACGACGTTCCCATAAAAATGGGCGAGGCATTGCCCTCTCGTGAACTTTTAGCTTTGGCAGATGTAGGTATCCCAGCCAGCCGAATCCTGAAAGGAGGAGAGAGTGACCCGTTTTCCATCTCTCTCCCCCGGGGGCTGTACTCTTTGCGTTTCACGATTCTCCATCCTTGTCCCTGACACGAGTACGTCCGAGCTGCACCGAGGTTCCACGAGGACCAGGGGGGTGCAAGAGAGCGCTTCCCCTTTGCTACGCCGAGGATTTATACGGGCGGACCTGTGCACGGATACTTAAGGCATTACGTACCGCGGCGTCGGAAGGCCGCGTCACGAGGAGAATTAAGCCGCGGCACGGAATCACGGATCTCGTCGACGCTCTGGCTTCGCGGCCCTTTCCCCGGGCTTTCCTGGGGACGTGCGTTTCCACGGGCAACGTGGTAAGACGGGGGACGAGTTTGGAAGCCACTCGATCTCCGGCGCGGCCGTGCTTCATTAAACATAATCCACCGCTTTTAGAAGGCCGCCGTTGGCCATTGTCTCGGCCCAGCACTCTCTCCCGATTATTAACACGTTCGCTTTGTTAACGCGCCGAGGATTTTATCCAAGACAACGCGAAGCTACTGGATAAATACTGGGCGTAATGGGCTGGAAAAACTGAGGCTGTACAGACTGGAATGCCGACGATGTGCCCCGTAGATTTGCCTCGTGTATCGCGTATATTCGTATATCGTACATCGCATTGCGTCATCGCGAAGACGAACGTTGCGGTATCCACGTTTCCGAACGTGTTAAATGCCGGGCCTTATTCGCGCGGCGCGTCGCTGTCTCTCCGCCGAGGATCGTTACGATTTTATGCTCGGAGCTTCTTGAGCACCGTGCTTTGGTTGCGGAAGAGATTCGAGCCGCGCGGCATATCGATTTTATCTTTGGCCCCCTTTGATTCGCGATCTTAAACGTACCAGCGAGAATCCCGTCTTTATCGGTGGATCGCTCGAGAGTGGCAAGGTTATATTTGTGGCCTACGTTAAATCCTGTCCCGTAACGATGAGTTTATTCGGGGAGTTTTTTAAAGTGCGAGCGGATGTAACCGCAATCTCTGGTATACCGGTAAACCGAGGTGGGGTGTAGCGGTATAATCACGGGGCTCAGAGCGTTTATCCTCTATAATCCAGTGCGACTTCTGAGTAATGTAGCGTATATACGTACTTCGAGCACGATTATATTTTCCACAATATTCACGGTCTTAGCGAGGTCGGAAAGAATTCCAGAATAAAACCATGCCCCGCTGTCGCGCGATTTCTTTTTCCCAACGAATGTATGTCAAAAGCACCCGGGAAAAACTCCCTCGCAAACTTTTTTTGTCTCGATTCCTTCGCTACCCGAAAATAACGCGTATTGTCGTAATCACGAGGCGACCGAAAGATCGATGCGCCGGATGAATATCCAATCTAAACCTGCGCGAGTTCGTGGACCAGAGCCACCCTTAATTTCGTACCTCGGAAGTCAAATCTATCGTGCAACATTGGCCCCTGTGCAACGATCCAACCTGCGGAATCGAAAACAAAAAAAGATCGCCCCTTCTACCACCGCATAGAATCGACGGAGCTTGCTCGAACGATGAACGCAGCTCCGAATCGCAAAATTAGGTCATTGGCTCATCCAAACTACAGAGTTATTCCACGCGATATCCAAACGTCCGTATCAATCGTTGTAGCTTTCTCGGATTAAATTCACCCCTTCGCAAACGGGTTTCACCTTTTTGCCACTGGGATTCCATTTGGAATCCGTTTCGCAAAAGGCTGAATTTAACGCGAAAAACCCGTGGCACGACCGGCGGCCGATGTCGAAAGTGCAACGGACATTACGACGAATCGTGATACGCGTATAATGAATACGAGGTCATCCTCGCGCTTTGCGCGGCCGCGAGTCGCGAGCCCAAACGAAGTTTTGCCCCAACGTAGGTGCGTCGCGTGCCGCGATATCGCTCGCGCCTACTGTTCGCTCGCGTCGTTTCGTTCTTCCGACGTGGAACGATATCATCTTTGTAGGTTATCGGGTTAGCGGTTCAAGGCTGACTCCAGCACGACTCCTGTCGCACGGCGAAGTCCCCCCACGAAGTTTACATCGATGCCACGGGCTCCTTTGTGCCGGCAAGAGAGCTTTTCCCTCTCGACGGCGCGGCCGCTTCGAGTGCCGACGAATATGTTTTTACTGCGGGAGGATATTATAACGGGAGCCGAGGAGAGGAATCGATCCTCGCGATGGGAACGGGCCGTGCAACGGGTTACGTGCCACTCGAGCTCGCCTAAGGACGCCATCGAGCCGACGCCGGACAAAGGTATTTTTATTGCGGGTAATGCGCGGCTTTTGATTCGACTTCGAGCCCTCCTCGAAGTACGATCTTTGGAATTTCAGACCCTGGAGAAGTTCGACATCCCTGCGAATCGGAAAGCGAGAGCGAATATTTCGGATTGTTCCGCGATGCGTCGATCGGAGTCGTCGAGGAGGGTAAGACCGCGAGTAGCTGCTCGCGAGAGTTTCGCGGGGCAACGTACGAAAGTCGGATGAACCAGTTCGACGAAATTGGACGGGCATTTTCGAGAGGCTTCTCGGAAGAGACTAGCCTTGTAACACTGACATAATCGAATCCCATTTTCTCAATAAAGAGCCCGCTTTTATGACCATGCATATTTATGTACCTAAATCTTATGCAAGTTTCCAACGGATATTTAGACGCGCACGCAAGCCTCATGCATACGATGACCTTTTCGATTTAAACCTATCCACGCCGTTTATAGTTTCGCAGAGGTGTTTTTCGCCCGTCCCTCTCGAGCGACGATTTCGAGGCGAGGAATCGAAGCGTGCGCGCGACCGAGTCGGCCCTGGCTGCCGTATACCGATTTCTGGATTCCATCGAAAAGCGTTAGTAGCGATACTTTAGCCCGTTTTCTATCTCCGCTCCTCTGGATTATTGCCAGCGTAATTTTAGCTTTTATTCGACGCTCGATAGTCTATTTTAATTCCGTGAAAGCGTAGCATAAAATACGACAAACCCCGCTGGATATCCATAAAGTTTTTCCGTTCGATGGAGGAGCGGAGCGATCGAAATTTCGCTCACCATCGTGGCACGTAATAAAGCCGAATAGGCAGACAGGCTGGCCGCGTTATTATTTACGCCGAACAAAAAGACGCTTCCATTAAACGCAGGGGCTCCTGTATCCGTTTAACCCCGTTGGATAATCCAGCGCAAAGCTTATACGCGGTATTAATTTGTTTTGGTTATCAGACGGCGGTTACAAAGTTTCCTGGAAAGTATAATAAACCACGGCCATTGTCTCATATTCGTTCTAACCGAGCCACGAATTCCTATACTCCTTCTCTTCGTTATCACGCAATTACACTTTATTCCGTAATAAAAGTCAGAATCCACTCGTAATTTGAACAAAAATGATTAAATCCCGGTGGGGTTAAAATAATTTTTACAAATTAAATTTTTTACCACGTCTTCTACTTACACGGTTCTTCTCCACCTCGATTCCCGAATTTTCCCTAATATTACTTCGATTTAATAAGCATTTATTATCCCTTTAATTATCGAGCCAACATAATTTCTTCCCACAGCACGATACCCAATTATTGAATCCCTTTAAAAACAAAGCTACATCCCCTTACGTCTATACCTCGGGCAATACATTCGTACGAATAACAAGCGAAGAAAAAATCCCATACACATCTCCCCTGTCGCCCCACAGACCCTTTGGAAAAACAACACGTTGGCAACCTTCAACGAATACCCATAACATTAGCAAGATACAGAATCCCGCGAAGTCCGTCCGCTTTGCGGGGATCCTCGAAGACCAGACCTCGAGGACCTCCCTCGGAGCATCGTCCGCCAAGCGTGGCTGCACCAGGCGCGAGCACGTCGTCGAACTGGATGTAAAGGCGACGGGTGCGTGTAACTCTTATTAATGAGGAAACCACACCCCGTGCCGGGGTTCTGGCAAGCCCCGGGTTCCGCCACGGTCCGGAGGCGGGCCGATCGTGGGTCCAAGAAGATTTCGGCGGCTCGTAATTGGCCGGCTGTCTTCGAAAATAGTCAGGCTGGGTGTGACCGTGGCATATGTAACACGTAAAATATTCGGACGACGTCGGTTGCGTATACGCCGGCTTAACGACAGCCGCGGCGCGGAGCTGTGTCGGGCGTGCTCACGATAGCGGCCCACGAAAGCGAGGAGTACGCGAGCCCACTCACACGCTCCGCGAAACCATGTGCCACCCGGAGACACTGGGAATACGCTAAAGTCCTCACTCTGATCTCCGACTTCGAGGATTTCGGGTCTTTCGGGGTGCGTCGTGTCGCGCGTGGACCGCGGAGGAGGTGTACCTTCGAGCAGTGCTCCCTCGATCCTCGCTTCTTTTCCTCCACTCGGACCGTTTCCTCGTCCACCTCGGCCCCCTTGGGAGTCGTGGCTTCTTTTTAAAATAGCCACTCGTCCGTCCGTCGATCCGTTAGCGGGAGAGCTTCCTCGTCGTTCTCTCATCTTCGACGGTCGCCCGGTTTATGGTTAAACAACAGTGCCTTACCTTCGACCGGCGTGTGTCCTCGTGCTCAGTGATCTCTCGGGAGGATCCGGTTGGATAAATCCATCGAGGAGAAGGGTGCCTCAGATCTTGGGATCCGCTGGGAGGAGGAGAGAGACCTCGTGCGAGATCGAGGAAGATGGGACGAAGAAGGCGGTTTGCCTTTTGATCGCAACTTCCCCGGATGGATCTCCGTTTACGCGCTAGCTGTGAACGAGTCCGTGCGAGTTTTGATCGAGGTTCTCGTTACGCGGTGCGACCGTGGGATTGGTCCGAGCGGTGTAAATCCAGAGTGATTACACCGAAGTCCTTTAACCGAAAGGAATACAGCCTTGGCCCGGCGCTAACCGCCCTCGTCGGAAAGTTTCGATCGTCGGCCCCATCGCGCGCCGCTTTCCGCGGAATCCGACGACGAGTTGAAAACAAGGACGATTAAGGCGAACTCCATTAACTGCGCCGCATAAATTTCTGTTTCCGCGCTCAGCCACCGCTGAATCTTCCTCCCTGCTAATCCTCCAGTTTAAAACCACGCGGAGATCCCTTTAATCTCCCTTCAACGTTTTGGCGGAAGTCGCGCCGCGAACTTTCCACCCAAGCACTCCCGTCGATCCTTCCCGATACCAGGAGGATTCGGTTGCAGCTGCACGTCCTGTAGGCGCCACTCGTCCGCCACTTACGACTCCTCCAGATCCTCCGAAGGACCTCGTAAGATCGCGGAGCAAAGTTCCAAAGGGTAGCGGCATGTCGAAGGGGCGAGCGATCGAGCGGTTCGAGCCGCTGTCCGCGGCACCCAGCGAGCAGAACTCGACGCAGTGAGCCGAGTAACCTCCTCCAGGATATGCACAGTGGTACACATCCTCCGTACACATTCCACGGTCCTTTCACCGCACCGTGAAAATGCCTCGATACCCAAGGTTCGGATAAGAAGGCGCCGTGGTCTCTTCCGCCATTGCGATTATCCCGATTGAAATTCGTGGCGAGTCGCGATCCGATCGAATATCGGTTTGTAGCCGGCCAAGAGGCGCGCCTCGAAAGATGTAACCGAGGGGTTGGATTTGGAGGCAAGGAGGCAGCGATACACGCGGGAATACCGGTGAAAGGAGGATTATATACGTCGACGGAGGTTCCACGAAGCGGCGCGGGTACCCAGGAGCTAATTTTGTGAAATGATGACCCTCGTGACGGACGCGGTGCCCTACGCGTACGAGACGGTGACAAGGTCCACGTACGAGGGTTACCGTCATCATCATGCGCATCACAGGCACCACCATCACCATCGACATCGACACGTGTACGCGGCCTCTGGGAACGATTATCTGCAGGGCTACATCTCGAAGAGGACCAACGGCGAGCAGACGAAAGCGGACCACGTCGGCAGGGATCTCGTCTCGGTCGGATCCTCGCGCTATCGTCGGGATTGCCTCAGGTTAGGGTGCGATTCTAACTAGCTATCTTTGAAAGGCATGATTTTTATGCGAAGTTTGAGGTTTGGGCCTAAAGGCGCGTGTAATGGTTGCTTTCTCTTACGACGGGGAGATTTCTTTATTTTGAATAATTGGTTTTAGTTTGCGAATGCTTTGGTCCATGTATAGTAATGTCTTCCATCCTCTTCCACGTCGAGGAGAAAATTTAAGGGTTGCATATGGCGAGTGTTCTTGTTGCGAAGAAATGACTTTTTTTCTCGAGTGTATGAAATCACATTTTTTTTAGTTTTAAACGTATACTGGTAGTACATGGCTGACGGGTTAATAATTTGAGCGCTGTCCAACGTGGCTATAAACCTCGCGGATGGTCGATTTGGATCCGGATAAATTATAAGTGGAAGGTGGAGGAAGCTCAAATCGCGATCTGTATAAAAGCATCGCCCTTCGAGCCGCGAATAAATACGTTCGTCTCTCGGAACAGATTCGGATTCTTTTTCTTCCGCGTCAAAATACAGCGGGTGCAATCGCGATGCGGAGCTCTACGTTTCCGCCATAACTTACCTCTCGGTTTTCTCCAGTCCTAGGATAACGTATCCTCTCGTTTCTCCTCCTGCAATAACTCCTCCCCCCTCCTATTAGATCCAACCTTAATTTTCCGCGAGCACGTGCCGCGAGGCTAGTTTCACGTCCAAAATCGTGAGATACGAGGGAAGTGTTGGCGCGAGTATACGCGACACCGAATCCAACGTTGGTTTGACGTTAAGGTCGGTGATTAATCATCGATATATCATCATCGAGGGACGTTAAAGAGGATGAATTTCCTCGCGATCGTTGGTCCACCTTATCCGAATCGCTCGGACGCTCGTATTTTTCTCCCCTTTCTTCGAGCAGAATTCCAGAGGCGCCATATCGGGCTTCTCGTTCTTGGAAATAAAATTGATCCGCGCGTTTGAAAGTTACGATCGCGGATTCGCCTCTTCGTTTTCCTCGCTTCATCTGCACCGCCTTCTCCCTCTGCCCCAGCGCTTTGTTCCGCCTCTATTACGCGGGGCTAACGGGGCGCGTTTGCCGCGCGGCGGACCGAAATCGAAATCGTAGACGAGAGTCGGTATTTTAAACGAGAATGCGACGACGGCTTTACCGCGCATTAAACCATTTTCACCTCGCTCGTCGCCTTCGCTTTTCCCTTCCCTCGTATGTCGCTCGTCGCTCGGATCAAGGTACGAGATACACTTAGAGACCACCTGGAACGATTCCAATCGCGGAAACTGTTTTCCAACGGGCCTACGCACGTGCACCCATTATTAATTACCGGCCAACGATGACCAAGGAACGATCAAACAACGGATCTCGATGCACGCTTCATCGGCGGACAGCTTTGGGTTACTGCCCCCGTGCTAAAGGATCCTCGAGGAACGGCGATCTCTCGCGCGCCTCTCACATTTTTCCCGCTACATCATCCTCCTCCTCCTTCTCCTCCTCGTTCCGAAATAATAACGGTGCCATCGCGTCTTTACACCACCCCAACGAGCTTGCATTCGTATAGTTACTTCACCCTGAATAGTACAAAAGTCGATTGCCGCGTCTAAATGTTAAACGCATGAATCGTCGATCAATCGAGTTGTAAGGTAATAAAGTCAATAAAGTCCCTTATTAAATTCCATTCAAAGAACGCCTATCTCCATCGAAACCGGTAATACCAATTGAATATCGCACGACTTCCTCGATGGACCATCTTGGCTCCCTTGGATCAACCTGCATCTTAGCATACACCAGGCTTAAGGCGATAACGCGTCTATCCACGTCCGCAGGTCGCAGCCACGGTACACGTTGGACTCAGACGACGCCTCGTCGGTCGTCTCCGCGGACGCCTCGGCGGACTTGGAGTCGCCCTCGGTCGACGTCGACGAGAGCAACGGGGCGAACGAGTCCAACGAGGGCGAGCAGGCCGAGTCGGCCGAGCACGTGCCTCACCCGCACATCCTGGACGCAGGATCGCCGCACGGGCCGCGCAGGTGCCTCCTCTGGGCGTGCAAGGCCTGCAAGAAGAAAACGGTCACCGTGGATCGCAGGAAAGCGGCGACGCTGCGCGAGAGAAGGCGCTTGAGGAAGGTCAGTTCTCTCGGCCAGGCCGCTCACGGCGGCTTGGTAACCGAACTTGACCTCGACGAAGCCGAGGGACCGCGGCGGATATACCCTCGACGCCGTATTTCGACACTGTATTTCCGTAGCCTCGATGGAAAATTGGACGCGCGATCGACGGGACATTCGGTGGGAGGATGTTGCGGGAGAGGGTGTGTTTTGTACGTACGTCGAGCGCGGCGATTAAGAGGCATCGAGAGAGGTATTATCGGATAAATCGAAGGTACACCCTTGTTTCGTCTTGGAGCTTGACACCGGGTCGAGTGTCCGCCTTCGAGGGGCGCGCCACGGCAAGCGGTTCCTCCGAGTATCTGCGGTCTGCATGCGCGGTATAAATGTACCCTGTGTGCGCCTATCGTCATGCGGTATTCGAATATTAATATATACACACATATATGTATAGATGTATATATATATATATATATATAAATATATATATAAATCAATATTATACACAGTACCATCCACGTTCCGCGTATAACGGGCATTATCCCTCTCGTGTACCTCGTGAAATCGGGCAAACTTCGGGACACCCCGAGCAGGGGCTGTCGATCGTTGAAATTAACTGCGGCCGCGATGCGCCCTGATCGATTTTGCTCCAATTTGGAAAGGGGGAGGAAGGCACTCGGGCCGCCTGACCCGTCTCAAGAGCGATCCGCCGAATTGGGGCGAAGGGGTATGGCGCGGACCTCGAGGACGCGTCGCGTTTTAAAGAGGAACCGCGAGCGGATACGCGAGATGGGGCCTGGTAATCTCATCGAGACGGCCTCAAGGGTTGGGGAGCGGGGGGGGGGCGGGGAGTGGCGTAACGTAATTGCTTCGTTAATGACTTCGTAAATTGCCTCGAATGGGCTTTATCTCTCACTCGCGCGCCGTCCGTCGAAACGCCGGGGGAAGAGCCGTGTTTTCGGAGTAAACACACGTTGCGCGAAAGCACGCCGATGGAAAGGAAATATTTACGAACGTTTACGGAATGCTAAGCGGCCGACGCGTGGAACGATCTTCGATGACGAAGGACCCCGGGCACCTGCTGCGCGAAATCGACGGCCGGCTTTCGAGCGGAGTCGTTGTTCGGTGATCGACGTCGTGGGTGGTTGGGAAACTCGTGGACTCGTCGAGGCTCTTCGATGCCGTTCCTCCTCCACGATCGTTCGTTAAACTTTGTCACGAGTCGCGCACGCTGGATTTTTACGAGCGCGAGTGGAGCGAGACGATGCTCGAACAGCGGTCCGTATAAAAGTATCGCGCTGCAACCCGCAAATATATGTGTTCCAGGTCAACGAAGCGTTCGAGGTATTAAAGAGGAGAACGAGCAATAATCCCAATCAGCGACTACCGAAGGTGGAGATTCTGCGAAATGCCATCGAGTACATCGAGAGCCTCGAGGCTCTGCTGCAAGGCAATCGACCATCGGGCCCTCAGGACCGCGCATCGACGGATAATCTGGTGCGTAGCGAGAGTCAAGTTCCTTACATTAGTCAGATTTTTTAGTCAGATTTGTGAAACAACGCGTCGAAGCCTCTTGGGGATTCGTTTGATATCCCCAAATTCGTACTTGACTCTTAGCACTTTCCTTCCGCGACGTTATCCTAAATCTCGACGTACGAATCGTGCGCGAGTTTAGTAAAATAGTTTTTCAAGATATATATAATTTGGAGCAAGAAGCCGCTAGGAGTAACGACGTCTAAAATAGTTTTCCGTTTAATCTCTATTTATCCAGTTACACGATCTAGTTGATTTCCTCGATGTGTAGAAATCTTTGAACGTTGGGAGGTAGCCGAGTCGGATCGTAATAGGCGTGCAAAGGGTTAATTTCGAGAAAGTTGCTCGGGCGTGGAGAGTGCGCACGTGTTGGCCACGTGCATTGCGACGGAACAACCGACGACAGACCGGCCGACCGACTGCCGGATAAGGACGCGGTAACCCTTCTTTCGTGACTCGCTAGAAGCGACGAGAAAAGATTTTTTCCCTATCGATTAACCGCAGCCGGTGCCCGCTTATCTACTCCATCCAGATACGCACGGAGGAGGATCGTTGATCACAAGTTTTGTTATGCTCGTAATGCATGCTCGTTCGTAAGAAATGGACGTGATACGATAACTTCGTAATAAGCGAAAACTCCCGTGATTTGCGAAAAGACACGTCGGGATCTGTTTTAAAAAAATGCTACAGAATTATTCCGGTGAACGTGAAAGAGTGAAGCGCGCGTTAAAGCTTCGAGCATTCTCGTAAAAGGGTTTCGATCTTTCGAAGACGCTGCACGCCTGTAAACCAAGGATGGCCGCCGATCGACCGCCGCCGCCGCATTGGAATTTTATAGGAAACGCGATGGAAGGCATAAGTAGGGTACCTAAATGGAATTCGAGTTTTCGAGCTCACCCTTTTTCGCCCGAATTTTATTCCACTCTCGGGGTCTACGAACTCGACCTTCTTCTCCTCTCATAACACCGCCGCCGTCGGAGACATTCTAACTTTGCACGTGGCAATTTCCCTGGTATCAATTTCTCGATTATTTCAACTCTACGACGTAAAATGAAAAGCATCTCCGATACCTACGACGTTATTCAACGTACATTCTCCGATGAGTACCGCGTAGCGATACTTCAATTCGATATACATGTTTAAGACCAAACCTATCAAACCGATCGAAGTGATCGCTCGACGATTTCTTTGTAAAATCGTAGAACACCCTCTTTTTCTTTAACGATACATTTAATACACTTAACTGTGTCCAAAAAATCGCCGGTAGCTTCATCGCTAAACTTATTCACCAGTATCCACTATATACCCCGAAAGCAGCTAGTACCTCTACGGTTAAAATAAAACAACGTTCACCAACATATACATTAAATACACCCTCTCCAGAAACGCGAGAAATCGATACAAACGATCATCCAATCCACCGCAACAGCGCTACGCCCCGTCTCCCAGAAAGTATTCTCCTTCCTTATTCAGCGATCGGCCTCTCGCGATTAATCCCAGGAGCCGATCGTCGGCGCAAACTCGTACGAGCGCCTGGTTAAATTACACTTGTCGGCGTGACAATTAGTCCAAGTCCCTCTTCCGCGCGGAAAGTCGGCGAAAAGGAAAGACAAATCAGGGCGTCGTGGCACGCGAGGCTTCCAGGGGGAGGTGAAGGGGAGAGCCGGAGATTTCGGTGCGGGCGCAGGAATCCCACGGGAAAGGCGCGCCGATTTTGCGTCTGGACGCGGCCAACACTGGGATGCATGCCTCCTTGAGGGGATTACACAATGAAATATATTTCCCCCGACTTTTGCCTAGAATTCTCCGGGAGAATCGCTAAATATAAGCCCGTGGCGGCCGACAGGCCGTTCGAGGCGAAGCCAGCCAAAATCGGGGCGTTGTCTCGGCGAAACTTTTTTCATCGCTTCGAACGCGAGACGGTCGATAATGTGCCTTAACCCGCCTTAATCCGCGGTGCCACCAAAGCGACGCGCCCCCACTTTTATGCCCGACATTCGATATCTTCTTCTTCGTCCCTCGGCCACGTTTATTACCGTTCATTCCATCGTATCCATTCGTCGTTCGGTATACTTATCTTACTCGCTGATTTTGGTTCATTATACTTGTATCTTATGGAAGAAGACACGTTTCCAGTGCTGAACCTAAGCAGAGCCTTTGGTTTATCGTCTTCTCGCGCATAGCATTGAGCTCGAACAAGGCACCGTCCACTCGTATCTTTTTCTAAATTCATTTTTTCGGCACCGACCGCTAAGGTCATTTGGCCTAGGACCTACTGTTTAAGGTGGGTTCCAAACCACCAATTCGTATCTCATTCGCGATCGTAATTCGAGCTCGTTCCAAACCATCGAGACGCTCCACGTCCGTCGTCGATCCTCCGCATTGTATCGGACGAGACGTCCCGACTTCTTGCCGGTGGAATTCCGGGGCAATTCCAAAATTCCGAAGTTCCGAAAGTGCAAATCTCCGAAAGCTTGGAAGAGCGCGGAATACCGAATAGAGCGTTGTCCTCGCGTTCTAGCGAATATCCTCGATAATAGCACGGTGCGCGTTTGTTCGAGAAACGAAGGCGCATACCGAGTTGCGCGTCTCGTCTCGACACGTCCTCGAGTCTCCTCCGCGAGTGCTTCGTCGTATTGCTCCCTGCGCTCCCGCTCGAGGCCCCGATCTCCTCTCCGAGATTTATTTCCAATATCTAGGGCTATGCCCCGATCGATAGTCGGCGCTCCCCGCGACGTCGATGGACCCCGCATCGGCTACCTCGAAAAAGCTCGGTGTTTCCAAAGAAGAGCACGTAGAGCTAGGGGCGTTCAACGTGAGTGGAATTGCCGGTGTGCAGCTCGGGTAGAAATAACCGGGGAAAGCTTTATTCGGTAAATACCAGCTCGGAACCCGCGGTGATTTAATCCTACGCCTCGCGTATCTCGCCCAAAGTTTCTCGCCCAACGTCCTGCACTTAGACCGTCGTCGCGACGATATCGAATCGCTTCCCCATGGACTACGTGGACCATGGCCCCGGTTTAGAATCCACGTTAACCCTCTATTACGCCTAACTTTCGAGTCGCGCCCTGATATATCGAGGTTTTACCGAATAATATTACCCTTTCACGAGGTGGGACTTAATTATGTAACGTCTCTGAGGTAATCGATAGTAATACCGATGGCGGATGGAAATCATTATATCGATGTATTACATTTCTTCGCAGTACTCTTTTTTTGGGGATTTTTAGAGATGTAGTGTACCTAAAATCTCCAGAAAGTTGCCTATAGGTTCAGTGTCGAGCGGTGGATCCCAAGGACAAAATGACCTTAGCGCTCGGTGCCGAGGAACAAATGCGAGGAGCATCGAATCGCGATTTCGAGCCACCTATGCCGGAAACAAAGTGGCTCTCCAAACCGTTCTCCTCTCTCTCCCACTTTTACGGATCATTATAGCCGCGTGGTATTAGTTCCGACTCATTTGCCATTTCCCCCTCCCCCGCTCGGCCCCGCGAAACGCGCGTCCCGCTCGTGGAGAACGAGCCCGACGAAAATGAGTTTGCTTCGCGGAGGCTTAAACGATCCTCGAGCCGGCAGCCCGAAAAATTTTTCCACTTCGCCGCAGTGGAGGAAACTTTTCCTTTTTTTTTTCCGCCCCTTCTTCGCCACCCTCGACCCTCTTCCGCTCACCTCGAGGTTCCGCCAGCTCGAGCGGGAGGAGCGAGGGGCGGTGGGAGGGGGGAGGAGACGTGTTCGATACCGAATCTCGACGAGGCCACGGTATTCCGTCCGTGACGTCGAAAGCTTTTATGAATCACGGGCGGAGGATGCCGGGGGGTGGGGAGGGAAACGACGATTCGGCGGGGGCATTCAACGACATGCACCGCGCTTTATGTCAGAGGGGCTGGAAAGAGTTCCCCGACCTCCAACGTCGAGGCTATCTCGAAGAGCAAACACCGGCGCTTATTTAAAGCCGGCTTATTTTACTCCTTGCGACGGTTAACTTATCCTACTTTACGATAAAAGCCACTCGATGCCTCGCAGAGTCGATCTCGCGGCCCTCTCGCCTCGCGCGCGGATCGCGGATAAAGGGAAACTTTTCGGAGCCCCGGACGAGCGGCTCGTTTCGAAAAGGAACCGCCATCGAGGAAGATAAAGCCCGGGTTCCGATCGTTCGGTGTCGGCGGCTTGGCGCGCGATGATATAAGGATCGAGCTTTGCTTTTGGATCGCACGCCCGTGATCCGCGGCGTGTAATGCGGCTCGATGGCTCGTGGAATCGTTTGGAGGAGCGTCGATAAATCCTTTGGTAGTCTGCATGGAAGAAAAAGAAGATCGAGACAAAATATTCTTCCCCGCTGTATAAGCTCGAACACCGGGAGCGAGGTTTCAAAAGTTCTCTACGACTTTGAAGATCCAGGAATGAAGGAGGAGACGCGTTATTTGCACGAAGCGGGGAAGGAGGATGAACGAGAACTCGTGAAAAAATATAAAAAGAGAAGAGCAAAAAAAAAACTGGGATGCGCGCTCGAAAAACTTGATATAATACGGCTTATAGGGGTAATATATTGAGCCCCGTTGGAGACTTTAATCCTGCGACGGTCGGCCTTTTGAGAACGTATATTTTCGTCCGCGAGCGAAGGAGGACGATCCCGAACGTATCATCGAGCGCCATCGAGGGCTATTTTTTCGCGATTATACCCGCATCAACGACTACCCTCGATATTATTTGCGCTGGCTAAATCGTGCAACTCGCCTAAATAAAATCCCTGGAAAACTAAATCCAACTCGAATTCAGTCTCCTATCCCGATTTAAATCCCAAACGACCGAACGATTCGCGATGCTCCAAAAGTCGTCCAGAATCTACGCCAAGACGCGATCCAAAAAACATCGATCATCGAGCGGAAGCGTGGACCCCTCCTCAAATTCCCTCTCATTCTATCCACCTCCAACCTCTTCCCTGCAACTCTATCCTTGCAAACGATAAATACGACTCGGGCCACTTTCCTAATCACCGGCACATTTATCGGCACGATCCTCTCCTCGAGGCACGACGGCACGCGCGTCCCCCCACGGAAAATGTATCTTCCTCGGTCGATGTCAGTGAGTTTCTCGTAACAACTAGCCCGATGCCGGCGGTGAACAGTGGCGAGGAGCCGCTTTTACTCCAGGAATAGTCCGCGGCGAGGCCGCATATAGATGCGTCGAGAACAAATAGAGGATGCCGAGTCGGATAAAATGTGTACGGCGTGTTTAGTGGCCTGTAGAGTGGAGGAATGAATGAGAGAAAGAACCGGGGAGATCAGAGGGCGCGACGCCGATCGGCATACCGACGCCCAGAGGGGTCAGCGCAAAAAGGAGGAGAAGGCCGAAGAGGCCCTTCTTCCCTTTGCGCCTTTGTCTCGATACTCGATCGAATTCTCATCGCGAGCTTCCAGCGATTCCCCGGAGGTCCGAATCGTTGCCTCCGCCACTGGCGATGAATAATCGAGGGAGAGAGAGAGAGAGAGAGAACTTTCGTCGTTCCTTGGAATCCGTAAGGCCGGAGATAAGGGAGGAAATCGCGAACGGGGATTGATTTTATAATCGGTTTTATCCGCGCTGCAAGGAGGAGTTTAAACAACGCGATTGCGGAAGGATGAAAGCGTAGGTTGGTAGAGTTATTGGTACTCGATCGCGTAATCGACAGCCGTTATACGGTTTGCGTATGTATGTATTCGAAGAGTAACGGGACTTTTGGTTTTTCCTCTCAGCGACGCGCTTTAAATACTAGAACCACCGAACGAGTCGAAACGACTGGTCGGTCGTTCCTTTAAAAAATCGTGGTGCTTTGCGACGACGCGTTTTCTGAGAATTTCTCTTTTAAATATGTCTATTGAATATTCTAGCGTTAATTTCATCTATGCTCGCGAAACGATGGCTGTTTAAGGTTCTCTATTTTTGTGAAAGGGGAAAGTCACGCGGAGCCGTATCTGGCGAATGTGGAGGGCTGGGGCATCGTTACAGTGCTGTTTTCCTTCGGTCTTTCCACGTTTTCGTCGGTTGCCCGTGTCACGGCGCGTCGGCCGATAGTATAGAGATGATCGTCGAAAATACCAAAACGTACGTAACTTTCTCGACAGCCGACAACGGACTAAACATCCGATATGGCTAACGATATACGGATACTCTTGGGACATGTTTACCGACGCAACAACGAGAAAATCGTGCCAATCGGAGCGACGCGAGTCGCGAAACGACGGAATTCCTCCTACCTCTCCAACACACCTCGTAGATCGTTGTTGGAAGCTCCCGGTGTCGCGTAAAATGACGTGTTAAATCGTATTGTATTTATAACGCCGCGCTTGTGTCGTGGCGGGTGTTAAAGTAGCGGGAAAAACCTTTTATTGCATTTTGTTTTAGCGGGGTCATACTCGACGCGTTGACGCTCAGATTTTATGCTCCATATGAACGTTTATGTATTGTGACGAGAGAAGCTCCTCGAGGTATATTTCGCGGTCTCTCGGATTAACGAGCGTTTCATCGAGCGTTCCATCGAGCCCGAATATCCTCCGTCGCGCGTCCAATTTTTACCAGCTCGCACCGAGAGGATCGGCGCTATACAAAAATATATTTAATGACGCTCGTGAATCGTCGTAGCCGGGGGCGGGGCAGGGCGGCATCTTCAATCGCCTTTATCCGTCCGCCGTTCATCCCCTGTAAATTGAATTTATATTTGCGTCTACGCCGACTGGCGGAAAGATTGTTGCCACGAGCCCAAACTCGTCCTCGATTCGGGGAACGCGTATCAAAAGGCCGCGCATTAAAGACGGACATTTGTCGAGGATCGTTCGGCGCGATCGATCAAGATCAAGGGAGGACTGAAATAATTTGTAGTTGTTCCACGCTGTAAAAATAGCGATAATTCCCCTTTGGCGGTCGTGACGTATGAGAAATCAACGTCGACGGTCCATAGCGCGGGACTCGGTTTAAAACGGAATCTAGTTCGGTGATTCTCAGCGTGGCTCCTCGGCTAGTCTCGCTTTAAGATATCGCTAAATTCCTCGCGGTGTATTCCGCGTCTTTAAAAAAAAAGAGAGGAAAAAAGAAACGCGCTGTTCTCAAGGAGAATGTCATCGTGGCCTTTTGAACGGACGTAAGTTTAATTTACGTTGACTTGGCAGGGCCGCCTATATATAACCGTGACAGAAGAAAACACGGATTACATTTATTTTTAAAGCGCCTACCATTATCCTTTTTTCTTTGAAATTCTATCCGCTCTATAAACAAGCTTTAGAAAAATACCAGACGCACGCGCCGCGAGCTGACGAGCGACGGTAAATTGGATTATTTAATATGCAGCTCCCGGCGCGGTCTTCTCCCGGGTGATAAATGAATTTTCGCGTTTGGCGGATGCTAAATGAGCGCGCGCTGAGAGATGTGTGTCGCGGCTCTTCGGTGCCTAATGTCCCTGGCCCCTGAAAAATCCATAAAGGGCCGTGGCTTTCCTCGTCCTTGTATCTCATTTTTCAGCATTCCGCTCGATCGACAATGCTAAATGCACGTGCACGCCATTGAGCCGCGTTAAACCGGATTCTTCGGGGGAGAATCACCGAGGGCAAACTTCGTGATAAATGAATTTGGGCCTCGCCTCGACGAATCCCAAGTAGTGCTGCTTGCTTACAACCGGATCTTAAACTTTAACGTCCTTGACCCTGGAAAAGCCCGACACTTCGCTCTGCACGTGTGTTATTCGGGACGATCGATAACGCGAAATACACGTGTAAACTCTCCACTGTCACGAGGCATCGATCGATGGTTATTAATCGTCGGAGTGGCCGTAATTTTCAATAACCCCTACTCGGAATTTTCCTCACGAATTTCCAAGGAGGAAGTACGGGGAGTAGAGCCGTGGATTTCTGCATGAAAAATTCATCCCTGATATTCCGCTCAACGCCTCGGAATTTTGCCCCGCGATGCCGTGGATTCGGTGCTTCGAAACAGATTTTCGAGGTTATATATTAAACCGTGTAATCTTGGCAATCGATGCCAAGGGTCGAGGAAGTAAACGAGCGAGGCTGAAGGATTTCGAGCTTTCGTCAAATTTCTAAGGGTTTCCTCAACGTTAAACCTACCAAAGCGGTCGGTCGTTTCTTAGAAAAATCGCTGTACTTCGTGAGAAGCACACATTTTGTGTGCTTGGTCGTGCCGTTGAAGTGCTCGGTTAATCAGCCGCTCGTTTCATCGTGATTTTTCCGAATTTTTTCACGTCGAACCGTACAAAATCGATTCAAACACATGGGGGCAGACATTTGCGATGGCTAACCACGAGCTTTGGTCCTCGACCGATTGGTTATTTTTGCAACGCATTTTTTTCACGTGCCAGTACCGAAAATCAGGTACAGCGGTCTTGCAGCGTTAACACTATTCCTACCACGACCGGTCAAATTTTTCTTGCGGCGTACGGATCAATAATTTAATGTACCCACATTTTTCCTTCGCCCCCTTTTTCTTTAAGGATATATTTGGTACATTAAAACATGTCTGGAAAGTAGCTGGTAGGAATAGCGTGAAGGGACGCTTCGCGCCGCTGATCGTTGGATGGAGCGCTTCGTAGGTTGAAAATCCGTAAAGTGCCCTTCGCCTTGACGTTTGGTCCCGCACGTGTGTCGGGCTAATCGATCGAGGGACTCGACGATTAACACGGTAAACGTTTTCGGCTCGTTCCCTCGGCCGATGGAAAGCGTAATTGCAGGACGAAATACAGCCGGGAGATTTGATCGAAATCCTCGTTCGCCAGGACGGCGTCGATAATCCTTTATCTATTATTTCGGCGCACGTTCAAATTTCAATTCTCGATCCGCCCCGCACCGGCCACGGAACGAATATCTGAATCGTGGAACGTCTTTTTTATTTACAGAATGGAGAATCGCCGCGGTACGTGACGGATAGGCTACGACAATTCTCGGATCCCTTGGCGAGGTTTCAACCGATTAACGGTGAGTGGCATAGCCTCGGTTACTCCTGATTTTTCGTCCAGCTTTATCTACGCTACGAAAACCTTTGTTCCTTTAAAAACCTGGGAGCACAGTATTCGCAGAAGGGTCACGCGAGCCTCGATAAAATCGTAGAGAACCTCCAGCGAATTTGGACAATTTTTCCAAGAGACCACCCACTCGTTTTAACAACTACCACAGTTTTATAATCAACATACCACGGCTTATATAAGATACACCAAAAAATCCCGCCTCCGCTTAAAACTCCTCGTTCCAAAATCATCATCGCCAGGCATCGAGGCAAAGCGGGGGCTCCTTCGAGGCCCTCGTCTTTAATCAAGCCGAGGTTATTTATCCCTCGGACACCTCTTCCTTAACGAACCCTGGAAAGCGCGGCTCGGCATTATGAGGCCGAAAAACCTCCTCGCATCACGGTGTCTGGGCCCGCGACGCGAAAAAATGATACGAGCATCTGCTTCGCATGAGGCCAAAGCGCTCGGTGCGAGAGTGTGCGGCCTGCGACATACCGAGCGGTGTCGAGCGCTCGAAGGCTCGTGGGTTGCGGCGCGGGAGGCGGAGGAGGGGGAGATCGCCCACGAGACGGTCGTGCAGCGAGAAGCGCCATCGATGGAAAAATAATTCTGGGCCGAAAAGGGGGGAAAATGCGAGGAGAGTCGCTACGTGCGCACGAGGCTGCGGATCGACGTAGGCGAGCTAAAATGGGTTTTGCGCTACCGGCGATACAGGTATTTTTAAGTAGATTAATGCCGGACACGAGACGGAGCATTAAGCAGATCGGTATTAATGAGTTTTGTCACCCTTGAGTGACACTCGGTTTCTATTCGGTTACACTCGCTTCTATAGATAGCCCACCCGTGAGCTTCTGCGGTGCAACATTCCCCGTACAGTTGCCCGCGCGTTAAGAGGATGTGGCAGCTTCCGACGGGACGCACGGGACGTACCTATAAAAATTCACTCGGCCCTCCCGCGGGAGGGGAGGGGGCGCGGGAATTTTTACGATGCCCGCCGTGCATCGGAGACTCGGAAGGGGGAATAAAAATAAGCGTTATGGCTATCGGAAAATAATCTCGATTTTATAAGCGAGGACTTTGGTGAGCGTCCCGACGCTCCTCCTCGAGGAGTACGCGCGTCGCCTTGGATCGTTACTCGCGCGGGGGATAAAAATACTGCTTCCGTAATAAGTGTAAAGAGCGCTTTCGCTCTCGATCTTCCTTTTCGAGAAATTTCCTGGAAACGTGCGTATAGTCACGCTCGAGAATAGAGCCTAAGATACGAATAAAAAGCCTAAGAAAAGAATATAACGTTTTTTCGATGGGAATCAGCACTTGAACTATCGATCGCTTTTCAAACGCCGTTAAACACCACGTGCATATTAAAAAAAAAAAAGAGAGAACAAAGAGGAAACGTCGATATAATTAATGTAACGATTTATATACAGCGATGGAATTCAGGAATAATCCTGAAAGTGCAGCTTCGCGAAGTACCGCGATTCTTTTTCCAAGTTCCAAGATATCAAGGCCGTCGGTTATCCGCGATCCACCGCGCAATCCAACGAAATATTCCATCTCCTCGAGAATCGAAGCGATTTGTAACCGCTGCCGGCCGATCGATTATTTTCGGTTATCCGTGACATTAATTTCCACGGATGGTCCGCGGACTAATCGCCGCTTCGAGCGGGAAAATTCCATTTGGCCCGACGGCACTGGGATTTCCCCGCTCGTCGCTGTTTTTCTTCTACCCCGGAGGCCGCCCGGTTTTGGCCCTATTTAAAGGGCGACACTCTGGAAATCAGGCGTTTCCTAATAAATAACGTGGGCGGCAAAAGTGAGGGCGGGAAGAGTGGCCGATTACACGCTCGACCGATCCTCCAGTTTTCGTCGCTCGAGTTTATCCCTACCGAAGCTATCAATGAATACAGGAAAAATCGGTATGACCGTTAATTCCGTTTGTTAACAATATTAGAAGAACAATTTGCGCGTGGTGATCTTTCAGCCATAATACCTTTTAAGGATTAAAGGAGGAGGAAGAGACTCTCCTTCCTCCGCTTCCCGAATTCAGGTTCTAATTGCTCCTGGGCTGTCGCTGGCGTGCCTTGAAAATCTGGAAATAAGGGGCGAAAGTGGCGTGCCAATGGGGAGGAAGGAATCTCCTTCGGGAACTCTCGAATCCTGGGGACTCTTCGAGGCGAAAGAAGTCTCCGTCCTTTCCGTTCCCGTCCTTTCTTTCCGCCGCCCAGCTCGGCTATTCGGGCACAATGTCCAAAGCTAACACCAGATGTTTGAGTTTGGTCTCCCGTGCTGCCCGCTAAATCCTTTCGCGGCACGTGACGTAGAATTATCGCGAAGTTCGATTATAGAGAGGGGGAGGGTCGAATCGAGGTTCGCCTTAGAATTTGGGCAAACGTGGAAATCGCAATGGGAATCAATTTCCCCGGACATGGTCCTCGAGCCAATCGTGCAGTATAATGAATTTATATCGGTACTCGGCGTAAAACTCGTTGGATCGATTTGCGGATGCGCGCGTGTGCCCGGTACTACGCGGATATAAAAATGACTCGAAGGGCGCGAGCGCCTACCCTTGATGGCGAAGCAAAACTCGTATGGAAATTCCGCTCATCGGTTTTCAACAATTTTCCGATATGTCCAAGGTCAAACGATTATAAAACTCGACGCGGGGAATGGATCGAGGGGGAACGAAACGTGCAATTCGCGCTCTAGCATTGTTTCGGGAATGAAATAAAACGCTAACGATTTGGCCACATAAAACAAATCGTATGACAAATCATTTTCGCTGGGTAAAATATTATTTCCTCGTAGCGAGGCACTTCTGACACAACGGTTAAATTCCAGGATTATTAATAATTCTCCATGGTAGCCCGCGGCGGGTTCGACTCGCGAAACATCGAGGGCGGATCGCGAATTGGGGGCTGGCGAGGGGGGTTGCGGCTCGCGCCCGTACGTGTCGCAACCCTCGCAATCTCGCGGAAAAGCGCGGGCAGAAGGCGACCGGTACTTGGACATTTATCCGCACCGCTATTTCCGTGTGACATTTGCAAAGTTTTCGTTTTTCCGGCCGGTGCCGAAAATGTGGCGGAATTAATTGGCCTAGATTCTGAAAATAGACGAGAGCGCCGTGCCTGTGCACGCGTATGCACGCGCGTGCACCAACCGTCAAAAGTCGGAATCGGCCCCCGTCACGTATTGTTCACGGTCCGTTTAACTGGCGCGTACATTGTATCGATAGCTACCGTTATGCCGATGCCGTGCATTGTGGATCTTGCCTCCTCCTCCTCCTCCTCCTCTTCCTCCTCCTCTTCAACCTCCTTCTTTCAAATCCTCGTCGAAAACGTTCGATTGCTCCTGGATTTTCTATTCGATGCGTATATCGTAGCTCTGGTGGCTCGAAACCCACCTTGAACGCGCGGATAGCAGTGTTTCCAGTCGCACGTTTATCGAGCGATGTTTCGAACGAGCTACGGAAGGTCTATCGAAATATTGTTTCTGTAATATTGGACTGCACTCTCCACCGTGTTTACCCTACGTTTACCAATTCGTATAATACTACGATCGAAACGAAAACGCGCTGATCGCACTGAATTGGGTAATAAATTATACTGTCCTGACGAGCGGTGATATAATTATTTCTAACTACATCAAGAGCACATCAACATTTATGGCGTTATCCAGAAGATACGAGGAAGGAGTAAAGAGTCTCGATGCGACGATACTGACATTTATCGTTGCAAAAATAGTACAGCGAGAGCCATTAATTTGTTTAAACGATCGAGCAATGGTAAGGAGTCGCTTTAATATCAAGCGTTTCCGCGGATTCGTTCGACGCACGATCCGCGTTTCGGTCGCGAAATTGGCCCGGTTCGCGGGCCAAATGATCTACTGCTCTGTTATCGTCGCGGCGAGTCTAAGGACAATACGAATAACCGTCCATTTCGAAATTGTCAAAATATGAGAGACGCGTCCAAGGCGGTACGATCGTGATTAAGGGCGGGAGATCGCGGATGGGCAACCACCGAGCCACTGGTCGTACCTATTAAAATAACTCGGGATTAATTAGCGTTAATGAATACCTGGGTATTGGCAAGCGTGGAACATAATTCAGCCGGGGAAAGACAAGCGGCGCAAGTCGGTTCGGCGTTCCATTCGGACAGAGGCGTGTAAACCTCTCGTACTGCCATCGTGAATCTTACGCGCGAATTTTGCGCGTAAACCCATCGAGCGCGCATTTAATAAGCCCTCCTATCAAGACGCTCGCATAATTATGACGCGTTACTTAAGCTCGAGCATAACGGAAGTGAAGTACGGCGAACTTGCTCTGCCTTGTATTATTTTCCTCCGCGATGCCGAATATTCGACGCGTCCCCTTTCTTATCCCGGCTCCTCTTAATTCGGCAAGACGAAAGTAGATTTTTTATTTCAATAATACCGAACGATTCGGTTTGAGTGAGCGAGAATAAATATAATGCGTCAGTGTCAGTTTAGAATCCTTTATTATAAATTTAATACAAATTTTAGAGTGCAGGCTAATTTAATACCCAAGCCACACATCGAGTGGGCGAATATTATTATCATCCCTCGCAAAATACTCCATTTACTCCACCAAATTTCCAGCTCCGCGACACCACCTGGAGAATTCAAATAGTATATCGATACGCTCGCCAAGACCGCGCATGTCGTTAAACAATATCCAGCGAAAAGTCAGGACTGCGTAGACACGCGCTTCTTTCGCGATGCATACCTCGTCACTCGCGCTTGGCGCGAACTCCGCGTGGTTGAAGAAGAGCGGAGGGCAGGAATTGGGCAAATGGACAATGAAACGTGGCCGTTGGGGCCGCGGGTTTGCCTCGTTACGTGGCGCGCACCATAATTCACGATTGCGCCGCGACACCTCCCCTAGAGAGCGCCGAAGTAGCATCCCTCGGCGGCCATACGCGCGAACGGTTTCTATGCGGAGGTTGGTAAGGCTGCCAAGCGATTTAGCGAAGCGTAACCCACTAGCGCGGACCCTGATTATTTTAATTAATGCCTCGCCGTTACGTCCCATTTAACCGGGGTTATTCGAAAACAGCCACTTCCGTCCGAAGGCGCGTCCTGTGCGCGCATCGGCCGGGGCTTTCTTTAAAACCGGCGAATTTCGGTGCCTCGCCGAGATCCTGGATACCGGCTTTGCCAGAGAAAACGAGAATCGTCCCAGGAATACTCGTGTACACGGTTAGGTGGATATAAACGAACGGTGCTTCGTGCACTACGATTGAACTTTTAAACGATCGTTCGCGAGCATGAATACATTTTTAATATATGCCGCTATCTAGAGTCGATCGTTAAGACGAACGCATGAAAAGAAGTGGATGTAGAAATCTAATTTTCGTATATAGACTTTAACGAGAAGTACGTATATCGATAGCAACAGTGTTTTATTTTGCACAGTTATCCAAAGTTCCATCGGTTGGTTGAATCGCATAGCAGAAGCACTTCGAGAAGGAGCTCGCGATCGTAAACAAAGGGTAAAATCTGGAGCTAAGACGCGCCAAAGAATAAACGAGTAATTCACCGTGCAATCGTTTCTCGGATAATATAATTGGAGGAGACAACGGACCGTCACGTCTGCGTTCCGTTCGTTCGTTGAAGGCGCGAGGTAAGAAAGAGCGAGGCGAGAGCGGATAAAGAGCGGAGAAGGGGTATCGTAAGAAGTAAAAAGGAGCAGCAGTGTACCCTCTGTTACGCGGCTCAAATTCCAGACGACTTTCGCCCGAAGAATTTAATACGCGAGACGCGCGGAGCAATATTCTCGGGGCACTAAGACGCGAGATTGAAGGAGCGCGCCCGATCCGTGCCGGCTAAACCTCTGGTAAATTATCTGTCGCTCACGATCAATTCTCCGGCGTCGGCCGCGCCGTGGAATCGTCTATTTTTAATAAACCCTCTGGATGCCACGCTCGCGCGTTTTGCTCTCGCGCTCGCGAACGCCTTTTCCAAAAAGCTTCCCTCGCGTTTCATTTGTGCCAAGGCACTCGCGCGAGTCTCTCTCTCTCTCTCTCTCTCTCTCTCTCTTTCTCTCGACCGAGGACATTTCCACGGTGGATTTAGATAACTGATTATCGGCACGCAAACGTCCACGTTTGTGCAAGGAGCCTCATAAACGGACGATCGTTCTCAACGCTTCACATATATATATATATTTATAAAACGATATTCGGGATATCGTCTTCTTTTTAACGTTGTTTTTTACAAAACCATATATATTTATAGAATATATTTACGATTTCGCGTGTACCAGTGAGAAAAGATAAAAGCAAAGATGACGTCTCTATAAATCCATATATCCACGTATTACACCAAGAAAATCGTGAAAATCTTCCTCGAACGCATCGACGCGAAGCTGTGCGATTTCTTCAACGGAGAAGATTTTTCTCGATTCTTCCGAGAATCGGAGATTCGAGGAGTGACTCGCTATTTTAACGAGTGCGGTAGTGGCGTAGTGTTAAAAACCTTCTGGAGGACCGTGAGGAGGCGGCGACGGGGGGGAGAGGGGTATAGGATGGGAAAATTCGAGCCACCCCAAAGTGCCATATATTGCCACGGTACATTAGTATGACGTATCGTCGCCGTGGTCCTACGAGCGGCCGGAGGCGAATTTAAGCGCGGCGGAAGCCGCGGCCAAAATATATATAATACTTTGCCGCACCGCTAAGAATCCGCTAATATCCCCGGAAAACGTTATTTCCCTGTTCTGCGGTGCTAACGAAACGTCCGAGGGACAACGTCAAAGAGGCCATGACGGGTGAGTTCGAGGGGTTCGAGGGGAGGGGGGAGGGGGCTCGTTGAGAACTAAATCGAACATCGAAAATAACCCGTCGAGTGGAGGTAACGACGTTGTAATTCCTGGGAACGTCAAAATCGAGCGACGATAAACGCTGGCGCTGGCTTTGGAGGATGGTTCGAGGGCTCGAGGGAAAAGGGGGGCAGGAGGACACGTGTTTATTGCCTGTTTCGCTATAGGAAGACGAGCGACAGATGGACACCAACTCTGCCGATCCGCGCTGCTCGGGGAGGCGTGTAGGTCGGCTACGCTATCGCAAGGTCGGTAATGCGATTGATCGATGACCGTGGAAAAGAATAAGGGAGAAAGTTTAGGGAGGTGTGTTGCACCGGCTCGTGATACTCGGAGACTGTACACTTTTTGCACAATAATATCCCAAATTCACCAGTTACGCCGGACGACGTATTCCTTGGAACATACGTGAGATTCCTCGCGCATCCTTTCACTCGGTACAATAACGTCACGGTGCGATTCGAGGTCTCGTTGATCTTGATTTGTGCAAACACCAACCGAGGGAGCTTCGTTCTCTTGCTCTTGTTTCGCTTCAAACGCATTACGCGCATGAAAGTTTTAATAAGAAGCGGGACTCCTTTGAAGCGCCGTGGAATCGAAGCTGGTAAAGGTTTCGTGGAAAAACGAATGGGAGGAAGAAATGTCTAATGCGACACCGAAACAAGAGATAATTCCAGGCATAGGGCAATCGTCTGGCAATCCCGCATCGGTCTCTTTCGAAATTCGTCGGGCGTGTCTTCTCCCTCGGTTTCGGCGTCATCATTGCGTTTCTCGCTAATGAGAAGGAATCAAAGCTCCGTTGTGTCTCTCGGTGGAATACGTCGGTAAGGACGGATCGGCCGCCCGGCTAGACGTCTTTGAAGATGGAAATGCAATTAAGATGTCTTAATTTGCGCCCCGTTTCGTGGATCCACGGACAAAACTGGAAACGCACCGTGCGCCAGATCGTTTCTGCGTAGCGTATACTTGTACTGTATTAACGACACTTAGCATAGCGATGCATTGCTCCCTTCGTACGAAGACTCGACATATATATATTATCGTGTATATTATATATCATAAATTCGGCTCGAACCGCTCAATATATTTTACGACAGTTTCATTTACACGGTATTGTAATTTTGCAATACGATCTGTAATCTGTGATAGGAACAATTTTAGTGAATATACCCGAAGAAAGTACCACCTTAACTTCGATCCTTCGCTCGCTCAGAGCACTTACCACAGTATATTGTATATTATTATATCGCAACAAAGCTCCGTTTAGTCTCATTAAGATCCGCGTCCTTGCATCGTCAAGTATATAGCGATCTGGATCGAGATACATTTTGTCGAGGAATACAAATCGAGGAGCAAAGAGAAGAACGGGATAAGATAATCCTTGACGATCCTTCACTCCGCTGGTACCATCGACATCGATAAAGATTCAAGCAGTGAGTCGGCTCGCACGCGCGATGTAATGGCGCAGCAGGAGGAGTTATGATAGTTTTAAAGCTGCATATACGAATAAGGTGCGAGCATCGCTCTCGTATTTTGACTATTGAGCGTCAACCTGAGCTCGAATGCTCTATTTACGACCGCTACAAAGTTACAACGGCCGCTGCAAGCCGAACCTCGGCCAGCTGCGCGTCGTAAAGCCGCCTCGAGTTTTTCCACGAGGAATTTCGCTACTCTGTCGCGAAACCGATCTCGATCCGCGACACGGATCGACGTGTCCCCGTACCTTTCGATATTTTTAGACACACTTCCGCTCTTAAATATATCCCCGTGTATATTGCTTCATCTGTAACTTGACCAGTTATTTTTGTCTCGCTTACCTAACGTTACGAGGCGTTACGAGTTAATCCGCCGATTTATCGACTCGATTAAAGCCCCGAGTCTGTTTAAACTAAGTGGCCCGGATATACGCACGATGTCGGAATAATCCTGGAGACGAGCATCGTTAGGAATTCGGATCGGCCGTTTACGAGCCTCGGACTTTACAAGCCTCGAGCGAGGTCGAGAGCAAAGCCAAATTTTTACCCCCTTTTCACGAGTAATGGAAGGACAAGGATTGCACAGATCGACGCGTAGGAAGTCATTTTTCTTTTAATTTCGTTCCATACGTCAGGCAGTCTTCCCAGGGGGGGGGGAAAGATCGTTGTAAATATAGGAACAAATTTTGTTTCGTATAGAAATTATCGCTTACCGAATACAACGATGGACTTCTAGATTCTAAGTGCGACTTTTCAAGGTATAGGCAATGGAATACTTGCGAATTTAAAAGAAACTCGAATCGTTACTTTTAATCCGCGGCACGTATTTCCGGGTTAACTTTAATACGGTTGAAACGATTAACGTGGAATTTATTTGAGGGAGAGAAAGTCGGTAAAATAGCGAAATAACTGTGAGGGAGATTAATCGCCCGAGCGATCGTCGCGGCGGATTCTCTCTCGTCGACTCGAAGAAAGCGTTTAACTTCTATCCTTTGAGCCAAAAGTTATATTGAAAGCGGCCGAGGAAAATTTTACGGAGCTACGTCAAATTTTAATAGAATCCGGCGTAGAGTAAGTGACGTTCATTAACGTCGGCCGGAGTTTCATTGAGCGCGAGGCACAAGGGCGCGGACGTTCTTCGGCTTAAGTGGCCGCTGACGAGATTTCGATAGTAATATCCGCGATGTGACGCCAGAGTCGCACCGCGAATAAACTCGATCGATCTCTCTGCGGGATCCTTATACAGTTTTTCGAGCGAGTTGTTGACCTCTCGGTGTGGAAAATAAAATAAAACGCCTATTTCCTCATCCTTGGTCTCGCATACGCGATTCTCCGATTAATGTTTACTTTTGGTGTCATAGAGGGCTATAAGCACCATATTAGCTCTGGTGGTCCAGAATCCACCTTAAAAACAGTAGATCCTAGTCCAAGCGATCTTAGCGATCGATAGCAAAAATTAAAGGAAAAAGAAGAACCAAATTCGCGCACCTACAATCATCAGAACTTTGCCTCACTCCATCGCAAACTTTTCAAAATCGAACGCCTCCATTCGCTCAGACCTCTCGCCTCGCTCAATTAATCAAGCAGCGTACTTTGGCAGGACTCGAGTTAGCCGTAGGAGGTGTTAAATAAAGGCCCAACGACCGCGCCGAATGCAATTTACGAAGCCTCGCTCCGGGGACGAGATTCGTCTCATCGTTACGCTCGCAAAACCGCGCTCTCCTCGCCGTATTTCGGTAAGCGAGCTCTCCGCTCCCCAGCGATCGTTCCCGGGAAATTGTAAATCGCGGTTATCCGTTTGTAAACAATTTACTCCCGCCCCTTGTCGAAAACTACTCGCCGCCGCGGATTCGTGGCATAATAACGGTATCTGGCACCGAGCCCCGAACTCCGAATCTCGGCGATATGTCACGCCGAGAAATATGACGGCAGAAATCGCGCTGGGCGCTCCGTGATTTATAAATAAACGCTCCATGTTTCGGTCGGCCGTTACTGCCAAATGATCGCCCCGATCGTGATCGATCCTCTGGCATAAGTGGCCGCCTTGCGATTCCAGGAGCGGCCGCGAGACTCGCGGGAGAAAATAAATTGGCGCTTGCCGCCATTAATTATTTCAGCCGGAGAGCATGGGGACTCGGGCGGCGGTAAATAATACCGGAGGAACGTCCGATTTTGCGCCGCGATAAGGCGCGCTTTCGTTCCTCGCTCGGACCATCCGCCGATACTTTTTCGATCGAAGGTACTTCCTCGATTACTCCCTTAATCCGTTCGCTGGCAGCCATTCGAGAGCTCCGTTACTTTTCGATTTTTAAAGATGCCTTAATGGAATAAACGCTATTGGAAAACTGAAACGTTCTTTTACGTATTCCTGGAATAAGGATAATTTATGGGCGAAGACTCTCTCCGGTCGCAACCCGCGGCGAGCATTTCCGCTGGACGTGGAATCTCCGTTGATAACAGCGAAAGCGTTAAAGCGGCAGTGCCTTTTCGAGCATCGGAGCCTATTCAAGACGAACTTTGCACGATAACTCTCGCCCTTTTTCGATAATTCGAGGGCCCCCTTTCGCTCGAAATCTTCCTCGAGGAAGTGAAAAGGACCTATGTAGACCGTGAACGTTTTCATAAGCGGGAGGTTCGAATCCGGGGATAAAACGCGGTTCAAAACCGGTCCTCGTCGATTCAGAGTCTCGTCGCGATAAACACGGAGGACGTCGGCGCGCACGTCGTTTCGGATCCTCCGCTTTGAAACGATTTAACGAGGCAGAAAGCGGGAATTCGCGAGTGCCGTAAAAGACGATCCCCCGGAGCGAGAGGGATCGAAATTTCGTTTCTAAAGGAGGGTTAGGCACCTCGCCCCTCGCCCCTCGCGGGCTTAAATACTGGCACGGCCTGTGGCCAACGTGGCCACCAGTGGTCGCGAACCTATGACCCGCGAGTCGGACGCTGACCCACGTAGACCTCTGCACCGACCCACGACCAGTAGCGAATTAATTTAACATTCGCAACATTCGCCCAGCGTAAAGGACCATTGATTTAAAAAATTGAATATTCTCATTGATACGACCGCTGGGAATGTTTCTTACAATATACGAACACCTATATAGAAATACTACAATTTCATTACGAACCCAAGGCTCTTTTTTTTTACTTCTCAGTACCCAAAGTCGATCCTCCCTCCCTTCCAAGGTCACTTGGATTAATCACCGAGCCACGAACTAGCTCTACGAGCCGAATTTGAGCCGCGCTTTTGAAAAGGTTCGCCATCGCTGGTGGCCGCGAAGAGCATCGGTAACGTCGCTGTCTCTCCTCGATACCTCCTCGTATTCGCTCCTGGAAGGCGTTTAGTGCCCCACCTGCTTCCGTCCTCGTCGTTCGCTGGCATATGTCGGCACATTCGTCGTCCCGACTAATATTATTAGTCTCTCGCTGGTCCCTCCGTTCCGCTTAGCGGGTATATCTTTATCCCCGTGTTCGGGGCACCGCGCACGTCGAATCCAATGCTGAAGGTACTTTCGCGGAGGACCGCGGTAATTACGACGGCTGGTTTGTTTGCTCCTCCCTCGGATTCGCCCCGGGCATCGGACAAGACGTTTGTCGCGCGGCTCAACGCCGCCGGGACGATTTGACCCTTCGGGATCCTGTGTCGAGCGTGGATCGACATTGTGTTACTTTCTATCCGAGGATTGGTACTGCATTCGAGGCTGTTTCTTTTTGTGTCCCGTTGATGGAGTTTCTTCACGAAATTCTTCCCTTTGCAGAGTGTGTAGTCTAGAGTGGCCGTCGCCAAAGGGTGGTTAGCGGTGAAATCTGGATATTATTTGCAATTTTTATGCTCGAGTAATGAGAAGCGAAATATAATATTCCAAGAGATTCTTATATTCCAATCGACGATTTTTGTGCTCCTTATATTTTTGTTCGAGAATGATTTTTTTTTTTTGATTATATAAGTATTTATCATTTTTTTATATCGAAGTGGTGCATTTCGTATCGACAACTCGCGCGTAAATGGCGAAGGGTTCGATCGATGGAGATATCCCCGATACTCTATGCTCGATACGAGAAAGCGCACCGAAATCGATGTCGTTAACGTCCGTAGAATTTCAGGACGGGAGTAGAAGACCGTATATCGTCGAGGCTGGGATATATGACGGGTGGGTTCATGCGTGTCACAGGATGACACTTTACCATGACGCTCATATCCGTCACTGTCCGTCAACGCGCACGAACACCTCGATACTCGTGTGCCAGAAGATTAGGAGCCTTCGACGGAGAAAAAAAAAGAGCTCCGCTCTCGAGAATTCGAAAACGAGAGCGCGGTTGGTCGACCCTTAATGAGCTCGTGGCAATGATAGCGCGAACGATCGTATCGATGCCGTTCTCGTATTCGCGGTCCGCTTGTAACCCACAGCTCCGGTGGCCAATAGAGGTGGTGGCTTCGCGGAGTGCCTTTTGTGAGAGTTATATCGATGTCGAGTCCATTGTCTGAAAATAAATGAACGGAAAACATCGTCAAAGCGGATTGGCTTTGTGGCACGGGACCGTCATCCGGCCGATCATTGACCCATCTTCAGCCGGCAACGTATTGGCACGCCGTTTGACACCGAATACGGCCGTCCAGCGTCGTTCGTAAATCTTCCAGCGGGATGTTACGGCGCCCTATACCGAAAAAACTACTCGCTCTTCTTTCCTCCTAGGCGGGCGAACGAGAAATACGAGGAGGAAATCTATTTTCTCTTTAATTCGTTCTTCGTTCCCGAAAAGCCGTAGGAGGTCGAAGAGAAGATATAGAGAGGAAAGTCACTTTTCGTTTTAATTCGTTTATCGTTGCGTTTCTAATACATTCGATTACTTTGAAAGTTCGTTGAATGGCGATTTTGTGACAGACGCTACTTTCTTCTTTCCCTTTTTTAACACCGGAACTACGAAACCGGTCAAAATGACTGATCGGTCGTTTCTTTAAAAGATCGTAGTACTTTATAACGAGGTATTTTTTTTAGATTTTCCGCCGCCTTTTTTTAAAGATGCACGTGGTGTTTTAAATATGTCCAGAAAGTGGCTCGTAGTTCTAGTGTTAAATTAATTTTTCATATCGACCGAGGTCGATTTGGCTCGAGATCTGCCGCATAAGGTGCATTCCAAAGCAGCAGAGATACGGTATACGTATCGCTTGGGAAAAGCATCGGTGATGGGTGGAATTCGAACCCGGGTCTCCCGCGTGGAGGTCCGAGCTGAAGATCCACTACACCACCCCGAAATCCACTTTGCGCGGAGCAACCGCGCTTGGATGCAGAAGCACGATGCTATTCTGCATATTCTCATGGTTCGACGGGAAAAACGTCACGTACTCGGACCAGGCTAGCTTTCGAGGACTCTCCCTCTCGGAAGCTCGAATTCCGGCCCAACCGCCGACAAACGATCCGAGGTGGAGTCAAAGGGAGGAATCGAGGATATTAGCGAGTTCGGGTAAAGGTGATTCGAGCCAAAGCTGGCGATGCTGACAAAGCGACTCCTGGCCTTCTTTCCCCCCCGCGTCCCCCAAGGAAGGCGCATTTACATAAGTTATGTACTGTGACTGGAGGGCTTTGAAGCCGTTATTCTTGGCACTGTAATACCGCCTGATGGAGCACGCTTCCCGTCCGACCGCTCTTTTCGTTTTAAATCTCGCCCACGGTTTTTCCTACGAGCCTCCGGCCGCGATGGGAACGAACTTTATTGCCCCCTATAATGGACGCCCAGGATTGACGCGTATCGTCGATGCCATCCGCGGAAGAGCAGCGTCGGGACATTCCGAAATAGGAATGGACTCGTTACGTTCCCAGCGCGCTGTGGCCGCGTCTGTTTTGATTGGATTCCGGTATTCCTGTCCTCGAAATACCGTGGAATCCACGGGGGCGTCCTACCTTGGAATTCGAGGGGAAGACGATTTACCCGGAGCCGGCTGGAAATTTTACCCTTTCCCTCCGAGCTCCCCTCCTCCCTCTTAATTCCCATCTTCGCGACGCCCCTTATCCGCCTCTTCGCAACTCAAACGTCGCTCAAAGCTCTCGAGGCACCGTCTCCGCCTCGCCTCTTGGCCCCCAGGGCCGCGAGAACTTTGGGAAATGCACCCGCAACGGGTGGAGAATACGACGGAGAACACTTGGGAACTTTGCGTTCGACTGTGGACCAAGATACGATCGCGCGGCTGCTGGCAATGCTCGATGGCTACGTTTGAACGGTGCGCGATTAACGCTCCCTCTACCGACTATCGAGTACCTCGAAAGACGAACGGGCTTGGTACAATTATATCGTTCCGTCACGGAGCATTGCTTTGAATTTTGGATAACTTTATCGCGAGGCTAGGATCCTGTAGGTTATTCCATCCACATTTTCTCCTTGTCCTCCATTTCTTTTCCGAAGTTATACCCGCTGTACGCACCTTTATAGATATACGTTTCTTCATAGGATTTATGATATCAAAGTGTATAAGCTCTCAAAGTTTCTTCGCTCCAAGTTCGGTAGGAATGTGCGGAATGTCTCGCAAAGATACGAATTCGTTTCTGTTCCAGGATTCGAGCAGGTCGAGGCGCAAGCTCCTCAGGGCACTGGGAGCAGCTTGGATTGCCTGAGCATGATCGTCCAGAGTATCAACGGGCCAGCCCAGGTGTCGAGCGAGAGTCACTATCCGCCGCACCATTGAGGCTGCACAGTATTACGAGCCCAAGTCGAAGGTTTTCACGGAGGCGGCCGCAAAAAAGTTCCTGATTCGCGCCAACATTTACATCGGCCTCGACGCTCGATGTTCCTCGCGATGATCGAACGAGGCTCTCTGGCAGCCAGGAAGGAAGCGAGGCAGACTGCTGCCGCTCGCCAGACCGCTTATCGTCCTTTTGCCGGCTGGAATAATCGATACTCCGACTCTTACATCTCGATAAGTACGCAGCGCGAGATTTCACCCTGTTTTCCGGCTGTCAGAACGTCGAGTAAGCGATCCGATAAAGGAAGATACACGAGCGGACGGAAGAAATCGCGACAGCGCCTTCCTCGTAAAGTCGGACACGAGACGATCTCTCGACAAATTCGGAGATCGGGGATCGAAGCGAATTCCTGTGGTCGCGTTAAAAAACTCAATAGTAAAGAGCGTGTATGAAAACTGCGTTTTAATCCAAGGAGGGTGTATTTTTTCGAGCCACACAGGGGAGATCCGTTCCGCGCTCGTGAGTCACGCTCTCCGCGAGTTTCCACGGCCATCTGCTCGGAGCAGATACGACACTGCGAGGCGAATTGGAATCAACTTTCGTCGGCGCGGGGCCTTGGTAATTCTGAGAATTCTGGAGAATAACGGAGATCCGGTCGACGGCACGGCAAAGCCGCGGCAGTCGAGGAACGGATTTACCCGAGTGTAATATCGAAGCCTTTCGAGGGTGCACTTGGGTTACGGATGGAAAGCGATTCTAATTCTTATCCCGATCCGAGCTAATTCGCTCCAATTCTGTTGAACATCGAAGTCGCGCTCGGCGCGACGTCGCGTCAGCGGTTGGCCGAGCGTTCACCTCGAGAATTGAACGGATTCTTTCGCGCTTTGTCGACGATTCCGCGGGATATCTCGCGCCTCCCTCGCGTGCGGATACCGCGCTCCGACGACTCTGTACTTCGCGCGCCTGCACGCGTAAGGGAATTGTGTAAATATTTGACAATATCAGAGTATCTAATAAAATTTGTGAATAATATCACGGCCCACGTTTTCCTCCGCCCCTCCTACCAACGTTTTACTTATGAAAACTGTAAGAACGTAACACTTTAGGTTTATTCGTCGAAAGAAGACACAAGGCACCTGTGCTTCGTCGTCATCGATTAATAATATCGACCTAATAACTCATTTATCATTGAAATATTCGAGCTCGTTTCGATGAACGTACATCTTTTATATCTGACTCTATATTGGAAACTGCTACCCGGAGTGCACGATCAAGATCCTTTTAACGCGATCCTCCGTCATTATCGATTAGAACCAGTGTCGGGGAACATTCTTTTTATTCTCCAGAAATCATCCAGGCACGGCCACGATCGCCTCGCGGCACATCGGTGTGCCGAGGCACGGAGGTTGTACAGCACTGGCACCCAAGTCCGGACGCACGATTTATATCCCGTTGGCGATTGCCCGATCAGGGCGTAAATATACTCCCTCTCCCCTTGAATTTCCATTAATTCTCGTTCGATTTTCAATTCCACATCGCGCTGGCCCTCTAACGAGCACGGCTGCCACTCGGACACCAAAACTCATTTGTCAAACGGTAAGTAATAAATCGCGCAACGAACCGCATCGATCGGCTCGGCTCCTGCGGACTTCGAAGCGCCGTCCTGATTTTTCCTCCTTCCTCCATCGCGCCTTCCTCCCACCTTTCCGCCTCCTCTACCGATCGCCGCTCGAAGCGAGGCTCGAGGGACGCCTCGGAGAGCAGATGTCGGACGAAAGCGTTACTTCCGCTATGTTTGATCCTTCTTCGAGGATCTCGAGCACCTCCAGCACCCCGGAATTGTGTTACGACAGACAGAAGTGTACTCCTGGTTGAAGTGCCTTCGAAGTTGCCCTCCGTTCCAGAAGCCACGTGTCGCTCATGGCGGAAATTTCGAGCCGACGAGCACGTCGCATAAGGCGAATATACCATGACCCAATCATCCTTCGCCGATTCATCGTCGCCGTGGGCGGCTGCGATTGACCGTGCGTGCTCGAGATGCCGACTCGACCAGTTTTAATAACGAAGCTTAGAACCGAAGTACGCTCCTTGTATTCCTCGCGTGTTTGTTTCAATTAAAAACAAAGAGCCCGTTTTTAAAGATCCTCCCGCGACGAGTGATCGCGAGAGACTGTGTATTAGATGTACAACTTTCGCGGTTTCCTATGGATGACTTCAGCTATGGATGACTAGTCTTCTCAACGCGGGATTCGCACGCTGCTCGAAATATGCGAGGAAATAACGACCAACGAGGAACGATACTTCGAATCATATATATATATAACCAGTTTTTCGCGATAGAGTCTCGAATTGAAGAAAAAGAAACCCACGGAAGTAAAATCCAACACCTAGTTTATCGCGTTAGAACGTTGTGGAAGGAGAATAAATTCTGGCAGTCGGCAATACGGTGGATCCGATTCCTCCTGGAATTCACGCTCGATTTCCTCCCCGCTAATTGTCCCACAATTAAGATCCCGGGTTTGGAGGCGCGCTTCGATGGAATTACTCCGCGACTACAATGGCCGGCCATCGCTGTCTGCTGGGCCGAGATAAGAAAGCGCGAGCGAGGCGTCCGCTGGACGGGAGAGTCCGGGCACTTACCAGGGTCGGGTGCGTACGTTTATAATCGTGGTACATTAGCGGGGACAGCTGAGGGACCCGTCGATTTATGGCGAAGGGTCTTTCGAGAGCACGAACGCCGAGGAGGAGAGCCGGATGCTCCTTTTTGGCCGCCAAACCGAAAAAGCCCGGGGCTCTCCTTTCGGCGTGATATCGGCACGTTTTCAAAACACACCGCCTCCTCCCACGGGACCATCCAACCCTCCTCGCATCCCTCCGCCGCCCTCTGCATCTGTTCACGTCCGTAACGACGCTATTATCGGACGAATTTCGAATCCCTGTCCGTGAATTTTTCCCAGCTCTCCTCCCCAATGCCGCCTTCTCCGCCTCTTTGAAAGTTTTCCGAAAGACGGGTGCAGCGGCAAAGCGAGCAGGGAAGAAGTCGGGTGGAAGTTTGGGTCTTAGTACGGTTATCTCGGTGTTCGATTTTTCCTCGTCATTTTCCTTAGTACCGCTTAATTCACGGGTTCAAACTTTAGGATTTTCCAATATTGATTTTATTTTAAGTTGTAATTAAGTAACCGTCGAATTATCTGAGCCACGCAACACTGGCCTAGATTATTATTGTTTCGCAGAAAAGCGTCGATGTGGTCGATCGAGATTGTATCTCTGAGAGAACAGATGGAGGATTGAAATATAAAGTGCGCGAATAGATGCTCGGTTAAATCAAGAAACACGGATTGTCCTTAAATCGACAAGAGGCTAGGCGGTCAGGAGTGCGATATCCATAAGGAAGAAATACGCTGGCCGTTAAATTTACCCGGTATCTCCACGTCAAGGGAGGATTTCTGAGATCGCCGATGGAAGAACCTCTCGAACGTTTTCACCGAGGTTTTAGGTCCGGGCCGGCTTTGCCCGCTTCAAATTGGTGCCTCGCGTTTCTCCCTGGGATTTTGGCCGACCTCGATGGGGCGATTTGGCACCTCTGTCGGTTATTTTCTCTTCCGGGGGCTTGAAGGGTTTCCTAGAAGGGCACTGTGCCGAATTGATCGTCGACAGCGGGGAAGAGACAACGAGGATCGCCGCGACGTTCGAAATCGTCTCGAAACCGAGCAGACGACATTTCTCGCCGCCTTCCATTCCGCCATTATTTCATTAATTTAATCGTACCCTTTAAATGCGTTCCAGTATTAAAACCGATGGTGAAACGTTAGCTCGACGATCTCGGAGGAAGTTTTTTTACGCTCATCCTTCGGTGCGCCGGAGTCCGGTTGAACACGCAGGCGAACTCGCAAGTCTTCGGTGATAAACTGGGCGTTACTGTTAACTGCGTTTGTTTGGAACTCAGCGCAGTGCTGCAGGCATAAGCGGAGACAAACGCGCGTGCTTTTTTGCGCTCCTTCGCGTAACTCCAGGAGGGTGATGCAATTTTTCGAGCGGAAAGATTGCCAGTTCCAGCCTGCGAGATCTACAATTTTGCCCACAATGCGGCCGCCTCTGGTATTCCCGAAAGGAATTTCCGCGCGCAAAATTCGCGCTTCCTTTTTGCTTTTTACCCTCGTCTTTAACGCGCCGCCGTCGCTTTGTGACCAGAAGCAAATCGTTTCTCTCAACGGCCGACGCTGTGCGGATTTCTCAATCGCGATTCGGCTCCTTTCCCCTTTAATATCGGCACTTATCGCGGATCCGGCGTAAACTTCGTCGTGCTCGTTTCGAGGAAATTTTTCTCCCCGCTTATTCCCGGGAGATGCGCCATTTTTTTAAAATTACTCTCAACGACCAAAACTTCGTCCGTTGCTCGAGCACATGCATACTTGATGGTGGCATTAATTCTAAAGGGCACAGAACTCCCCGCGGATCAACGCACCGCTCCCGACGAGCTGCCGTGATCGAAATAATTAGAATATTTTTGACGTTAGGTTTTGTTCTCTCGTGGGTAACCGATACATTTTTTTTAATATAATTCTTAAAATTCCATGTAGGATATTTAAGAGAAAAAAATTTAATTTGAAGAGCGTAAACTTTTTCGATAACCCACAAAATAAATAAATGCTTACTTATTTGTATATAGATCAATGGTTTCAGCGAGCGATCTGCAGAAAGTTTATTTGCTAGGTTCGTTAGAAAAATGGCGATTTGAATGGTCGTTGCGTTTCAGAATAGAGGGGGCTTCGATCCGAGCTTAGCCATGCTTCAAGCGTGGCTGAATCCACGTAAATTCCGTCCATGCGAAAATCAGTTCGACGGCTGCATCCGGCCTTTTCCCGTTTAGCTGAGAAATAGGTGCACTCGAGGCGATGCCTTCGAGAGCAACGCCAAGGTCCTTTCCTTTAACATACATCTTCCGTGTCCGATCCGTCTCGTGTTTCAAAGAGCTTCCTCTCGGCACCGACCTTCGACGCGAGATCCTGCATCTCAGAAGCTTTTCCTCCTCGCTATCTGGGAGGTACTTTCCAGATGTCCCATTGTGAGCAGCCGGACAGGTTGCTTCGCACCATCCAACACCCTTCGAGCGATTATAACGACGCTCGCCGACGAAACGCGCGGCTCGAATTGCGAAAGGATTTTTAAAAAACGAGTACGCGACGAATCGAATTTGACAAAAAATCCGGATTTCGATAAATCGTTTTCCTGCAGAGGGATGTATTGAATTTTCTCCTATGTATTATAAAGCGAACGATGTTTTTAAGGACGATGAAGATCGGTGAACCAAAGATTTTCTCTATTCTATTTATACATCATAATTCTCTCGGTTCGTATCATCGTATATAATGTATAGTCTCGCTAGTATTTTATTCCTCTTTATATATTATACAAACCGTGATTAGCAGGTAGGTTAGCCTGCACGTTCCTCTCGCACTCTCTCATATATTTCCAATTTCCTCCACTTAAAAGGCGGCCCCGTCACACGATGCCAAAAGATCGCTTTCAGGAGGCAATAGTTCCCGGCCGTTTGTCGCAACAAGATCCGAGCCACCGCGTAGGTCGAAGTGTCAAAGGATCTCTCCGAGAATAAAATCCCCAATCGGGGCCTCGAAGAGCGCATTCTTCACCACCCACCGCGACATCGATCTTCCCCGCTTCCGATCCGCGCACCGAGGCCTGGAATATTCGCAAAGCTCGACGGAGCCTCGAGATTTCCTTCCTTCCTCCGGACTCCGTGTACTTTTGTCGGCTAGACGAATCGCCAAGATCGATTCAACGAGGAGGAGCCGTCGAGGAAACGAGGAGGATCGTTAATCGAGCCGAGGAGAAGAAATGGCGATGAGGGGCGTTCCATTCCCGCGGAATGGCACTTTCCACGTCCGGCGGATCCGGGTAATTAGGGGAAAGGCAACAAAATGCCAGCCGAGGGGGGAGAGGGGCCAGAGGGTTACCTAACATTGGCCAAAAATATCCATGTCGCGGGAGTGAGAATGGTCGAGGGGACGGCATAAATATTTTCGGAGTTACTGACCCGTCAAAACTATCCGGACTTTGAGCTTAGCGGCGTTTGGCCGTTTTGCGCCGGAGGGACCGGAAAGCGGTAGTCGTTTGCTCCCATCTAGTTTTATCGCCGAGATCGGAGCTCCGTAATTTATTTCCAGTTTTCACAATGAAATCCGGCCGGCTGGAAAAAAAAAAAGGTCACCGGTACCTTCCGCCCCAGCCGATAAACCGCGAATGGTACGAGGTTGCACGATAAAAGAGCCTCTTTCGCGGAATCCTGGAATAACGATTAAAGCGTGAAAATCGGAATTAACGTGCTCCAAAATCTCGCGGGTGGGACGCAAATGCGAGAAGCGCGGACCGCTCGCAACGCTGCACAAATGTATTATTTCGCTCCTTGAGAATTTCCGAAGCAACGCGCATTTTCTCGAGGCGTACCGCGAACGCGTTCGCGCGCAAAACAAAAAACTCGAGCGATTAAACAGCGTTTTCGAAAGGAAAAAAAAAACATCGTTAAACGTCCAACCGTTTGTCGAGTGTACAAACAGCGTTGGTGCGCGATAATCTCTTCATTATGGTAACCCATTCTGAAATAGACTTCGCACCTACGAAAATCCTGAAAAATATCGGAAAGTATATTTGGAACGCTAATACGTTTCATTTGCTCGCGCTGTCGTTTCAATCGGATTTGAAAGATCACGTACCAAGGATTAGAAGGTTTATTTCCGTTGGGCGGACACTTGCCCTCGGGTCGTTAACATCTCTCATCGCCGCTGCTGCGACTGATGTATTACTTATAGCGCGTGTCGTACACACGCATAATGTTTGTGTTAATAATGAATTCTCACAGCGCCATTATCTTCGAGTTACTTTAAGTATACGCGTCGGAGATCGTTGTAAAGTTAGACGTGGCTCGACTCAGCATAAATCGAATTAAGGACGCTGGTGTTCGGGAAGAATTATGCCATTAAAGCGCGACAGGCCTCCGCCCGTAGCACTGTGATTTACTCTAACGTACGAAAATAAAAGTTTCGCTCGAAGGTCCTTCTGCTTTAATCGCGAGCGTATTGATTTTGCGACGTGGCGAATAAAAAATTGTTATCGTTTATTCAGCACGAGATATCTCATACGGACGATTAATGTTTCTTTTTATAAAGATCCGAAGTGTTTAAGAGACGTCTCGTGGAAGATTATAATAAGAGGCGTTCTTCGTCTTTTACTCGGTACTGTAATACGATTGTTAAAGCGAGTCTCGAAAAATTAGTATAATCCATTTAGTCCTTGGCAATCGATACCTTTTAGAACACCGTGTACATACGATTACTCTGCATACAATGAGGAATGCTAACTAGCTTCGCCAACGCAAACGTCCGTGACTTAGAAAGACGTCCCACGAAGCTCGTCGATCTAATTGTCCTGCAAATCGGTCAATGTTACGCTTCTTTTTTCATCGATTACATAAATATCATTTTCCTCGCAATGTTCGGGTTCTCGCGCAGCAAAACTTCAACGCGCACAAATAAAATATCCGTACGAACGTTGAGCGTGTATTATCGTTATACGAGAACAATGAATACAACGATAAGTTGCCAATAGTTACACAAAAAATACAACTCTCGATCCTGCGAAATGTAAGAATTAAACGCAATATTTTGGACATAGCGCGGAGGAGCTAAGATGATAAATCAGCGATCGGGCACTGTAAATATTGGATACCGGAGAACAGCGGAGGGTTCGCGCGGTGCGAAAATAGTCGATTCTTCAATAACAATCGGCTATCGCGTTGTCGAACGAAACTCGTGCCGCCATCGCACGATGCTCGGGGGAAGCGACTTTCGACACTATAAACGGGTGTGTTTATTTCCGTCTGCTCGAGGGGGTTGCGCTTCAGTTATTTCAAAGTCCCAATTGCCAAGTTGTACGCTGTTTACCTTCCTGCGTCTGCGATTTCAAAAGTATACGTTTCGCCGGCATCGATCGTCTCGCGACGTTGATGCCTTCCAAACCGGTTTTTAACGACTTCCTTTTGGCGGCATAAGGTAAAGACCAGTTTATCCTATGTGCCTTCCTTGGTTCGACCCAAGGGCCCCGAAATTTCGAGCCTCTCAGTCTTCGAACGACGCACACCAACGATCGATGGTTCGAACGATCGCGATCGAAGGCGCTCGGCTGGCAGTTTCGAGCGATGAATCGCCGATCCTTCCTCGCTTTATCTTTACATTAATGCACGATCGTGCTCCTTTCCTTTCTCAGATCGGGTCGTTCGCTGACGAACAGTATTCGGGAGCATGACGGAGAAATTAAACAGCATGTTTTCCACGAGGAGCCTGAGGGCCGTTTTGGAGATGCAACAAAGCTCCGAAAAGGAGAACAAATACTGCACGAGGAATAATTTCGAGTCGGCGCTGTCCATGCTCTCCGAGGTATGAAGGGGATCTTAAAGCGTGTAATCGCTGAATATTCGAGCAAACGTTTGAAATTTGACCGCTGAAACGATCGTAAAGCAGGCGAGCTGGAAGCGATGGGCCTTGATTTATTTTGCGTATAAATTGAGGGACCGTAATTTAAACAGTGCTTTAATTCCGCTTTGAATCCTCGTTATTCGTACATTAACGCGGAGGTCAAAGCGCGATATTTACCGTCCTCCGTTCATAATCATAATAACAGTGCGGTTACGTTTCAATAAAAACGGAGCGATGATTATTTTGTAAATACGTAGCCGTATTCGTAATTATCGTTATTGGGTATTTGATACGTTGAATCGTTATAATTCTACCAGCATACCGCGTATCTCGTTCCGCTGCTCTTTCGCAGATATCGCGTTTTTTTTTCCACCGTTTGCGGATAATTTACATTCAACGAGTCTATCGGCGTCATATTTTTTCAGCGAGCGCTCGATTCGCGTCTCTATCTCGCGTTACGACGATTTTTTTACCGTATTTTAAGTTGTTCATTTTTTCCCCCTTTTTTTGGTCAACGATCTTTGATACTATCGTTTCCATATTTTTTTTTATCGAGACACGCAGTTCGTTCTTATAGACGTAGCGTTATCGTGCATTCGATACGCCGGAGCGCGGTATAAATATATCCTCCACATGCACCGCGCTGCCGCGCAAAATTCCCGCCATTCTATTTATTCGAGACCAATATCATCGAGGTATATTCGTATGCATAGATTTGTATATTCAAAACACGATGCCTCGAGGTGATTCGACTTTTTTCCAGCCGATGAATCGCCTTGACCGCGCTTTTTATATTGCTCAGGAATTAGACTCGCTGGGCTTACGAACCGTGACTGCGAATAGCGAGCAAATCGAGTCCTTGGACGGCCTGACGGACATATCCATATCGTTGTTAGAGATCTGCTGGACCCTAATCCGCAAGCACAGATCTCTCATGAAGACCCACGATCAGCTCAACGACCTGCACTGCAAGGTCTCGAGCGACAATACGGCCCTTAAGGTAAGCCATCGCGTCGCCGAATCGCCATTTAAATCCTACGTCTCTCATGTTTTCTCCTCCGCTGCGTAAACGCGCTACGGGTAAGTTTCTTCCTCGAATCGATAACCACATCGGCCATAACGGATGGTGTCGTAAATTCGCCTCCATCCTCCTCCTTAAACTATCACCCCTCAGAATCGCGTGAAGAGATTCAGGGAGGACTTGGAGAAGAATCAGCAGGTATTGAGCCAGGTGCAGGAGAGAGAGAGGAGACTGAAGGTGCAGTGCGAGAGTATGTCGCGAGAGCTGAGCCGCGAGAAGAACGAGGTAGGGGAGATTCCTCGAGGCAACTAGGCCAGCCGAATGATTTATCCCGCGTTCTCGAATCGACAGATCTCGAAGCTGCGGAAACAGCTGCGCTCCAAGGACACTCAGCACGAGCACGAATTGCGAAGGGTCACGCAGAACGGACAGAAACTCCGTGAGCAGCTGGAGAAGTCTATCGGTTCGTTGGATCTCGTTTGTCGATCTTCCTTGCCCTCTTGCCCGCGATCCTCGAAGATCTAAAAATCAAACAGGTTGTCTCGCAGGTAGCGGCGTACCTAGGAACGTGCAGAAAGTCAGGGCGGATCATCAGAAGGAGCTCAACGTGTACAAACAAACGATCGCACGGTTGGAGGAGAACAACAGGCAGATGCTGGAGGAGATACACGAGCTGAGGGAAAACCTATCTCTACACAGGGCTGGCATAGATCTGCATATCGAGGCGTCGGGGATTTGGACAGAAACCGAGACATCGTTTCGTGCTTCATAGCAACGATGAACCTGACGAACTGGAGAACCTCCGAACGCCTATCCTCCGTGTTGTAAAAATGTAGATTTCATAACAATAGCGTATGTACACTTTGTCGTTTAATAAAATTTATACCTGTATATGCATTTAGACGCATCTTTTCTCTCTCTCTCTTTCTCCGTCTTTCCCGAATTTTAGAGTTTCGTTGGATCCTAGTCACTTCGCTACGATCGTTACAAATCGATCGCAAATCGATTTGGTTTAATGCTAATATATCTGGCACTTGTCATGATCACGTTACGTTTCGATACTATTATACAAGGTAGAAGTATTTGAGATCGTACAGATTGCTGCTGGGGCTCGACTGCAATTTCCATGAATTACCATATTTACTTTAACCGTCGATTTCACGAAGCATCGTGAAATTTCGTACTTCGTCGGTATTTTCTCTATCGGAGAGTACACCGATCGAAGCGCAAGGAAATCCTAATGCATCGCGCAGACTAGAGAGGGACATTACACGAGCGTCGACTAAACCGCGCTGAGCATCAACGTCATCCGTAAAAGCCACCTTCGAAATTCCTTCGAAGTCTCGTCCTCGAATTTGTGTCCGTGGCACTTCTTAAAAGGAGCTTCGCGAGAGCAACATCCACGCAATCCCCAGCAGCGGAAGGAAGGAATAGGGTCGATGGGATCCTTGGCCGCTGCTCTTGGGACATTTGCAGTTGCCAGCGATGCAGACGGTGTTGTCGCGATTCCGAAGTTCCGTCGTGTGTCGTTGCATGTTGCCCGTGTAAACGATCTCCGTTGGCAGTCTGTTGGCATAGCTCTCGATCCTGTCCGAGGACAATCTCAGGGAGCTCTTCCCGTCCGCGCAGGTGGCGTTCATGAAGATCCCCTTGGTCGCCACGACGTTCATGCTGACGTTCAGAAAGACGCTGCTCGCTATGGCGGCCGCGTCGCTCTCGATCGACAGGTGACCCGGCTTCTGGAGCTCGAAGCTCGAGTTCTCGATCAGCACGTCGGCGAAGAAGGCGAAATTCAAGGAGCCGCCGACGTTCAGGAACTTGCTGTTCACTATCCGCAGCCGCTCGCCCCTCTCGGAGAAGTTCACGCCCTCCGTGCGCTCGATGGTCACGTTGGTCACGAGGAAGTTCTTCACCTCGATGGCGTCGAACTGCTCCTCGAGACTTTCCACGAGGAGATTCTCCAGCTCGAGGCTGCCGATGCTCGTCAGGCTGGTGAAGGTGTCGTGGGTTATCAGGGGTATCCTCCCGATGTTCGAGAGCCTGAACCTGGCGATGGCCCTCGAGGAGAGGAAGAGCTCAAGATTCAGTCGCTCGCTGATGTTCTGAATGCTAATGTCCGCGAGCCTGCTCGCCTCTGGGAGGCTGGAGAAGTGGAGATTGGCGGACTCGCAGGAGGAGATCCATACGCTCGTTACGTTCTCGTAATTAAAACCCTCGGGTAAGAAGAATTCCTGAAAGAAGAAGAAGAAGAAAATCGACGTGACGTTGCGTCGCGATGTACCGGTATCAGGATAATTTGCTTATCGCTTCGCGGAACGCTCGCATCTTCCGTATTTGATTGCGCAATCATTTCATAATCGGTAATGATAATTGCCGTAACCGGTTGCGCCTACGTGCCTATTCCCGGTAAAGCGGATATGACTTTTTTACTCTTTTTACGGAGTTCGTGGGAATCGATCCTTCTTATGCCGGATCGCGCTTTTTGCACTATTCGGCTGTTTGCACGATGAATATCAAATTGTCACTCGTAACTAGAATTCACTTTCCTCGTCTTTTTATCGATAAGCTACAGCTCCGCTGGATTCTCTTATGCGTATCTTATTTTTTTCTCTTTTTTCAAACGGTTTATCCTCGATCGATGGGTAAAATCCGCGGGAAGGGAAATTCAACGGCGACCTCTTACCTCGTTTCCAGTGCAGCGACACGTGATCTTCGTTTTCTTCTCGGACAACCGACAGTGTTCGTCGATCCTCTCCGCGCCCGTCGACGTCAGAACGACGGCCACTATCGCGAGGGTAGCTCCAATCGCCAGCATGTTTGCCCTTCCGTGTTCCCAATTTCCGATCATCCTCTTTCCTACGTCAAGAGGAATCCTTAACGAGTATCGCGAGGGAGGTCCTAATATTATACAGGATTTTCCTCATAACTCGATGGCTCTCGCTTTAAATTCATCGCGTCGGTTTTTCTTTGACTCGATGACGAGCGGAAGAGACGTTCGACGAGTGTTTTGATTATCATCTTCGTAATACGGCAACAAATCGCGTACACCTACCAATCTATACGTAATAACAGCGATCGGTCGTACACTTACACCCGAGCGTGTATTAGGAAACGTGATCTATCATTAAGTAGCGCTCAAAAAGATCGATGCGTGTCTCCGTGCACAGCATGAGTCACCTAGTTTTTTTTTATTCATTTTCGGCACGAACTGCTAAGCTCATCCGGCCTAACACCTACCGCCTAAGGTGTCTTCCTAATCACCAGATCTACGGTATACTTATCGCGTGGAAAAAAAATGAGTCACCTTTATCGGATGAAGGACACTGGCTTCGGCTGCACTGTTCCCACGTACGAAGATCGAGGGTCCTCCGCCTGATCGATTGACGCCAATTGGGAGTCAGCTTGGGCTGCTGGAGATGCGAAACCGTGGTTTCGCGCGCACCTTTCTCGCGTGGGAAGGATTTCTCCTCTGCTGGTGCACCGAGCCACTTTTGGCGGCCCACTAATTACCGCGTCGAGTGTCACTACGAGTTATAGGGCGTCGAACGATGAGCTACCTCTTCCCGGTTACGCGAGAATCGCGGCTGGGGGTCGTTGCACAAGTCCTCCTAGGGTTCACCGCGACGATATTTTCCTCCTTCGTGACGCCTGCACTCGGCCTTCCCCGGATCGTTCGGCGACGGAGACACGCATGGCAACGAAAGCGGAGGACGCGAGTGGATCCTGACTGGCCGGGATTAAGATGGACAGCTCTCTCGCACCGCTCTTTATGCTGACTGACGTGCGCCCAACGTGTCGTCTGGTAAACGTATTAACACTTTGTCGTCGGCCGTACTTCACACGCAACCGCCCGCTGATTTTCACCGATGGAAATTATAGCAGCGACCGGACTCGGTGCCCGCTATCCTCCATCGAGAGCTTTCACTCGCGTTTACGGCTCTAACCGTGCCACGAGAAAGCGAATGTAAGAGCGGGATGAGAAGCCTCGTCGCTCGCGGATCGAAGAAGAGATTTGGCCATGAAAGATCTTCTAACTCACGATTAAGAACTCGTGGTGCTCGATGATTCTTAACACTTTTGAGCGATAAGAGACGTCGAGTGGAATACTGGACGAGGCTCGCGTCGACGAAATGTTTGCCAGCTCGCGTGGATTGAAAAACGAGAGAAATATTCCATTGGCAGCGAGCAACGTGCGAAGGTACGAGCTGATTGTGCGTCGGACCGTGCATGACGGCTCTGTCCCATCGAAGCACGGCCATGCGTCAGGGTGTATGTACATACGTATATATGTGCACGCGTGATAAACCCAACGCGTGAGCAATCCCGCACCGGAAAAGCTCGACGCGAGTCGACCGGAACTGATACGCCGATGAAAGCCCGCTGGAGGCTTTCCTACGATAAATCCTGACGTCATCGCGCGCGCTCTGTTCTTCTTCGAAGCGCGTAACCCGGTCGAGGAAAGGTGGGACGTGAGGATCTGAGCGTAGACCGAGAATGACATGTATACATAGGTATATATATATATATATATATTGAAAAATATATTTCCATATAACTGTATAAAAAGTGCGATCAACGAGATATCTGTGGGCTTGACATAAGCCTGGTGCAACGCGGAGGACCATTTCCCTCCCCGCTGACCGACGATAGATTATTGTACTTATGGTCTAGGTATATCTAAAAGCGCCGCTCCGGGCCTACGTATGAGGAAAAAACAAAATATTACAAAGGAGGACGATTCCTTAGTCAATAGCAAAGTATCTCTTAAACGTACGCATTCTCGCATGAGTTTTAAAATAAATCACAGACAAAGATCATTGCTTGCACGGCCCATCCAACGCTCGTTGCGAATTCAAGGTCGATAATGGTGGGACAAGCCGGATACCTTATCGAAGGCGGCTCGGTACTTAGAGGTTATTACATCGAATGGGGACGGTCACGTTTCTTCGCTCTCCGCGACGGTATGTACTGCCTATAATTTGCATCACTCGAACTTGAGATCTGTATAATAATAGATTCTAAGATCTATCGAGGGTGTCGCGCGATATCAGTCCAACGAATCGACGATGTTCTTGTCGCGCTTATCATTAATCGTTTCTTGACTAGCAAATAGGCGATTCGCCTTCGACGTCAGAGCTCGTTGCATTCGATTCGTGAAACAAAACCACGTCCACAGGTTTGAAGACGCTAGAGACGGAGAAAGGGGCTACTCATATCGGCCATTGCACGTTCGAAGAGGCGACTCTCTCGCATCCGGTATAATTAGTAAAAAAAGAAGAGAAGGAAGGAGAGGAAAGACGAAGCATATTATTCCTACGATAAGTTATTTTCCGTGCAAAGAGAATTAGTTGATTCTAAACGAGCTACGATAGAACGGGAAGCGTGGTTTAGATAAGAAAGCCGACGCTACGCACGGCAACCGCCCGTTGCCAGCGACCAGTTTACCACGATAATTGAGTTAAACCCGGGACGATAAAATCCAAACCGAGGACGCTCGGTTATCTTCCGAGCGAAGGTTCAACCTTCGAAGAAATATCTCCTAAACGGCGAAGGTCGAGATCGCGAGGAGCTCGGCCTGGGAAGAGGTATCTCCTCCACGTTTATTCGCCTCGTTCGCGACTCCTCGACCAACCCTCGTCCATTCGCTCGATTATCTCAACGAACCGATGATTTTGGCCGCTCGGAGAAATCGCCAGCTTTCACCATCGATCCACCGGCGATTCTCTCCTCGCGCGACCAAAATGGCCGGTTATTTTCCGCGGCATTGTGGTGCAGTCGGGTGCCGATCGTGTCGATGACGCGGATCCGCGAAATTGGATGACGCGTCGCAACGGACGCCTGGTGCGCTGCAGTGGCGTCGACCAACGTATATTACGACGCAACCGCCGAGGCCTGGCCAATGGCGGAGGAGCGTTGCGTCATCCCTGGTTGCGCGAGTCGTCCGCCCGAGGATTGCGTGGGAAATCGTCTTCGATGCTCAGTCTTCGGGCGGGCCGCGATTTTCCGCCATTTTGGGGCGTCGATCGTCTATCGAAGGTTCTGGAAGAATCTGCTCCTGAAGACGTGCCTCCTGTCCTGGGGCAGCAGATCGAAGGGGATCTCGCCCTGGCGGTTCTGCACGCACCGCGCGCCGGCGTTCAGCAGGAGCCTGAAGATCTCCGCCTGCCTCTCCAAACTGACGTTAGGAAGTACGGCTGCCAGGTGCAGCGGCGTATTGTAGGCGTCGTTCGTCGAGTTGACGATGTCGCCGTTGCTTTTGTTCAGCAGAACCTGTCGGGGAGAAAGGCCGGAGTTACGCGTCGTGCTTGTTTCATTCCATGGCGTTGGTCCGCCGGAGGTGTATGTACTTGGAAACGATCGATGAGCTCGGAACTCTCGAAACGTCCTTCGCGAGGATGGCTACGCTTACCGTATCGAGGAGTTCGGGAAGCTGATAGAGTAATAACGAGTAAAGCGATACCGGATAAACACTTGAAATAATTTCCACGGGCTAAAAAAGCAACCTTTGATAACGGGTTGAGGTTGGAATACCGATAAGAAATATATTTCTTTTTTTTTTTCATTCATTTTGGACAAGGACTGCCAAGGTCATTTGGCCTAGACGCTCTATTGTTTATGGTGAGTTCTAAATCACCAGAGGTACGGTATACGTATCACGTGGAAAAACCAGAGTCGATGTGGGAGTCCGAGTGTGTATCCACTACACCACCGTAGGTCTAAGCGAGATATAAGCGAAATGTTAAGGAGACGGTTCTTCTCTTCCACAGTACGGCATGGATTATTAATCGTCGTTCTATATGCGCTTGGATAGGACGGATGAACGTCGTTCATAGACGCTTAAATGTTGGCTCTGGTTATCCTGAATTCTCTTATCTCGATAAAAGGTCAACAGAGGCTTGGAACATGGGAGAGTGACAGAAGCACGCGACGTTCGACGAATATAACTCGAGTTGTCGGCATCGTTATAACGCTTAACTGATTACGTTACGTCGGGACTCGATTACCATATGATAATAGACCTGTACGCGTATGCGATTATTCATCACCATAGGCCGCAATTATATTTAATAAAAGTTGATTCTTGTTAAGCGTGTCCGATGCAAATTGCGTTTCCGCGTAAGGGAACTAACAGCTTCCTCGTTATCGCAATTTAAACTGGATTCGAAGACAAGGTACGCCCGATCGGCTATCGGCGCCATAAGCGAGAAATCGTTCCGGATACGGTACCTTGATGAGACTCGGATCGCTGCTACGAGACACGGCGATATGAAGAGCCGTGTTCCCGTGCCTGGTTTCCTTGATCCTTGGATCGACGCCATTATCCAAGAGCAATTTCACCGTGGCCAGGGATTTCGAGGCTCTGGAATCGTGCGACTCTACGGCCAGGTGGAGGGCAGTCTTTCCTGGAAAAGGATGATCAAGCCTCAGCTCCTTTGAACCCACCATCGATGCGATATTTCACGTTTCACGGTCGGCGCGTAAGGTGAAAAATAAACGCAATAACAACAAGATCTGTTTTCGTATTTCCTCGATCGCTGAAATCTCATTGGACAAATGTAAGAAATCGTGCCGTTGAGTCAAGACGCTTATGTTGTCATACTGAGGATCGTGAGTCATCCCAGAACCGATTATCGGAGGCGAGAAACTAGAATTTACATCCTTGATCGGTGCTCGCTTACCGTCGTAGTTGCACTTGGACAAGTCAAATACGACGTTTCCCTGCATGGTCCTTAGGGCCAGCAGCTCGGCCAGGACCTCGACGTGAGAATCGCCGTGTGCGGCAACCGTGTGGACCAGAGTGTCCCCCTGGAAATACACGTCGAGCGTCATTTCCTCGTACGGACCATCGAAATGGCGGACATCGAGCGGCTGAGGTATCGCGGATAAAGCAGACTTACACGTGTGTGATACAATTTCTGGCTTATGTCGATTCCCTTCTGGAGCATCGCCGCGGCCAGATAACCGGTGATGTACGACATGTTGTAGGATTTTATCGCGGCCAGATAGAGAACATCCTCGCCACGATTATTCCTCATGGACAGAGCCCCGTTTATTTTGCCCATCCTCTCGACCAGCGGCGCCAGGTAAGCCTTTTTCTTCACTATCTCCGAGGGATTGGCGACGAGACGCATCAGGTTCCTAATGTACAAAACGCACGATCTTTGGTTCATCTTCCTGCTTCCGTTCCTCCTTCTTTCTATCCCACCTCAACCAAACGTGATTTATGGGCCGAATCCCTCTGTCGTTAAGGGTTTTGTTTTCCTTTATTTTTTATATACCCTCGATGATCGTGTACGTTATATTATTAGGAAGTAATGTCGTTGTCGGGTCGCGGATTATCTACTTAAAGCAACCGGCGAAGACTTACGTGTCGCCATCGTTGTCATAATCGACAAGATTCTTGTCCGAATTCCCTAGAACGTTGTTCATAGCTTTTTCCAATTCGCTGGCGGTCACTCCCTCCTTCAGCTTCTCGCTGGCCATGGTCGAGGGCAGATCCAAGGACATCCAGAGCATGACGCTTTTCGAGGAATTCCTGGAACGTACCATAAACCCGCTGTATACCCTACGGAACGTCGCGGCACTCCTTCCGCTATCAATCGACGCCTCGCGGCCCGACTTTCCCTAATATTCGCCGGTTTCATCGATTTAAAGACAACTCCGTCACCATCTGTTTGCTCGCGCTGTTTCTTTTTGCACATCGGCATCGCACCGAAGAATGATTACCGCTCGACGACGGGTTCAAAACAAATAGCGTAGAGCGCGAAAACACGCGAAAGCCAAATTGCAATTGGGAAGAGGAATTGAGACAAGTGTGTTGCGAATCGTTTTCCACTTGTTCAATGCTCGTCGCTTCTTTCCCTCCCCGCCGCCTTATCTTCTCATCGCACACGCAGTCGCCCAGGACTGCGCGATCTCGTCGGATCAAATACCGCCCGAAAACTCAAAGCCGGCATTACGGGAGAGTAAGCAAAAATAATGAGCGTAAGAAGATCTTAACAACACCTCCGCGATGCGTCGTGACTTTCACGAATAATCAATACCCGGAATCTTTGGCATCGGGCCTATTACCGAGGGACGAACGATCGACGAACGAACTCACAACGAAGCACGAATAATTCGATCCCCCACTCCCGCGATTCGCAATATCTCCCGTACCGACAAACCCATCGAGCCTCCGAACGACGACCAAACGAAACTCTAAATCGATCGAGTAAACGTTTCGAGCGATCGATCGAGCAAACCTTTCGAGCAATCGCCCGAGCAATTCCTTCAACGACGCGGAGCAAAGCGTTTCCGCAAAACGAGGATCGATCGAGGGCTTAAACTCACCTTCGAGAGGAATTGCTTCCGAAGGAGGCGACCGTCTCGGGGATCTGAAAGTCGGCTTTGATCTCCCGGAAGTTCGGGTACCGCTCTGGCACGCTGACCGGCAAGGAGGAGGAGGAGGAGGACGAGTAGGAGCTCGAATTTCCATCGTAGACCTCCTCCTCGCTCCTGAGAGGCAGAAGCGGAAGCTCGTCCACCCGGAGGGAATTCTCCGTCCCCAATTGCCTCGAGAAGCCGAAGTCGTAGAATCCCGCGTCCAGGTTGGCCTTTTCCGTGCAGCTGGCGTCCAGGTTGAAGGCGAAGCTGTTCTCCGTGGCGCATACGCCCTGGGTCGCTCTCCTGTCCTCCGCGACGCCACGGTGGTAGCCGTGGTTCCTGCTGGACGCCTGCTGGGTCACCTTGCCGATGTCGTTGGGCTGCGAATTCCCGTAGAAGGCCGAGGACAAGAGGCAGGAGGGTGCGGAGGTGAGGCTGGCGCTCTTGTCGCGCTTCTCCTCGGACTCGACGTACTGACACCGCGAACTGGGCACGACCTGAGCCTCCTCGACCTCGCGGCTCCTCCTGAGGTCCCTCTCGACAATCTCGACGACGAGCTGCAGCTCGCTGCTGTCGATGGTGGTCACGGTGTCCGTGCTGTTCACTATCGTCTCGGAGGACTCGTAGCAGGCGTTGTTGTCGCTGTCGTGCCAGAAGCACTCCAGGTCCTTGCCTATCTGCTCCTCCATGCAACGGTTCAGGGGGACCTGATAGTTGGCGGGGCTGGGCGTGTTGCCGTACGACTTGTCGGAGGATGAAGACGAGGAGAGAGCCGGTGGAACTCTGTAGGTCGCCATCTGCGGAAGGAGATGGATGGATTTAACGGTAGAACTATTATTTTCTGGAGTTGTCTGGATTCATGAGGATACGTCTTTGATGGAGAAAGGCGCGGAGAAGAGATCTTGGGGGATTGGTAGAGCGGAAAATAGAGCTGTGGATGAGAAAATGAGGGATTCATAGGAGCGTGGAAAATCTCAGCGGATCGGAGAGTTGTGGAGGTTTTTTTAGGAATCGACGATCGTTCGATCGATCGTGGCACGTTCGGAGTTGAGGTTTTTAAGGCGGATTTGCAAGCGGATTGGATTCGATAATGTCGCCGAAAGAAACGCTCGGCGCTGCAATACTACGGCGTTTCCATCGTATTGCACCTTATTCGAGCAATACTTGAGCATCAAAAGCGCGTGTCACGAATCGAGAAAAATTCAACGAAGAAACTGGCGGTCAGAGTTAAGCGGAAAAATCCCAAGGTAATGTTTCCTCCAAGAGGAATTTTATGCCAATTCGTTACATCTGCTAATGATTGCAAATGTATTTCGTTGCCAGCTTCCAATTATACATACATCCATCGAGAATATTTCGATGCAGTTTGCGCATAAACGCTGGAATACGTGTGCGGAATAAAGCGACGAACGGTTAGATTTTATCCGATACGAAGCCTTTATTCCTCTTAACATTCGATCGATCTTTTCCCATGACCATTCTCCTTCTTCGGCATCCACCCTTACGCAGCGCGGCTGCGAGGCGAAGTGCCACGATTTGATCGTAGGAGAGGACAAATATGGATCTACAGAGAATCCTGTTTCGCATTCACCCGCATATTACCCCTTATACATTCCCTTCCCATACATCATATAACACTTCATAATTTACTCTTCAGCTCGCATGTCATTTTGTATACTTTACTATATATAATCCACGTATATCGAGTACTCAATTTTACTTCAGTCGCATCGATAACGTCCCCGACTTAGGCACCTTTATTGCTTTTTAAATAAACGGCGTAAAAAATGGAAATACGCTTTGCTCGATAAGACCATCGATCAAAATAAAAATTAAATATACACGGGTATTCCACCTGCAGCTCTCGCTCCTTGGCGAGAACACTGCAATTTTCGGCACTCTTCCTTGGATGATCGTAGAATACAATGCAACGTACCTGAGGCGAGCCCAGCGGACTATTCGTGACGTTGAGGAGCATCAGCGGCGATTCGAGATTGGCGCCCGAGCAGGGCGACTGAACGGGGCTGGAGGTGTGGCTGCTCGCTATCGACGAGCCGATATTGTAGCTGCTCATCGGCGATTCCGAGCCCGCTTTCGTCGCTGGCGGCGTGACCGCGTTGCTGCTGGCGTCCGGCAAGACCTGCGCAGCTTGGAAATTACCCTGGGACATCATCTCGAGCAGAGAGTCTTCCCGAGGGTGATTGGCGATCGCCGCCGAACGACCTGCCACCTACGATGGAAACGAGCGATCGGTTTATCGAGAAATTCGAGCTCAGCTCCGCGGCGAACTTAGCATCGGTGTGCGCGTAACGATAAATAAAGTACACGTAATAATGACGAATAATGTCGAGAAAATTACGCGAGTTCGTCTTGACCGATATCGAGGAAGATCGATATCGAAAAGGATCTTATCGCTGCGCGCGAGATCCGATACGCGTAAGTCGAAATTGGAAAAAAGCAAATTAGCGAATGTGGAGAGGATGAAAGGCGAGGGAGAAAGAGGAAATGGGAGGTAAAATCTCCGAAGAGACTTGGCTTCGGGGTTTCCAAGAGATCTTTAAAACAGCGCCTCCTACTCGGTACCTCAAAATCCTTCCTCGAACTCACCTCGTTCCCCGCGTTGCCATTGAAGAGAATTTCCTCCTGATTCTCGACGTAGCCGTACCAGGGGTTCATCGAGGAGCACTCCCCGAGCTGGTTGCGCGCGCGGTTCTCGAAGTTCACCAGCTGGTCCAGGCAGGGGTTCAGCTTGTCGCTGCAGTCCTTGTCCCGGAGGATCACCTTGGTGTAGTAATCCAGGGAGAGGCAGCGATCGCCCTCGACCGTGGCGGGAAGGGGCCAACCGATGGAGGAGGAGTAGGGCTGCTCCCTGGGCGGTTGGAACTGCGGCCTGATCGGTCCACGCTCGATCAGCTCGCCCTCGCACTCGCTGTCCTCCTCGCTCTCCGAGGAGGCCGCCCCTCGCCTTCCATCCAGCTCGTCGTCCTCCGACTCGTAGTAGGGATTGGAGCTGAGCAACTTGGCCCCGTCCACCGATTCGTCCGGCACGACCCTGTCGGAGTTCTCGAGCCTCCTCGATTCCTTCCTCTCGACCTTCGACTTCGACTTGCAGGCCTCCTCCTCGAGGTCCTCCCGGTGCTTCGTCGGCCGGCCCGCCTCCACGTTCGACTTATTCTTCCTCTCCTCCCTCCTCGCCTCATCCTCCTCCCCGTTCTCGCTAGGCGAGGCGAAGTGCAGGCTCCCGATCTTCTCGATTATGTCGTCGAATCGGTTCAGATCGACCGTCACCTCGCGGAAGTCGTCGAGAAGGCCGACCGCCTTATCCGCATCCGCGGTCCCGGCCCGACGATACGAGCAATCGGTGCCGCTCGACATTTCCTCGATTTCGCGCTCGCCGCCGCACGGGCCAACGGCCGGGCAATCCGCAACCGCGACTAGATACGGAAGGGCTTCCTCGATGAGAATCGGGTGCGTCGATCGCGCGTTCACCATACTCGTTTCCAGTTTCTTCCTTCCTCCTCGTGCCGCCCTTGGAAATTTCCCCCGCCTTCCTCAAGATCCCGCGGAGCCGGCTTCTGGAAAAGGGAATTTAGCCTTTGAATTGAGATAGGTGGAGGTTGGGATTGGGCCGGTGTAGTGGATAGTGGCGGGGACGCCACTTCGAGTTGTGTCCATCGTCGATGGATTTTCCACGCGATACGCGTATCGTAATTCTGGCGGTACTTGGACCAAAATGAGCTGAGTGATCGTTGTCGAAGATGAATGAAAAAAAAAGATCGAACTTCCGTGGAGGAGACTCGTGTTCGAATTCCGCCTAGCACCGATAGGATTCGGGCGTCGTGTGGAAGCGCGTATGAGAGCGCTTCTTTTTACGCGTTTGATTTTGAACGAACGAATGCCATGGGTACTGAGTTGTTTTTTACTGGAGTTACAGGACTTGGAAAGAGAAAGGGTTCGGAAATCGACGATCTGGGAATCGAGGGTGGGGCGATTAAACGGTAAACCCTGGAACCACCGAAGGAGTAAAAGCGACGAACCTCTATATTCATCGAAGATTCGTCCACGTTCGCGATCCTGTCTTTTCGGAAGGTCTTCACGGCTCTCTTTTCACCACTTTCCTCGGTACGCGAATGGTTACGTAAACCTATTTATCTTTTCCCTCCGCTCTCTTCTCTTCGACCGAGTGTTTATAGCGCGTCCAGATACGTCGAGATAGTGGCCGGCGGTTCTAGTGTAACACAACTCTATCCGCGGCTAAAACCGATATGCGCGTACAATGGGAACGTTACGTGCAGTCGCGCGAACGTAAAGATGCGCGATAAGCGCGGCTCTTGACGATCGCAGCGCGTCAGTAAAGTGGCTAGACTCGTTAACGGGGAGACGGTAGATAAAACGCCTTAAATTGTTTGTCATGCCGCCTCCTAAGCTAACCGTCGATACGCCGGGGATTAATATCTCGGAAACCAGGGTCCCTACCTGATCTTGGAAACTACGGACCTCCGCTGTCGCAGAGAACGAGTCTCGATGATCTCCAGGACCGTAGATTTCCATTCATCGGGTCACCCTTTCCTTTTCGACGCGTTGCACCGACATTTACGAGCGGAAATTGCGATAAAGCTAGTTCCCACCGGCGAGAACTGGTATCCGATTTTTAGTTTCGATCGGATAGAGACCGGTGCCGGGTGCCGCGAGTTCGTCGAGCGACGATCCTCCGGCGTTCAGATATCGCGCGCGATAATGACGCTTTATGACTCGACGGTGGTAAAAAGAAGAAGCACGCTCAAATACATAAATACGAATGTTTACTAGCGAGAGTCACCGTTGAAGCTGGTTACGGCCACTCGAAACTAGCGTTTACCCTATTACCTCGAGCGGCCAATAAAGACCATTAACGATCCTCGTATTCTCGTTGGCAATTATATTCTGATTCAGCCGCGGAGATCATGAGTCGATTACGGATGTTCCGTGCCCTGGCGATCTAACGATGGTCTTAAAATACTCGACACTTGTATTTAGACAAACGAGACGGCGCTCGGCCGGCGTCATCGGTGGCTCATCAACGCTCATCAACATTGTGCACGTCCGTCCGCTGAGGTCGATTATCGGAGCCCGTGGGGAGCGATCGTTCTCGCAAAAACCGGCGGAAGGAGAGCTTCTTCTCGAGCTCCTCCCCTCGTCGGCCGTTCTTTTTTAGATTTCCAGATGAGCGGCTTTGCCAAAAAAGGCCGGCGCATAATCTTATTTATGCATACCACGTGTTACCGATTATCGCTCGTAACGAAAACAGTTATAAGAAACGAGTAAAGATAATAAAAAACAGGACTTTGAATAAAGACGACGACGACGACGAGGAGAAGGAGGAGGAGGAGGAGGAGGTGGAGGAGGAGGGGGGCGGAGGGAGGGAGAGGGAGACATAATTGCAGCTGCACACATTGCACGATCGTGGAAGGAGATCTGGTATCAGACGCAAATATGTTACGAATTTGTCGACACGATAAGAGAGCAAAAGACGGTGCAACGTAGAGCCGGTGCATCCTGTCTTTAACCGTAACTTTTATTGCCAACCGTCGGCCCTCTATTACTCATCCACATTCTCGCGATAAAATGGAAACCGCGTATTATGGATGGGCACGTTAAATTCTAATTAGCATATCGCGTGTCTCCGATACCATTTTAACGCGCTTCTTGCCGTTATCCGGCCGCCGAAAAAAAGCGGCTGCCATTCGCGGAATACTAAGTATCTATTTGTGATTTTTTTTAATACGATTCCGCCGAATCGACGTTCCGGCGCGGTCGTTTAAACGCTTCTCAAAAATACCCTGCCGATTCGCGAATCGCTCCTAAAAGCCGAGGCGAGCGATCCTTCGTTGAGCGGAACAAAAAGATTTGCCTCGAAAGACCAAGCACGGCGATCGACACGGCCGTATTTTCATTCGGATGATATATGATCGAGCGTAAATCCAGTTTTATAAGGTTCGACAGTTGTACGCCGTCTCCTTACCAAAGCAATTCTCTTTATCGCTTTATTATTATTGATTATCGCCATTATCGCCGATAATGGCACGTTACATCGGCAGGCCCGATCGAGTTCACCGCAGAGCTCCGACGCTCCTTTCTCCGATCTTATTATTGTCAATTAGGAATCCACGGTTGTAACAGCTGCTAATAGGCCAATGCCATCGACTGTGTCTGAGCGCAACTCCCGCGCGATCGTCGCCATCGGTTGGCCGATCAAGGAAGGCTACTGAACGGAGATCCAAAAGGCGGTAGTGCGCGGATAGAGGACTTGGGTTACACGCGGGAGTTCCGAGTTCGAATCTCGCCCAGCGATGATGGACCATCACCGATGGTCTTTGCGTACGATACGTATACCGAGGTTCTGCTAGTTCAGAATTAGCTTTATGAAATAGGTTCTAGACCAAACGACCTTAGCGATCGGTGTCAAAAAATTAATTGGAAAAAAAGAATTTTCCATGAAATATATAAACCGTAGCTCTGGTAGCTCGAAGTCCACGCTAAGCAGCAGGTCCTACATCAAACGACGTTAATGCTAAAAATTAATCGAAAAAAAAATCTTCCAGGCGATGTATAGACCGTAGATCGGGTAGCTCGAAGTCCACGTTAAAGAAGCGGCACGAGAAAAGGAGCGGCGGAGCTTCCAGCCGATCGAGCGAAAATAGGGAATTACGGCGTTTAAGCTCCCGCGGAAATGGTCTCTTCGACCTGTCCAGAAATAAATAACGAGTCGCCGATAAGGAGCTCGTCGGGTCGGCCGATAATCGGCGTTACGCGGTCGGGCCTTGAACGTACTTCGAAGCCTCCTACCCGCGGATCTTGCGAAACGCAGCGACTTCGCCCCGGAAAAATCCAGGCGGCTCGCATCGCTATGCCAATTCTGCAAACCGCGGTTTCCGGCCTTCCAACATCGAAGAACCGAGCCGCGAATCGGCTTCCGAAAACGCCCGGCTCGGCCTCAAAGAAAAATCAGCCTCGCGCGAACACTCCTCGGAGCGTAAGGAGGTAGACGTTTATTCAAACGCGCCGTTTACCTTTCTACCTCGCCGCGCGCACGCTTTTCGCTCCTCCCTCGCGGCTCGACTCCGGACCGCTCTAGAAACGCGCGACTCGTGCGATTCCTCGATCAAAGGGTCAACGAGGCGGGTTTTCCACGGTACGTTCCTTCCCAGAAGCGGCATTCTCGCGTCGGCCGCAAATCCGAGAGCAAATGGCCCGGTCGAGCCGCCGCTTATCTCGCGCTCCGTTCGCCTCTCCTCGGCCGCCTCGCGCTTCCGTCCCCTCGATCGTGGCCCCGATAAGAGAGCCACGCTTCATCGGCTGGCGATCGACGCGATCGAGGCCGTGAATCGCTGGCGCATCTGCACCGCGCTCTCTCCGCGCGATAACCCCTTACGTAACGACTTCTCGGAAAAGTCCTCGCGTTAGAAGGAATCGCCGGGGCGGATACGTTACCTCCGGTATATCGATCCTCCGACAACAGCTCCAGCACTTTCACCCAACCACTCGATCCTGTCTGTACGACCGATTTCCACCTTCGATTCCCAAAGCGTCCGCATAAAAACGGCACGAGCGCGCGATCAAAGTGCGAAACGGGCTCGAACGAAACGGTATCCGCGAGCAGTCCCTATTTCACCGGGCCCAAGCGACATCGACCTAGAACTCGCAGCACTCCATTGGAACGAGTCACTCGCGGTGGAAGGAGAGGTGCGTGCGCGATCGGCGTGTCGCGAGGGATCGAACACCTTCCTGCATCCCGATGCACCGATCGAAGTCCGCCGCGGTCGAGCTCGGTGGACGAACTGAGAGGCAGGGGGATACAAAGTCGCGCGATTCGAACTCCGGCTCCGGAGGAGTCTCGACGCGTGAGGCACGAGGGGCGTACTGAGTTTCGCGATCGGGCCGCGGCTCTGGGAGCGTCGATGGCCCTCCTTGGTTCGCGGTCGTCAGGAGCGGTCGGAGGACGCGTCGATTCGCGGTCGCCGATTTCTGCCCACTGCCGCGACCGCATCGGCGAGTCGCCAAGTGCTCGCGCGCGCGCACGCTCTGCCCGAGGCTGCGATACGCCCGGCTGACTGCGCAGTAAGTCGCGCGAACGCGTGCCAATCGGCTTTTCTGGTTTCTTATTGAGAAGTAACGTACCCAGAGACGCCCACGCGGGTGCCGGGGACGAGGCGAGAAGCGTGCCAAGATGAACCGAAGACACGTCGGCACACCCTTGATTGACCATTGTGCAACCTCTGTTTCGATCGAAGATTCGAGAGACGATCGGGCGACGAGCGAGGGGATACGATTGGTACTTCTTTAGCCTGGCGTTGCTTCCTTATTGGTTTTCTCTCCTGATCTCGGGAGAGACCGAGAGAAGTAAGGAGCCCAAAGACGCGGGTGTTGGGTGACGTCGAGGAACTGGGATGGCAGGGATGAGCCGAAGAGGGAATTAATGCCTTGATTGTTACGCAATGTCGCTTTTGATTTAAAATTTGAAAGACGATGGCGGATGATGGTTCGATAATGGGACGGGTGACATAACCGACGCACCCTTAACGCGGTTTTTACCCCTCATTGGTTTTCAATGAGTATACTCATTCTTCAAAAAGTATACTGGCCAGAGACCGCGACGCGGGAATTTGAGAAATGTCGAGAAACGAGCCAAGAATAAGGTAAAGCGAAAATTGGCACACCCTTGATCGTTACGCAATGTCATTCTCCACCTAAAGTGCGAAAGACGATCGAAGGATTCTGTAACGATCCGGAAGATACAACCGACGCTCTCCTAACTTGTTGTCCACCCTTATTTACCCTTATCGATGTTCAAACCCGGATTTCGAGGGACGATTCGACCGAAAAGTAACGCGACCAGAGCGAGTGCGTGAAAAATGTAAAGCGGATAGCCGAGCGATCTAACCCCATACCTTGGCCTCTACTTCCTTTCGCTTTACCGCCCCAATCCGTAATGACGATTACGGTGGAAGATAACGTAGCCAGGGGCTACCGCTCGAGCGGCCAAAAGCGACGAATTAACGGAGCAAGGAGGCGTCGTCACGGTAATTTTTACCTTGTTCCGTTCTCCAACCGCATCTCGGAAGGCGAGTGGAAAATAATGCAGGCAGAGACGCCTACGCAAGTGCAGGAAAGACGTCAAGAAACGAGCCGAGAATGGACAAAACGAGAAAACAAAATGAGATCGGTACGCCCTTAACCGTTACGCAATGCTATTTTTCCACCTAAAACTCGAAAGACGATCGAGAACGAGACACAAGGTTCGGAGCGTGAGCTTTGATCGGTTCGTTGCCAAAAGAAATTTCGAGCCACGAAGGAGACCACCGTTGTAGATATTTATATCGGATTACGTAATAGATCAAAAGTTATATGCTCTATGTAATCTTTAGAGACGTTGCAAAGAGCCGATGGTCGAGTGCGAATGCACGTCGACACCGATAAGTGTTAATGGAATATCCTGCCCCTCGTAAAATTCATATTTTACGGATTATTACTCCATGGAAAATTCCAGGAGGTAATTAAGTTCTCTATTATTGCAAGATCCTCGGGTACGCGATCATCGTGGAAAGCGCGCCTGTTCTACGCCCGACGGGTTTTCGTACGCGCGTGGCAATATTATGATGGTGTACACGCTTGCTCGTAATTTATCGTTTCCCCGAGTCTGATAAGATATCGAGCGAAAGAAGTGCACGTTTTAAAACAAAGCGCGCCTATGCCACGATGCGCATCTTCCTCGTTCTTTCGATGGGATTCGTAGATAATCGCCGTTTCAAATTTTCTTCGACAAACATTATTTGTCGCGACATTAATAGGTTTGTTTGCGAAAAGTCATTGGCAGAGATAAGGATAAATCTTTGATCCTGAGACCATACCGGCGCAACGTGACAGACTTTTCGCATAATAGAGAGGCTATATCATCGTTTTGCTTATAAATATTTATATCCTGACGAAAGAATTTTCGTGCATAACCGATTAGGTCATATACCTAACGTACGAGTCTCTTTGGGAAATCCATGGGTGATGCAAATCCAGTATCAATCTCGATATTTTGATACCAAACGAAATGGCGTTACACGACGCGTACCGGAGATGTGGACTGCGCGAGTGTCGCACGGATAAGGCAGCCGGAGGGGAGGACGTGAGAATTTTTCGCAGGATTTCGCTGCGCTTTTCCATCTACTTTGAAACACGTGCCTCGCGTTATCATGTTTTAACCTGGCAATCGCACGATTTGTCCCGATAATCCCTTTATCTGGACCAACTTAATTTTTTTATACCAGCCACGATTAGGAGCTACGCCAGACATTCGTGGAATGCAAATTTGTTTACAAAAGTCTCTTTTGCCAAACGTTTCGGTACACACCTTGTTGACTCCGTCCATTCGCTCCCGCCGATCCCTCGAAGATTGCACCTTGCCGATCGTAGGCGAGCGCGCTTCATCAAACATGCGTCGCACGTTCCGCGTCTTCTCGGCAGGATTTTTTTCTTACGCACGAGATGCAATCGGGAACGCACGTACTTGATGCCAAGCACAAAGAGATCCAAGAGATTCTTCTTCCAGGAACGAATCTCCCACGTCTCCTCCTTCTTCCACCAAAAAATTCCAATTTTTACCGACGACCAGAGCCAAAAGCAGCCGGACGAGGTTTGGACGTTTTATCATTTCTTTCGTCTATAAATTGGATTACCGGCCCAACTCGACTTTTAGTTCCTTCTTGGACACGCGGCGGTTTGCTAAAAGTGCCGTACGGAGCGAAAGCGCCGTAAATCGGTTTAGCCGGTGTGCCAGCGCGGTTGAAAGGCGCTTTGGCGTCTTTATCGAGAACAATCCGAGGAATCTTTCGCTAGAACAGGGCAAATACGGCCCTGACCTGGCGGCACTAGCGCGCACGCATGCGCCGACGATGACGCTCCCCGAGTGGGGCATTTGCATTTGCATTTTACTAAGTCTCCTTTTGGTAGATTGACCGCTACGGCCGGTGCTGTCTGCGCGCGATCGCCACGGTCAACGTGGGAACCACTGAGCGAGAAGGACAACCGGTTCCCGCATATGCTCCACAATACTACGAAATTTCCATTTCAACGCTAGAACAGCCGAGGGGGGTCAAAATCAGCCGTCTTCGATTGCTTTGAGAAATTCTGCAAATTCGTGAGCGCCTATCCGCGGAAAAATTCCACGGGTTTCGTTGCGACACGCGACGGACGCGTGGATCTATCCACCTTGCCTCGATAGATATTTATAATATACACCGATATGCTCCCTTTTCCTTCTTTCTCCCTAATCTCTAATATACATCGTTCGAGAAAGTGCAAGGGCCGAAGCGTCGCTTCTTCGATAAGCTCGTTAAACCCTGGAGCCGATCTCCAAGCTGGGTTACCAACCAAGAGGACAGTGGCATGCTAATAATGTAGGAAAATCCGAAGAATGGAATCCAAGTAGCGCGTCGTACTCACTGTGCCACTATCCTCCCGTGGGAAATTTCTTCCTTTCGTCTAACTGCAATCGAGCCAAAGACTTAAGTCATAGTGCCTTCGACACGTAAGAAAATTATTTCCTTATATGTCATCCGCCGAACACAAAGACACTTTGCGGTTTCTATGACCGCATATCGTATCAAACATCGTGCGATTTCTATGCATTATTCGCTAACAAGCCAGTCCTGGGTTCAGAGCGATGAATCAAGCACGAATTTAGGCGCTCAGAGCTACGGTAGTTGAGTGGACGGAGGCACGGACTTCCACTCGGTAGACTCGAGTCCGAATCCCGCTCTTCACCTCTGATTTTTCCACGCGATACGTATATCATAGCTCTGATGGTTCGGAGCCCACCTTAGATATAGTAGGTTCTAGACCAAATGACTTTAGCAGTGCTGAAAATGAATTAAAAAACTAAACTTGCCGAAGCGCTCAAAATGACCGATCAGTCGTTCCTTAGGAATATCGTTGTACCTCATAAGACGGCATTATTTGAGATTTTTCATGATTCCACCGCAGAGCGTGAATCATTCTATCGATCGATCGACGTTTCTTCATAACAACCTTTTTCTTTAAGAATATACGTAGTGTACGTAAACGTGTCCAGAAAGTGGCCGGTAGGTTTAGCGCTGAACAGTAGATTCTAGGTCGACTGACTTTAGCAGTCGCTACCGAAAATGAATTAAAAAAAAATGTAAGCGCTCGGCTAAGAGGACGCAACGCTCGCTCTCGCGTCCCTCCTGTAACTTCTTTATGGTTATATCTCTCACGAGCTCCAGCAAGCAGATTACACTGTCTCTTGCCGGCACGTGTCGGCCGATTAACTCTTCGCGGTCACAGTACTGCCTCCGTCGCAGGCCCAAAGGCTTACCTTGTCTCAAATTCGCGCTTCGCTCGGTGCGAAAGAGGGGAAGATTCGATAAAAACATTTGGGAAAATCGCCGATGAACAAAGGCTCGCTCGAGAGTTTCGCGCCGCGCGAATACGTTTGGCTGACTCGTCGTTTGAATGATAAAAAAATCTAATATTGGAGGAAGAGCCGAGGGAAGAATGGTTTGGAATAAATTCTCGAGTGGAAACTCGATGGAGACTGCGCGTTGGCCGTGCTCCTTCGTTATCGCCAAGCGGGAATGTTTCTCGATACGCTGAAAGCAGCGATGCGGGCGGCAAGCGTTAACGAGTACAAATCGTTAACCGAATCCACGGACGCGATCGTATTAAACGTGAATTCGCCTTGCCACTTCTAACCGCACGACGCAATTGTCTTTTAAGTTATAAATAAAAACAGCGCATCCTTGTTTCACGCTGCTGTTAAGATACGGTGCTAAAAGAACGCTTATACTTTATATTATAAGCCACGGAGGATCAATAACCGATGTACAACGAGTGGCGCGAATGAACGATTAAGATTCGAGCGAAAATTTGAATGAAACTTTTTTTTTCGCTCGTTTAATAAACTCCAATTTATCGGATCTTCGGTATACGAACTCTCGTGCGTTACTCAGCCTCAAACTCAGGATGGTTTAATAAAAAAGAGGGTTACGTAGTTTATCCAAGCTCATCCCACAGCCTCGCTCCCCGTTAATTCCAAACAGTCGCGAACGGGTCAAAGATAAATTCGGATATCAGCCGCGGGTAAAGTAACTCGGTGCTTCCTCGATACTGCAAACCGAGCTCGACATTCCCGTAAGTCCGAATCGCATAATAACAAACACAAACGGCCGCAGGTTAAAATCGTTAGTCATTGTTTCTTCGTAATCATTTGTTATATTAGGTCGAGTTATAAGTATTGGGTGAGAGCAAAAGTTCGTCCAGAGTTTCTCACAACTCCATCCATTGAAACTCTAATAATAATAATACTAATAATTTCCGCTGCAGCTAAGTAAATAGAATCTATTGAAAAACGGCAGTTACTTATGACTCGACTCAATATTTATCCGCCGACGCCGATCTTCGACCTCGAGTTAAGGAGCTTAATGAGCGGTGGCCGAAAATCGTTGCAAGTCCATCAGCCTCGCGTCAGAGCCCTCGCCTCGTTACGCGACCGACAATATGGATTTTCATTACGGCGTGAAAATATTGAGTTTCGCAATGGACGTATTCTTGCGAGGGAAAGGTATATGGCGATTCTTTGACGTCAATCTTGCATACTGGGAATCGAAGAATTAATGTATAACTACGCGGTATCGAGCGGTATCCAGCCGCGATGTAGCGTAATTATCTAGCTACGTAGGCTGGCGTAGGTCATGCCGATTATCCCGTGCGTGTCCCACCTCGCGGCCTTCACCGCGAAGGTGGAAAAAAAATGCAATCTCAGAGGATGCGGCATCCTTCGTTATCCAGCTCCGTGACTGTGCACGTGAGAAAACTCCCTCGGCCAAAAATAACTCTCCGTTGTTGGCATCCCAGAATCAAGTACAGATCTTTGACGAATAAACGTTCTTCCGGAGACTCTTGACGGCTATTACGCACGTTCCTTTGCACGATGATCGCCTATTACGATTGTTTCGCGTCACTCCCCGAGATTGCGCTCCTAAATGTCTTCCGAACCGAGCTTAGAAACGGATGTACAATCGTTTTCTCCTTGAAATAGCAAAACATTGGATAAACCGAATTAATATTATAACATAATGATAAAGTCATAATAAATTTCTTACGGATACAATTTTCTAAACGGATCGTCTTCTAATCTACCTGTATAAATCGATTTTGCTCGTGGTCTTCGAATTTGTATATATATTTGAATGGTCTGTACGTTAATAATCGAGCGCTCAAATTCCTTTCGATATCGATCGACTCGTATCTTCGGCGAACCGAGCGATGCTAGTGAAACAAAGGGTTAGCATCGGTGAAGAATCGCTCGCAGAGGTGATCCAAAAGAGGAAACACCTAGGAGATATTTGCATCGAATGCGATCGGTATCGTTGGCCATTACTTTTATTACATTATTCCCCAGCCTGTTGCATACATGTCGCGCGCCAGCATCGCCGCCATTTACGTCCGAGTATAGGATAAACCCAGCCGTTCAGGGAATCGTGATCGTCGAATGGAAAAACTGCGGTGTGAAACGGCCAGATAGCGTCGGCATAGTTTTGCCGTGGAAAATAGGTGTTAGGAAGAAACGGCGCGGATTCAAGTGTCTAACGTTTTGCTAAACCACCGCTTACTTAACGGAGCCCCGATAACGACGGCTGCGATATCACTGACGTGGCCTTGCGGTCGTAGCCTATCGCGCAAGTTTATTGCGCGCTCCTGCGGTTTTCTTTTGTCACTCCGTTCCGTACGCCTCCCCCCCCCCCCTCCCCTTTCATTCTTCTTTTTTTTTCAATTAATTTTCCGGCACCGACTGCTAAGGTCATTTGGCCCAGGACCTACCGTTTAAGGTGGGTTCCGAGCCACCAGAGCTACGGTGTACATATCACATAGAAAAAGCAGAGGCGATGGGTGGGATTCGAACCCAAGTCTGTGTGGCAATCTGAGCTTCTGTTAACTACACCACCGTAGCTCCTTTCTTCATTCTTCTCTCCGCTTCTGCCTCTCGACCGAAATCTCGATCGACTACTCTCTTCCGTAGAGTCGAGAAGATCGAGCGGAAAACGCAACGTCGATCAGCGAATCAGCGCGATAACCGGAGGGTCATCTCGTATTCATAGACTCCCCAGGTTTTTCATATCTATCCGAAATCGAATATGAATGAGCCTCGAAGCGCGCCCCACTTCCTTCGCTCGCAGCGCTTCGATCGTCGGTGCGCGGGGCCGCGAATTGCGGCCTTTGTTTATGACAACTGTGCGACGGCTGACGACACGAGAGAGAGAAAAAAAAAGGATCGTCGGTCCGCGTTATCGAAATAACAGACTTCTTCTCGACCCTTCGAGGTTCTCGAGAACAGGTTGCCGAGCAGCGTCGCCTAGCGCGCTATGTTATTTCCATAAGCTTGAGAAAAAGTCGCGCGTATTACTGATAAAATCCTCGAGGCTTCAATGTCGCGCATTCGATTCCGCGGCCGCCACTTCGGAAACTCGTTATTTATAAATATCAGCGCCTCGAGCGAGAAGATTGAAACCGAGATTTTTCAAGCGCTGCGTCGAAGAAGTCGGAATCGGAAAAGTTTAGCTGGATGAATGGCGATAAATTTGCGGTCAATTAGGATTTCGATTCCGATTAGAGGCACGTCCAACGGCCTCGCCTCCTCTTGGCTGTGGTTTCGCTTTAGCGATTAACGCCCGAGCCGTTACACATAAGCGTCGCTTCCTCCGCAAATCTGGCGTCGTTCCTCCGAGTGACTACGGCCGATTCTTCATAATAAAGTGCGATTTCTCTGTAGCTTATCCCATGTGCGCGCCGCTGTTAGTCACATCTTATTTTCCTTTAAATCTACGAATTATTTTAAGCGCGACTGTGCTCCTATAAATATCGCAGGATTTACTACCGCCGCCTTTTTTCCTTCTTCGGCGTGTATACCAACATCAAAACTACGAAGCTCAATCGCGATTATCGTCGTAGTTGTGAAGTAACGTGAACCTTGGATCGTGGAAATCTGAACTTGAATTCAGCGGGGAAGGCGAGATGAAGAAGGACGAAAGTCGATGGGTTCTTCGATGTAGTGGTCGTTTTACCAAGAAATCAGCCCGGACGATAGATGTCGATCCAGAGGTTGACCAGTGCCAGGTTTTGCATTTTTCTTCGAAATGCAAATCGCATCTTTTTCTATCCCCGGAGTTAACGTTCCGCGAAGGTATCGAGTATCGATAGCCTTGACTGCCGGTGGGCGTCACCGATTTTAGGATAGATCGATAATCGATACTCCGGCGTGAAGAATTCGGTAAAATATGCCGCGGCGGCATCGTTATCGCTGTCGTTTAAAAATAATCGGGAACATTTCGACGAATGTTTCTGCTGAATGAAATAAACAAATAAAACGACGGAGCGAAGGTAAATTTACGCCCGTCGGTGGTTGGATGATTCATTGAAGAAGGAAAAAAAAGAAAAACACAGCAGGTGTATTAACAAGTGAGCGTAAATTCGTGTAAAATCATTTTCCATCCCCCTTTGTCGAAAGCAAGGCGGTAAAGGTATTATGTTATAAACTCGATAGGCCATGGCTGTGCCCGAGGATGAAAGCTTTATGTCCATAACACCTTTGTCATCGCTCGAAATAAAATGCCATGACAGCAAACCCGTCGTAGATCCACCGCTTTGCTCGTATTTTTCCCCTAGTGTTTTTATCTCTAAGAATTTCACCGCGCTCTCGTGCGGTTTTCTACAATTTTGGCCCAGCGCCTCGACATATTCGCGGAATCGCCTCGCTCTCTCGGGGAGATCTTCGAAGATACGATTTATTTTACAAGTAGCATCGTCCGCCTTGCGCAGCTAAGATCGACATGGTCGCGAGTATCGTTAATAGTTCCACGATGCATCCACGGGGAACTACAGGCTTTGGAACATGGGCGAAAGGACGTTGGTACTGTACGCGAGCCACAAGCAAAAGCAGGCGATCCAGAGCTTCAGTATTCTTTCGATCCAGACCAGCCTAAAATGAGAAATACCCATTTATTATATTCACGCTTTTTCTCATCGAGTTTGAATAAATTGCCTCGGTATGTATTATTTATGATTCCAAGAACGGCTTGAGAAATCGTTTGCAAGCGTTATCGAAGAATTAGACTTTCAAACTAAACCCATCTAATTCTTCTAAATGCAATTTTCATTAAAAACGTTTCGAAACTATTTTATACATCTTTATATAGTAAGGAGATAATACATCGGACATGGAAAAGAATTACACGCCTCGCATCGGTGAGCCGTATACGTATGGACGGGACTCGAAAAAGGGGTAAGAGGATGTCAAAAGCATTTTTCATTATCTCGAAGATTGTTGATTTGGGAAAAAAAAAAAGACCGACGATGCGACGAAAGTCAGGTCGGAAGGTAAGCGCGTCGACCTAATTTTGGGTCGACGGTGATCGACCAAACAAGAACTGCATGCGCGAGAGCGTGGAAATCTGAATATAGAACGAGGTGTGTCCCGCGGACAGAGTTTATGCATAAGAAATGAGGAGCCAACATCATCGTCTCGAGAGCTGGAATCTCCTCGAACACGCTGGTGACTGTAAGTAATAACTCGCATCTACTTTGCCAATAACTCGCTCAAAGCTTCGCTTCGTTTCGATCGCGAGGCCTTTCAACGGAATGGCATAACACGAGCGAGGTTATAGGGCGTGCACGAGGTCGAATCGACGATTTTAATACGTGTTTGGGCGCATATGTATATAAAAATGAGGACAAAATGTAACATCCTTTAACACTGAACCTACCAAAGCGGACAAAATGATCGATCAGTCGTTTATTAGGAAAGTAATTATTGAAAAAGTAATTGATTTTACCGCAGAGCGTGAATCATTCTATCGATCCGTTGACATCTCTCGTTACTCCTTCTTTTCTTTAAGGATATACGTGCTATACATAAATACGTCCAGAGATTGACCGGTAGGTTTAGCGTTGAAGAACGACTTTGTCGTTTGGTAATGAATTCGATTCGCGCAAACCTTACATCGTCCAGGCGTTCTTACCTGTTGTAACGCATCTTGGTCCGCTCCAACTGATCCATGTCCTCGTGTAGCAAGTATTTTTTCGCCCCGATGAGACAGAACCTGATAAAGGGAAATTTGATCTAGAAAATGTATTCTCATCCTAAAAAGTATGGCTTTACTCACTTGAAGTACTTGTGCACATCAAAAGTAACATATTCATAGTCAAAGTCTTTCTTGTCAGCCTCCGACAAACGTTCCTTTAGGCCTAGAAGCCGGTAGTTTTTGAATAACCATTCGCGATGCACAAAGTAGCTTAAAGCATAGTGGGAAGTGTAGATTGCACGATACACTTTCATCAATCTAAAAAGGGGAAGTCGTTTAATGAAGCTACAAAAAGCTACGATGCAAGCACCAAGCCATTGCGAGAACGTTTTCGACCGTGTTCAAAGAACGACGAAGAAGCCTCGGCATAAGGACTCGTGAACTCACATGGGTTTGCGTCCTGACAATTTCAAGGTCGTGTCCACCAGCACTGCCGGCAGTAAATGGCATAAGAATGTCAGCACGTTGAACACGAACCAACTTTTGGTTATTATCGTACTCGATGTCCATACTGGCTCAACGGGAATTTCGGTGCGGCACCGTAGCGCCATTGCGATGACCTCCCCCGTGCTTAAACACCGCGTGTTCCACGCTGAACAGTTGAAAACTTCGACATTGGGATTCTGAGTTATCCTGCGTTTAAAGGAAACCACTTGTGATTCTCGCAACCCCATCCTCCTCTTGGCCCCCGTCCCTCCAAAATCCGACGCTTCGATTCGCCACGTTTGGCGAACGCAACGATCGAGATCGATGTTAACTTAATAAAGCATTTCGTGGCCTTCCTCGAAGCCCCACTACAAAGCCACGTAACGAGACGATCGCGCTGAATAATCATAAGGCGAAATAATATATCTCGAAAATGTGAGATTCGTGGATCAAAGGAAGCATTAAAGATTCATGAACAGCTATGCATATAGATTTAGATCCTATCTTACACCGATACGACTCGTCAGATGTCGTTGGCTATCCTTCCGCGACAGGCTCTCGCTGTCTCACACCGATAAGCGGTTCGTTTCTAAGGACTCGAAGAATAAGAAGCAGCTATCTTACGAGTTCGAATCCCGTCCATCATCTCTGGTTTTTCTATGCGACATGTATAGCCTAGCTTTGGTGGTTCGAAACCCATCCTAAACAGTAGGTCCTGGGCCAAATGCCAAAAATGAATTTAAAAAAAAGAAAATAATAAAAAAACTATCGTACGTTTTTGTCGAAGCGTCAAAGAATAAGAAGCATCAAACCTACGTTTTTATGCCGCGTACCACGGTGGCGACCAGCATGGTCTTAATCGCTATGTCGGCGGGCATGTAGTCCAAGATCACGTTGGGATCGCTGTACGACACCCTTAAAATCCCCTTGCCTCCGAGAATCATCAGCGAGACTGGCCCGTTGAAATTATCGATCCATCCTGGCACCGGTTCCTCCACGGTCGATATGACTGATCGAAAACATGATTAGATTTGTGAGCAATGACGGTACGTACGACGGTCGACGATGCGAAGGGTAGAGCTGTTTTTTGGATCGTGCTTTGACCAGATAACGCGAGGTACAAAAAAAAGAAGCATTTTTAAAAAAAAAACGAGCACACGAATTAAACATTTGCACGCGAATCGATGGAAATGTGGCGTTTGATTTATTGAAATAAGGAACGAGCGCTGGTCGAGGATCGAAATCCGTTTGTGCCGGTGTTGCATGCGCGATGCCCGCATCGCGGTTTGTTCGTTGCATATAAGGAAAAAGAAAGCCAATTATTAATTTGCGATCTAATTCTTCTAGTATGAGTAATCCAGCAATAGTTTAACGTACAAATGACGCATACCTATGGACGGTCTGAAGATGACGCAAGGCAACGCATGGCTGTAATCCATTATCACCTGCTCTGCCAGTCTTTTGGTGAACGTGTAAGTGTTGGGCATTGTCCCTAGATACCTAGAAAAATGATATCGAATCGCTGCAATGTTGATCTTTGGCGCGTAACAAACATCTTTCGAGGCTTATTACGCCATGTCTTCGACTACGCGACATGTTTGAAAGCCAAGTGAAGTATTGGAGGGATTCGTTGGAAGATGTTTGCGGTGAAAAACACTCGTAAATGAAGTAAAATCCAGGGGGTGTGTTGGGGTGATAATTTAAAACTAGCCCTAGAAAAATATCGCCACGGTTTTGATCAACTTTGGTTTGGATTTTCGAGCGCGGTTCGATATCCTGCAAAATATTGGACGTTCGAACAAATCAACGCTCTGATCGCCTTCTTGACGATACTAGGATCTGAGCATCCAGCATCGCTAAAATCGATCGTTCCCATAACGTAAGTAAAAGTGTATCGCGCGACATGGATAGATATCGAGTGCAGGAAAAAAGGTGCGCAGGAAAAAAGATGGCAACGTGCGTCAAGTATGCAGAAGAGTAACCGGCACATTTAATGAGCTCACTTCGCCGTGAATATCTGCAGGACGTCCTCGTCGACCGTTTCCGCAATCTTTATCGTATTTTTCCAATCGACCTCAAATGGATACGTAATTTCCTCGACCACCGGCTTCTCTGCGTGGGCATAGGTCGAGCTGACGTGTACCAGGGCCTACGAAATCGTCTTCGTAAATATGCCTGATCCGTTAGACTCAATGAAAACGAAAGGCTACGAGCTTGCCTTCAGGTTCTTCATGCCACCCGCGAGGATGCAGATGTCCCTGGTGGATCTGGTGTTGGTGAAGACCGCATCCTTCAGTTTGTCGTCGAACCTGACGTTGGCCGCCACGTGAAATATCAGAGACACTCTGTTGATCAAAATTTGCCTCTCCATGGGACCCAAGCCCAAGCCTTCGGTCATGATGTCCGCTTGTACCGGAACCAGTTTCTCCATAATCGAGGGATTCGTCGACCGAACTAACTCGAATAGCTAAAAGGAAACTTACATTTAAATCGTCGAATCAAAATTGTATCGCTCGTCCAAAAATTAATGTCCCTTGTTTTATTTAAGCCTCGAGGTTACGATATTTAACATTAAACCTACCGTCCACTTTCCGAAGATATTTACATCTACCACGTATATCCTTAAAGAAAAAGGCTGTTAAGAAGAGATGTCGATGGATCGATAGAATGATTCATAACTCTATAGTAGAATCGTGGAAAATCTTAAAAATGCCCGACTACGGGATAAATCGATTTTTTTAAAACACCATGGATCCCTTTGGTAGATTTAGTATTAAAGTACGAAATGATATTCGAGGTACGGTATGCATTTTGGATCGGTGACTCGGCAAAAATTCAGCTCGGAAACGTCTGATACGACGCGAGGAAAATACTCACCGGTAAGGATACGATTTTTTTGAGCCTCTCCTCGATCGTCAGCCCCTTTTTCGGTCTCATTAGCAGAAATATCTCCCGAACATCCGGGCACGATCTGAGGAGTTTCTCGATCAGGAGCTTGCCCAGAAATCCTGTGCATCCCGTGATCAAAATGCTCTGATCGGCGTAAAATCCCGATATGCTCGGCAAAGTTTTCGGCAAAGTGTCCATCGTCTGAGAAAGGAAGCAAATATCAAAAACCATCGACCTTAAGTCGCGTTAGATGAAAACTGCATCCTTTGTATTCGCGGTTACTTCCTCGAAGCAACGATCGATCGAATCTCTTACATAAGTCCCACACATTCGGGGAAGCGTTCTCTCGACGGAGCGTCTTTTGTGAGAACGACGAATTCCTGGAGAATTAAGCTTCGAGAAACGACTCTCCGCGGATACACGTGTACCCGTTCCGTTGGATAATCGAGCTACTCACGTTGTTCAGTGACGAGAGTCCGACGACGGGGCGAAACTACCGGTACCTCGTTCGCGCATCAAGGCGGAAGCACGAGTGAAGCGGTCTTACCAAACTGGCAGGAAGTGACACGGTTCTTACGTATCAACGATGTTCTCGGAGGTCAAAGAGTAGGCCGTTCCATATGTATAACATCGGCATTCGTATAATTCGGTGCAACGTTTATAGATTTATAGATTAGTGCCAAAGTAAATACTTTGTGCAGTTCCAGAAACTCCGTGTAAAAAGGAAATGGCCGTTTCCTTATTTATAACACGCGAGTGTAATTATTTTTAAGACCGCGCGACTACATAATTCAGGATAATGGGGACCGATGACTTTCGCGTTTGTCCAAAGGCAGCGCTCTGGACCGAATTCGCTTTCTTCGCCTTCCGTAAACCTTTGTGCCGCATCGATGATACGATCGATGGATGAATATGACGATTCGATGCAAACTTCGATAATGTTCTACGCTAAATACGCGTAGAATACGTTTGCTATCGGACTGGACGCAATTTACCTTTCAAATTAAGCCGAACGTTATCGACAAACGCTTCAGTTTCTTCACGTCTTCCGGTGTTTTTCACGACGTCGACAATAACGTAGACAAAGTGTCTATACATATATATAGCGTCGATGAATTTCGACCCGCTAATCCCGTCGACGCGAGCCTCGAGGTAAACGATCGGATATGCGAGACTTGGATCGAGGAAAACGTTTAATACCGCTCGCTTACAATCCTTCTCTTCTAGATTCTTCGTTTAGGACGACGCACGCGGGTGCATAAATAATTGATACGCAAAGTGCCAAACAACGGCTTCGATGTATCGTATCCTAGCACGTACATCCTAATCCGATTTAAATCCATCTCGACAAACACGATACGACCACCTTGGATATCCTCCATCTTCAAACCTCCGTCCATACCCCCTACCTTTATTTCTTATTCAAATCTTTATTCGCGGAGTAATCTATACACGGTCATCCATATTCAGTCTGTACAGGATTAAAATACTCCTCCACATCTTCGAATTCATCGGCATTGCAGGCATCGCCCTCTACGAATGCCTCGATGGCTGATCGCGTCTTTGAAAACAAGGCAAAGGGATAAACGACGATCGTCCCTCCAGAATGTGGCGTCTAACCCCCAGTAATTTACCTCTGGCGCGAGAAAGTCGACGTTTCGAATCCCGAATCGATGAGGGAGGTCGAGAAGGAGAAGGAGCGGCTTAGCCTCGCTCCAAGTTTCGGAGAGGCCCTTGCGGAGCCGCCGGAGGCCGGAAGCGAGGAAGGCCCAGGGGATTCCCGTCGCACGTCACTCTCGTTGGTCTCGTTCCTGATCCCAAAAAATCGCTGCACTTCTCATAATCTTTCCTACCTTATCGCGACTGCGAATGCGAGCGGAAGGATAGCTCGTAGCGAACTTCCATACGCTTCTTGCTCGAACGACGATGCGTAATGAGACTTGGTTTTCCAGAGCGAGTGATACCAAGTGGGGAGGATATCGAGAAAGGCTTACATAAAATTACCAGATTTACATAAAATGTACAGGGTACGTGCATGGGACACCCTGCACTTTGTTCGAATCAAATACGCAAAGCGAGGGGGAGATTTATAGCTGGCAAATAAAGTGCGTACAGCGGTCACAGTGATTTCTAGATCTCATGTTTTCTAAGACGTCGAGGCTCTGGAAAAGCAGGTCTCGTTATACGCGAGCTCGCGGAGGCCGCGTGTAATTACTGATAATGCGTCTGAGCTCTAGAAAAACGTCGTGCTCCGCGATCCGTAGTGCCCAGTCGACTGCACGCTCGTATTTCGTGGATACGCCTCTTTGCTCTTGCCGTCCTCAAGGTTCCACCGAACCGGAGTTTTTGCTGTCGCGAGCAAAGTAATGGCGAATCCCATGCGACGATACTTATCACCGATAAGCAGAAAGAACACGCGATCGTGACGCTCGGCGGATTTGCACCTCGAGCCTTCTTGCCAGTAGGCCATTCATAAATTCCATCGAATAATCGCGGTGTGTGAACGTTTTACGATTCCTTCGAGTGTAGAAAATTTCATCGAAGACTATCCATATTCCTCCAATTAGTCTTGAACTTCGTTCCAAGTACGACTGCATTTCCTCCACGGTCTTGCAAACGCCGATGTATTCTCTTCGTCTTTTACATAAATCGTTCTTCCCCTCTCCCGCTCGTCTCTATCTCGTCTTTCTTTTGGCGCATTCTCGATGCGCGCTGCCAAAGGAATTTTGGCTCATGGGGGGTTGGAAGGAGGGTAGAGGCACTCGAATTAGGACCTCCTTTTCGCAGAGAGGCGGCCAAGGACGAGATTCGAGATGAGAGGGTTCAAAGAGGAGGTGCACCGCGGATTACCATAAGCGCGGATGATGGAAGGCCTTCGAGCTGCTTCTCCGAGACTGAAATCTCCTACGAGGAGTACGAGGAGGACGAAGCGGACGCCGAGTCCTCGTGGGAGCCTCCGAAGCAGAAAAAACAGCCGCGAGTCTCTCAGCTAGTATATACGCGTGATTCATCCTTCATCCGGCTCTGAGCTCGAATCGATGCAGCCTTGAATTTCACTGACTTTTCGACGATCGATGGAGGGGCTCGTGGAATTAAAATAGGAATCAGGAAGGAACTTTCGGGACGAGGAAAATGTGTCCGGTGTTTAATAAAGAAAATCCAAGCCATACGTTATCTAAATTAGTAGTAAAAGGAAGGAGAGGAAAAATACACCCGATGGGAATTTCGTGAGTAGTTTTATCGGAGGAGGAAGACCGCGGATTCTTTGAATGAAAGGATTAAGCCTCTCAAAGCGCCGACGGATAAACTCTAGCCGTGTTAAAAGCCTCGTGCAATTACTTCCTAAGGAGATAACCGCGCGGTTTTTAATATAAACCACGGTGTTCTGGAGGATTCCTTAATTTAGACCCGAACCAAAGTACCCTTCTGTCGCGGGGATATAAATAGAACTTTGATCCTAAATAAGTAGCACCTTAAAAGTCCCCTTAGATGTGTTCAAAAAAAAAGGTATGAAATCACTGGGCAATCGTGATCGATAAAGCTCGAGCAAACCAAACAAGTTTCCACGTTACGAGACTTCAACGTTACAGCTACGCGAATGGAGGTCGGCGATGGAGAAAGAGGTTATTAGTTCTTTTACATCGTCCACCCCTTTGCAGCTTTCACTCTGCGAGCTTTGAAGCTTACGCTCAAACTCCCCGGATCCTCGTTTAAAGGGAGCCTAACGCTCGACGATATTTCTGTCCCAGGTACGGAGACTTATTCCATTCTCGATACGGCTCGGTGTTCACCTCGAGGATCGCTCGGTCATCCTTCGATCTGTTTAGCGACGACAAGCGGAGGGCAGGAGGATGACGAAGAAGGCGCGCAAGGCCTTGGAAAAGGAGCAGGCGGCGTCCGCCATCGCGGAGGAGGAGAGGATAAGGTAAAAGAGGAAATTGCAGGATCGCTCTGGCCAAATTCCTAGAAGAAACTGCTTAAATCACCCTCCAGAATGCATTCGTCTTCCGCGTCTCGACTCTTGGATCAAACGATGTTTCTCCACGTCCAAAACCCCTTTGGACTTTGCGGTTCTCGAGTTTATCGCTCGCTCGCTGTATCTCGCACGCCGATTGCCAGGGTCAGTAGCCTGGGATTTGGAACGTAAAGGGAATTCCAAATCGGCCGTTTTATAAATATCGCGCGAAAAACTTCCCGGCAAGGCGCTTCTCGTTGGATCGTTCGGATAAAGGACTCTATCGCCATAGGAGATTTGATTGGGTCATGGACAACTGCTTGGAAAATCGGGCATATCTTGGGAGGAATATTCCCATTCAAGATTGCGTCATTCTTGCCCGAAATACTCGGCATTGCAGAGTCGAAATGATAGGGTAACCCTGATCGTATCTCGCCTTCGAATCTCTCCAAACCGGTCCAGGACACTCGGTGTTAATTCGAAAAATCCCAAAACGTTGCGGAACGAGTGACACGTGGGTGCAGAAAATATTTTCCCTCGCATCCTAATGCTGAATATATCTTTGGTCGAAGGTACGTGGCTTTGAGTTTCGAGGAGATATGTCGAGGAGTTTGATCGAAAGAGGTTTTTAAAAGCAACGCTCGGAAATCGGGTTAAACGGCGTTTATGAAGTACACAATGGACGGTAGTTGTGCGTGAAGTGCTCGTAAATCCACGGTGAAGAACGAGAGGTCGTAAATTACGTTGCGAATGTGAACAAAGCGTTATGAGTGCCGGAACACCTCGAGATCTGTAATTCTTTGTACGACTTGGAAGCTTTGTATTCCGTCGAGCCACGAGCTGCATAAGCGTGAGAAACCGCGCGTCATGGTCATGAACCTTATTCTTCGTTAAAGCAAATAACCGTTGGGTGTTACGAGTGAAATAGTACTTCCCTTTTCGTTGGATAGCGGTGCGAATGTGTGTATTGACGTCACGGTAGCTCATCGAGCAGCTTTTTCCACGATGTAATGCCATACGTCTTTGGGGATCGTTCGTATACATTGTCCATTGTCTTTTAAACTCGATGCCACCTTCCTTCGATTCGCCAAGATAAATTATTTATTTACTCCCTAGAATTCTGCTTCTTTAATGGAATATCATTCCCCGCAATGATTCGACTCGTGTCAAAAACTAGTATGCAAAGTGAATTATTCGAGGGATAATCGTAAATAAGTATCTTCCATGGAAAGGAAGTTGATCGTAAAATATGTTAAACGCCTCATTGGAATTATCTAAGACACTTCGATGCCCTTTTATCCATATCAGGGATCAGCTGATAAAGGACATGCAGGAAGAGATTCGTCTGGAGAAGTACAACGAGGAGCGGCGGATTCTGCTGGACGAAGAGCAAGCGTCATTGCGAAAGGTCCAACTGGAGGAAACGTGGTTCGTCCTTTACGACTATAAGAGAGCCTTTACGGAACATCTCGTCGCTTCCGAGGAAGAGGAACACGTGAGTACCCTTTTCGATCGAGTAAACGAGACTCAACTCAATATATCCGATCCTTAACTCAATATATATTATTACGTTCACGACCATAAAAAAAAAACTTTGCTCGCGTATCAATACAAAAGGCCTCTCGACATTTTTCGAATTTCAAGATCATCATCGATCATTACTTTCGGCTCGCGGATTCATCAGATCGCCGCACATTCATCCCTGCTACGAAGTGCTTTATAGAAATACCTGCTCCCACTTTGTTGACCCGCGGCGTTATGGCCGGGAAAATACCCTCGTGGCGCAATCCCATGGATAGAGTGTCATGACGTAAAATCTCCTTTTCTTTTTTCTTTTTTTTCTCCTCTTTTTCGGAAGTCCCATCTCCTCGGCGCAGAGCGGTTTATTCATTATGCAACACGATGCTTAGGAAGCCAGGCACGAGTGTGCAACACAAAAATGCGGGGAACCCCGCGTCGCATGAAACGTAACTTTCTCGTACACACTTACACCTGCGCTTTAATGCAACCAGTATTTCCTCTTCACGAACACGAATGCGGCGCTGTTTATTGAAAACAGATATCTCGCGTACATTGCATTCAATGGTCTATCTTACGTCATGCGTTGCAATCCAATCCGAAATAATGACGGTTATACAAAACGGTATCGATGAACTATTTTAATTTATAAGAAAGCGTAGTACTATAAACGGTGTATCAAAACATACTCGAGCGTAATCTCTCGTCGTATCGAAGCATAATTACAAATTTGTTTCTTCGTTGCATCGAGGTGACGATGAAAATAGTGTCGTTTTAGAAGCGCTGCCATCATAAAAATCTGTGCGATAATCCTGACAAGAGTGCGATGCTAATGTCGGTAGAGAGAGTTATCCTGTTAGCCACGATATAGCATTCGTAAATATTCTGCCCCTCGGCACGTGTGTTTTCCCAACTCGATTGCGTTACATGCTCCGCATAATGGAGCATTGTCATTTTTATTATTGAGAAAGCATGTGGAAATACGTGGAAATCCCATGGATAGGCTGAGACGTATGCATCGGACCATCGTCAAAATGTCCGACGATCCTGTAACCATCTAGCGATCGAGCTGCGGTATTAAAAGCCTCGGGCCGACAACCGCGAGCGGAGAAGAGAACCTCTTTGATTTTATGCTCGACGTTATCATCGCGTTATCAACCGAAAAGCCTTCACCGTCGGATGGTACGATAATGCGAATGTCGAGCAAAATTATTCTCGCGACGTGCGATAATTTACCGTCGGTAGTTATTCATTGTAAAATATTTCAAAGCAAATCTCGTTTGCAAGGAACTCGATGTTAAATAAAACTCGTATTTTGATACAAGGAATAAAGTTTAATCAACGTATTTTCTATCTTTTTCAATGACATCTTCGCCAGCTTTCGGAGAATTTCTTAATTCTGCGCTCATTAAACTTCTTCTGCTTCTTGTAAAAAAAAAGAACTGAGTAGATCTACGAGGATTGTTTTCAGTGGACGAGATACATGACCTGCGATGGATTGCCCGATCCCGGAAGTTTATCCGACATGAACACCTACGCATTCCTCTGGACGATGGAGGACGAGAAAGCGAGCATGAACACCATCGCGGAGAGATGCGACATCGTCATTTACGTAGGTGCTCTCGCGAGGATCGATCGATTCATCGATCGAGCCTCGCGGGAGATTTGCATTCGAACATTCTTCCAGCTGCTGACGAAGCTGAACGAGATAGTGCGATATTTCACGACGACCTCCCCGGTATACATTGCAGAATGCGAGGCTGTAAGTATCCGAAATCCTATTATCGTTTTCCGTTCGAGCTTTGGAAAATTGCCTTTCCACGCCGGAATTAAATGGAGCGTTGAATAACAGCCGACTCGGCTATTTGGTTTCTCATGCTCGAAGCGAAATCCATTACCGTACCGAACTAAAGCGAGGAATTAACGCTAGACATACTAGTCGCTTTCTGGACATATTTATGTGCACCGCGTATATCATTAAAGAAAAAGGATATTAAGAAGAAATGTCGAGGTTTGTTTAACGATTAAAGGATACACGAACGATTAAGTTATGCGTTTGATATTGCGTGAATTGGGTTTGAATTTGCACGTAATAGGTCGGTCGCGATTTTCGACGGAAGTTGCAACAGTGGATAGACACTTCGTGCTACCGCCTTTTGCGTCGGATAGAGAGGAACATGGTCAGGGAAAACACGAAGACAGCCTCGTACGTTCATCGTTCGGATCGCGTCATCTGTTACATCTGGGTGCTGATCAAACTTCCTATTGGGACAAAGAAAGTCGCGGAGAAAGACCGGTGAGTGAAATATCTCGGAAGACTTTGAAGGTACGGCGAAGTTTTCCTGGAAAGATCGCGGACGTGGAAGATTTTCCAAGGTCTGAAACGCTTTGCAATACGATACGATAAAGGAATCATAAGTTTCGCGGCTCCTTTTCGCTCTAAATCGTGCCGAATTTCTCAACTTCTGAACCGGTATAAACTAAACATTCCTCGCATTGTTTCTCAAGAATAAATCGCACACAATTGTGGAAAGTATGATCTCGATAGGAGCTCGCGATTGTTCGAAGAACGCCTTTTGAAACGGTGTTTTATTCTCAATGCAGAAAACCGATCGAGGTACAGTTCGAAGAGCTCGACTTGGCGATCAAAATGCCATCGGACGTCGATTGTTACTGCATGGCCATTCGAGGTCTCTGGCTCAAATACGATCATTATTCGGACGAAGCGAACTCTTACGTCATGCCGCAGTTACCCGAGGAATATATTGGAGACATGGGTACGTGTGGCGGTGAAAGGAATCGCGATCAATAACGATCGTTGAAACCTCAAAATACTCCTGTTTCTTTATCGAATTCTACTATTCGTCTTAAAATTATAAATAAATAGGCATCGTACTCCTAACTTAGAATTACATAATCTATCACAAATGGAATGGGTCAGTATATCCGTAAATTTAGCGCACGTGGAGATCTTATTCCAAAAAGACTCTCGTGCATTGACGTCCTTCGCACGAAACTTTCAGACCTCCTGAGTTTCTGCCAAAAGGAATACGAGGAGCGGCTCAAGATCCGCGAGGGACAGCTCGAAGGACGTCGTTTGAGGCTCGAAGAAAAGAAGGCGCTTCTCGAGCGAATGGAGAATCCACCGCCTCCGGTGGTCACTAAATCCGACAAAAGGGGTAAACGAGGTAAAAAGGCGGGGACACAATTCGCAGCCGGCAAAGGGCCGGAAGTGGAGCCTGAGCCAGAACCACTTCCATATCTACCCACTCCCGATGAAATCATTCGCCAAGGAGAAGGTAATCTTCCTTCTCTCGACACGCTCGAGATTTTTCGGCCACTTTGGAAGCTCCGCCACTCTCGTCGTCGACGCTCCATTTTGTCCTCTTTCCTTCTTTGCGCCACGAGGGCGAAGCCGAGCGCAAAATTGAGCTGGAAATACGTCGAAAGAACTTTCGGCTTCTCTTCCAAAAATCGTCCTCCGAGAATTGATCGTAGTAATCTTATACGGTATAGCGTAGTACAGTGTATAGTATACAGCACAGTAAAACTCTGTCGTTAGAGGAAGCTAAGAAGGAAATCAAAAGGCTGCTCTTCACGCGTTGCGAGAAAACCGAGATTAACCTGAGGAAGTATCGAATCCTGGGTGGAGTGTTTCACTTGGATCTGGTTTATCAGCCGCCCCAGCCGAAAGAAACGACCAGAAAAATTCTTCTCACGAGCTGTGAGTTCTTCTCTAATACCAATAATAAATTCTCTTTCGCGTAAATCAGAATAACGAAGCTTGCGAAGTATCAGTCCGTTTTTTAATATTAAAGAGGGATAGCGTTTGAAAGAAGGCGCTGTATTATCCAGGCTTAATTACGCGAGACCCTCGTTTCAGTACAAATACCGAAGGAATTGAAATTCGTGCCGTTTTTCCGACCTTACAAGGCGCCTCCCCCTGCTCCCGACAGCGAGAGAACACCGGAAGTGATCGAGGCGGAAATGAAAGCTCTCGAGACCGCTATGGAGGCCCTCGCCTTGGTAACCCTAAAGTATCGTCCCCACGCTCGCTATAAAGTCATCCTCTGTGCGCGCGATTTATCTCCGAGGAAATCAATTCGATAATTTCATGATTTTTACTTTCGCTCGGTTGAAAATGAAGAGGAGAGGTTTGATTATTCCATCGTTCCCAGACTTCCCGCAGCTGTCCTTTGGTTCGAGCCGCCATTGGTGGCTCACTGGCTGCCGGATAGAAGAATCTGGTCGACGCAGGACATCCACGATATAAAGTACAACGAGGAAAAGCAAACGATCGCCTTCAGGACGGGCCGAATGGGCATCCACGGTTTAGCCGCGTACAAATTCCTCAATCTACCCTTTCAGTGCTGGGAACTTAAGCCGGAAATGGGAAGAAATGCTCACGGAGGAGTCGCCTTAAACATAACCGCGGCAACCGTCCAGGCGGAATTCGTAGTCAGGGTATATTACGGAAATAAGCGTCACGATGATGTAGAAAAACAAATGAATTCGCATGATAATCGGTATATCGATAATTCTCTTTTTTTAAGCGCTCCGTTATGATTTTTTTTTTATCGATAGTTATTTTTTTTTGCTGCAGCAATCGTATATTAAATTATTTTGGACCTTCGATACAGTGTATTTTTTTTAAACGAGCACCGATGTGCGTGAGGTATGCGAACGTGGGTATAGCCTTCATTAATTTTTCAACGCTCTTAGGAGGATCTGATATGCCTTAATTCCCTCACTGGTGGCTCCTCTCCGGGGCTGAAAGCGATGATCGGCGAATATATGAAGCTACACTTGCTCATAGAGGTAATTCGAAAGTGATTGTTTCGAGCGATAAATACGCGAGCCACAAAACAGACGAATCACTCGATCCTACAATTCATCAAAGTGTTTCCGTTATTATTTTAAAATTTATTTTTAATTAAAATTGAATTTTTATTTAAAATTTAAGAAATGTAGATTTCTGATACGATCGATTAGTGTCCACTTAACCTTTGAAAGAAAGGTGAATATTAAAAATATTCTAATACTTCTTTCACGCTTGAGATTGATAGTAATCCCTTTTACGTATGAGAAAATGCAAGGCTACGGATGCGACCTGTTTCCGGAACGAGATGCATACAGTTACACGAAAAAACTGCCGATGAAGCATCGAGTGACGGAGAAGCATCTGCAGGAGTGCATGGGTCTCCTCTCAACCGCGTATTCCTTTTCGTGGTCCCGATGGAACGCGTCTCGCGAATCGAGAGAAATAGTGCTGCAATTCAAGGAGCTCCACGGATGCGTGGCGAAGGAAGTACGTCTGAGAGCTGAACGTAAAGTTACGCATCTAGAATGAAAAGCGGATACATTTTATATTAAAAGCAGAATCCTGAAAAATTAATCGAGAACATTTTCTGTGGGATGAACGATGGATGTTGGACTAAAATGCTGTTTCCATGATTATTTCTAGAGAACGAGCTTAACGCTTCTGATAACGCCACTCCAAACCAAAGTGGTACGATGCACCGAGGTCAGCCCTGAATTTTCCGACGAACTTCTGGACGATAGCGATACCAAGGTAATTGGTCACATCATACTGGTCACTGCGATGTTAATTTAATAATATTCCACGGTTAGGTTAAACAAAGCGTCAAAGTTAGGGAAAGTTTTGCGAATACAGTTTCGAGTTTCACCGCTCCGTGGCTGCAAAGTCTCTCTATTAAAGCGCCTTGAATATATCGCGTATGCATAAGTCCGTGCGAAATCGATATTTGCATGGTTAATCGCGCACGTCCACCTTTGTTATTGTATTTACTTGGCCAATAAGACTTGTAAATGTGACGTAAACACGGCACAATTTATTTTCGTATCGTTTCCAAAATGAGATTCGACATTTTTTTTTTATTCGGATAAATGAAAGAAATGTATGGTGCTCGCGGAAAAACGGTATAAGGATTAGTCTGATAAATGTTCTCTCGCTGTGACAGTTTTATGCAGATTTATACCACCTGGCGCTGCACAATGCCGGGATCAAGAGTCGTCTGATAATGAAGGACATGTCGTTCAAGCTCGCATTGACGGTGACGAAATTGCTCGAACGGACGAACGTGATCGGCATGTCGTCTTGAACCGCCGTTCCTTCCGAAGCCACTAGAAAATCAGTCTTACGATTTTTCTACTTCCTCCATCTTCACTTTTTTTATTACATAACGGGGACGAAAACGATCAAAGAACAAAATCAAAAACGAAAATCGTACGTTTACCAAATTAATAAAAAATGAATTTTAAGCTTTAGTCGAGAACCTGTACGATATAACACCTTGTATCATTCTTGAAAACAAATAAAAAGGACAGTGCACGATCAAATACATAGCGTTACGAACAAAAACCTCCTTCATCCTTCCGTCCTCCTGGAGTTCCAATGTCGATCCCCTTATTCCACCTATAAATATAAACATCTTAAAAAAAAAAAAGAATAAAACACGAGCAGTTTTTTTTTTCAAACGAAATCCTTTTATTTAAATACATAACGTGTTTTCAATCCTCAAGCCATACTTCTCAAATGATTAACGCGTCCATTTTATTTTCTTAACGCAAGACGGTATCACGAAGAAAACACACATCGATATCGATTTTACGATTAAGCGGCAAAGAGTTATTAACGTGCGCGTTAACGAGGAAATAATATGGACTACGACACGTAAAACGATATATCTCTTCTCGTGCCGACACGATACTCCGCCTCGACGACGATCGTCGTCCCTTCGCCGTCCGCGAATCTTACGACGGAGCTTTCAACTCTTTGCTGCTCGAATCCGCTCGAGAAATTCGTTGCAGACGCAAAGAATCGTTCGTCTTCCCTACGACTTTCGTTATCACCATCGAGATTTCTCCATTTCTCTCGCCTTACGGCGAAGCGGCTCACGATTTGGCCGACCGTTCAACTTTGCCATCGTACCCCGCAGATTTGTGGAAATCGAATTACAGGGAGTACATCCTGGTTGGGCCTAAGCCAGTGCCGGCGACAAATTCGAATCGAGTCCCTGCTCCTGTTACCGAAATTCAGACCTCGACCAGCACGACGATCCACGATGCCGAGCGTCGCGTGTCTTTGTAGAAACAAGGCGATTACGCGCGACTTTGGATCAAGCCACGCTCTTCGGCGCGATCGTACGATCGATCGTCGATACAATTCCAGCTTATGGATATTCGCGTAGCTCGTGCAAGGGGAAACTTCGAGGACCGAATTTACACCTAATTACGCCGCAACCTCGGTTTCCGCCGACAATATCGAATTAACGTGCGCGCGACCCAAATAAATTCCCAGCCGTTTCTCGCATCGCCAGTAATTAGGAAAACTTCATCGAGTTCCGTCGATCGTGCAGCGTATATTTTCGAGTGTAACTCGAACACGAGCCGCGATTCTCGCTTTGCGAATGAAAATTCCTTCGACCACGGAGGATTTAACACTGAACCTATCCACCACTTGCCGGACATATTCATATTTACCACGTATATCCTTGAAGAAAAAGGCTATTGAGAAGAGATATCCAGAGATCGATAGAACGATTAACACTCTGCGGTAGAATCGTGAAAAATCTCCAAAAATGCACTCTTGCGAGGTACGGTGATTTTTCTAAGAAAAAAAGGTTCAGTGTTAACGGTCGAAGAACCGTGGCGTTCTCTGTACAAATATTATTTCCCACCAGTCGGGCCCCGAACTTCTCCTTGCGCTTGGCGCCGGAAAATGGGCGAAAATCGGCGAACAAAGCGGAGCACGTCTCGTTCGTGGGAGTCGGCCAGCCATTCGCGGAACATAAGTAACGTACGCCAACGAACGACATTACGATATCTCTAGGTCGCGCGAGGTCCTCGACCTCCCGAGTCGGACCTCCCGGCCGACGGGACCCTCGCGGTCTCTATTGCAGTGCTCCGCAACCTTTCATCTTCTACGGCGCGGCAACGTTTCTTTCGATAATTCCGTGGCACACCATAAGTAAAAGCTTGGATATACATAAATTACGACAACGCGTATAGGTTTTGATGAGATAAGAAAGAGAAGAAAATATATAAAATTTGTCGTTTGGTATTCACTATTTAATCAGAGTTGATTTAAACGAAGTAGTCGATTCATTAATGAGGTACATGAGCTCGTTTCGTTGAACATATACGTTTTACGTTTGACTCTCCATTGGAGAGTGCTACCTCTATATCGGAGTTCAAGGTCGAGACTCTTTAAACGCCTTTGTGATTTTTAATTAGAACCAGTGTCGAAAGGATTTTTATACTCTCAAGAAAATCATCGCGGCACAGCCAAGATCACCTCGCGACATAGCGATGTGCCGGGGAACTGCGGTTGCGGAGCACTGCTCTATTATCTACGTAATTCGGAATTTTGCTCCATGCGTTTCTACGTAATCCCTTAGACCGATTTTTCCTCCGTCACTCGCTCAACGACGCTTCGAGGCAGCGACCCTCTCGATTCCGCTCGGCTCGGACGCCTATTCCCTCCTCTGACCCTCATCAAATCGAATTTCCCTCTTTACTCGTCTCTCGTAATTTGCTCTCGATTTTTCGCGCACTCGCCTTTATGCAGGTACGTTGAATTAGTACAATATTGTGGCATTATTGTACTTCTCGAGTGGAAAGGAGTCTAATGGACATTTCAATCGTGAAGCGAGATTTGAATAATGGACTCTTCCTTTCCGGGGGCAAGCGAATGGTGTTCATAGTTAAACTGGGCTGAATGAAGTTTCTGAGCTTACGCACGAAGCTTTATCGACTCTCGAGAGACTATTCGGTTTGATGATGGATTTCGAAGAGCAGCTCAGCGCGTCTCGGCCATTTGCGTTTTTAACGAGCTGCACGCGATGTCACTTCGGTTGGAAATATCGAAGCCTGGAGATACGCGAGCAACGAGACGCCTCGCTCGTGGTCCGAATATCTCTTGGCTTTTTCGAAAATCTTTTCGCGATCTCCCTCCACGGAATCATCCTGGATTTTGTTCTCTTGGCTCCCCTCCGAAGTGGTCCAGCTCGGGCTGCCGGCTGACGCGAGGCTGAGAAATTCGATGACTCCCCTACGTCTTTCTTCCCCCGACTTGCGAATTTCACGACGCGCGCCCGAAGCTCTGCGTTTCTCTTCCACGGAGAAATCCGCCCCTGAGGATACGCCGCGGCGAATGATCGTCAGCGCGAAACATTTCCACGGGCAGGTATTTTAAAAGACGTACAACGAGTTGGGGGTAAAAAAATTCGAGGATCAAAATTCAGACAGAAGCGAGACCTCATTGGTACATCGCAAATTACGCGAAAGGGAATCTAAAGTCTTGGGGGTGTTCATAACGTTGGTATTCCGGTTCCAACAACGCGGCTTCCTTTCATTACCTCGAAAGACAGAACGTACTTGAACGTACTCACCGCGCTGCTCCTAATTCCTTTATCCGCGCATCTCAAGTTTTCCCGTGAAAGACGCGGTCATCGCGGTCATTTTTCCCTGACCCTCCACCCTTCGCCGCGGCGTATCCACGCGCTTGAAGCGTGCCTCCTTACATCCCTCTCGCGCACACGAGCTTACGTACACACACACGCGAACCGACACGCACACACACGCATAGAAACACGCATACATGGGTAGTACTCGCGTCCCTCTCTTTCGCCCCTCATCGCTGCATGAGCGCGCGCTGCGCATGCGTAGGTGTTAACACCGATGTACACATAAAACCCGTACCTAGATCTTTGAGCTACTTGAGCCTTCGTCTAACAAAAACTATCCTAACGAAAAACTACAGTGTCTCCCGATCGCGTCGGCTCTCGTTTTACCCGTGTTTTATCCGCTAAACAACGATCAAACTATACTGGCATAATGTACAATGGCACTGGTATAACGCGACTTCGTACCCTAACATGAAGCTTAATTTATTGTACGTTGTGCATGCCTAGAACCATCGACCAGCGATAGACGCTCCTTTCTCGCGTCGGATCGGAGGAAGCGTTGCTCGCTCTCTTCTTCTCTATCCTTCTCTCTCTCTCTTTCTTTCTCTCTTTCGACGGAGACGACGAGCCCCTTCGTTAAGTTTCTTTCGAGCAGCCTCTACGATCCTCCAATGATCGACCGTTTTCGAACCGACGATTCGCGCGAAAATGCGGAGAGGAAATCACGGAGTCCTCGAGGCGATCGACTTTACTCAAAGTCCTGACTCAACCATCGCGCGGCATCGGATTGCCGTCGGTTTTTCTTGAAAAGACTCGAGCTGGAAACGGATCTCGCGACACTTTTGACGGAACAGAATGAAAACCCGGAACGAATGAAATCTGTTGCGAACGCTCGACCATAAATTTCCCTTCCCGAGCGTCGGGATGAAAATTCCTGGAAATCCACGGTGTTTACGCCGAAGGGTCTTTGATCGTGGCTTCGAGGTGTCACGACGCGACCGATTACGCGGTTAGCGCGAAACGGGCGACCAACGCGCGCTACTCTATTTCATTCACTGCGCAGCAAAAATATCGTCCTCTTCGCGGGTATAAACGCACTAGCTTCCTTATTGACTTTCCCAGCAAAGGGGCTTTGGACCGAGCGGCGCCAACGGAGGGAGACGAGTCTCGCGAAGTAAAAGCCGAAGCGCTCGAATGCGAACCACAAAGGTGCATCCGGAAAGTGCACGGGTACGCGAAGTACCCGAAGCACGCGATCGTTCGCCCGACAATGAAGTACTCGCGGATTTGAAAAACGCAAAACGAGACGATTTTTGATAATCGAGGTTCGTCGTTCGGACTTCAATGCTGCCGGAATCTTATACCTCGCAAATGCACACGCAGTCGCCCGATGATCGAATGGCTGGGCTAAGCCTCTTCCGTTTGCTCCCAGAGTCAACTTTCTGCCCCTCTTGCGATCCACGTCCCCCGACGTCTAGACTTTACGAACTTGCGCGTTGTACACCGTTGTTAACGTATACGATTATATAATTACGCAACGCATAAAACACTTACGATATATATATATATTTTTTTTTATATATTCTCTATATATATCTGCGTACGTATATATGTGCACATATACGCGTATATATACATATAAAGTACATGTACACGAATGGGGATATGTTACCGGAGCACCATTGCGCGTCTCCTCGAAAAACCAGTCTCTGCAGCTTCCTCTCGATCGTATCTCGATCGCAAAGCCTCGTTCATCGAGTTTACGCAAGGGTGAGAAAATTCGGCAAAGCACAGTGAATTCCCGATAACCTTCGTGATTCATTGGGAGCCCTTCTCGTGGAAGGATATAGTCGAGCTTGCGGTAATGCTCGAGTGGCTTTCCGTCGGGAAAAAAAAAATATCGAAGCACACGCGATACCTGTTCATCGCAGTTCTCGAAAAATCGTAGACATCTGGGTGATACTTTAAGAAATTTGGAAAAAGTCTCAACCAATGTTTGGCTATCGATCGTGCGATCCTTATGTACCATCGATTCAACCCCTCGAAACCCCTGCAAACCTACGTGTCGAGCCTGATATTAATTACGTAACAACGCGTACACGCCGATAATTACATTATACGGCGATGATATATCAAGGATTTATCGGTATCACAAGTAAAACGCGCGGGAAAAATTCGTAGTATCTATTTTCGTGGTTACTCGAAGATCGACGATGCTTCATCGCCACGCGTTCTTTCGATAAAATAACGTTAGCCTCGAATGTATAAGAGTGCGCGTTTAAAATGCTAATGTATTGTCTTGCACGTGAAACACGCCCGTGGGTTGCCTCTGCGCCGAACAAGCAAATCGCTGAGTCCGCAAGGGGGCGAACATAATTCTGCAACGGCTTATCGTGGCATCGCGAATACATCGTGCAAAATCGTTTCTACAAATTCGCCGCTTTTCCACCGCATGCCTTATCGATAAAACTCGTCTCACTTCTTAGCCCCGCGAACGGAGGTCGAATTCTTTGAGCGACGGATCTCGGTTCTCTGTCTGCCTTGCGAATGAAAAGTAACAAAAAACGGATATTCGGTACGACGTGAAAGGAACGGATATCTTCCGTCGAAAAGAAACGTCGATCGAAGAAACGCGAACAAAGCTCGTTTAATCCCTCCATCGTTTCCCAAGGCATGTGGTACCTTCGTTATTCTCCGCTCGATTACTTCAGCTTTGTTGCAAAAAATTCATAATTTCGTGTAAAGAAAATTCGTGTAAAGAAAATTCGATATTCCGTGTAAACGGAGTAGAACAACGTTCTGTTTTTGATAATAATTCTCCACGCTGTTAGCGCTTGGTTAATTCGGATAATCGGGATTTCACTGTGGCCTTTTCATTCGCGCTTTAATCACGACGGTGCTTTCCCGTGAAAGCCGCCTTGGCGGAAATTGGTTTTTTTTTTCATCGAAACTCTGCTTCTAAGCTGCTTACAATTGAGGTAATCCACGATATAAGGCCCACTTCACTTTCCAGTTCGAAACTACCGCAAAACTAGTTTCTAATTCTTAATACACGTGTTTTCCTAACATCGCAAAAATCAACGTTCCTCTCGAATTCGCGCAACGTAACGTTTATAAATCCTGTCTCTTCTCTTCTTCGCCCTCCCGAAAATTGGGGACCTTTGCGCGCACGACGATTAGCCTTGGGACAAGCTATTAAGCGCCGAGCTTTCAAGCGAGAATATTGAACGTTAAAATCATGGTAATAAAACGGATTGGCGAGGATGCTCGTCCAAGTCGACGAAGAGGCTGAGAGCAAATTACGCTGATTAGCTGGATTACTACGAACGAAACCAAGATGGTTTTGTCTATGAGAATAAAATAAAGACACGAGCAAGGACAATATTGCGATCGAATACGTTATTTCTCGAGTGCATAAAAACGGATTTTCGATAGGCATCCTTCGTTTCGACACACACATTTGGCACTTTAACCTCTCAAGGTGCTACCCCTTTCTTTTCCATCGGGGCATCTAAACGATTTCAGGTTACATAACGTTCTGTGCTCCTAATGCTCTACAAGAACTAAACGTACACCCCTCTTTTCGAGAAAATACGCGATGCCACAGTAATACTCTTAAAAGTCAGCGATTCGCGTAAATAAAAGAAGACTGTAACGGAACGACCACTTGGCTCTACTCTCTTTCTACGTAAAGGGAGAAGATGCTAAATTCGCGATAGGCAGATATTGGGTACGATAAGGAGCCCAGAGCTTGCTCGTTTGCCACTCTTCTATCCTTTCCACATCTTTTTCACGCAATTCTCCGCGCACGAGATTCGAACGAGTGTACATACCGAATTATTCATCTCGTATCCCCGGCGAGGTTAGAAGTCAGAAATGAGACAAAGCGAATCCGCAGCTTCGAGTCGTGATCTAGACCCGACCTCTTCGAAGGCGGATCGTAGTCGTCGGGTTCGTCGACCCCAAAAACGACCCTCGCCCCTCGGACTTCCAAAGGCCCCGCGTTATACCATCATTTTAACGTGCGATCGATACGTCGGAAAACACCTTGCATCTTATATACAGTGTGTACAACGTATACGTGCTACCACATACAAATATATCCTCTAACCGCCGCACTAATTCCGGTAACGTCGATTAACACGATTCACGACCTTGAATACGTTCGCTATCCTGCGCGATGGCCCGCGAAGCGACTCCAGAAGATGCATCTTGTCCTCGTGTCTTATATACAATGTCTACGAAGCACGCGAGACTCCAACGTGCACGCATTCCGGTACTCTTGTATTCTCATACCCGATACTTCGATTCTATCCACGATACTCTTTCACTTTGCACGTCGTGCGCGTACAGAGCGTAAGAGATAATCAACCACGACGTACAAACGTTCCTCTAACCGCTCTATCGTAGACGCTCTATCGCGATACAATTGTCCACTATAGTATAACCACAGTAGGAAACAATGGTACAGTATGCAAACGTTCCTATAACCCTTGCGCAACCATCGATCCTCTATCCCGATACATCCACTAGCCACATTACGGTATGTGCTCGATAACGAGACTCTTTACTATCCCTCAGTGACGATGCCCAAGGACCGCAGCGCGCAGAGGTTCTTCCCAAAATCCTCTCGATGTCGAGCGAAATTCAGTCGCGGCTGATCGATGGATCCGCAACTCCTCGCCCTGCGCACCGATCCGCCTGGATGATGTTTGGTACTATTTGACGCAGCCGCTTCGGCACGAGGAGTTTGGGCAACAACTTATTCGCCGGTTATTTTACGGAAATTTTCTCAGAAGCGTGTTTACTGTAAGCTCGAGAGATCCACTCTGGGCCCTCTGATAATCGATCTGATCGTTCATATGACTTAATTCTTGGCCACCACTAGATCAATAGGCGCTCAAAGGTCCACGTCAAAATGGCTGCGCCCAAAGGTCCACGCCAAAATGGCTGCGCCCAATCGTCCCATTTCGTCCGCCTGGTGCTTCCTCGCGATCCGCGCGCCACACGAGTTCTACGAGACTCCTTCCTCGATTCGATCGTAACTCTTATATGTAAAAATATTCAGGGTAATACATTTGTCACGGGTGCAAACGGGGATGGCGCGTTATTCGGCCCTTTGGCCTCTGCCTTATAGATGAACCGCGAGGGAAAATTTTTCTTTGCCATCGTGGATCCACGAGGCAGGGCCAGGACCGTGATCGGGGGGCGGCCTGGAGGGGGGGAGGTTGGGAGGGGGCTGAGATCGCGATAACTCGATTGAAACCTACTGAAACTACGGTCTCGGTCTTCTAATAACACGGGGATTCGCTTTGACATCAACGGCGAAACACTCTCCGAGAGTGTGCGCGTAAGGGGGCCGGCCAAATCCGTCCGGCCGAATTTGCACGGGTTTTTCCTATATTTATTGTTAACAACAGCAGACTATCAGGTATAATTGTAACGTTAGTTTCATATTTCTTCTTCTCCTTCTTGTTTTTTTTTCTCCATTTTTTGGGTTTTTCTCTCCTTCACCTCCGTTCTCGCCCTCTCTCTTGCTTTCCTCTTGTTCCTTTTTTTTTTATGTTCCGTTTCACCTCTTACTCATTTAAGTGTATAAGGTACACCGATCACAATTTACCGCCCCGGAAATCCCGAAAAAAGTCCCGCTGTATTTTTTTTTTTTACGTCGATACAAAAGTCCCGTCAAAAATATCTCTCCCTTATCGTTTACTATTACTAATCAAAAGTTATGTCCCGGCGATTCGTTCGAGTTACTTTGGTAATTACGGTTGTGCGCCGTACAAGACTGCGTTCGATCTCCTGCCCGCCTACTCGAGCTTTCGAGCATCGACCATTCGACACAGCGATAAACCAACAACACCGAATAACTCATAAAACGATCATCGTCCTCGCCGCCTTTCTCGACGGGCAGGAGTTCGTCAAAGGAAGGGGACTTCGTACAGCGCGCAACGCCCGGTACGAACCTACTACTTTCGCAAGATATCCATAAAAACAACGTTCGATGTAAATGTCAATAAAATCGCAAAAGCGATGTCCTTGTGCCGCGTAAAACATACGCGCGCCGCGCACGAGTCCGAGCTCGTTCGGTAAAAGGCAAGGGGGCTGGGGATCCTCTGCGTCCCGAGAAGGAAACCGCTTGGGCTCTGATTCGGTAACGTGGCCTGGGCTCGAACGCGCGGATTTCAACGATCCGATCGCGGAATTAAGCGAGAAGACCGTTTCGCCCGGCCGATTAGCCGATCCGCTCCGGGAAAAAATCGTCCTTGGCTCGATAGCGACCTGGCCCTCGATGCGAGGTCGACTCGGACAAAGTCGCTCGCAGGATTTAACCAGGAAGCTAAGGCCGACGCGACTCGACGATTTCCCCTGGCAAACTTTGGGCCTTGATTTCGAGGTTACGCGCGTTCGCCACGCCTTCCTGTCGGTAAGCAAGTTCTATTGCGACGATCGCTCTAGCGATCAACCGTCGGTGCGCGATGCTTTAAGGCAAAAATGATCAGCACGCCTACGCGTGGACTACTGAGCAGCAGCCAGGGATATTCGCTCGACGTTACGCGATAAGGTATCCTTTCCTTGGTAGGCATGATGTAAACTAGCTTTATGTTCCCTATTCCTGTCGGCTATTCGAGAGAGGCTTTAACCCTCTCCGTCTCATACTTTCTCTTCCCCGCGCCGCTCCCTGGAACTGGACTACGTCGTTGGGATCGCTACGCTCTTCCTCTTGTATTTATGAGTGCGTAAAAAACAGAAGCGGATCTAACGGTACTAGGTATCACAGTCACGAATAATGACGATACGAGGGGAGGAAATGCAGGTACGTGGCAACTGTGGTAAAAGTACCGTATGCAGCGGGAGGAGACCGAAAAGTTAGCTCGCTGAGCGTCGACGGTGCTTCAACAAGTGGTTGTGGCCGGTCGTTTAGCTTGGAGCAACGAAGGTCGAAATGCCGGTTCTACGAAATCAATCCAAGTTCCCCGATAATGAACACGGTAGTTCCGTTTAAAACGCGTGCGTTCCGTTTAAAACGACATTAAATTTAGCAGCGCGTCGTTGTTGTTCTTTAAACCTGTTTATCGGCGGCAGAGAATCGCGAAAGCTCCGAATACGAGTCTGTGGCGTTCGGTTTTGGGTGGATGAAGGATCGCGCGGCTGATCGGCGCGAGTTTCTGTCATCGAGCTTTCCGACGCGAGCGGTTGCGCTCGCAGGAAGCTTCGACGACTCGATCGACTCCCTGAGGGGCAAGAAACTGGAAAGAGAGGGCAAAGAGACGATTAGCGTCGCCAAGCGTCGTACACTCGGTCTCCTCGTCGCCCGAAGTAGCTGCCGAAAAGCGCGAAGATCGGAAAAGAAAAGCCGATCGATGGAAACAAGGGTTCTGCCTCGGTAACTCCGCGTATCGTCGATAACGTAGATCGTATCCTCGAGATATCCGCTAGTCTGGAAATGAGAAACGCACGAGTAGCCACGGATTTGGAGGAAGCTCGCGTTCTGGAACGCAAGAGGATTAGAGCGAGTCGCCGTTGCCCCTCGAGGAGTTGAAGCGTGATTCGAGCCTCAGGTTGGGCGGGGAAAATCGAGAAGGGATAGAAAAGGAACTGGGCGCTCGTCGGATAGCGCGTGTTTCAGGATGAAGATTCGAAGATCTTCGAAAGGTCGTATCCGAGCCTTGGAGGAGCCAGTGCGTGAGGAAGTTGCGCGTTTAGCGGCCGAAAGCTCGATGAGTACGCGTACACGACTAAGTTTAGCCCGGAGAAGTAACGCAAGGTGCTGGTACAATCCAATTGTGACCGCTGTAACTCGAAGTCGTTCGAGGTCCATCGAGGAGTCGAGGACCGATTCAGGAGAAATACCGGAAAGTCCCCAGGGTGTTATTAAGGTTGACGAACGTCGATCGTCTAACGTCCTTCTTCGTTCGTTAATACGACGATCCTCGATGATCGAAGAGAGTAGAGAAGCTCTCGCGACGTAGATCGCCGCGAGTCGAGACGATAGTTGAGATCCCTCGAGGTCTCGAAAGTCGGTCCGAGCTTTGGACGGAAAACCGGAAACCATGGTTTTCCTCGTAACCTCGTCCCTCCGTGGTTTAAAGCTACCCTCGAGTCCGGATGATAGACGGAGATGAGAAGATCCTCCCCCGCGCGCAGAGCAACTTTGCAAGAAAACCCTTTACGTCTCCATTCGCAATCTCGACCGCGCCGCGCCTTGTATCTCGGCACCCCTCGGATCTCCATCGTCGAAGCGGCGGATAGAAATGTCCTCCTTCGAGAATAACCGGCGCGGCTGGAGATTTTCCAAGTTCCCTCGAGAAAGAGAGTCGAAGGCTCGGTGCGAGGGGCGGAGCAGGTAAGAGAGCTCTGTACGATTCCATTCGCAACTTCGGATCTCCGACGTCCCGCGCTTTCGGATCGACGGACGACAGCGACTCGAGATTCTTCCTCGTCCCTCGAGAGGTCGAGGATCGAGGATCGAGCTTCTGAAGGACGACCAGCGTTCTCTGGCAGCCGACCAGCATTCCGACCGGTGGTGTTCCGGCTACATTCCGCGATCGAGGGAGCAAGTTCGATGGGTCGGGTCAGGACTGTCGTCGCAGGAGTTGTCGTCGGGTGAAGCGAAAGAAAAGTGATCCTCGCCCGGAGAGCTGTCGGGCTGGAAGCTCGTTTACGTAGCCGGAGTTGGCGATTCCTCGTGGATGGCGGCCTCGTACAACCGGTGCGAGGCTTTTACTCCGGCTTCAGGCGGTGCCACTGGACGATCGTCTGTCGCGGTTTCGTTATCATGTCCTGCCAATGCTTCGTCTCGCTCGCCCCGCTGCCGTTTTTCCCTGCGAGAAACATCGTGTAAGCATTTTTCGAAAATAAGGCGATGAGAGCCCATTAATGGTACTGGCTGGACGACCTTCCAAGTGAGGCGCCCTTTCATCGAAGAATTCTAAGTGGGCACGAGGCACCCTTTTGTTTATATCTGTACTAGGGTGCGTGCTGTGAGAAATAAGAGTCTTTAAGCCTACGTTAAAACGTACCCCTTTAAGCCTACGTCTTTAAGCTAACGTATTGAAATAAAGTAGTAGTATCGTATATATTCTAGTGAGCGTAAGACATATCGTTTTATTAGCATATATTCGTTCTCTCTTTCGCTTCGTCTTCTCTCACTTCCCCTCCTACGATTAAAAACGTTAGATCGGCCTTCGTGTTCGCGTATCGCTTTGGTTCGCTCGGGAAGATCTGCGCCCAGCTCTTTTTTTACGCGATCTCTTTTTACGCGTTCTTGGAGTAACACGGTCAAAGAAGATAACCTTTCTTCGTTACACGATGTGTCTTCAAGCTTACCAGAGAGAACGTATTTGTTTTCATACGCATTTCTTTGCACGGTTTTTGGAAGAATCTATATGCCGCTTAGAAGATGAATTGGGTTTGCTGTTTTGCCCTTATATTACATTCACGCGCTGTACTCGTAGCGGGTATTTACTTCTATATTTACAGGATCGGCCCATTAGCGAGAGAAGATATCTCACCGAGGGTTGGTTCTATCCCGTGAGAAGGGTAACAAGAAATACGGAGGGTGTAACGTAAGCCTAAAGTGCCACGTCAAAGTTGGGATATACCGACACCAACGCGAGTCGCGTAATTTTCGAATGATTTTGCATCGTATATCTTCTAGCAACGTGACGTTTCTCGCGCAAACGTCTAGACTCGTATATTAATATCGTCCTTTGGCCAATTATCGCGGAATGGTCGGTCCACCAATATCGAGAATATATGAATAAATGAAGTAGCATTGTGATTTTGATAAATCCGAAACGAGGCTGCTTGGACTTGATGTGGAATTGTTATCGATAAATATAGCTGCTTAAGGGAGAGTGGGCTTACCAGCGAGTTGAATTCGTCCGATGAGCTCGTTTCTTCCGATATTATCAAAGTCCATCACCATGACGTCGAGCGAGCATTCCCTAATCTTCTCCCAGGGCACGTTGAAGGAGAATGCCTCGTTGAATATGGGATTCAACGTGCACTTGAATATCGGAGTCTTGCGCTTCTCGACTCTCTTATCCCCAAATTGTAGCCAGACTTTCACGTACGGATCTGGGTTCGATCGTCGAAACCAATGTTAAAACAAGTCCCGAGTTTGCTCCTTGCAATAATTCACAAATACAAATTCTACCCCGTTGCTTTCGAAAATTGGCTTTAAACTATCGATGGTAGAACAACGCGCGAAGAATTTATAAGCGACTATACGAATGAAAAAGCATAACCAACTTTTTACGACAAAGCCTCGAATTTCGAAAAAAGACCGACGCGGGCAAAATTGTACACCTAATACGAATATATAAATCATTACGAACCAGCAACTCGACACGATTTCACGCTTATTTCGTGAATTTCTTACAGCTAACTTAAACGATATGAGATACAATTTAACATTTCAAGCATGAAGATCGTTACCGCTCGAATTATCGCGCAAAACCGAGCCGTGAGCGAGAGGCACCTCTCGAGTGCAAAGGGTTAAACATAAAACTTAGCGCCTCACCCGATTTCCCATTGATGTCCTTGGCTTTAAGGTTCCTCGCTTTAAGTAGAGTCAGCGTGAGCACGGAATTACTCGGATGATAGCAGAGGGAGCAGAGCAGCTCCCCGCATTTGTCCTTCGCCGGTGGCTTAAGAGCCTTCCAGAATGATGGCTTCTCGGAAAGATCGACCTATGAGGCGGACAAAGAACGTTAATGTTACGCATTACGGTCATGTGAGTTTCATCGGCCGAGCCTCCTTCCGGGAAATTTATCTCTAAAAAAGTCTACGCCCGTAATTCACCCCTCGCTCCAACCCACGCGCGAGTTTATTATCATCGTCGCGCGAATTGTTGTTATACGTATGTTTCTTTCCGCACGAAACCGCGGTTACGAGGATCATTCGTTGCGGCGTTAATTCATATTTCTTTCAATTATATCTATATTTGATATAGGAAAAGGATAATAAATTCCTATACTTCGACCACGTATGTTTCCACTGCGCTTCATATTTATATCGCGTTTACAAAGGCGGACCGATTTTTATACGAATTAATAGGTAACGGTTCTTATTATAAGGTTGGTTAAATTATATTGTATAACGAATATTATAAAATTAATCAAATCGATGGTATGACGTAATGAGCTGCTAAATCGGTTTGACATAGCGGGATAGGTGATTTTTGTTCGTCGATTGAGATTTCGATCTTCCAGGGGAAGCGTTCGACGATGCGACTTATATTAAATGGTGCAGACTTCGGTGTACGGCCACGCTTTTTACGGCGTGAACCGAAGTGGGTTAAGGCAGCTTTCATAAACCGTACGGAATTTAATTTGGATTATTAAATACCCGCGTTTCCGCGGTGTCGCTTTTGGGAGCGCGTCGTTTTTCCTCTTTTTTCTCGGGCAACTCGCCGGCGATGTGCCGCTCGCACGTTTTCCCATAGGCAGTGACGGCTTGGGTTCTAAAAATATTGCTTACCGGGAGACAGAGGGAGCCCACCCGCGGCACCAAGGCTATCGTTTAATTTCCATACGAAACGCATAGGATATTCAACGATACGCACAAGTGCATCACGATCGTTACTCCATTTCATTCGATAATAATCAACGATTCGTAGTCTTTACGAGCAACGTATTCCACACACTTTATATTTTAATTCTCCATCAGTTCTCCCGCAGTTAAAATTTTGGTCGATCAAATCCAATCATGAAAGGCTATTAAATCGAGAATAAAAATGAAATTGATATTAAAAAATTGTAAAGTATAGGGTAATGAATCGAACGATCGAACGCCGGGGTAACTGAATCGGGGCTTCATTTAATAACATTGATCTTTCAGCGGCTGAAAGGGCTGTATTTTACAAACAGACCGTATCGTGCATACCGATGTTTTATTCTAACATCGAGCGTTACTTGCTCTCGATCGAGCCGACATCCTAGTCAGTCCGCCATTGCCTATAGCCAGATTCCCGTCACGTCCCATGAATGATCCGCGGCCAAAATTTAATGTCGCAGCTCGCGCAGCTCGTAAAGCCTGTCGCCCGCGGAAAAATAACATTTCGCGGTAACCGCTGCCGGCAGCGCAGGAAACAGGTGGAAGTTAAATTATTCGAGCGTCGACTAATTAAAAAAGATAATACCGCGCGATTCGTCGTTCCGCGGCTCGGCGGAACGAAATGCGGATTGACGCCGATGAAACGCGGAAAGCGCCGGATAACCGCGAGCCGAAAACTCGGCTGGTAGATTCGGAAGTGCAAAGTTACGCGAGGAACGTCGAAGGAATACCGGGAGGCTGGCAGGTGAGGAAAAACTTTCCGCGGATACGTCCGTTATTTCGCCAAGCTGCGCGCGGGATTTCTATAAAGAAATTTACGTACGAAAGGGAGTCTCGCGTCGCTTAGAATGGCGCGAACAAAATATCTCGCGAATTTCCCAAGGAGCGCGGATACGTCAACATACCCGACGTTTATTTTCAATCCTAGATCCGTAGCGACGCGTCTGAAGCGTGTTCGCGAAATTCTCGATATACGGTATATAGCGGGAAATATATTTGTCGTGGCCGATATACTTTGCACGATCAAATTCGATGCGTTTCTTATCACTAAACCTCCACGCTTCGAGTGATTGACAAAATCATAAACCTCGTTAACATGCATTATTAGATAACGATACGTCAGAGGATCTCTAAAAAATCCAAGATAATTCATCGAGTGAGCGTTTATAATTATCCTGAAGCATAGAAGCCAATGCAAATTCTCCAGTATTAAGCGCGCGTCGACCAATATTCCGCGCAACGCGCAGAAATGTTAAACGCTTCGCGAATCGTCGTATAAACGACCATCGAAGCAAAGGGCGATCGTTCGCGAGAATCGTCGATTGCGTTGGTAATCCTATTTACGACTCGCACCGAGAGCTTTACATTAATCTGCATAGCATTAGCCGATAGGTAAGGCTCGCCGCGCGGTTCGGTGTCGGAATCAATGCGACGTACGGCCGAAAACGCTCTTGGGAAATGAAGGCGCGCGTACCGTTAAACGCGACCGCCCTGGACGCGCAACGCGCGAGCAGATTAAACGGTGAAACGAACTTTGAGCCACGTTCCAATCGACGGGGAACGTGGCCGCAACATCGATTATCCGAACGATCGCGGACTTTAATTATGCCGACTTTTTTATCCGACAGCCACGATTAACAGGGGAGAGATTGTGCTTCCGATCAAATTTATGACCGCACGTTTGTCGATCCGGAATATAAATACTATCGAATGGCGATGGGCGATTTCGTTTAACCGGCGCTCCCGTCGGCACGTTCTGCAAATAGCGATTTACTCCGCGCTTCTAATATATGCCAACAAAAATCAATCGGAGTACGCTTGGCCAGCCGTCGTCGTTGGTCAAAACCTCTGATTGGTTAAAGAGCGGTCAAAAGCATCGACGTGGAGGACGTAAAGGAATTTGGAAAGCTCGTAAATCGACACCGTTCGACGACGAATAACGCGTGCTTCGAATCAAAGTTATAATACAATAGGAGTATCGAATGATCCTAAGGAGCGTTCTTAATCGTTACGCGTATAGCTGTGCCTGTAAGATTTAATTCCCCGGAAGAACAAGATAGGCGAGAAATTCCACGAGGAGCAAACAAGCTGTGACTAATACGAAGATCGAGGGTGGCCGGCAATGGATTTCTTTCGGGCGACGTAACACGCGAAGGACGGGGAGAACATGGCGACGTATGATTTAGGACATGGAATTACCTGACAGAGCGGTAGAAACATCTCCCCTATGGAATCGTCCCTCGAGAATCGATCGTAGTCGAAGACGTGCAGATGTAGCACTCTGCTCTGTAACTTTTGGATGGGAAAACCTGGAAGCAGGGTACGACGTTAATCATCCCTTTAACGGCGTTTAATGGATTGCGTACGTGTCGCGATATATCTCGCAATATCCTCCGTGCCTATAATCGCTTCAACCGAATCGCTATTGCTTCGCTTCGACGTACAAAACGGTCCCCCGCTTAAACGGCCCAGAAACTCGTTTAGATTACGTCCAGAAGGTAAATTCCAAGCGAATATTGATGCTCCGCCGTACAAATGACGTTTAAGAAATGCCGTTACGTCACTGTCTGAATATCCCGAGTTATTCGTTCTTCGTACATCAAGTTCATACGCTCGCCTGCCAGGGACGTTTAAGAAATGGATATTCCCTTCCGGGCATTTGTGACTCTAGACGTCGCTCCGCGATTCGAGAAGCCATTATCGAAATAATTTGAAAACGCGAGAAACGACGAGGGATAAGCCGTACTTCGATAATTTGCAGTATCCTGCTAATCGTTTGCGCTCTCAAGGCGAGCAGGTTTTTGCAGCTGTTACGTTAAGCCCTTACTACTAGATATCCTTGTAATACCTTACTAATTGCTCATAGTGCTCCAAGGACTTTGGCTTTGCTCCTAGATTAAGTATAGCCGAGGGAGCTCGGTATCGGCTTAAGGGCAAATAATTACCAAATAAGAGACAAATGGGTTATCCTCCTCTAGAACCTTTAGACACGATGGTTCGCACTACAGAGTAAAGAGTCTCTGATAATCGAATAATCTTGAAAATTATACCCGCTATGATAATCGAACAATCTCGCAACTGTAATATTAAAAATTCGACTCCATAAGGGCCGCCATCGTGTTATCGGAGCTGTGCGCGGTTTAAAGTCGCGAGCTGCGAGGGTCGAGAGGACGCGAGCATAGATCACTCCCGTCGGACGGGCATCATATTTCCAGTATTGTCACACCACCGTGAAATATGCAATTTTCTTCCCGGATGCATGATAAATGGATAATGCAGAATGTGGCTTGGTTCGACGTGGCGCATTCGAAGGCACACAAACGCCGGAGACAAGTCACGCGGCATTCGGTCCGTTAAGTGCAACCGTCGGAGCTTTCCACTCACCTTCGAAATAAAAGGTCTCGTTCCATCTGGGATTCAGCGTGCGTCTTTTGATCTTCGTTTCGAGACGGTGTTTCTTGTCCGGCAAAAGCGTGACGCGCACGTACGGATCGGACGTCCCGGATAAATCTTTCGCCGGCAGATCTTTACCCTGCAACAAACCGATCATTTCGTTCCCTTCGACATTCGGAATTTAAAACACTTCCGATATTCGGTCGGAAGAAAATCGATTATCGTCAAATAATCGCGAGGGACCGTTCTATAATAATTTTCTATATAAGTAACGATTGAAATGACATTTACAAATAAAACTTGAAGTCGTTTCCTTGGTTTATCGCCGTCTGCGTTCCTTTGATAATAAAGTACGGTGAGAGAAAGTATACGTTGTTATTTATCTTATTATTAAAGTTCTCGATGCTCGATCTCGTTTTGGTACCGAACGCTTTTCCCACACCATCGATAAATACCTTGGAAAACCTCCGCAGAGGATTGGACCGAATCTAAGGCGCGAAAATGAAGTCGCGTTCAAAATTCAAATTCCCTAAGCACCCTTTTGCGGCCAGCACAGCGAATGGCGACACGTTCGAGGCCTTCGTGCAGAATCAACGCAACAGGAACGTCCCGCGCTGTTTGGGAAAGGAACCGAGGCTACGTCTGAAATGCGATATTTGTCCCCTGCGTAATGTGCCCTTACGAGATAAGTACACGCGTATTTTTGATTCGATACTCGTACGTGGCGCACAGTCCGCGTTGTATCAGTTTCCGCAACGTCCAACTCTAAGCCAGAAGTCCTTTTGTTGCAACATTAAATGCACTGCTACATTTCACTTCTCTCACCGCGACGCTTCTGCCGATAAACGCGAAAATGGAACAAAACCTTTTCGTTAGCAAGCATACGTTAAACTATTACGAGTTAATGTTCGAGGACTTTTCGGAAAATTCGAGGAATTTGGACTATGCGCGCGGGAGCTTAACAAGAGAATGGATGCTCTGCTTCTTTTTCTCTCCAAGAGCGTAAGCTGGCCACCGACATTCCTCCTCGAAGGGCGCCTCGAACTGTTTTCGCGCTACCTTCGCGCGAGAAACCGCGAGAGTGCGGCGATGCAGGGGAGAAAGGAGGAAGATCCCCTCTGTTTTCGTCGAAGCAGCGGGACGATCCGTCAAACGGGCTTCCACTTTTGTCAGGATATTTTCTCGCGGGAAGTCAAGGACCAATTTTCTAGCGCGTGTCGCTCGTCCGCCCGTGAGAAATTTATACGCTTGTTTACCGAAACCAAAGTCCCCGCTGGCGGACACGCTTGTTTCCGGCAAATTCCAGGGCTGTTTTCGAACGCGGCGACCACAAGGAGGTGCACGAAAACTCGCGTTAACCGATGGTACACTCGGAGTTTGGGCCGTTACGAGGTTTCGAATGCGGATACTTCTGAAGGGCGACCCGCTTAAATGCGTTTCCTAGCGATCGAAGGACGCGAGTTTAATCGAGCTAAAAGAAACTGTCCAGAGGTAAATATAATTGTGTGAATATAATTAACGAGGCTGCGTAGGTGACAATAAATTGAATAGAAATACGATGTATTCGCGAAACTAAGATGACTACCGGTATTTTGACCAGAATTCCGCTGGGGAAATAAAGTTCAAAATTTAACTGGATTTTTGCCAGTGACGCTGGTGCCAAAAACTGAATCATCGTAACGGGCGCATTTGTCTGTTCAACGAAGTGCGATACGAATAACATGCGAGCCGACTGCTCACCGCTCTCTCCTGTCATGCCCTGTACATTTTGAGTCACTATCCACGCGTGGATGTCATGCATAAAATTTATCCCATCGATGCTATCGCATCTACGTTTCTCCGTGTACCGCGCACAATATTATCCCCCAGCGTCTGATAGGTGGTTCGGAATCAATATCGCGGACTAAAACCTGGCCGCTCGCATATACGCGCGGCGCATCGAGAATGTTTCATCGAGGACTGCCCTTTCGCTATTTTAATAAAGAACGCGCCATTTGCGAGAAATTGGGATGAAGGCAAAAGCGTCCGCTTTCAAATTGGCCCGAGAGCGGGCACCCACTTTCCTAGGTCAAAGTAAGAACGGACAGTACCTCGAGGCGTACTCCGAGATAAGCTGAAAGCTTGGAAAATTGAGATACCGAAGAGTGGGAAACTCTGGCGACCGCTCCCGCCATTTTGGATAAATCGTATGGAAAACGTGCCTCTCGAAAGCCCTTCCGGTTCGCTCCTACGTTCAATGCATGCGATTACACGTTCTCGCTAATCTAGTACAATGTGGCACGGAGTTAATACGAGCACTGGAATAATAAGATCGACGACTATCGTTAAATGCGTTCCCAATGAATATATCCGAATCTGTTGAGCGAGTACTCGGGAATATTCGCGTAGCTCGTTAATTATTCTATTAGCTGTACGACTTTGCTTCCGCCGTTTTCCTACCGATTGCTTTAACTATGGACGACCAGTTTTTTCAACGCGAGATTCGTACACTGCGCGAAAGATAGGAGAAAGTAAAGGCCAACGATGGACAATGCTTTTAATCATAAATGTATAACCAGTTTTGTACGATAAAACCTCGAATTTTGGGAAAAAAAAACAAGTAAAGCTAAAGTTGTGCACGTAATATATTCCGCTTCCTATGGGAGGTAAGCAAGGAATGAAGGATGAAAAGAAACGCGCAACGATGCGCAAAGAGATCGTCCATCCGGGATACATATCTGGCAAGGCCTTTGAGGATCGTCCAGCGGAGCCTTTACAAAACCTGATAAAATCGATGATGTACGATCCCACGGAAGGCTCGTCCGTGCATTGTCAGAAACAACGGCACGATACTCCCCGAGCAATGATCAATCTTGTTTATCGCGTACGATAAGTAGAGCAGAAATAACGCTGCTCCTAACGTTGTTTATCTCCGCTAACGAACCCAAACTCGATGTCCGGAGCGATCATTATTGGATCGGCCATCCAGCATTGCAAGGACCGGCCGATTTATTTTCGTTATGAAAAGGTTCGATGCAGTTTCGATCTTGGAGAACGACTTTCGAGGAAAACTCGAGGATTTATCCGGGCGTTGCCTTCTCTTCCTGGAAGACGTCTCGCCCAGGCAGCTTAAGCCCGTGATAAATTATTGACGGATGACCGGAACGATAAGTAAGATACACCATTAATTTTATTTCGTCCGCTCCTCCCAGCTTCCTCGAGGGGGAAATGTCCGCCTTAATTGCCCGCAAAAGGACGCCTTCGAGAATTTCAATTTAAAACCTCGGAGTAACGCACTCGTGGGTGGCCACTCAAGTTCCTCCCTCATAGCTCCTCCGTAAGATGTTTATTTACAGCGGAAGAAAACGGAGTCGCTCGGCTATCGCTCTTTAAAATGCCAATACCGAAGCTTCGTTCCCATGGATACTTTCGTGATTGGCTTCCTTAACTTGGAATGTTCGGAATGTATATTCGATTCGTGGTTCAAGAGATTGTTGGATAACTCGAGGTTTTTTTTCATTTATATTACCAGTAACTCGAAGAAATTGCAGTGGAGAGATCATATTGATATATGGACCGTTTATTTTTATCCTCGTATACATCGTACGTTGTCCGTACGATTTCTCTTTGTCCTCGTACTGTGAACTGAAAATTATTTGAGTTCGAAGACAAATTTTAAATGGCTCCGCTCCGGAGCCCTCGAGTGCAAAGGGTTAAAGGAACCAAACGTCGTATCGTACCGATTTAACGCCCGACCTTTATATTTTCCCTCGGACAAAGGATCCTCTACGCTTTCCGGTTATAGATTCATGGAAACCATTGGGAAACGCGTTCGCTCCGCCGATCCTCGAAAGGGCCGGGCCAATTATTCCGAATGCAAATAAACTAATTCGCAGAACGTGTCGTGACCGATTTACATTAGGTTCGTAGCAGTCGATGCACATCATGACCGACCTACTGTCCGTAGATATCAATCAGCTGCCTATACAATTTAGATCGAATCGGCCGCTTCTGCTCGCAGGCCAAATGCCAGGGCCGACGTCGATGATCCAACGGGCAAAAGCGAAATCCTCCTGCTCGAGTTTCTTGGACATTTCGGTAATTAACATTGGTATTTCATTGTAACATATCCACGTCGGATCCAGTTGCGCGCGGCCTTTGCTCGTATTACCCCTGTGACAATTGCGACGTACGATCTCAAAAGCTGCGAAGCGCCTCGAGCGGCGCGAAAGCTGCACAGAGCTGAAGAACGAGGGCGAATTTCCGGTTCGGTCCAAATTTGGTTTGAAACGTCCAAAGTCCCGCTTTACCTCCCACGAACCAGGTGTGCCGTCAAAGAGAAATCGAATAAGCGCTGGAAAAACCGGAGGATTGTACGAAAGTTTTGGAAAGACGGCTCGTGCCTCGTCGCTCGAAATTTGATATGACGCTTCGCTCATCGAATGTCAAAGTTTGCTAATAATCGCGCGCCGATGGTACGTTGGAAAAATTCCGACGCGCCGACTGAAGCCTACACGGATATCGTGAAATGTAGGAGGACGGGAAAAACGAAGGCATTCTTCGCGGTTAATGATACGACAAAACGGGCGGCACTCTCGCGAACGGTTTCAAAAAGGGGATTCAATGCAGTCCGCCGGACAAAAACGGCGGCGGTGGAATATTGGATCGTTCCAAAAACGTCGGAGGGACCTTTTACGAGCGGCGAGCTCGATGTTTGAGAGCAAATCGATCGGCGGTTAATTAGAAATTAGTCGAAACGTGGCGAGAATCGATTCGCGTGCGGCGTGCCACCGAGTTTGTCGCCCCGATATATCCCCCGCGAGCACAATGAGACCAAATCGCCCCGTTCGCTCGGCCCCGCAGTTTTATCGTGGAATAATCAAATTTCCGCGGCCACAAGGAGTTCCCATAGATCAAAGATTATCCCGTGTCCGGCACCATTATCAGCCGTGCGTGCACTCGAGGACGATAAAGCCCCTCCGGGCGAATCGTCGCGGCGTTTGGGATCGCATTAGGCCAGTGGTCCTCAACCATATCGGATAAGCGTTGCCCATAACTCTGCCAACTTTTCGATATCGAGCCAACATCTTGAACTCCTCCAAATCGTCGAGGACCTGAGCGTATGTAATCGGCACTTTTGCTATTTTTTTTACATTAGTGGGATATAGATAAAGAGATAAGATATAAAGAGTAAGACTCCTAACCGTCTATTTGTTCTGAATTATATACACATCTAAATCCTGATCCTTGCGAAGAATCGTCGAGGTTTCTATCGGTGCTCGCAATTGATTTCGATAATTCCTCGCGAGGACTAATTTAGATTTTATTAACGTTACATTGTTCATCCTATTTCCGCATTTTCATTGATACATTATTCAACGTTCATTATGTTCAGTTCATTATGAATTTAGTTTCATCCAAGAGGATCGATAAATCTTCGCATAGGTATTGATAATAATACTCGGACGCTGTAGGGATAAACGATTTAATTCGGTCGCCCCACTCGACCTTGGGAGAAACTCGAGGTGGACCAACCTGTATGATGCGGAGCACAAGCGTCGTATTCTGGAAGTCGTACTCGAGGCTGAAGTGGATCTGGCCGACGTTTTCGCTCGGTTCCGAGTTGTCGATGTACATGTCGACCAGCGAGATGGATCTACTCTGTAGAAACGCCTTCTGCAATGAGACGAAGACGCGAGCGTTACGCGCGCTTCCCAAGGAGGGCTCGCGATCGCATTACCGCCCAATCGGAGCCGTTTGGGGATAACAAAATTGCCCCCCCTTTGGCACTTTGCGCCAAAGTCAAAGAGTGCCCTTAAAGCGTTAACGCGATACATTATCTCCACTTTCTCTCCGCCATTGTATTGTTCCATTAACTTTATCAGCCGTCCTGCCTTTCGGGCGCGATGATCGATCTCGAACCGACGCCGACGCCTACTCTCATATCCGACCACTCCGTCTCAATCAAAGACAATATTCTAACGGCGCCTTTGACGTTTCTCCAGCTAACTTTCGTCGCACGATTATGGTCTAATCGAATTACGAGGAATTACGCTTTCGAATCTCCCTTTCGATCTCGATTTAGCCCTATATAATACACGATGTTGTTCCCGTAACAATAATTAATGAACGGAGATTCTCCATCTACAACATCAAAAGCGTTAACCCATTCACTGTCACGCATATTTAAAGCGCCTTACTCTGGATGCCAAGATTTCATTTGAAAGAAAACACGGCATGTCCGAAATCCAACGATATCAAGTTACGGATATAGTATTGAAATAGCGTTTACAGTAATTTAAAAAGAAAAATACCCGAGATAACTCGCGGCTCGATCTTGGTACGTACGCTCACTACGAGGATACCTCGTAGTTGGGAGCCTTGGTAGAGACGCTCACCACAAGATATCCCGTGGTTCGCAATCTTGGCACATACTACCAGAAATCTCCTTGGCGGTCAATGGGTTAAGCGGTCCCACGTACCGAAGGATGATCTCCTTTGACATTTTGCAGCTGCTTGTTCTGCGGCCCGGCGGTCGGTGTCCGCGGCTCGGCGCCTCCGCCGACCTGGCTGCCTGCGCTCCCGGCACCCGCAGCCGCACCTGCACCCGCGATCCCAGCCGCACCTGCGCCGCCCCCAGGACCAGCGCCGCCGCCGCCGCCCGGTGATTTGCTCGCCGGACTGCCGGTGGTTCTGCAACAGGCGGGACGCGTTTCCTCATTTGTTTGCTCGATTTCCGGCGCCAGCTGCTAATCTCGTTTGGCTCGGGAGCCACTGCCTCGACCTCGAGCCCCTGCGCCAGGAACTACGCGGCTTTCCGACCGCAGGGACGTGTGGCGCGAGAGCCGGAAGACTTTTCCAGAGGCGAGGGGCGAGCTTCGAACCTCGGATCTTCCGCGTGGTTTAATTATAAGTTTAACGATAATTCGAGATCGATATTTGTTTTTTTTTTTTTTTTTTATATTGGATTGTAGAGGTTGAAGGATGAGTCTGTAGAGTTTGTTGCGTTAGTCGTTTGAGTGCCAAACGACGGGATTGAGATTCTTTTGTGGAGTTTTTTTGAAATGGCAGTTTCGTGGAATTGGCGATAATTGTATATATTTCATTCGGATCGTTTGCTCGTAAATAAATCGGGATGATATTGAAGTGCATAATACTGCGCTTTATGAGTGTTTTTATCGTCATCGATAACCGTTACCGCGAGGATATAACGGATTAAATGCAATTTGGAGGTGGTAAATATGTTTTTTTGACGGGAGTGTTTATCGCTTCAGCATTTTTCGATCGGATCTTCGGGAAGGACACTCAAACGGCTAACTCTGTGATCGTAATTTTTATGTACGATTTATGTGAACGATTGTAAAGAGTCGTAATGTGCGAGATTCGAAGTAGAATCTTCCGCTCGTGATGTTTGCGTAAACTCGAGTCCATGGTTATCGATATTTGTCTGTATTTATTACACCACCGTTGATTCATGTCTCTCCGTATACATTTGTTTCGTCTTTCGTGTCGATCGATAAGATCGCCGGATCCAAGTTCCGGCGCTTCATCCTGGATTTCGAGAGGTCGAAATGAAGTGTCGCGCGTGGAAAATATTCCAAAGGCGATGGGCGAGATTCGAACTCGGATCTTCCGCGTGGAAGTTCGAACTTTTATGCTCCGCGCCATCGTGGCACCCAGTTGTTTTTCATTTACAGCTCACTTCCGCTCGCACCGCTCCGCTTACCCAATACCACGTGGAACGAAAAGAATTCGATTCTTTAAACGGCTGTCCCGCATCCACTTTATCCATTACCGCTGTTTATCCCGTTCACCGATTCTCCGGAAACGGGGCGAATTTTCCTAACCGGGGATTCGATAACACGATCACCGAACTCCGACTTCCCTCTGTTCCACGGAAAAAACATTCACGAGGGTTCTTTCGCCCTCCGGCCGATATTCTCGATTTCGTCCGACCCGTCGTGAATATTTCACGGCGTTCCTCGGTGTCCAGAGCCTAGAGAGCGTCCGTGTATTTATGCGATAAACCCATTGCCCCGCTCTCAGATTTTATTCACCCCTCCCCTCCCCATCCTAAAACGTAGAGATACTCTCTGCGTTGCTAGAAAAAATTCACTTTCGCGAGATAAAAATTCGAATTCCTCGATGAAACCACTTCTATCCTACACACCTGTAAGGTGCGCTTTTCAAGGAGATCCGTATTTCCTAAACAGATCTGATAGAAAGGGAGGGCATAATAGGCGTGCGGAAAGCGTTACAGCGACATGCATGAAAAGAGATACTTGATCGATCCCACGACTAAAGCGACTAAAGGGGGGAAGAAGCGGCGAACAAGGAGCCAAGGACCGTTATTCCGTGCGACGACTGCTCCTCGCGGCTCTTCGCTAATGAGCATATCGATTGAAATTTATGATCCAATCGGCGGGCAGGCCGAGAAGAAGCTCGAGGTGGCTGTACAGAGAGGGAGGGGGGGGGCGAGAAACGCGGAGAAATAATGGACAGGGCGGAAGAGATTTATTCCCGCACGGATCTTAACGCGTCCTTTTTGTCGGCCCGCCTTCCACCTTACGGAGCAGCATTAATTCCTCCTCCATAAATTACGATCAGCCTTCGGTTCGCGCAATCGTCGTTGCGCCGCGCCGTCAATCTTCCCGCAAGTTATTATTAACGTTTCCTACCCGCCGTCCACCTCGGGCTTTAATGGCCATTTAACATTTTCCCGGCCTCTATCCTTTTAACCAGAGCCCTCCACGCTCCTCGCGAAACTTCCTCGACGCTGATAACAGCGGGACGCTGAGGATTTCGAAAGTTAAGGCCAGCATCTTCGTTATCGACTCGGCTGCCGGAGGAAAAGTTAAGGGGCCCGAACTTTAGCTTCCCGCTGCCCCTTTGCAGCCCGACTATCGGCGCTCCTGGAGCCGCCTTTGATAAGCGCCGACCACCTGGCGTACATCGAGCAGGCATCCGCGACCTTTTAATCTTGTCCGATCCCCGCGCAAAAAGGGGAGATCATTTATTTTGCAACGAGCACGGCGGCAGAGCGCGGATACGTTGCGCAGATATTTTTATACTCCGTATCGAATAACGTTTATGTACTCGCAGGGCTATATCTCATCGCAGAATTAAACTGTTACCGAAGAGATTTATTTTTATCGAATTCTGACAAACGCTCGTCCCGCCGGGGACCGTCTATTGGCAACGAAATGAGTTATGAACGCGGATATTTTTATCCCCCTTTGCGCGAATTCGAATGGAGAGAGACGTGGAACGCTGCTGGCGCCTTTAAAGTGACCGTCGGGAATAACGAATGTTGTTCAAGACCGAGCGGAATTATAATCTCGAAACGTCGGGCCGTTAAATGTCGCCTCGTGCACGCTCGTTAATTTCAATCGCATCTTCTCGAAAATCCGCGAAATATGGTTCGCTAATTCGGTTATCAGATGCCTCCGTGGAGATCGTGACGGATAATGAAATAACTTTTTTAACCTCTTTTCGGAAGAGCGCCGCTCTTTGTCCCGCAAAGGAGGAAAAAGTTGTCCGCCCTCGTGGAGGGTGTAAACGAGGGTCAACTTATGAATTTTAAAAGCAACGAGAGCGAGGCGTTACACGCTTTAAAGCTTCTATAAAATCAAATGAGTTCCAGCCGGAGCTTTTTTTCGGAACGATCCACGAGCGGAAGGTTGCAAAAACCCCCCGATATTATACGCGAATATAATTTTCGAGGGGCGGCTATTCTACAGAGGCTGAAATAGCACTCTGCCGAACAATCAAAACTTTCAGAGAACGCGGTCAAGCCAGATAGAGTTAGCGTATTCCTCGTTGGACTCTATTTTCTTCTCGAGTGCAGAAGAACCCTAAAATAAAGCGTTTCCGTGTAACCCCTAAAAAAAACCACTGTAAAATAGACGCAAAGTTTGCCCTGCATAATCGACGCGAAGTTTGATACGTCCACTCATAAAATTTATCCATTCCTCTATCAGCGACCCTCCTACGGATACATCGTAAAGGGCCGAAACTTTTTCATTGTTCCCCCGACGGAATCTAATTAATACTAAGCACCTGTTACGCGTGAAATATTAAGCGCCACGACCGCGAGCTTGAAGAAATTAACAAAGCGACAACGAGGCGCGCGATTAATTCGTCAACGCCTAATTCGCGCTTTAATCATTACTTTAATGTCCGACCGCCACTTGTAGATTCATCGATAAAGGCACTTCGATTCCGCGAAAGCTACCTGTTGGAAACCTGGCCGAGCCTCGAGCTCCTTCGAAAGGCGAGTCCCGTTCTTTCCGTCGATCTTGCTTATCGGTTTATCTCTCATTCCGACTGCCAATCCATCTTCGTTCTGCACCGAGAAACGGTGGAGCGCGAGACCGATCGAAAATCCCCCTGAAATCGCGTAGCGTTTCTTCCTTCCTACGGTTCCTTCCTTAGCGCGAGTCGATGCCCAGCGATCGATGCTGGCGAAGCGATAGGCGGCATAGCATTGGCCTCGGCTGATTAATCGTACCCACGTCTCTGGACCGCGACAGTATCCATCATTGCCAAATCGCCCGCAGCTCGCCTAAGAATTCGTATATCGAATCGTATATCGATCTGGTCGCACGACGTCCACGTGTCTTCCGCGTATCGCGATTAACGCCAAAGCCACGAGCCACTTTTCGGACATATTTATGTAGACCGCGTATTCTTGAAGAAAAAGGGTGTTAAGAAGAGATATCGATCGTTTTCTCAGAAACTACTCACTGGTCATTATGACCGCTGCGGTGGCTTTAGTGTTAACCGACGAGGTTAATAGGATAACGTCGCTGTTTTACGCGATCCAGTTTCATTCCTCGGGGCAAGAGCGATCCTGATATCGCGATGAATCGATAAAGAGCCTCGTTACTTTGCAAATAAACCGTGCGTTTTTTTAATAAACCGCCCTTCGCGCTCAACCTCGACGACTCTTTTTCTTCCGATCTGTCCTCGTCGTCGTATCGTTAACCGCGGTCGCTAGCCCTTCCCTCGGTAAACCATAAATTTCCTACCTGAAAATAACGAGCTGGAAGGCTTGATTTTATACGAGCTCTTTTCCGCCTCCTTTTTTTTCTTGCGTGAACGAGCATTTAATAGCGCATCTGTTTTATGAATTTTCATGAACGCTCCGAGTGTGTTATTTTCTCTTTCCCTCTCTCCCTTGATAATGGCGTGTATAATTGAAGGGAGGTAGAAGTGTGCTTTATTAAATCCGCACGCGTGATATCGAGTTACGTAATATCGAGGAGTCGGGGGAGGGGGGCGCCTTTTTGCGGTGCCGTTTTTCAGGTCAGAGATGTAGTTTACGATTAAATATACGTACTGCGGGAGGCAGTCTGCGACCGCTTTAGAAACATACCTTGGCTCCGCAAGGTCGGGGAAAAAATAGGCCTAAAAAATTCGCGCGTCACGCGAGTGTACACGGTACGTACTTCCCTTTCTTTGCGATGCAACAGTCGAGTAGCGTGGAAAGCTCCGAGGGCGGGATAAGATCGCCCCTTTGTTTGTCGGACGAGCAGATCGAAAGGGTTCGAAGGCTCGCCCTGGAACCTCGAAAAACCCATTTGCTTCTGGCGAGCCTTCGAAGGAAGGATTCCGATCCGAAGGGCACGATCTCGAAGATACTTCGTTACGCGCAAGGCGGCTTTTAATATTTCAGCACGAAGAACGGAGTTTTTCTCGGAGCGCCGGACTCAAAACTGGCGAGGGAAAAAATTTAACTCGGCGAGTGCCACTGGCAACCTGTGCGAATTTCATTAAACGACCTTCGTGCCCTTCCAGCCGTGTCGACCCTTTGCTCCCGACACTTTTTGCCCTCCAACCGAGAGGCGCGTGGAAATTCGGCCCGGGAGGGAAGTCGGTCGTGAAAGGAATCCCAAATAGTTAGAATCACCGCTCAATCTACGATAATCTATCCGCACGTGACTAACACTGGCTAAACGAATCAGCCCCGAGCCCCGGGTCGCACCGGCCCCGTGAAATTTAATTGCTCGTTACAGGTCGCCGATAACTGCCCCAGATTTCGGCGAGACGATCCTTCCTGGCAGCGCGAAGCCGCTCTCTCGGTTCATTCGCCACGTGTAGCTTCGAGATAACATCCGTAGAAACGTTTCCAACGCGGTTATCGCAGCTTCTTAAATTACGATCCTTACGTTGGAAGGTAATCGACATCCTTGACTCGTATGTGGGCGAGCGAAATTTACTTTTGGAAAAACAAATCGACGTAAAAATGCTATTCCTGGTCTTCTCGTTAGGCAAATCGAGCGAAAGTAGACGACGTGCTCTTGACGAGCAGTGAAAACTGCTCGATTTTCCCCGCTCGTATAAAACACGTCATCCACATTCCTTCGGCGTAAAAATATTCAAACTATGGGGAACCAGCGCGATTTCGCGATATTTTGAGAGCGTACGAAAACCAACGAGCGGAAAGATCACAATGGGTGTACGGTTAATTAAACGGAGAAGTTAATTGAAATCAAAGACCGTATCGTACGAGCCGTTTGCTCCGCGATATATGCAACAGCGACACGATTTGATTCTAGGATACACGCTGAGTTAATATAGTTCACGGTATCCTTCGCCTTTGATTAACTTGAGAGCACTCTGTAACGAAAAATCAATAAGGCGTTTACGGCCCTCCCGGTTTATTTCTCTCGGCTTACGATAAGGGCGATTTTAAGCTGCCCAATCGTTTGGAATTGACGGGCATAGTAATAAACGAGGCGAAAAAGCTCGACCACCGTGGCCCGCAGATTCGGCGAGACACATGGCCACTTTTGTGGCCTATACCTCGGAATTTTATGACACCGCGCCGAATCGCACGGGCGCGCAAGCTCTTCCTGCGGGTAAAAAAATTCCTCCCTCTCCGCAGGACAAGGAAAAAAAAACTCGAGCGAAAAGCTAATTAAAAATACAACCAGCAGTCCCCCCCTGAAAGGAAAGGAGGACGAGCGCATTAATGAACCGCCTGGAATTATTACGCCTTCTTTTGGTCGGAGACCTTAAGGACGCGCAAAGGAATAATTGGAGGAGAAAAACTCGTTAAAATTTTCTTCCGAAGAGAACAGCGAGTAATGCACTTCCTAACCAAGGAGGAGACAGTATTATATATAGAGCACGCGTGGATTCAATGAAAATCCGGATGGCGTATCATCGAATAATCCTCGAGAAACGCCGAGATCAATTTTGCGACGCGGATATTCCTTGCGTTATGATTTTTAATGCATAAGTCCTGGGCTGAAACGCAGGAGAATCCAACGAATCTTTATTGTACGAAAATAAAGGAGAATTTTGGGGGTACAGTCGAAACTGCAAGACGCGCCTCGCATGGAAACGACTTCCTGGCGACGCGTGAAAAGCGCAGACATCCAGAATCTCCGCGACAGGAGCTGAAATTTCTGCAGTCTGCGCCGGGGCTGTGACGAGTGCACGTGGGAGAGGATCGATTTATCATTTTCGCCCTCGAATGCCGCTGTCGTCGAGATCGCGAGAAGATTGGCCGTCGTAGTTGTTTCCTGAATACCCCATAACCCAAGGCCCGAAGCAATCCCGGATACCGAGGCTAGTTTTCGTCGCTCTCTTGCATCGTCTCAACCGACTTCTATCCCTTTCCCCCTCCTCGCTTCTCATCGATCCTCGTAATAAATAATGGTTACGACAAATCAAGAAACACGGCACGAGGATTTTCGTATCGCGGATATTATTCAAAAGTCCTACAGCGATCGTCACCCTCGACGCGTTACAATAATTCTCGATTATCCTCTTGCTATAACGCGTCCCAGATTTTCCCGCCGTCATATCGGCCCTCTCGCACACTCGGCGCGGTATCGCGACTTCTGCGCAACGTTATCGATTAACCACGTAATCGTAACCTAATTAGAGGGCGAGTTACGAGCCCGATCCACCCTTGGGTTACTTTCCAGAGCCGTCCTTCCGATCGATCGCGACTAGTCTTTCTTCGCGGTAAAGAGCGATCGTCGAAAGGCACGGTGGGATGTGCACCGTGCCCCGATACAGTCACGACAACCAGCATGCAGGTAAGGCAACTCACGACAAATATACCCAGGAAGGAATGCGGTGTTCTACTCGAGGATCGAGCGAGAAAAACGGGATGACGCGGATCGAGGCAAGGCCGTCGTCTTTGGCGATAGAGCGCGATAGAAGGTGCATGCAGGCAAAAGGATTCGACGGCGCATCCTCGTAGAAACCGAAAGGTCGGGTCTGCGCGTGGCGATAATCGAGGATGAATGACGGCCGGGCGTAGCAACAAAGTGTGTTCCCGCAAGTTTCCGCGGCTTCCGCGACAGCCTCGCGTCCTGAGCGAGGAACAAAGGGCGACGCGTTGAGAGAAGGGCGGAAGGGAAGAGATCGAGCACGACGGAGCGAGGCGTATTATCGAGTGGTTCCCCGCGTTCGTCGTCGTCGTCGTCGTCGTCGTCGTCGGCGGCAGCGGCGGCGGCGGCGGCGGCGGTGAGAAACGGGCGAGACACGGCGGATGGCGGAGAAGTTTAGAAGTTTAGAATAGGAGGAAGTGGAAGAAGATAAAAAAGTTAGACCAGATGAGGTTACTTACGCAAATAAAGTCCGGCGTCGACCGGCGGAGAGTGTTTCCATTAGGAAGAGAAATTGTAAGAGAAGATAGAAAGAGAAGTTCAAATGAAGCGGCACAAAAGAATGGATATTTAGTTGTAAACTCTTAGTTACACGACGGGTGCGTCATACTTACTCTAACTGCGCTCTGGATTCCAATCGTAACAGTGAAACGGGGCATGAAACAGAAAAAGAGCAGTCGTTAATTAGTTTAATGTCCGCCAAGCCTCGTCGGGTGCCGAACGATCGGATGATTATCCTTTATCCTCGATCGCAACCAACGAGAGATCCGTGACTCCCTGCTGCCACTGCTGACCCTCGAATCCTCCTCCTCTCCACTCGAGAAAAATCGCCCGCTCTCGTTTTTCCCGATCAAAAGCGATTCCCCTTTGCCGAGCCATCCTCGGCCGCGCCTCCAATTTATTCATTTGCGAAGGGGGCCTCTGGCAGAGGAGAGGGGAAAATCGTTTTACGACGCGACAAAGCCGCGAAAGGACCTGCCCTCGAGAAATCGCCATCGGAGGTTTTAAACGATTCGATTGTTTAACAATATTGCACGACTCCTTCCCTCGTCGACGTCGAGCGCCACACAGGCACGACTCGTGCATTCGCAACGATCGTTACCATTATTCCGTTTCGAGACAATTATTGGCAACTGCGCAGGGGCGCTTTGAAGATCGAGAAGGAGCCCGTGATCGTTGCGATCCTCGTTTTCGGAAGACGCTCGTCACCTTCGATTCGGCTCTTCTCAACGCTCCTGGAAAATCGGCGGCGTTTTAAAACGCCATTTATGGAATTGCGGCCGAAGACGTTCCCCTTTGGACGTGAAGCGCACTCGAGCGGAAAGTGTCGGGAATATTTAGAGGAACGGTGACATTCCGGCGAGACGCCTCGTCGTTTCGCCGTGACACTTTCGGCGTCGGCGGAAAAACAATAATTCGATTGCCAGAGCGTTTTTCGAATCGTTGCCCAAGAACGTTTCCACGTTTTTCCGCGACGCGTAGTCGCATTCGTCGTCCTGGCGAGCAAGATATCCAAGGATGGAGGGTAATTTCATTTTCGCACGATACGAAAGAATGAATTACCAAAGAAATGAATCAACGTTCCCGAGAACCAAAGGTGGTGAAACAAATTAAAACTTCGATGGCCACTTTTTAAATATCGATCGCCGTATTAAATATTGTCATTACTATTTTATTAACGATGCGGATAAATCCCTTGATACACCGAGAGACTAAAACGAGTAGAGGAAGGGGCGATATATACAGAGATAATTAATAAAAATAGAAAAGAATCGCAAGGATTGCAAAATGTATTTTAAAGTGCGGTTCAAACACACCAAGGATTGGCACGTATATGCAGATAAAGGTACGTACACACGGTAAATATAATCACTATCTACACGTATATACAGATAAATACACAGGGTGTATCCCGACATGGGATACGTTAATAAGCCACCGCGTGTCCTCGTAAATCCTCATCCCGAAGCCTGCCATTTGGCGGTATAATACCGCCTCTCGATTATCCAACCCACCCAGGGCTTCGCTCTGTAATCTTACCTGGTGGTGTAATATTCGAAGAACGCTACTAATATTTCCAGCGATCTGGTCACCGCCGCCCACATGACTGGAACCCTCCGCGAAGTTTCACTCGACCGATCCAGCTCCAGTTAAGAGGCCTAGCCGGTCTATAGAATCGACACTCCACTCCGATCGATCGGCGGTAACAACGAGCGACACTTCGTTCCTCCTTCTCCGTGAATGTCTATCGATCTCGCTTCATAATCGACCGTTTTCGATCCTCGAACGATCGTAGCCCATCGAACCGCATTACACGCGCTCCGATTTCTACTCTCTAGGAAATACTCGCCGACACTACGCTCCTATTCTTCGTGGCTCGTTCATCGAGCTCGCACCTTCGACCATTCTCAAGGTTCTCGACGAAAAACGAATCGCGGGATCGTATTCGCGAACTTTCACTCACTGCTGTTTATTTGACTTAAACGCGATTATTGGTTTATACACCGAGCAGGGGCGCATCCGAGTATCATAATCTCGATGATCGGATCTTCGAACTCGAGTCGACGATTGGATTATAACCGCCTTCCGGGCTGGTGCGTGAAATAAAAATGGGGGATAATCCTGGTTTTCAGGCCCGAGCGTCGAGTTTAATCGTCGTCGAATCTCTGACCGTCTCCGAGGATTTCGGCATCGATTTCATTCCGACGCCTCTCGCTCCGCCGACTCTGTTCTATTAATTAAGCGGCGCGTTTCCCAAGGCGGCGTCTTGAACGAAATTCGAAAAGTGAGCGTCGATCGGTTCTCGACTTCACGCCCCACGGACCTCCCCGTTTAGCGATTAAGCCTCGGTTCATTAGGAAACTTTTCGCCTACAAAGTAACTCCTCTCGCTCCGCCTTTGTTGCGAAAGCACGACATTTTAGCAGCTGGCCGTAATCTAATAACGTTATAATAATGATTTAATAACGATGCTGGGCTTCCAGCGGTTGCTCTTCTGTGTATGCGCATACATATATGTATGTATGTACAGGGGAACGTGCAACGTCCTCCTGAACGTTTCTAATGAGTTTTAATGAGGGCCCGCTGAAGAGAACGAGCGGCGAGATTCCCTTTGTCCGCGGTCCTATCGAAAATCGTGAAAGTTTTAAGAGCCCAGAAGAAAGCTCCTTTTCACGTCTCCCTCGAATCTCTGCAGAGCGCAGGAAACTACGTGGCGCGATCTTAGAAAGGAGGAAATCTCCACCTCGAAATGATACATTGTGGAGCAAAGTATCGTGAGAAATGAATCGGTGCAAAGCAAATACCTCGTTCGGTTCTGATGCCGCGTAGCGATCGCCATGGAATCGAAATTTTCCGGATATTCCAGGAGCCAAAGCGGAACTAATTCCACTCCGGCGAAGTAACGAAAAAGCTGCATACTAACCGGAAGGGTAAAAAGTTTCGGTAACTCGAGCCTTGCTAACGGATTAAAGCGCCACGAAAAGTTTTAAGGTTCGAAAGCTGATTACCGAGAGCCGATCATATTCAATCGGCCGAACCGAGAGATTGGAGCGGCCTTCCGAGAAGCGTATCATTCCCTTCGGTTCACGGAAGAATAATTGCGAGCTTTAAATGCATAATGCATGAGAAAGTTGAGCGAACGCGCGAATCATATCAAGACTCGTCCCCTTTGTTCCCTCTTCGAAAAAACGAGCTTTGAAAATCAACGCGCAGCCCGTGCGTCTGACGTTGTAATTTATTTTTCACAAAGAATCACTTTCCCATTATTCGCGACTTTAAGCGCGGCGCGTGCACCGTATAGCGGCCATTTTCCAGTCGGAAACGAAGGCAGAAATATCGGGCCGCCCTTCGAGGCCGTTATTTCCTGTAAATAATTTCCCATCGAGCGACCCATTCTTCCACCTTCTCTCCCGCCCGGAATTTCCCGGGACTCGAATCTCGAGACACGAGCGAAGTACCATCCGAGTCTCTCGACATCGCGCGCGAGGTAGAAAAGAAGGGAGCCAAGATACGCGCGAGGAAAATGATTCCTTTCGCTAATCGTCGGGCAAGGCGAGAAGGAGGACCTTATTTCCGCGGGAGCCAAGAAATCAGGAGGGGCCAATTTCCACGGTGATCGTCCCCAAAGAACACCAGTGGCGAGATGGAAGAATGCTGATATCCGCGAAACACCCGTTAAAATCCTCAAACATACACAAACACACTCGTATACTCGAATAATCAAGGCAAACGAGACATAACCAAAGGTCCTCTTTACCCAAAATAAAAAAAGAAACCTTAACTACCCAAACTTTGCCTACCCAAACCACCAAAACACACACCGCGCAACGAGCAAAACCACTGCCTCCCGGTGCATCCCCCCCTAAAATCTCCTAGCGTCAATTACACGCGTCTCCCTCCATTACCCGAAGCTTGCGTATCAAAATCGAGTATACCCTCGGTACACATAACGTAATCGAGTACATACCGAGTGCCCATACGTAATTCAATAACGGAGCTCGAGCATTTCCGTACGCAAATTATCGCTGTTGGAGCGACTCAATAAGGGAGGCTGGCCATCCCGTGCGCCGCTCGAGGAACAACCTCCCCTGGAATCTTGTATGGCTCGAAACGAAGGGCACGCGGTGTACCGGGAGGGTTGGCAGGGGCGGGGGAGGCGGAGGGAGAGTACCCAGATCGGTGGGTGTTCGCATGGGGGCGGCGAGGAGGAGAGAGAGAGAGGGTGGCATGGCGCGAGGGAGGCGAAAGGAGCGCGACGAGGGGCTGGAGAGGAAGGGGCGGCCTGGTCGGTCGGCTGGTCGGTCGGAAGACAGGGGGTTGGATCGATCCTAGCCACCACAGCTTCTACCACCACCGTTACACCTGCCGGCTATACCGACGCAACCACCACGGCTTCCACGGTTACAGGGCCTGGATGTACGTACATCACCACCACCGGATCCACCACCACGCTTGGGACCCTCTGGATGCACGGACACCAACACCTCGGGCTCCACCAGCCGGCGCGAGGCTCGCTCTAGACGCAACGATACCACGGCGTCTGCCGGCATCGTTACACCTGGCGATATATATTATATAACAAGAGCAGCAGCGTCGCGAGGCAGCCGCTGTCCGGGACGGTGCTCCGGTGAGCCTCTCAAGGCTACTACCCGTGCGTGCCACGAATACAGGTTTTTCGCGTTAAATTCAACCTTTTGCCAATGGAATTCAAGTTTCTGCGAAACAAATTCACCCGTTTGCAAATGGAATTTTATTCGCAGCGCGTGTGGCAGCGATGGAAGAAATCGCTGGGTTCGCGCGTTCTGGTGATAAGGAAGGAGAGAGAATGAATGTTCCAATGAATGAATAATACATTTTTGCCATTAATGCGCGGCTCGGTAAATTACAGGTTAATGGTATTAATGATTAAAATCGAAACTAGATAAATGAAGATTGAGAAATGAATGTGGCGAGCGAAGCGGAGGTAAGAGAAAAACGGCATAGAAAAAAATCAGACACCGGGGTAACTCGATCTATCCTTCTGTTTTCTGTCTTCCCTCTCCCTCGCTCTTTCTTCTGGTAGATACCTCCAGGAGTTACGCCTACTTGTCACCGTCGTAAAATAACGAACGATCGCTGGGCGAATTTTCGCGATGTGGGTAAAGCTCGTAAGCACCGCGCGTTGATTAACAAGTCCTTGGAAAGTAATATGATAATGATGCCAAGAGAGTAGGTGTAACGATGCCCACTTCCCGATGCCAGGTCGATAACTGGCTCGCGGTACTGCCTCTCCGGTTGGAAACGAAATTGTGGAGAAAATACGGACACCGTGCTTCATGGTTGGAAGGTAATCAAAGTCATTATCGCGCAATAAGCCCGCGTCGCACGAGCTACGCAAAATATTATCGTTATCCTAACAATGTCGATACCTACGGCATCGTTAGGCGCGTAGATCGGATTACGCACGTTCGATGCGTGCAACGGCTAAGACGCGCACGGCTTGCGGACCTTAATGACGTGCCAGAAGTGCGATGGATCCAATTTCCGTGCGTTTAATCGACGATGCCTGATCCGCTCCGTTCTTTGCGATGGAAATTCGGAGAGGAAGGGCTATGAACTTTATTAGCGAGGCACGAAGCGTCGGACGCGATGAAGTTTGGTCCTTCCAAAAGTACCTTCGTTTTATAAGGAAACGATGTAAGCTAACGTCGATGGGATAACGATTTATAGTTACACGAGTGCCAGGAACTAATCCTCGCATTAGCAGGAATCGTCATCGGTAATCATATCGATATTAGAACGGTATCGCGCTGATTAAAGCTGTATGACGTTAAGCATCCTCCCGGGGGGTAATTAGAATCGTTTATATATAGATAAACAGCTGAGTTATGAACGTCCTGGGACGCGACTTCGGCATCGAACGCAAGCAGGGTATGTAATAACCCTTGACTACGAAATACACCCAGCGAATTCGATGTCTATATCGAACGATTACGAAATAAAGATCCGAAAAATCTGGATCACAAACCGATACCCAATTCTCCACTTCAACGGCACTTCGGACCGAGGTACAATTTCGCAAAGCCTTCCAAGGGCCAAAGACTGCGGAGGAAAGGAGGAAACTCGGCAACAGCATCGTATATCTTCTCCACGAGGAATTCGAACGACGCGAGTAAATAACTCGTGCAATTCTTACGTTGTAATTTCTTGTCAGAAACAACGATAGCCTTTGCAGTAGAACCTTTTAACCACACTCCGAACTTCGATGAGGCGTTGGTAAAGAAACCGGCATTATTTCCTAGTTGGATGCGAAGAATAGCGACATTTTCCGCTTCCACTCGCGGAAGGGGAGTTCCTAACAAACATTTGTCGGCCACGGCCGGGCATTTTTCCGAGTTCACTCCGTCGTACGTTCCGGGGCGGCTAATGCGCGACGAACTCTGGCGGGACTTCACCCTTTTCGTTTCGCGACTCGTCAAGGCCGTAAATGGGGCAGGCGTCTCCGCGATTTCGTCCTTCCGTCCGGCCGACAATGGGCGCGACACGTGCGTGGGTCGTGAAACAGAGGCTGTAAACCAGGATAGCCTGGAGGACGAGCATCCCCTTGGAGCTTCAGCCGCGAAATTACCCGCGAAAAGGTTGAACCAGAACAATCGCCGAGGGCTCTTAGCGACTCCTATTCGGAGTATAAATTCCTAGAGTAAAAATGAAATTTTAAAAGCCCTTCTAGAATCTTGTAGGCGTTAAATCGCGAGGAACTAAGAATAAAACGACTCAAAATAAACTCAATGATTAAAGATGAGTACTAAATTTTTAATTTTAGAGCGACATCGATAACGATCGACAGCATCGTCGACCTGGAATATCAAAGTGAATGCCTCGCCAGTAGTACAACTCGCGCATATAATCCCGCCCGTAGAGGATCAAACAGACTCCGAAGGATATCCGCGGGTGGATCGAAGGATGAAAGGGCACGCATGGCGGAATGAGGTATCAAAACGGGCGGCAATGTCGCGATAAAAATAACGCTGCCTTCCTTTTCTGCGACCTCGACGAACGGAGGATAGGCGAGCAACAGGTTCCTCGGCGATGTACGTGCACGCGGCACTCCATTGATACCGTTTTCGCTTCTCGATGCCGCGGCGACTTTCGAGGCACCACGGAGCCTCGCCAGATTGGATTAATCCTCGAGAAACGTCGAGGAACGCGAGGCTTCGGCTCTTTCGTCCTCTTCCCCCGGTCGCCGAGTTGCGAAAACGACGCGGAGGGACTGCATTGACACGTCGATACCTATTTATATCCACGATAATAACCTATTTCGAGCCTGTTTTCCCTCGACAATACATCGGCAGGAACGAGTGGTCCATACGAGCCGAGGCCTTGGTCGAAAATGGTCCTCTAATGACTCTGGCTGCTTAACTTGGGGAGTAACTTCGAACGTTTCCTTTGGCCAAATAAACGTTAGCTCCGGCGACAATTCCCCCAAAGTCAAATGTAACTCGCGTGCTTTGCTCGAACTTAACGTCATAGCCCCTTTGGGTTCCACGCGAACGTGGAAAATAATTATACCTTCCCGGCCAGAGTGTTTACTTATTTCTCCTTCGCGGGAAGTTCGTGTATTTGTAATACCGGACTGGAATAGAATCGACGTATTTTCGACATCGTCCCTAAGGGACCAACGTACACGCTTTCGAGACAATACCATCGTTGTTCTCCAACGAAGATACACCTAACCGTTCTCATACACCATCGCAGAGAAAGAACCGCCTCCCTCTTTCCACGATCCTTATCTCCTTTAACGCTAAAAAATAGATATGAGACAATATTTCCCATCTCCCGCGCTACTCGAGAATCTTGTTAAAAAAAGGAAGGGGCTTAGGCGCATCCGAAAATGTTGATCGTCCGGAGATGACGCTCGAAGCTTTAGAAACGTCCTCGTCGTTCGAGGAAAAGTTGCAGCGCGTGAAAGCGGAAATGAGGCAGCGAGCGGTAAAAGGGGCGCCTGGCGAATTGGCCGGTGCTCGAGGATTTTCGATCTCTATCAGGGGGTTGGCGCTGGGGTAAGAGAGGGGGGAGGGCTGCCGGGAGCTGAAGAGGGCGAAATGCGGGAAGTGGGGCATAGACTTATCGCGGCATAGACGTTTCTCGTACGGCAAATCGGCGGCCAGGGGGGGGGGGGAGATCGTCAACGTGGCATGAAAAACATTCGAGTCCTCGCCGAATCTTCCCACGCAACGTCCGATATCCGCAACTGCATTGGTTAAACTGGGTCAGCGTTTCGGGATCGTCAGCGGGACGAAATTACGATATTGGATAATTACGTCTGAGCGTAATAATCGAAAATTGAACGTCGGGCATGCCGGAATCGGTGAAAGGCGTCTTACCGGTGTTTCGGCATGACCTGGTTGCGCGAACGTTATTCCTTAGCTATGCGTTTAATTTCGTTTCGGCATATCGACGATTTGCCCCACCCCCCTCCCCTCCCTACCCGCGAGAAATGTGTATTTCTATTTTAACATAAATCGTTCGCGCCACCAGCGATCTGAGATTACGCTTGTGTACAGGCTGCTTCAAAAGAACGCGCTCACCCTTTATTCCGAAAATATATTGGTTTTGAGAAATGCTCTTCCCGTTCTCCTTAAATCACCTTAATAAATTTGTATCCATGTTAACCCTCTATGAACAGAATTATAGCTGCAAATTATACGAATTGCGAGGAATTTACTTTGATATTTCAAATCGACGGTACTGTCTTCTATATCGGTATTGGTTATCTCGGATATATTATACAATTAAAGCGTATACGTGGTCTGAAAGAGTAAAATGATTTGGTAAAACGTCGATGTATTGGCGCGTGACCTGAAAATTCCACGGGCCCATAGTGGCTTATTAAACGTTTAAACGAAAGTAAAATATATGAGTAATGGCCCATCAAAGGACGAATACATTTTCTCGGCACACTCTGTATGCAATAACGGTCCTCGTTTATTGCTTCGTGTCATAATGCATCGTTAATATAACTGACCGATAAATATCGACGATAAACTTTGCCCCCTCCTCCCGCGGCATATCGTTGTTTGTTGTCGCTTTAAAAGGCGGCGAGAAAAATCGATGGCTCCTAAATAAATATCTTCCGCGCATAATAATAACTCGAGTTGGGATTTAATCGGCTCAACGAGGCGGATCGTTGATCATTTGGCCGTAAGGTCTTCGTACGAAAGCGGATGAAGGAGCGTCGGGAGGTTCTCGAATGGGAGGAAGGAAGGAAGGAGCAGGTGGAGCGGCTCCTCGCTTTGGTGGAACGCCCGAAAGGAATAACGCAGGGAAATACCTAGATAAATCGTCGGATCCAAGGTCGATTCGTTACGCGAGGCGCCGGTTTCCCCTCCTTCGTTTTTCCTCGAGAAATTCCCTACGGCCGCGGATTAAGAGAACGTCGGAATAAAGGGGGCAGGAGGGAGGAGGACGAGTCCTGAAATCGGATAGAAATTAAACGAAGACGCGAGGCAGGGAGGACATTATAATTCGCTGGCTCTCGCGAAAGCGAGATCCGGCTTGAATTTTTATCTCGCCATTACTACGCGACTGGCCAGGATACTCGCAGAATTTCTTCGAATACAGTCTACGTCCATCGAGACGCGACAAATCAATTTTACTGGAGAAAATCTAAACGCAGAAAATCTACGATATACGTCATCCTAAATTCGATCCTATTTAGCAAGTCACCCATCCTTCGTTCGATCCATAGCATACTAATACCATAAAAAAAAATCCAAAAATCCCGATTGAAACTCTACGCTCGCCAGCAAAAATTCCCAGCCGCTCTCAAGAGTATCACGGCGGCCCTCTGTATTTTCTCGAATGCGAGCGAAATGGGAGAAGCCATCGGAGCTCGTCTCCATAACCGGGGAGAAATAGCGTAGTAAAATACTCCAACAAAACTTCCGGTTCCGCTCGATTCTCCCCCTCCCTTCTTCCTCGCGGAATTCCTTATGGTCGCCGATCGAGAGTCCGTGGAGAGATAAAAAGGGGGCGGAGGAGGGAGGGAAGATGGAGGCATCGAGATGAGAACTAAATTAGACGAGGATGGAAGCCAGGGATGACATTATGGCTCGAGCGGTCTCGCAAAGGCGAGGCGTCGCGGCGACCGGCCGTTCGCGTAATCGCGCTTGAACGCAAGAGCGGATTATATAAAACGGCCAACGGCAAGTCTCGTGGCGAAGGATCAATGAAAGAGCGGTGCGTGTTGGCAGGCGATAGGCCGGGTTAAGTATGGGGTAAAAGCTGTCTGAAAGAACAATGTCCACGCACGAGCGCAAGGGGGCGGAGGATAGCGCCTGCTTCAACAGCCGAATGCCGCGCTTCTGAAATAACCTTTTCACCCGGGCTTCCATTCTGCCTCGACGCCGCCTCATAATGGCCCCCCTGGAGCGACTTTTGCGCGAACCTCGAATTTCATGCGCGCCTGGAAACGCTGCTCGTTCAACGTCAAAATTCGCGAATTTTTCGTCCAAGCGCCCTCCGTCCTCGGCTGTGAAGCCGAGTAATCGATTCTATTTATACACCAGCGTGTGCAATGGGCCCATTCTGACCTGTGAATGTAATTACGTTTTCAAGAGACCGTGCGATCGGGGTAATGCCGTAGGTTTTCATCGAGCGGACGCGTATATTGCGCGTGCATACGCTGCAGCGTATTTTCGGTATAACGAGAAATACTTCCGGAAGCTCGATGTACCCCGTAATGGGACTTTGCGCCTGTTCTAGCACGAAGTTTGGTAAGCGCGAGGCTGTTCCCTGCCTTCATATTTCCGCTGCAAATTTTCTCCTTACGCCCTCGACCATCCTGTCCCCGGTGCTTCGCGTGCCAATTCAATTGGTTTTAAGAATTTAAACTTCGTACGTAGGTTGTCCGATGAAGACTCCACGGGCTACGGTACTTACGGAGCCAGGTTTTCCGAGCCATTTTCATCCGAACCGTAGGTCGGGGCTCTGAGCGTTTTCGAGTTGAATTTCACAGGGATAAGTACTCTTCTTCCGTGCAAATTGTCAAAGTGCTCGCGCGCCGGAGTCTGAGGATACCTCGCCCCGGAACTATCTACGAATTTCAATTTCGCGGGGATAAATCCGCGACAGAAGCTCGAGTTGTTCGGAGAAGAAGGTACGGGTGCGGCGTATCGCCTCCAAAATTCTAAGAATAGCTACGCGGTTATGAAATTCCGAATCGGTTTCCCGATATTTTGGCCATTTGTCCACGAAGCGAATATCGGATCTCGATCGAGGCTCGAAGCGCTCCGCGAGACTGCTTCGGCCCTTTGGAGCGCGTATCGTATTTTAGATCGGCGATAAACACGAAAAAAGACGAGCATCGAAAGTTTGCGAAAGCAATACGCGTGTATCAAACGCCGCATTGTTTTCATCCCTCGAATATCTCCTTGAAAGTTCACCTGCAGTCCGCCGAGCTTCCGCACTGTTTTTATATTTAATTCACATCGACGTGCTTGTTTTCGAAATGATGAAATACGCCCCACCGCTCGAGGCCGGCTAAATGCATTTTCGAGGATAAAACCGGATTTCTATATCTCCCAGGACAAAAAAAAAAAGAGGGATAACATTATTTCCAGTGACCTCCATTCGAAGGAACTTTCGAAACACCAGCGCGAGACATTACTTTCCGCCTCTCCCGATAACAATGCCAGCCCTCTGATATTTATCTACCCTTTCTACGGCCCTGGTAAACACACTTTGAAATTACTTTTTCCATATCGAATCCTCGTACGAGTATCGCGCATCGAACACTCGCCAAGTACCACCGTCAATTCCAACCACGATCCCAATACAATTACCACGCGGTTTCGCGCGACGAATTGTAACTCCTCTAACTTTCAAGTTACACGAATAATTTTACTCTTTCACAAGATCAGGTATATCGACCCCGCTCACTAACAGTCCTTCGCTTCCCAATACCCAAACTGCTCCTTCCTCAAATGTTCAAAACGACCAGGCTAAAAGATATAAAGGAAAACGAAGTCCATAATTTTCACCAGCGCAGCTCGTATCGATCGACGAAGTCGCATGTCCCTTCGCCTCCTTCACCCTTCAATTACTTCGCAACGCGGGGCGTAACGACCGCTGTTGGGTGCGGGCCGAATTATCAGCCGCTTTAAGGGCGCCTGATGAGGATGGATTAGCCGGCAGGAAAATTAGAACGAGCCTCGAAGTAAGAAACGTAGGCGGCTAATTGGACTTTCGGCAGTTCGCCGAGCGGGGAGAGGCGAGAAGAGGTGCCGGATAAGCGGCTTTGACGCGCGCTCGCGGAGTTTACGCACGCTCGATGCGCGCTTTGATTATCGGGCGCCACGATCTGCGACGCGCATGCAACGCCAAACTGGATGACGCTCAGGACGAGGATAACCGTGGAATAACGGCCAAAGTGGCGATTTGGATAGCACCTACAGCGAGAACGATGCTCGTGGCGGGAATTACAGCACTGATTGGCCGCGAGTACGTAACGAGAGGGAGAGGGAGAAAGGGAGGGAGAGAGAGAGAGAGAGAGAGAGAGAGAGCGAGCCACGGCGCTTTTGCCAAGCGCTTTCGGGGCTCGTTTTATCGGGGAACTCGGCGGGGCATAAAGAGCAAGGCGTTAGCATAAAGGAGAAGACGTACATACCGGGCGAACGACTCTCGTTTTTCTGCTAAAATGAGTTTTTACGGGGCAAAGGAGAACCTTTCCGCCTGGAGGAACGTCCGCGCGGGCCTCTTTCCACGGGCCGAGGAAAATCGCCATCGGCTTGCCTCGCCCTGCCCTTGCCTCCAAAGTGGATTAGAATTCCTGCTCGCAACCAACAAAGAAAAAAAAGCGCTAAAACCGCGATAATTAAGTTGGGAAAATAAAGGCGATCCGCGAAACGAATTTCCTCCGAACGGGGAACTTTCTCGAATTTAACCTTGAACTGGAGGCGTCTGGCGGATTCTGCACGCGCGAAATTCACGCCCCACCTGCCAGGCACGTACGAGGAACTTCGTGGAGAATAATACAGCGAGATATTAGCAGAACGCTCCGAGACTCGCTGTCCGATGCGCAGATACGTCGTCGGCTTCGTAACGATTATAACGTGGAGCGGAACTGGAAGTGAGATCGCGCGAGGAGCGACGCTCGACAGCCCCGCGATATTAATGGGGGAGGATTCAAAGTTCGAATTCCTTCGGCAGCGCGCGGTTGGCTCGACACGATCGAGATAAGCCCAAGATTACGGCGCTAGCGATTCGAGCTCTGGCCGCTTAAAAACTCCGCTCCGGAATTCCTCGCTCGCGTCGGATCTCCTTCGCGATGATACGTATTTCAGGGCTGAGATATAAAAAGGACGTACAAAGGGCAACCTCTTGAAATTCCAGCGCGAATAGCTCGCGATATTTAACTCTTCGCAATTAGAGTACCGACTGCATGGGTTTTAATGATTCAGAAGATCCGCCTGCATAGCGCTTGGACCGCTGTGGAGCGTTTTGAAAAGATAAATAGAGTGGGAAGAGATATTTTCAGATCGACGATAGAGTCACAATGGGCAATTCGCTCTACGCGATTAATCTCAATTGAGAGCGACGTTTCGACGAGCGAAACGAGGTATTCCGCGCGAAACAAGCTGATCGCCGTGGTAGTTCCGAACTGCGAGCGGCGGGCACGAAACGTAAAGAATTGAATAAACAAACGAGGAGGTGGAAGGAGCTCGAGAAAGTCAATCTCGAGATCTCGTATCGTGCTGACATTTTCCGTCCCCTCGAAGAAACGAGTAGAATTATTTAACGAAGTTACGGCCGATCGTAGCTTCCGCCGAGTTGCGAGAAATTTTTGCTCAAAGCACCGACTCCGCGACTGCAAATCTCGCGGAAGAGGAGAGGGGGGACAATTTAAAACTAATCGCGTACTTTCCTACTTCTTGAACGAGAAGCAAGCGAGGAACGAAAGTGGCAGGGGGGAATATTCTCGGCGCATATTGGCGTGACATCGATAAACAAGCAGCGAATTATTAATCGCGCCGACGTCGATGAGTTTTAGATGGGTGTCCCGCTGTGAAACTAATATATTCGCATCGTGCAAATTAATACTGCCCACCCGCGGCGCCCTTTTGAGGCTGGCGATCAGCCGAGTGGAAATTACACGCCTGCTTTGCACGCTCCTGGATCGATTAACGCGTCCTATGCTCACGTTCGCTTGGCCAAAAATATCGAACCGCATCGACGCCTCCTTTAAACCGATCGCGATCCTTTCTCATTGCAACGAAATCCGTCAACGCCAAACCTGTTGAACCTTTCGGTCGTTTGTTTGAAAAATTTTAGAACTTTCAGACGGGCGATACTTTTACGATACTTTTACACGATTCTGTTATCGTGATCACGATTATCATCCATTTCTTTAGGAATATATTTAGTACATTTAAATGCGCACGCAATGTGCCTGGTAGGTTTAGCGTTAACACCGTTTTTATTCCACGGCTAAAATCCGTTTAATCTCCGTATCCTCGAAGAGATTTTCTAGACTCCTCGAGAGGAAAAGGAGCGACGTGCAACGATGGAAGAACAAAGAAGTGCCACGATTAATTCCCCGTCGCGCCGCAAGATTAATGTATAAGCATCATGCAAATTAATGCACCGTGCCAGCGTCCCCCCGTCGCTGCCGATTATCCAACGAGGAAATTACACGCCTGTTTTCCAGCCGCTCGGATTTAATGACTTGTCCGTCAGCCATTGAGGCGCGGAAAAGAAATATCGAGGACGTCGCCGAATGCCGCGAAATCGACTCTTCGACTCCGCGAGTCGCGCGCGACAATTTACCCGCTTCGAAATCGCCTCTAATAAGTGACCATTTAGGGGCATTTTCCACCCTAGCGGTGCGAGAATAAATAATTTCCACGATTGAAACTCCATCCCCCGGCATTCGTAGCCGTCGACAAGCAAGCGGCACGCGCCCGCGCGTAAATCCATTCGGCGCCGTTGAATGATAGCGATTGCTCCACATTAATTATTCGCTCACGCCCATCGAGGTGATCGAGCAATTTGCGAGCTCAACGAATTTCCATGGGTAACGATAAATGATTTACGCATCGCGAGTACGCGGGGGCAGAAATCACGGCCGAGCGGATTATCCGGTATTGCAAATATCGAAGAACAAAGAGCCGTGCCTCCGCGAAGGGAGCTCTCGAATTGAGCCTCTGATCGCTATGGGATGAGCCTCTGATCGCAAATCCCGGATCGTCTTGAATAACTTCTTTATATATACATTTTTTTCCAGGATTATTATTTTTTTTTAATTCGTTTTTGACACTGACTGCTAAAGTCGTTTGGTCTAGGATCTACTGTTAACCCCGGACCACGTTTAATCGCATATAATCGCATGTATCTTTTTTGGCACAACTGCTCAGATTCCTCTCAAGGCGGGCGTACCTCTAGTAGGTATACTAAATCCCGGTATATCGATAGCCAATATTTGAATACAGATTTATTATCAGCGGTCTTCCATTATAGGAAAAAAATTATTGCGCGAAGATACAAAATTTGGGCGTTAGAAGCTTAAGGTGGATTCCGAATCACCAGAGCTACAGTCTACATATCTCATAGAAAAACCACAGGTGACGGGCGGGAGTCTAACCCGGGTCACTCGCGTGGAAGTCCAATCCTCTATCCGGTACACCACTCTAGCTCCGCTACTATTGTTATAGGACAAATTAAATTGATCGACTGCCGCTATTATTATGAAACGGAGGGAGTTCAAACTACGCCGGCTCGTCCCTGGCTGGAAATTCGAACGGCGAATAAATACGGGCGTAGCGACTCGAAACCCGAATTGCGGAAAATAAAGGAGGGCGGGAAAAATTCGTGCAGGCTCCTTCGACCGACGCACCTTTCGCTCGCGGCCGTCATGCGCTATTTCAATTAATTAAACCGCCGCTTCTGATGCAACCGAGCCGACGCTCGTACGTGCTATTCTCTAATGAAATCAATAATGAATTACATAATTAAATGCGCCGTGCTGGAACAAGGGAGGCTGCGAGTATGTATCTCTGTCAACGAGGATGTGTAGCGTTAAAATTTCGTGCACACAAACGTGGACCCTCTGGCGGAGTCGGCATTAAACCGTTAATAACGCTGGTCGTTGTCCAGCGACTAGTCCGATACCCGTGGAATCCCTTCTTTCCTCATTATTACGCGATACACCCGCGGACCATGTAATTCCGCTACATACAGAGCTCCGCTAATTAAGATATGTAACGTCGGTTTTAATGGCGACACGTGTTCGGATTGATGCAAAATTCATACCGATACTCCTAGCGGGATATTAGCGTATCCGCATACACGGGAAACACGTTGATGTCTATCGATTATCTACTTACGTAAGATATCGGATTTTAAATGAACGAGAATTCTGTTATTAAAATCGTGGCGTGCGTATGTTCGAGCGGACCTGAAGCGATAGAAATATCATCGTTTATAGGAGATTATTCTAGAAGCGTCTTAAGACAAGGCGCGTGTATTAGATTGAAAAGTAGCAGTTTGCACACCGCGCTTCTTTTTTCGTTTCGCGAATTTGCGGATGGATGGAGCGAATCGTGGGATGATAGCGCAACCACGAAGGCCGACCGGTGGAATCTCGAGCCTCGATTCATGAAATCATAATTCGAGTCTTAAGGGCTTAAGCCAGCGATGCTCCTCCACACAAGTGAGTTAAGCAACGTTTCGTGTCTAATTAGCGGATCGCCGAGATCATCGAATTCACGTCCCGCGCGCTTAAGCTCGCTCTTCCGTGCGACGCGACATTCCTGACCCACCTGTTACTACCGACCATTTCCCTGGGGTGCGCGAGGGCCCAAGAAAATCGTTACGAAAATACCATCCTCGAAAATAAAAGTACACCACGTACGTACCTCGTCGTCTGGCGGCGGGCATTATTCATTCGCGTACGAGGAAATTTGCATGGCATTACCTTCGAACCGTAAACCCTTCCTTCCCTCGGACCCAACGGTAAAAACCACGCTGACCCTGCTTTTATGTTCACGACCCATCCTCGCGCCACAATCTCCGCGCCGGTCCTCTCAGAAATCTGGATTAACCGGCTTCGAATTAATGACGTCAGCACAAACGCGTATCTCGCTACTCGATCGACGCTCGGACACGCGGATCTTCCTCGTTCTTTCATTTCCACGCTCCCGCGCGTCTTCGGTTCGTTGGCTAAAATCAAAGCCGCGAGAAAAACCGATAATAACCATTACTGGAGATCGATATCAAGGCGGCTTCGATAGCCTTCGTCGAGGGTCCCTCTCTCGATCGTATATTGTCCAAGCATCCGCGTATCGACCTCCGCGAAAACCACTCTCCTCTTTCGAGGAACGCGACGACATCGGTTAATCCCTTCGGTCATGGGATACTCGTGTGAGGACGTGCTAATGAATACTTAGTATACGCTCTAGGTACATTTCGTACACCTAAAAAATCATAATGCAATTTCTAAGAACCGGTTAGCGAAGCTATGATTTTTTTAAGGGGAAATAATTAGTGATCGAAAGGATCGAAGAGAAAAAGAGTATGAGTCTCGACGGCGTATGCTTTTCTTTCACTCTATCTCATTCCGTTTGTCGAAGCAGCCAGCATGCCAACATCGATAAGCGTCTTTCTCACCTGCCTTCGGTACCCGTGCTGAATCGCGAGCCCTTGAGCGATCGTGAGGCACACGTACGATCGAGGAACAGTGTCGGTTGGAATGGGACATCGCCTTCTCGTTTCTGGCCCGTGGGCCGCCTTCCTCCCGCCTTTGAGACTTCTCGAGCGTACGTAGGGGCGAGTTCGCTTAATGGCGAGTCAAATATTTGCCCAGTTACGTACGAGCCGCTCGTGTCTTGCTCCCGATTAACGCGCTTTCATACTGCACGCCATTGGTTTCGCGTCGGTCCGCTCAAAGGGACAGGGTGAAAACGATCGTTGGCAAGGGCGCGAGGAAAATAATCGCGACAAGGCCGCCCTCAAGTCGTGCGTTATGAAGGCGTGTTTACGTTTTCCTCTCGCGAGTGGACCATTCTCGTGGAAAAACACGAAGGAGAGGCGCCGAGTCCTGTCCGTCTAAAGAGAGACATTTCTCCATCCGGGCTAATGGAAAATTGAGAGAATAAAGGACGGTTGTAATAATGGAGAGCGATATCGGCTTGGTTACAAAGGTGAGATTAAATTCTCGCCTTATCTCTGGACGAAAGGGTTGTCAGAGTCGATGAGAAAGGAGGCGAGAATAAAACTCGTACCGCGCGATGATCTTCCATCCCGTGACTTACTTTCCAGATACGCCCCGCGTTTCAGCGTTGGCTCGGATCGAAGATGCGGATGACAAATTCGATCACGAGTACGTGAGACGTGGCGTTAGCCTCGAACACCACGGGACAAGCCAGGAACGAGGAGATACGTGGCGCGGTTTAGAGTCGACTTCGCTCGGCGAGAGAGAGAGAAAGAGAGAGAAAGAAAGAGAGGAGGGCTGGTAACGGTAATGGTGAAAATTTCTTATCTCGCGGCTTCGCGTCGTAACGTGAGATTTGTACTCGCATCAAAATACCTCCAAGATATTTTCTTTATGATATTTCCCGACGTTACTCATCCTCAACGTACCTCCCACAGCGTTACTTAAACGAGGACTGCGGCCGTAAAAATCTTTTTTATCGCGAGTACGCTCTTTCAAATCGGCACGAACACGACGTATTAATTTCCCTCCTCGCGTTATTTACGACCGCGGCTTATCGCACGGTTCCATCCAGCCCGTGCCGTGGCGAATTCGATCGCGAATTCTTCCGCCTTTGGATTCCCATTGAATGCACCGCTTATTTAACACATCGCGCCCCGATCTAGCGCCGAGTACGACATTTAACCGCGGAATTATGCGTCCCGAATGCACCTCCCTGCCTTACTCACTCTCCATCTAGATGTATCGTGCGGCTCACAATTAGTCCGCGCAACAAGGGCGATGGCAATCTCGACCACATAATTTATGCCAGCACGTCGACATTAATAACCCCAAGGCTCTTTCTCCACATTACTCATCGCGAGGGAGGGACCTGCCGCACGATCGACCATGAATTCATCCCGGACCACCCGAGATTAAGAACGTCCACAAGGATATTACCAAACCCAATAGCCACTTCCCGCACTGCACACAATCCCTCGCGCGTACCTCACGATCGACTCTGAGCGCCTTGGCGCATCGAGGAGACTCCACGAAAGAAGGATCCCACGAATTCCCAAACTCGATAATTCCCCCCACCCCGCATTACTCCTCGCCGAGTAATCTCGTTTCCTGTAAATCGTCAGCGCGCAAATCTCATTTGGACGGCCAGGGACCGGGACGATTCCTATCCCAAGACTCCCCCCGCTCAAAACCTCATCGCCAGATCCAATAACCCGGTCCTGCGTTACTCGCCACACATGTGTACCCCGGTTATATATATATATATATATATGTATATATATATCCCCCGCGAACCTCCTCGGTCCGGCCAGAGATATCGACGATCGCGCAATTCCGTGGGCCTATCGGCAGAACCGATGGCTCCTCCCTGCGTCGCTCATCGCCAAGGGCCGATCACTGGGAGCTCTCCGCTCTTAAAGACAAAGGGAAGCGTATCGCGATCGCGTCTTCGCCCCCGATCTTTACTCTCGATCGCGTCCCCGCGGTCTATCGGCGTAGGCAGTGCTGTGTATATCGAGCCTCGATCCTCTCAAGGCTCGTGGGCAGGGATGCACTCGGAGGCCAGGATGCGGCCGGCTGGTGGAGCGGACCGATGACGGCGCGTCAGGGTGATTCGGCAGAAGGCTCGTGCCAGGGCACGCACCCCGTCCTGTTGCGCCTCGGCCCTTTAGTTACCCGCTGGATACGCGCGAGGTCGCCCCGAGGTTCTGACCGTAACGGAGTCGCATCACCGACTGAACCTTTCCCTCATGGGAGAAGCCCCCGGCTTGCATACGCATCGATGTGCTTCCGAGCTTCCAGGGTTCCGAGCTTTCGACACGTTGGCGCCACCTTGCCGACCGATAAAGGAATCTCGAGGACCGCCAAGGGCTCCGCGTGGAAAAAGAAAGGGGAAGGGGCGAAGGTACTGGCGCCAGGGGGAGAGGAAGAGGGAGAAGGAAAGAGCGAGTGAGCGAGAGAGAGAGAGAGAGAGAGAGAGAGAGAGAGAGAGAGAGAGAGAGAGAGAGCTGAAGGGAGAGAAGGAGGAAGATAGGAAGGGTCCTCCGGTCGGTCCGGGTTTCGATAGACTTCTGGAGGTAAACGAGGGCCCTTCTGGCGGGAATGACCTCGAGGGTGTATAGATTTTAGCCTGCAAGGTCGTTCTCTCGATAAGAGCCCTTGGAAGGTCCGTGAGAAATTCTCCACGGTCGTGTGTTTCTGGGAGTTCGAAAAAGGTTCGGCCGAGAGGGCAGGATAAATCTCGAGGTTGCTACGGAGGGTATTATAAAGGATGTGTTTCTTTACTCTTTCGTCCTTCGATTATTTATGTTCGCAACGTGAGAGACGCGAGACGACCGAGGCGGATGCCAAGGAGGAAGCTCGGAAGGAATTCTTTTTGCGCGAGGATCGATAGACTTATTGGGTAAGTCGGGGCAGGGGCTGCCGCCGCTTTTGTCGAGTGAAATAATATGTTTGCCGGATGGACATGATATTCGATAACTGCGCATATGTGCGCTGGTAAAGAATGAGAGAGCTTTGCGACGGTCCGCTGCTTCGCGCTGCTTCCTCGATAATAGGCCAAATAAATTCGATAAGCCACGCTCCGGGCCGCCGAGAATCGAAAACTCGAGCGCGATATCGCGATCGGCTTTATGCGGAAATAAAGGGAGAGGAGATCGAGCCGCTGCTCCGTATAACGACCTAAGCCTGTCCGCTGTTGGCTATTTTCCAGACTTCGCGAGAGAAAGGAAGGCATAGAAAACTTTGGCGCAACTCGGCGCTGAAAGTGAAATGCATACAACTTGCCTTCCGCCATTGTCTCCTGGAATTTCATACTTCCGTGTAAACCCATTTATTTTATTATATACTTATCCTCGTTAATCTCGAACAACGGGCTTTTGTACGATCGTTAACTTTGTTCCCTAGTCCCGCGTGAATTCCTTTATATCCAAGGTATCCCTTTGCCGCTAAGGCTCCGAACCATTCGCCACCTTGCCTTCGTAATGATATATTACGCTCGGAAATAAGAATCGAGCGACAATACCCACTCGAGGAGAACCATTATTAAAAGTTCAGCACCGATAAAAACATCACGCGCCTAACGGAGGCGCGTCCTTTCTTCGATACATTATGCCAAAATCCAATTTCCACGCAACACTTGCCAATGTCTCGCATCGAGAGCTCGGCCGATATATAAGCCGGGCACCGATTTTATCAGAAAAAAGGAAGGAGCGTGAAAGGGATGTAGGCGCGCGTATTGGACGTATTTCAGGGTACGGGCCATTGTCGAGCTTTATGCATACCTCGACGTATCACGCGGCAGATTTGACATCTTATATTAAACATACCGAAGATCATTGAGGCGAGTGCCCGGCTGAAAGCAGTTTCATTTTTTCCGCCGTGGCCCAAGGCAGCGGCCGGATGCAAAGTAGGCCAACGCCGCGTCATTTCTATTACTTGTATCTCCTCCGCGAGGTTTAGTGAAAAAGTGGACGTGAAATAAAAGAAAAGCGAAATGAGGAGCCCCCAGTGCTGTGCTAAATGAGGTAAGTCCTGCCTCGTCTTATGCGCCCATTGTCGCCGGCAGTAATACCTACGTATATTAATTAAAAACGCGAACAATTGCGCGCAAAAGCACCGACGAGAGAGCGCGGGATGGAAAAATAATCATTTACTCCTGTTTGTACGCGAAGTAAATACCGGAATAGCGATTAAGTTTCGCTTTATCGCGGATACATTCGGTTTTGACGAGGATCATTTTGGACGTGTAACGACCCTCGATGTCGTGAAAGCAAAATACTATATAACGAACGTTACATAAAAGTTCCTTGGCGATGAAAAATCGGAAGTACAAATAGGCTTTATAAAGATAGAAGGCGTCATCTTTAAAAGTCTATCGAGAAATTCCACGGTGGGTTTATCATCGTTATACGGAATATCCCGAGGCTAGAAAGAAATATTAATACGAAACCGCGCCCATACCGTGGGCATAATTGAAATTCACGCGCTACCGTGCAAGTTTGAGCCGCGAAAACAGAAATCGGGTTAACGGCAGGAGAGAAAAATTAGATTGGGCTCGTAAAGAGCGCCACTCGATTCTCCGCAAATGAATATAGCCAGGGAAAATAAAGACAGAGAGGCGAGAAATGGCCAGATTGGAGTTACCTTTTTTCTCCTCGCGAAACGAGAAAAACGGATTTTCCGATTCCGGCCTCCGTCGCTTCGTCGTCTAACGTCGAGCCGAAATCCTGCCGATGCAAAATTTCAGACGATTCAACGATAAAGCGTTACGCGCGACCGGAGATTTTCTGGCATCCAAGGTAGTTCCGCGCGTATCACGAGCATGTAAATACCCAGTTTTATTCGAGTACCTCCTAATTTCGTTTAGCGATAATTGCCGAGTCACTATCGCGCGGCGCGCGAAGCCAGCGCGCCAGACGGCCGCCCGCAAAAATTTCATTCAACATTATACCGATGTAATAATAGTCCCAACCTCGTTAAAAATAACGAACGCTTGTATATGGAAGGCTAATGAAAAGACCAATAAAAACAAAAGCTTATTCAGGCCGGCCGCTTTATCAGCGAACATCCGCGATGGCACGTTCCCTTGTTTTTCGTTCCGAACTCGTTGCGATGTCGTGCTTGTGCGATGCGGGAAAGCGTACGAATATCATATCGCCATGAATACGTTTCCCGCTTCGAGGCTCAGGTGTATCAAGAACGCACCCTTCCGATATACACTAATAATTAATATAAACGACCCTTCGTAAGATCAAACGCGCCCAATGCTTTTTTATGCACGATAACGCGTTCCTCAAAAAAGTGCGTCGAAAAAACGTGTAAAAAGAATACGTTTCATTGTTCCATTATTTCACCGCGGAGTCTGAATCGTTCCATCGATTTCTCGACATCTTTTCTCAGTCCTCCTTTTCTTCGAGGATATACGCGTACGCGCAAATATGTTCAGAAAGTAACCGGTAGATTTAGCGATAATCATACATAATCCTCGCGTCTAAATTGCGGATGCACGAGTTGTGCAGGATGGGCGAGGATCTTTCCCAAATGAAAATGGAAGTATCGAGGATTGGAGTTCGTCGAGAATAGAACCGCTCGCTCCACGCTGATAATTCGCGACGATGACACGTTGCTCACCCGGATTTCCCTCGGCCCAAGGCCATATATTATTCCAGGGCCAATCGATACCTCCTAGAGCGGAGAGACCGTTATCGGCCGGCAAAAAAAGGGTCGAGGCTCGACCGCGAGATGGGAACCGGCGTGGACTTTAGTTTCGGTTTTTCATTTCGAAACGTTGCCTCCGCTCTGCCCACCCCCGACGCCGAGTAACTGGGTCACGCCTCGCGAGTAACTTCGCCAGTCCATCGCGGTCCTGCCTTCCCAGCTTCCGCTCCTTCCACCCTTTATCTTCATCGATACTCCCGCCCTTGGCGCAGGAAGACGCGCCCTTTCCGCGACAATCGCGTGCCGTGCTTACGCTCGAGAAACGAGGGTGGTCGGGCTTCCACGTCGCGAGGACGCGTTCTTCATGGACGACCGACTTCTCCGCTCTCCTCCAAGTATCGAGGATGTCGAGAAGTACCCGGCGTCATTAACGTCGAACTTTATTTTCGACAACGAAACGTTTTGCACGAGCGGAGCGGAGAATGTACTTCGTAGGAAGAGCCAAGGTACTTTCCAGGATAGATGGACCACGGTTATTTCATATATTTTCTTTGGCCGCTCGTGACTTCTTTGTCCGAGATATACCGCCAGCGAGGAGAGGAGAGTAAAAACTTTCGACGTCCCTACTACGGGTGTAACTTCGTATCGAATCTATCTTCTTGAGATTCCTCGGTCGTGTACGCGTTATTAAATCTAGGACCTTTGAAACGACGTTTGCAGTGCCCATTGGATATTAAATAAATAACGCTCGTCTCGGCAGGGCCCTTTTCCCCAGAGACCGATTCCTCAATGCGCTCCACGGCGATACGCGTTTCTTACACTCTTCACGCCTTGCTCACGTCTCACCCATCCGCGAAGCAACTAGGCTATATAAGCTAGAGGCGGATATCTGCCATACATTCAACAACAGGAATAGAAACAAAAAACAGCCTCTACCCTCGAATTAAAGAACTTCCAAAAAACTGAATCCTTTACATTATAAAATTTAGCTCACCAATCGGCGAATCCACGATATCCTTCGACGATAAAAAATCAGAAAAACATATATATATACATACAAAGACTTAAATACATCCTGCACTCGACACATTAAACGCGTAAAATTCCATCGAACAACAAAAACCCATCCATCACCTTTCCATTTTTCGGTACAACCCGTATATCTACTTGCTGCCAGCAAACAGATATTCCCGAATAGCTCCAACAATGGATCCTGCATCGAGTCACTTTATAGCGGATGGTTGTAAAAATTGAAAAAAAAAAACGGATCGCAGTCTCGAGAGAGAAAGAGAGAGCGAGAGAGTGCGAGAGGCGGAGAGAGAAAAGGAGAGAAGGAACGAGGGAAAAAGTGATGGGTCTCGTATCGACGTCGACGTCGTTATCAACCGCGAGCAAACGGCGAATGGAGGTCCGGAGCGAGGGGCGGATTACGGAGGGTGTGTACAGCTTGGAAGGGTGGTGCACCCTCCCTGGGAATGATTTACCGACCATTTCCACTTACCGACACCGTTCTATTTTATCCACCGCCGCCGGTGCATCGGGTTTTATGGACTTGGGGGCTACGCTGAAACTTTCGCACGGGCGCGTTTAAGCGACAATCGATATCGGAAAATACGCTCTCGAGCTTTTCCCATCGAGGACGGAAGGCTCTTAGAGCCGCGCATCCCATGTATCATCGCTTTAAATCCATTTAAATCGCGAATCGTCCGTTTAATTGGTGGATTCGGCGCCGAGCACAGCGCTCCCGGTTATTCGATTTTGGCCACTCGAGCGATTAGATTTCGAACGATAATTCAGGTTTGCGCAGGGCGGAATTACGATGTCTATATTAGGGGCGACGATCCGCGGCTATTGGATAAAGTTTGGAACAATTTATCCGCGGGCTTTTCTCATTTTGGCGCCGAATTCTTGGGATCGTTCCACGGGAAGTCCCGATATACTCGGGGGGCTAATGAACAATAAAACAATCGGTGGGGCTCGAGCGCCGAGATTGCGAGGAATGAAATTCATCGCCATACTTTTCGGCAAACACTCCGCAAGTCCAGGGCCCACTTAGCGCAGTCGGCGAGCGCCATTAACTCGCGACGCTCGGGGAGCTATTAGAACCGGGGTAATGAATCGGTTGGAAAAACACAAAGGTGACGAGCGAGGAAGGTGGTCTAAACCTATTATCGCCATCGTAAGCCTTAAATAAACAAAGTCGGGGCAACGAGACCTTTATTCCTCGGAGCATCGAGGCTCCCCGTCGTCCCTTCCATTACCCGAAGAAAGAAAAATACCTTCCAGCGACGCGCCTTCGAGAAATATGTCCGTTATACTCTGCGCGAAACAATCGTCAATGAAGTACGAAGCCAGTCCTCGGCGATATTAACCCGCGAGTAGCGCGCAAAGATGGAAAATCAGTAGGGAGTTAATTGCCTCGTAACCCTCGAGTCATCCGCGCAAAAGTCCCGCAATATGCGGAGTACCTCGTTTTGCCCGGCTGTTTGACTTCTCGAGTCCCTCCCAACGAGGCGGGGGCTCATCGATGAGGAGGCAAAGGCAGATCAAACATTAGCCCAGACGTTCATCCCGAATGTTTCAACTTAAACATCGGTCCTCCGCGCTCGAAGCCATCTCCGGCGCGAGAGCGGCTCTGGCCGAGCTGGGATTCGATTTTCAGCCGTCATCGGCTCTCGAGGACGGGAGGCGCGCTCAAGAACCGAACGATTGAAATAATGATGCGCCTGACGTTTCGGGATTTTAAAACGACGGGGAATCGACAGTCGCATGAATGGCAGGGAGATTATACGGCGTAGGGCCGTAATGGCTCTTCCTACGATCAATATTTTATTGGGGTAATAACGACGGAGTGCGCGCTCCCTTTGACGCCTGCGATATCCGAGTGCGCGTACGCTTTAATCCGCGGCTATCGAGGAATTCCTTCCGCCGCGAACGAACCTGCGCCATGGGTTTTTCCGAGTTATCGCCCGGAAATGCACGTTCCTGGTGCGCGTTTGCTCTGTTGGGATTCGAGACCTTTTGCTAACCGTGGAGATTCGATGGAGAATAAATCAGGGAGCGGTCGATAAATCGATCGGCGATCGCGTCGAAGGGTGGGAAGATTTCGAAAAGTTAAGTCTATATAGCATCGAATGCCGGTAACCTGGCTTATATAATAGATTTGCGCCGTGTTACGTCGTATCTCGTATTGCGTGACCATGGCGATGAATGCTATGACGTTCACGTCCGCAAACGCGTTGAGCCTGGAAACGTAATGACGATCGGCGATTCTAGGTCTAACGAATCGAATATTCGATTCTCCATCTCATTCTCGTGGAGTTAGAATTTCGGTCGATCACACCAACGTTATTTTACGTAGGACACTGATCATTTGGGCCAGCAGTGTGCCGTTCAAATTATCAAACGATTACTAAATTAAGAATCGAAGTGAAATTAAAATTGAATCGTTCAAGCTGACGAATTAAGCCCGTATAAAGAAAAATGGCGTGGAAAAAAATCGGACACTGGGTCAACCGGGCAGGGGCTCGAGTGCGATGCGCTCGAAGCACAAGATTCCGAGAACGCTTTCTATGAACGATGGCAATTTGAAAGCCTTGGAGGGATTGGTTCGCGGAAAGATTCCCTGGCTCTTCGCGGAGGACGCTAAATACCCGGGGAAATAAGGCAGCGCCGTAACCCGCTTCCCTGCGTGGCTCGCGATAAAAGCTCGCGCAACTTCGGCGTAGATCGGCGAACGCGATGCCAGGGGCGCGTCTCCGCCGCGTTCGGCGATTTAACTTCCCTCGGGAGGCTTTTCGCCCCACGCGAGAAACTTTCCGATTGTCCGATCGCACGCCTATGCAGGAACACCGCGATTCTCGCGCGCGATATTGCGCGCCAACTCCATCGAAAGGTAGCCGCGATTCGGAAGGCCAGGGCCCGGGAATTATCGGAAAAGCCCATCCCTTTCTTGCGCCTTGTATTAAGAGGATAACTTTTTGAGCGACCCCATTATGTAGCTCCGGATCGTGAGATAACGATATGCCCCGTTTCTCGCGAAATAAGAAGCCTCGCAAAAACATTCCTTAATTTGAAGAGCGAGGAGGCAGGCTCGAATTACGAGAAGAAGCCCCTCTGTAATTACTTACGGTACGGAGAAAACAATCTTTCGCGCCCTCCGCTCCGGGCCGAGGAATTCCAAAATATTATGCCCCGCGCCTTTCGAGGAGAGCCGCAGAAATTTCATCCTCGCGATTCGAAGCTCGCAGCGCCGTGGCCCAAGCAAATTATCAGAAAATTCCTTTCCCCCTCCCCCGTAATGCGGGGGGAGCTAAGTTTTTAAGCGACCCCATTACGCGAAAGCGGATTGGGAGAATTACAGCGTGTCCCGGGCGTGCGAGCGGCGCTCCTCGAGGATGAGAACGAATCGTCCTACTGTCGTCGATGCGAGGCGTTAATCGCGATTGAGTCCTCAAACTCCCGAAGAATGGCCGGCCTGCGTGATTTTCCTAATTGTATCCTCCCTAACGAGTGCTTTTTACTTAATTAAACGGGAATAGCCAATGCGCACGAACGGCCAGGTTATTAATTCGCCTCCCGCTCTCGCATCGGGATAAGTGCGATCGAGGCTAAACGCGGGGTTATCCGCGAGCATCCGAGGCGATTGCATCTAATCGTCGGTGCCGCAAACGCACAAATGGCTCCTAGCGAGCCGTGCAATTCGCTTCCTGGACCAAATCCTTCCCACGATCGGGATAACGATGATATTCGTAGAACGCCGCAGATGCGGGCTCCGATTAGGGGGCCAGGAAAAATTACTCATCGAATTCCGATACGCGTATCTACGTGGCACGGATTCTACGTAACATTGAAAATCTTGCGTCGCCATTCTCCCAGGGATATCGAGGTCGCCTTGATACGCCTCGAACTGTGCCGCGGTATTATTATTTTTGGCCACGATTTTCTCCTCGGCCATCGAGGAAATTTGGGATGTACCGATAGTGGGCTCGGCTCGACTCCTGGCAAATTACGTGGCGCAGGAAGTTTTAAAGGCGGAGGATCCTGGAGCGTTGGTCTGGCTCCCCGAGGGCTCGATCGGGAGAACGATAACCTCTGTGAAGCGGCGATCAGCGGAGGACGATCTTTCACGGTGTGTTTTTATCGCGAGGATCGTTTTCAAGCCCCCTAGATCGTTCGCGGTGTCTTTAGTCACGGAATCCTCCGGCGTGACGCCGAGACATCGTCTCGATACAAGGGGCCGTGCCTCGGTTATCGTTAACATCCTTGGATTTTCCAGAACGACTAGAGAATCGAGGCCAAATCTCGAGCCCCTTAACGTTCTTAGGAGTACGATTCTAAAATCCAGGAGTTAAGGCCAAAAGTAAATTGGCAACTGATCGCATTTACGAGGCACGTACGGCAACCTCTGGGTGTACCTCAAAAAATCGAACTTTGCACTTCGAACCAAAGTCGCTCTAAGTGAAACACCGCGCTCGAGTATTAGACGAAAGTTTCCAAGTTCCACTCGAAAAAAGGAGAGGTAAAACTCCATAGCCCAATCCGCCGCTTTACATCTGGATTTTTTCGACGGGCACACCGCGAATTCGAGGATCGAGAATCGAGAATCGATTGGAGGAAATCGCGAATTCGAGGATCGAGAATCGAAGAGTCGAGCGGACTTGGTCGCGAGGAGGACGCAGCGAGAAGCGGTTATGGCACGCGTCGTGGCGGTTATCGGGTCAGGTGGTAAGGGGACAGGACGATTTATCTCCGTCGCTCGTCTTTTTCTCCCCCTGCGGCCCCTTGGAATTCTATATTTACGCACGAGCATCGCGGCCATCTAGGAGTCTGCGGAGGACGATACACGGAGGGGGGCTTTTATCGTTCTTTATGAATCCACTATGCTCCACGGTGCGCAACGCGACGCGAATAGAGGGACTCGATGACGCCTGAATTAATGGCGCACAGTGGAAAACGGGCCCGTGATAACGTCGGGGGATTATTCCAGCGACGATTTGCAAGGCCGTCGAGGCGGCGACGGCACACACGGTTACCAATGAGGGAGAGTGCCGCCTAGACGGGGCTCATTTTCAGTCGAGTTGCATCCTCGACGAAAGACCGTCCCCGTTACCGCCCTAGGCCTCTGTCGACCGATTCCTCTCGGTCTCTCTTTGTCCCTCTCCCTCTTCCTCGCTCCCCCGATTCCTCTCTCAACCCCTCCCTTTCGCTCTCTCCCTCACTCACCCTCCCCTCTCTCTCTCTTTCTCTCTCTTTCTCTCTGTCCCTCGTGGCTCGTTGATTTTCGGCGTTCCATTAACGCTTAACCAGCCTACATCGAGTACCACTCGAAGCGAGATCTGTTGCTCCAAATCCAACGTTGAGTGCCACTCGAGGCGGTGCTTAACAAAGTTTATCATCGAGCAACTGGAAAGCCCGAGACTTATGGTCGTACAACGATGTATCGCGTTCGCGGATATGGTCGCTCCTAGGTGCGTACGATCCATAAAGCAGGATCGGCGGCTCGTTCGTAAAGTTTTCGAGAAGGTTTTCGCGATGCGAAGGGCTCCCTCCTTTTCCACGGCGTCAGGTTCGCAAGGACGAAAGGATTTCGCCTCGCGCCTCGGTCGAGCAAGTGTGCTCTGGCCATTTGCCACGCGAAGGTTTATTTTCGCGTCTGTCAGCGGCATTGAATTTTTTATACCGAACTTTAGCCAGGCGAAGACCGCCTGTCACTTTCCAGCTCGCGCATCCCCCGGGACGTTTCCATCGGTGGAAATCCTTTTTCCCGAAAATGGAGCGGAACGGCGCGTGCGGTTTGACTCGTACGTTGCTGGAATTTTTTTTCGCCCTTTTTCTTCATTTTTTTTGGGGGGTGGATGGGAGGGGGGGGGGAGGGGCAGATTATGCTCGAGACCTCGAACGCGCAATACGGTTAACGACGTACTTCGTGGAACGCGAATTTCACGTCGTTACGTTCGAATTGTATCCGACTTGTATAAACGAATGCCGTAAACATGTCATAATGTTAACGAGTATTAATTGTTTCGACGCGACGCGACTCTCGCGAGAGCGGTCGTGCCGGTAAGACCCCTCCATATCGTAATTCTGCACCGCTTAATTCGAACTCGGTCAGAACTTGGGATTATTTCGGGAAAGTCAATTGGATTCGTATTCCGACGCTCTCCAACTTGTCTGAACTCACTCGACGTGAGATCCATCGGCGTAAATCCGGAGACCGGCGGTAAGTGTAATACTCTCTCGAGTGTCAGTAGTAAAATCGAGCCTCGAGCATCATGATTCTCGTGCAAATTCATTTTAATCCTATTAACGCCGGAAAGTGGTTTAGAATAATCGGTCGAACAAGCCTCGTTTTACGCCCGGGCGAATCTTAAGAGGGTGGAATTACTCCCGAGGAAAAAGAAAAGTGCAAGGTGCCTCGATACCTCGGGAGTGTTTTTTTCTACTCGCGCACGAATGAGATGCGGGAAAAGCGACGCTCGCCAAAGAGCTCGCGGGATTCGCCTCCTCGATGGTTCCTCTTACTTTCTCGAGTGCGATCCTCCACCGATTTTCAGTCCGGTATTCCGCCATCACTCGACCATCGAGTGTCGCTCGACGAGAGATACGTTGCTCGAAAGCCAAAGTTGGGCGAAACTCGTGGCCCCGCGCTTGCCAACTCTTCCACTAAACCCACGATAACTACGAGACGATCCTCGAGTCTCCTCCAGCGCGGATAAAAGTTCGATACGAAAATGTGGACGCGAATTAACCCGTCCTTTGGAAACGTCCCCGTACTTTGCCCCTCCCAACCGACCAACCCTCCCACCAGGAGGATCGACTCTCGTCCGAGAAAATGTGGATCATCCTGATATCTTTAGGAACATTCGCGACACAAAGAGCCCGATATACATACGTATCGTGCGCCCTTCGCGATGCGATCTCTCCTTTTCCACCGAAAGATACCGAGATACGTACGAGCGACGAGTGAGCCTTCCCTGCGTATCCGTGGAGAGCGGAATATCCAGAACAAAAACCGACGAGGATCCTTCGATTCCTCTCTCTCTCTCTCTCCTTCGATTTCCAAGCGGAGCTCCCGGTCCCTTCGGATGGCCGAGCATGCCAGGCAGAAAATACACGCAATTACGGAGTCCTATCCTCGAAAACCTATCCTCGTCGGCTGACGCTATCGTATCCGCGAGGCCAGCCGCTCCGTTCTTCCTCACTTTTAATATGGAGGAAATATAGGACTTGCACAATTCCACCTGCATGGCTACACGGCCCTTCTTATTGCCGCGATAACGTCGCCGCCGCTTTTTCGCGATATGCTAATGCAATTTCGCGGTAGGTTTACCTGCCGGCGTAATAACCGTTTGTCGCGGTAAATGAAACGCCCTTGGATATGTCCGGTGGTGTGAAATACCTTTGGTCATGTCCGACAAATGAAATACTTTTGATTACGTCCGATGGACGAGACGTGTACGCGCTTGGAATAGCCGTTACACGAACGATTACTGATGTACGGGAAGATTCCTAAAGATACTCTGTATTTCGTGGATGAACATTTTTTAGAACTTACTAATTACTCATCGATTACTCAAAAAATAAATACATATTTATACAACTGATCCTTGCGAGAAATACTCGATCCCAGGCGGGGCGGATAAGAAGCGAAAAGCCAACAAGTAGTCCTTACATTTTAAGAGTCACAAGCAATAAGTCCGAAAAGCATAAATGTCCACGGATCCCTGAGAAATAATTTAATGTCCATAATGATATTATATATCATTATTATCTGCCCCACGATGGATCAACAAAAACACCATTTCACGTTCATCACTCGCGGGCGCCTTTCTTGAAAAAGGCACGCGTGAAATCGCCTAGATATACTTTACAGAATCCTAGTCTGGCGGATATACCACCAAGTCCGCGCGAAGTCCTGCGGCCCGCCCTCTTAAATAACGCTTCGTAAATCCGGCCTCGTCGGTCGAGGACAAAGCGGCGTTATCGGTGGCAAAGTTGGATGACGAAATAAATCGGCGGAAGATCGAAGGGATCGATGGTCCCTGCACGGAGGATCAGCCAGGGCTCCTCCTCCGGCGCGAGTTCGTCGCGCAAAGGAGACGCGGTCTCGATGCTAAAGGCGCCTCGTCTAAATGGGTTACCAAAGTCCCCGAAGACACTCTCCGGGAAGAGACGCTGCCGACGAGTACGAGGAATGGTTCGAGTACGTGTATTCGAGATCTGCCGAATGTAAGACGAGTTTTCTGCCTCTCGAGGCAACGCGCCACTGTGGAAGTTTTGGGAGACGCTTCTCCTCCCTCCATTCTCCTCCGCTCCTCGACTTTGATTATTTGCGTCGTTTATTCGTCGATTATCCGCGGTTCGAGCACGGCTCGTTTGTTTGTCGGACCGTGGGGATGCAGGTTTTTATTCGGATCGGAAACCAGGCCGAGACTCGTGACTTCGACGTGCTGGATGAGCGAGGAGTGGGCGCACTTTGTTTACCTTATCGTGCCCCCCGAAAAATATGTGTATTTATATTGCATCGTGGTTCGACGTATTTTTATCTTCCTGCGCGAAAACAAGCGTTTGCCAATTTTGCGCTTATAAAGTAGTGGGATGTACTGTGCGATTTTAGAAGAATTCTATTGGAGGATTATCGAGTGAAGTTCGAGGGGGTAAATTAAATCGGTACGATAAAGGAATCAGTTGCGAAAAGTCCTTGATCCCGGTGCAATGTAAATTACTTTCGAGATGTTGATGAATATGAAAGAACGCGCGTCCGTGTACAAACTTTAAACGTGGCAGAGGAGAACTGTTCATCCTGGACGATTAAGTGCGTGTGTCGAACTTTGAAAAAAAAAGAAAACTCAAGACACATCGCGGTCTGTCGACGATGATGGAGCCACGGAGCGCGCCAGCCCTTTCCAAAAAGGGAGGACCGCAATTTTTTGCCCGTTATTTACGCGTCAGCCATTTGACAACAATTTCCAATAGCCGCATTCCCGGGCGTAGGCCCCCGGGGCGTAAAATATCGGCCGCATGCGCTTCAATTGCAATAAATTTAACCCAGGAGCACGCAGCCGTCCGTTCGCTGTCATCTGAAAGCAGCGATAAATCTGCATAATGTGTACTTCCGTCCAATGCAAAATCTTCGCCCTCTCGTACACGTAGCGACGCGGTCCGTGTTAATGCACGTCGTTCGGTTTAACACCCTGGTGCGGAGTCGGATAAAAAGCTTCCCTCGTCTCTTTGATGCTCCTGCATCTACGTGCAGCGGAGTGTTTCTCACTCGGTCTTGAAGTATCAACAGTAAACCTACTGAACCGCTGAAAATACCGGTCGAACTATTCTCTAAAAAATTGTAAAACATCGAGCTGGTGTATTTTTTGAGATTTTGCATGATTTTCGGAACGATATTGGTGTAATGGAGCACCTATTAGCACACTTTGTATTTTAATTCTCCATCCAGTCTCGCGGAATTAATATTTCAGTCGAACGCATGGAGATTTTTGTGTGGAATAATGATAACTTTGACCACTGGCGTGTGGCCCGAATAATCAAATGGTTTAATAAATTGCATGATTTTGTTGTAGCGTGTAGATCGATGTATTTGGCCGCTGACATTTTTCTTTCGCCCTCTTTTTCTTTAGAGATGTATATTTAGTACATTTAAATATGTCTGGAAAGTAGCTGGTGATTTTAGCGTTAAAACAACTCGATGAACGCTCTCTTGCGATATATCTCATCGATTCCATCGTGTTACACTTTGTTCTAAACGGAGTTTCCATTTAACTCTTTGAAGCCTGGCGGAATACAAATAGTCTCGCCTTCGCAATACTTATGCGCGTACGTACGGTGGAGTATTTTTCATCCTATCTCGAAATATTAAGATAACTGGAAACACTGGCTATATCCGTTTTTCAAATAAATCGTCCATGCCGCGCGTTACGAACGTAATGTCCAGGCGCTTCCTTGCGGCTGCACACGTTGCATCTCCGCAAAATCGTACCGTCGGTCGACACGTCGTGTTACTGCCCGAATGATGTAACGCCTAGATAATTCTAGGCCGATTTATGGGGCATATATAGCCCTTAACCTCTTCGAGGATACCAACAGCCGTATCCGCGTTTAACTCAAATTACACTTATCCGTTTCGATCGCTTTCTCTTAATTTTCTCGCTTCCCAAATTGCCATCGATGCAAGGCGAAGGGGCACGATCCGACGAAAAATCATATTACGTTTACCTCGCTATAAAAATTTCCTCTCCGAATGGATTAAAGGCGGTTTATATAAGTCCGCTTTGTTTCCCTCATCGATTACTGCTCAAAGCATGTCAGGTTGGACGTTCATTGAAGCCGACGGATTCGTCGCTCGAGTCGATTTTTCTTACGTCTAGACGCGCTATATCGTCGCGTAATATTAACGTCAATCACAATACCGTGTTGTTCTTTGCTTAACGGAAGGTTTGAGTAATCAGGCGACGAGCCACGGACTAACCTGGACGCGCAGACGAGTAGGACAATTAACCCGTCCGCGTATACCGTTTCATTTTCGTCATTGACCATTTTGTACGTTGTCACGCTCGACGTCCACTGCAGCTGACGAATTTGCGGCTTGCACAGACGTTAACTCGTAAACTTCACTCGCGATCTTGCGCTGGAAAATCGTACCCTTCGTGCATCGTGTCGAGTCGTTGGGTTACGCGACGCAATCAGCCAGCGATCGTGGTTTGGATAATCGAACAAATCGCGCGATTCGCGAGATAACGAGCTGGATACGACGTAGGTATCGAGGCTGGCTTATGGCGGTGTTCGCCTCGTTCTCGTCATTGACTACCAACTTGGGGTGCGTCACGTCGAAGGACTATAACGGCTGATGGACCCTGCTGCTGCTGGAGACAGCTTTCGAACCACCAGGACTATAACATACGTGTCACGTGGAATAATCCGGAAGTGACGGCTGGGATTCGAACCGGAGCCCCCGGGATACAAGTCTGAATCCTTGTTCGCCACACCACGCTATTCCCTCGGTCCCCGCGTCTCGAGAAACAAGTTACTTATGCAACCATCCGCAGCCAGCGTATATTTAACGTACAATATCGCCACACAAAAAACCCACCCCATCAAGCACCGCGGCGTTCGGCATTCGAGTCTGCCTACGCTTAAAGAGCCACAATAAAACCGTACGACGCTGAAATTCCCCGCCAAAAACGCCATTACCTCCGTAATAACGCAATAAAAAGAACCGAAATTTCTCCGGCTCTCAGCCGGCTATTCAAGGACCCTTTACCCCTGCCCTCCTTCGATTATAATTCAAGCTTCTCCCACGTCTGCTTTCACGCGTAAATTACAATCAACCGCAGCCCAAGCCGCACATTCCTTTGCACCGCATAAAGGAGCCGCCATTATTGCGAAGCACGACTGCCAGATTTCTTTCCCCATTCCCACACTGGTCCGACCAAACGCAGGGCGCTTTCTTCGTCCAGCGAATCGAGGAGGCCTTAATCGCCGTATCAATTTTCGATAATCCCTGGCCGTTTCGCGCTGGCCCATCAAAGCCGAGGAATGGCGTTCGTTGCACGCTCGTTTTCCGCATCAGCGAGGAAGGCGCGGGAGGAGAGGAGGCGCGAAATCAAAGTTCGTCCGGCGCGCGTTTGACCAGCGGAGAAGGAAAAAAGGGCGCCGGGCTCGACGCCATTCGCGGCGTCTATCGTATTATCGCATTTTCAATCGTCGAACGGCGGAATAACGACTTTAGTTTAACGGCCGCCTCGCCGTTAATCGTCGTTTTTGCGCGACTCGCGATAAAACCGATGAACGGAGGAGCGCGAGGAATATCAGACGCGGGGGGGCCATCGCCTCCGCCGTTTTTCATCGGGCATAATCAACCGGGATATATACGCTCGAGCCTGGCCGAGATAAGAGGAGAGTTTCACGCGAGTTTTACGCGATAAGAGGAATTCATTTGGCAATAAGCCCCTTTCGACATGGACAGCGGCTCGATTTACAGGGCTGCCTTTAACCAGAGTCGCCTTGGAATCGGTTAACGCGCTCTACTCTCGCGGGGTTTGTTCCCCGGGAGAGAATATACCTATCATCGCCACGGACACTTTTGGGATTTACTCGTGGGCACGGTTAACTTTGTAATTCGCGATTCACGGCGGCGCGTAATGCGGGGAAGACCAGGCTTTTGAAAATCCGCGCGAGCTACGGCGGACGTTAATTAGGAGGAGTCCGATAAGTTTCTCGAAAAACGGATGAGCGCTTCCCCGGGACGGACAGCCTTTCGGCGGGGCCGTAGGCGAGTGGGCAAGAGTGGAATAACTTTGGCCCCGAATCGGGCCACGAGAATGGAGGAGCTCGCGGGAAGGATAATGAGTCCTGTCACCGGCAAAACACGCGACAAATCGTCCTCGATAACCCCACCGATCTTGTCGATTCCACCTCATCTACCTTGCCCGATGTAATGCGCGCACATCTCGTAACGTCGATGTAACGCGAATTGCGCCTCGGCCGAGCCAAGATCGACGCGATAGGAGGAACGAACGAGGATCGTTATCGAAGGAACCGCGAAAAGCCCCGGGATCGCCCACATCGACGATTCCGCTCGATCGACTCTCGTGGAACTCTCGAGGAGTGTGGATCACTCGTGGCGGTTTACGATTACGGAAGAAATACGTAACGAGGGCCTTCGCGTCCTGGGGAATTCGCTTAGGCGGAAATCAAAGGTGCCGCCGCGCGTAAATTGGTATTCGGGTTATGAAAGCCATGGGCTCTCGCGCGTCATGAATAAAAATCTGGATCTATATATAGCCACATGCGAGGACTGTCAGGGCGGCATTCATCGAAAGGGAAGGACAAAGGGGGGAGCGGAGGAGGGCAGGACTTCTTGCGGAGACAATCGAGCGAGTCGGCGCAAATCGCGTCGGAGGCCTCACCCGGCGGACGGATGTAAGCGCCGAATGTAAAAAGCGAAATAATTAATCGACAGGCGCCAAGGCGCATATCCTTATCCTCGCTGCTCTCCAAATTATAACATACAGCTCCTCTTTAAGTAGCGCGCGCTCTCGAATAAGCTTTTTTTTTTAATCAATCTTCGATATTAATTTCCCTAAGGTAGTTTGGCCTAGGACCTACCGTTTAAGGCGGGTTCCTAACCACCAGAGCTACGATATATGAATATCGCGTGGAAAAATCAGAGGTGAAGGGTGGCATTCAAATCCGGATCTCCAGGGTGGAAGTCCGCGCTGAAGATCCACCACGCTATCCTAGCTCTGAATAAGGTTTTATCCACGCCAGGAGCTTCGCGGGCTCTCGTTTTCAAAATCAACTCCTCGCGGGCGATCGTTAATGCGAATCGATGCGAAGCGTGCAAAACCTAGATAGAGATGCTGGTGCACGCGGCTAGGGGGATGTCGACCAAAGTCGACGCTGGGATCCACGGCTCGTTGCGCGAATGCCTGCCGAGCGCGGCCTTGGTACGGGAAGGATTAAGGGTCGAGTTTACTCACAGACTCTGGGACAAGAACCGCGAGAGCGCCAGCTTGCCGATACGATTGTTCTTCAGGCCATCCAGCATGGCCGAGGCTGCGATCTCCATGTTGGCTTCCTCGATTTAACCGGGACTGGGCTTCCTCTGAGCGCGAGTGCGTCGATGCTCGATCGTCTTCACTCGATCCTGGATCCTCGAGGGCGGTCCTCGAAGGGCATCACGCCTCCTGGAGGCCTTGGAGGTTTTATCTCGGCTCGATGCTCGGCTCCTCTCGCGCCTCGATCTGTCGATTCTTTGCGCCAGCTGCCAACGCGACTCGTCTCATGATTCGATCACGGGTGCGGCACGATGTGACCGTGTATCGAGGATCGGTCCTGGATTCCTTCTCCGGGGCTCCTCTCGAGAAGACGTGGCACGGTTAGGAGGAGCGCAACGCGCTCGGTCGGGCCTCGAGTGGCCGTGAAGCGTCCATGAGGTAGGTTCGATATTCCTTTAACACGGGTGGATTCACCCTCCTGCCCCGACGACTCCGTGAACGCCGAGAGAACGGACTGACCGTGAGTAAGAGGATCCCGCGATAACTTCCTTGCCCTTTGTGCGCGCTGTTTTGACGCTACGCCGACCTCTCTCCCCCCTCTCTTTCTCTCTTTCTCTCTCTCTCTCTCTCTCTCTCTCGATCCTTCCCTCTATCGTCGCCGATATCTCCACCGAGATTCCCCCCCTCGGTTTGCCCTCGACGATGGCACCTCGCGGCTTCTACAAATAAAAAGACCACCGTGAGCTACCATCGAGGATGATCTACGAGCCGCCACCTCGGGATTCCAAGTTACCTCGATCCTCGATCAAAGTCGATCGCTCTTCCTATGGATGGGCTAATCCTCTTTCTCTCTCTCTCTATATATATATGTATATATCTCTCTGTCTCTCTCTCTCTCTCTCTCTCTCGATCCAAGAATCCTCTCGGTTTAAGGCTGCTCGGTACGGGGCAGAGCTCAACGATCAACAGCAAGGTTTACAAACAACGAGCAACAATAACAAGGCTCAACGGCTTAAGCTCAACGAAACTACGTACTAGGGTTTTGTACGAAATCAAAGGCAAGATTCCCCACGGCTACCACTTTGGAGAGCCGTGCCCCGAGATCGGCGCGCGAAAGGCGGCCCTCGGAAGCGCGCACTTTCGGTGATTACTCCCCGTCACTCGGCGTCGCGCGGCGCACATCGATGCGAGGAGCGTCGTCGCCAAACTCTCGTGCTCGGCCCTCCTTCTCCCTCGCCTTTCCCTCCTCCTCCTCCTCCTCCTCCTCCTCCTCCTCCCTCGGCTCCTCTCCTCCTTCCTCGTGCTCCGCCAGATCCGGCGCTCCTCCTCCGCGATCGCGGGGGGCCCACTTCCTGGATCGGCACCCAGAGGCGAGGGCGATCCTCCAATCGCGCAGGAGAGGACGTCGCCTTCGAATCCTCGCAAATCACCGATCGATTCCTCCGGGCAGCACCCAGGAAGCCGCTTCTCCTGGACGATCTCCTGTCGGACGCACCAGCGACTCCGGGAGGAAGACGGAGGCGGAGACGCGTCCCGCGTTCCTCCGATCGACGATCAACGAGGAGGACGATCCCCGTCTCCTCCGCGGGACGAGGAGGGACGCGGCTGGTCCCTCGAGTGTCCCCACGCTGGTACCGGTCGTTGGACCTCCCCCAACGTCCTCCACGCGGGAAAACTGCGCCACGAAGGAACCGTCGGTCGGTGTAGCTGGCAGGAGAGTTTGGGCCCGCTATCGATGGGCAGCCGAGCCGTTTGCCAAACGCAGACTGCCGCTGTGGTCGACGGTGTGACCTACTCGCACTGCTCTCAGCTGCTTTCAACCCCCAGAACCATATCGTTACCCCTACTCCTGGCCCTGCTCCCCACTGGCCACCCCGAAGCTCGCCCCTCGCCCTTCCCGCGCCCTCCCCGACGCGCCTCCCCGGCCCCTCCGCGCCCCTGGCCGCCCTCTCCACCGCCCCCAGGCCCCTCTCCGCCCTCGCCTACCCTCTCTGCCGCCACTGCGCGACGCCACCCTCCCCACCTCGACGCCATACCCGACCTCCCGACCACCCGGCCACCCCTCGCCCTCCTGCGATCGCCCTCTCGATCCACCTCCTCGCGTATCGGCCGGAGGCTCCCGTTTCTACCGTGAAACCGTTTCCACTTTTCCGGACTGGTACCGCGGCCCTTCCGTCGCTCGGAATTGGTGTTAGGATAGAGAGGATGTGCGTGGCGTCCTTTGGGCTTGGGATGTAATCGCGAGGGAAGGTGATGGTAAGGGGGAGAGAGGGTGGGGAGTGTAGCGGAGGGGCTTGGATCCTCCACGCGGGAGATCTGAGTTTTTTCCTTTTTTTTTTTTAATTCATTTTCGCCACCGATCGTTAAGGTCGTTTGGCCCCAGGAGCTGCTGTTTTTGAGGTGGGTGCCGAAGTAGAGGAGCTAGGGTGAGCATGGGTTGTATGGAAAAACTAGAGGTGAGGAGCGAGATTCCAACCTAGGTCTTTTGCCTTGGAAGTCCGGGCCGTTACACAACTGCAGTTCTGATAGATCTGAGTGTGTATCTTGGTTGTGGATGACGGGGGATTTTACGTGGTGTACGTGGATTTTGATGGTGGTTTGGGATATTCATTGAACGCTAGATACGGATCTGGATTTGGGGGTTTGTTTTATACGATGAAGATGATAGGATTCTGAGGATTTCTCGATGAACCGTATTTCTCTTTATTTACTGGACATCGTTGGAGTTCGAGAGCGTCGAAACGTCAGGGTCCCTTGGACGGGGATTCTTCTTCGCACGCGTGACTTTTCGGTGTTGTCAACGGGAGTTTGGTAGAAAAGGGAGATATCCTGGAGGGAGTACCGTGCGGCAGGAGGTGGGATCGTGTATCTTCGTTATACTCCTCCGAGCATACCGAGGATCGACGTTCTCGAGATACTACGGGCTCTTGTGTTCCGAAGGTTTTTAATTCTCGAGTTGAAATATTACCGCCTCACCTCTCAAGTTGAAGCACCGCACGGAGCGGCGCCTTCTCCGGTACACGTTGCGGATTTTTAACGAAACAATTAACGGCGCAGCGCCTCGGATCCTCGAGTCGGAGTATACGGACACACGGTGAATTTTCGAGTATCGCGGTTGGAGGAAATTCCACGAGGTTGATGCCTCGGGTTACTCTCCGCGGTTCCCTCGAGTTTCACGGAGCAACCACCGCGGGACTTTGGTCCGGGAGCCGATGCTTAAAGTGCGCATTCGACCTGAAAAAAAGACGTTCCGCGAGGGAAAGGCCTTCGATCGTTTCCCAGCGCTCCCCGGAGTTTCCAAAACGACTACCGCGGGACTTTCCTCCGATGTTTAAAAGTAACCGATGTCTAAAATGCGCTTCAGACCCGGTGAAGGCGTCGCACGAGCGAGAGAGTTCCGATCAATTTCCAACGCTTCGTCGAATTCCCCGGGAGGAACCGTTCCGCCAGAATCTAACGTATAAAATAATAGTCGACGCGGTGGTCTTGAAGAGCAGCGATTATCGTCCCGCTATATCACCGCTCGTCAAGACCACTGCATCGACCATTACTCAATTCACCGAGCAAGAAGATCGGGAATGTCACGTCACGCTAAAGAGTAAAATACACCTAAGAAAAAATCACGACGCGCGTATCGCGGAGTAATGTTGACTAATGAACGAAGAATTATAGCCAAGGAGTATATTATCGTGGTCTTTGGAGAACAGAGGCCGCCGTGTCTCGTGGCCAGAAATGATAAATGAGCCTCGCAAGGTGGGCCAGACGATGGCCAACCACGATCGGCCGTGGACGTGTTAATGTCTAAAACTCTGGTACCGATTGACCGCGATATAGCGGTTACGGCCCCCGGGGATGATAAATGGCCCCTTGCAGGACAGGATAAACGACGATGTAAACGGCCTGACGTCTTGAACCACGACTACTCGATATCCTGACCTTACGTTTACGGAAACGATACTGCGCGATGGACATGGCGAATAACGTGATTACGGATGATCGTGGATTTGGATTTTGTGCAATTAATGCAGAGTGTACTGCGAGGTTTTATGGTGAGGGTGCGAGGTTAATTATAATACAGCAGTGAATATGATTTTACTCGATGAATCTTCCAGCGGCCTAAATCGTAATTATTGGCCTCTAGGAAAGATTCGAGCCGAAGGCTTCAAACGTGCTAGAGAAGCAAACAACTAAATTTAGGTGCCCTATCGCGTAAAGTGATAAACCGCCTTTGTAAGGTGAGCTAAACGGCGGCAATGGCCGTCGTATAACTGGGCGTTAATACCTTAAACTCTGATACTTATTGACCACGATATCGCATTTCCAGAGACCACGGGTGATAAATGGACTTTGTAAGCCGAACTAAGCGACGCCTATAGCCGGGCACGAATGTGTTAACACGAATCGGCCGGAGGCCTGTTAATGGACATTTTCATTTTCACGGTAATCCGCGGCTCTCGATCTTCGAAATTTTCCACCGACCGCAAAGCATAATAATATAACAATAACATTTATCGACGGTTTGACCGAAAAAGAGCCTTTGTTGCGAGATCACAATGCGCCCTGTTACAATTACATTTACAATCGCGATCAAAACCCGCGTCCGTAAAATCATAAAAGACGTCATTACGAACGATAGGACAAACGACGAAATAACAAGACTTGCCACAAAAAGCCTAAAAGTCCGAATCAAAGTGGATTAACTCACGATAATCGCTCATCCTCTCCGACCCCTCACCCATTCTCCCTTCTTAGGCCCACCTTATCTAACAGCGCTCATCGTAGATCAAAAGGTATAATACCTCCCTTAACCATTACCCCCCTATGGATCCGTGTAACTTTCAGGTCACACGCTAACATATATCCGCATTTTACTGCGAGAACAAAAGTGAACGCTTCGTTATCCAACTACTGGCTCTTTTTACATTACGCGTCACGCTGCGCCCTCCCAGAGGCACGTGGAGTCCGAAACCTAATCGACAACAAAATATACCGCTCGCTGTCGCTGCCTCAGAGACGTGCCATCAACTCTTAGAGACGTTACCAAATAGTTTCACTTGTTCGCAAGATGGCGTACACGTCTTAATTATACAACATCCCCAAGATAATCAGTAACGATATCGATGACCATTGGCAGCACCATCGACCTGAAACATCAAAGTGGGCGCCTTGCAAGTACCACTTGCGGATACAATTCGTAAGAGTTAACTCGTGTCAATCCTCCATCCTCGGTGGCGCCTTATCGATTCCACCTTCCCGGGTCCTATAAGGCCTGGGCCGCTGAGCGGCGTAATTTTCATCGAGTTAAGCCGCGGCATCCGGAGGAAGGGGCCCCGGTCAAGGAGGCTCGCGGCTGATCGATGAGCGCCCGCCGCACTTTGATTTATTTCGCGGCCACCGCGGCATTGTCCGCCGATAATGAGCGGCCCGGACGCAAAGGAGCCGCGGCACAGGAATCGATGGCTTTCGCGCGACTTTCCTCGAGCGAAACTTCGACGTAAGGCTGTCATATTCTTCAACGAACATCGGCTCCTTGCCGATCGATCGCGCCTGACTATCTCCCTCTCGCGCCCTCCTTCTTTCCCTCCCCCTCTCCTCCCCCTTCGCTCTCTCCCCCTCTCTCTGTCTCTCTCCAGCTCGAATTAACCCAGCCGCGTTTTCTCCTGCTTACAATAAAAAGGACGAACAAAGGGAAACGGGCTTTCGGCGCATTTGATTCTTCTCCATTGCAAAGAAGTCGAGGCCCTTCCGTCTTCGCGGCACAACGTGAATTGTGCCCCACGAAATCGCCGGCTTTAACCCCCCCCCCTATAACCTGGATTTCTCCTGGATATTGTGCACGCGCGGATGTACGCATAACCGAAGGCTTTATCAGGATTCGATCATGGTGGTTACTCGAAATAAATTTCCTAGGGATGTTTATTGCAAAAAAGGAAAAAGGTAAGGTGAAAGTGTGATATTAATAGGCCGTCGAGGTTGATTGGAATAAGATCGAAATTATAGGGAGATGATAATATAGCTGGTGCTTTGACATTTTGCCCTGGCCTCACGCCACGGGACGTGCGGTATATGCGATAAGTGACGCAACGGAGCTTAGAAATCTCTCCCGGTTCTTTTTTTTTATGGATTGTAAAGTAGCCCGTACAACGCACGTGTATTTTTTTTATCGTTAGACACTCGGGTTTAGTGGCACTAAAAATCGAAAGTTTCGCGTCTCGCGCGATAACCAAAGCGATGGTAATGTCGGCGGAAAGGTACGTGGCTTGTGAAAAAATAATGTCCGCTTTAAACTCGCGGCCCGTCCGAGGAATGAATATTTTTAGAAAATTTATGCGAAAGATATGAAATACGAACTCGCCGTGTTTCAGGTTCAAGCGATAGGAATTCGACGAAGGGGCACCAAAGCGAAACAAAAATGTCGCTTTAGAGCCTCCGGTATAGTGACCTTGGCTGCTTCGATATTCCACATTAAATATCCCGTCGGTCGCCGTGGCGATGGCAAATATAATTCGGAGCGTTCGTATTTCAATCGTACCGCACGGATGACTGGAATTTGCATACTATATAACGTAACCCTGTAATCCGAGTCGCAATAATTCCAAGCGGCTTTTTGATACAGCAATTTCGATGATAAGGTAAGGGCTTAAAATACGGGAAATTCCCCTCCTAAAGTCCGGCACAATTCCTGGATTACCAGTCGGCATTCCGAACATTCTTTCGGTGCGTAGGAATACGAGAAGCCGGTCAAAAATATTCTTTTCGGAAAGCACCGAATACGGAGTTTGATGCCGATCCAATGAGCGTGCAAATTCAAGAACCGTGCTCGGCCGTATTTATTGCGAGACGAAGGAGAGCAGTGGTTTCGCGCAAAATTAGCCGAAGCTTTAGTTAATTAGCCTGCCTGGAAACTTTATTAAAGGCGAATATGAATTTTTCTCCTCCCAATTGCATGGAAATGGGTCCAACACTTTGTAATTCCGGCCCTCGCCCGGTCTCTCTGCCTTCCCGGTTAAAAGCTCAGTACAGGCGCGTATAAAGAAACTCCTGTTCGCGACACCAGCTGCCACACCCAGAGCGAGGATGCATATATGTAATGCAATATGCGATTACATGCAAGCGTAGAGCGGCCTATTTCGAGGATAGCCGGAAAGAGAGCTTCGAGCCCTCAGACCTGCAAATCCCGCATTATTCGATGAGTAATCACAATGTATAAGTACTAATGAAACCGCGACAAGTTGGGTCGCGGCTAGTTTTACCTCCCAGGAATGAAAATTAAAAACTCCCTCGTAGCAGCACATTTGCGCGGACTCACGATAATAATCCCGAGGAGGGGGAATTTAAAATGACGAGGCGCACCGGTCGCAGGGCCGTAATTTCGAATTGGAAAGCGCACGTGAGCGTGCGGTGTGCGGGAAAAATGCGGCGGAATACGCTAAATGAGTAACATAAATTCTAACAAGGCCGTTTAGCGCGATTTTTAATCCCACGTTTATGCGAAACGAATTATCACGAGAGCCGGTTAACGTTTCGAATTGTCCTCCTTCAAGCTAACCTTTATTTATCCGTCATGCACTATTACAGGATTCGTCTATTTTCCGCGCAGGTTCGAGTTTTGCTCCACGCAGCACCGGTAAAGCGTATTAGGGCGTATCAAGAGCCGTCGAGTATCATGATCGTTTAACCAAGAGTACTCCGGCAAAGGTAACTTCCAAGACAACGGGAACTGTGTTGTGTATACAGCACGTACAACGATTCAAAGGTGACGCCAGGAATTTGAACCTGAATCACCTCAAACTCCAACTTTGAACCGACACTCCCGAGGATCGAGAAAGGCGATAGTCCCAACAGCGGAGTATCGATAAATTCTTCCCAAAGAAAATAATAATAAGCATGCCGTTGCTTTCAATTTCCTACAACTCCAGGAACTCGATAAATACCTCCGTTACAGCCAAGATTTTTCAGATATCCTCGGCCTTCTGAAATTCTTCCTCGGTCCAGAAGCTCCGCTCTTTGATAACTCGATCCAAAGTTCCAGACGTATTAAAAGGAAGAACGAGAATGAATACGGACTTTGCTCCCAGGGACCAAAGTTCTCGCCCCGGCACCATGGGAATCGAAGGATCTGGCGATCCTGTAAGAAGAGGAGGGCCCGCGGAGGATCGAGGCACGAAGGGATTGAGAGGTTTTCCTCGTGACGAGCCGCGTTATATCGCATCCGCACGCGTGGAGGTTCACGCGTACGCCAGCGCCGGAGCCATCTGCCACGATTCTCGTTAAATAAAAGCACACTCCTCCGGCATCGATTCCCTTTCTCGGCCCTGTGCAAGCCTTTGGCCAGCGGCAAATTTATCGGGGAAAATGTATATCTGTGCGTATAGGCCGAATCAAAAATACTGGGGCAACCTTTGGAGGTGGGTCCCGCGCGTGGAAGCGAGGCAAATACATCGTATGAACGTACATCTTCCATGCGATACGTACACTGTAGTTCTGGTTTTTGGGAATCCACCATAAACAATAGGTCCTAGGTCAATTAGTAGTCGATATAAAAAATTAATTTAAAAAAAATGTATATCCGAATATAGTCGATTTACGAGTTATTCAAACAGAAAGAGCCCCAAAGTGTTGTCAAATAGTTTCGCAGGCTTATCGATGTTCACTATGTCCTAGGAATGTTGGTCGCGTGTAAAAGCAGACGAGAAATATTCCGAATCCTTTTCCAAGAGTTGGCAATGCATCATCGTAGATGCATCGCAGCAGACACTTTATATTCGATAAATATTTATAGACACGCGTTTACACAACATTTTTTTTCGCGTTCGATCGCAAGGTCCCGCCAACGAAGATTCTCCCGTTCTTCTTGATCCGGCCTGTATAGATATAAAAGTATCGGCGCACGGCGAAATACGATCCGATGAAACGGAAACGGGCCGAAGACGAACGTTGGGGAACTTCCCCAAACTTCCGCGTGGGGATCGACGTTGATGGAGTGGCCGACCTCTCGTCTCGTTGCATCGCATACCCGGGGAGAGAAAAAATCGCGTCATCCTCGCGTAACGATGAGAAACCACTATCGTCCGTGAGAATGAGCCAGCCATCAACCACGATTGCCTCGGCGACCCCATAACTATCCCGCTTTGGCATCCCTGTCGGCCCTGGATTTTTTCCCAAATTAATCCCACCGATTCCTCTCGAAGGACGAAAGTTGCGGCCGGTCCGAGGGTCCGGTTTTATCGCCAAAGGGTTGCGGATGATCGTTCTTTAATAGTAACCCGGGAGGAAACGTTTGGCCCGGAATAGTTTTATCCTCCATGGAGGATGCATTATTCTTCCATGGGCAAAGTTTGTATTTCTTTCACGTCCGAGATTAGATGGATGGTTGGGCTCGGGCAGGAAATAAACTGGGATGGCCCTGTTCGTTTTTAACACGGCCCACCGTCGACTGGAAAGGACGAATTGTTCGGGGGTACATTCTAATTCGTCGGGGGCAAAGCGTAACGCGGTTAAATCGGAGGATCACGAGTGGGAACAAAGGCCCGGCGCATATTCATGTTGCTTTCGAGATAAACTGTAATAACGTTTTAACCGACGACCTACGTTCAGCGCGAGCCACGAGAGTTTTCCTACGCGAATCACGACGTGGAAAACTGTGGAATATCGATGGTTGTGTAAGTTGGTACATGATTTTTAACGAAGTGCACAAAACGAGGAGGGAAGGAACGAAAAGTCGATCGGAGAGATCGTAAAAGTGTGAAACTTAAATCCGACGATAGGCGCCTTTGTTTTGCTACGCAATCCTTATTTCCACTTCTCGGTGCAGAAATGAGGAAAAATTGGTCGATAATCGATCGTGCGATCGTTGGCAATTATTTGATCGATAAGATAGGGGAATGGCGTGGAGAGGCGAGCCTTCGAGCGTGTCGGTGAGAAGCAAAAAAACTAAAAATCCGATTCCTGAGTCGCGCGGAGAGAAAGCCGGGGGAAAAGGTAAGTATAGCCATGACGGGAGTCGGATGGGCCATAAATCTAAAATCCGTAAATTACTTTTCCTCGTAAGCCGGCAACGGCTAAACCAAGCAAGTGAACCGCATAAAAGTCGTGTCGTTGAGTTCGGCGAGATAAGCGGGGTCCTGCTCTCCTCTTCCAAATGTACACAACAATTTCTATAGGATGCCGCCATCGTGCACGGGATATCGAGCAGTCTCTTCTACATATTCACCGCGAGGGGCATATAGATGGTGACTCTTTCAGGCTTATCGCTGCAATTTTTCCTTAAACAGTCTAGCCTCTCGCCCCTTGGCTGCCGGTTCGAGGAAACTCGGTAGTTCGCCCGGCCTTTTCAATGCGAGTGTCGTTGCAATTCCTCCCGAATTGTACGAATCTATAATAATCCCGAAATTTTATCAACCCTTTTATTGCATGAAATTTCGTATGAAATGTTTCTATCCAAAGAAAGAAAACATCGAGCTATTATACAAAAACCCATGCGTTTCTCCAAGTCGCTATGAAAGAAATGATCAAAAGTGCGAATGAAACGTTTGTAAATGAAACTAAAATTATCGGCACATTGGAGACGCTGTGTATTGAAAGAATATAAATGATTTCAATCATTCTGGTAGAAGATCATTCGTATTTAAAAGCACGGATTACTATTGGAATTACGTCAAAGGGGCGGGTGCTTCGCGCACTTCAATTTCGATCCTCCACAATGCATTGTCGGTAGAAGCGACAGAGTTTATCAACACACGTTTAATGTCGGCGTAACGTGTAAAACCATCGCGCTTTGCTTTGCTCTCTTGACAGACGTGCGAACGTTTGCAAGCGATCTGCCGCATCTATTTTAATTACACAATGGATGGCGGTTCCATCGCGCATTCGGTGGCTTATGACGTTCAGTTTGGGGTACTACATATGCAATTACGGATGCCTTCCACGACCGCTATATTCTAGACAAAACAGCGGCGTATCCGTGAACACGAACGCAGCCGTGTATGTTGTAATATACACAGAGGTGAACTTATATAAGACGGTAATAGCTATTTCTAATATACATGTCATGCGCATTACGTAATGCATCTTCGACATTTCTAGCATTACCATGATTAAATCTATTCGCGTCTCCGACAGAGATGGCTAGGAAAACAATTATCGCGTATACAAGCCGAATAAATCTACGGTGCGACAAGGTTGCTCTGCCGAGGTACAATGTAAAACAGTTACACCAAGAATATCAAGCACCCGCGATTCAAAGTCCAAGGTCTTTTTACTCTGTTTTCATAACAAGGCAGATCGCGAAATGGAAATTTCGCGATATTGCACGATCCTCTTGGTCGAAAGATTCGAGATACACGCTTAAAGGCAAAGCTCCACATTTTTTGGCGACTCGGATTAACGTGTATCATCAATTTTCGAACTCTGGTGTAATTAAATTTTTTTCGGATCTATTGGAAGTGCATTAAGGGCGAGACACGTAGATGCCATTTTAAGCGGTTTAATATGTGCCCTAGTGTCGGCTATATTACGTAAGGGATTCCACAAAATTCTGCCACGAAAGGTGCCTTTGAAGCAAAATTTTGCAAAATGAATTCGACCTTCCTAAATATTTGTTGACCAACCTTACTTTTAAATGTGTATCAAAATTATGATATACGATAAAAAAAATCGAGAAGGAGTTTTGATCCTATGCGTGTAGACAGAATTCAGAAATATAAATTTTAATAACTTGACGAATCTGTTCGATCCATTTGGCGAAAAATCGACGCGGCCAGAACGGGAGATTATTTGAGGATGGGCGATGGTCTGTTTGCGAACCGGTGGGTTAAAATAATGGAATAATGGCTTTCTTCGGGAATAGCGAGCTATCGAAAGGAAGCTGAAGTCGGCAGTGACCATAACCCGCGCCGATAATGCCTTTTCTTCTGTCCCTCTCCGTCTTAATCTCGTTTCACAGTACGTGACTGACTAAGTTCCTCCTCTGCTTTTAGTTTGGATCGAGTTCGGACCGAACTCGAACCCACATTTCACACACGAAGTGACGGCACGAGGTTATTACGGACTTTTGAGTACGAATTACTCAAGCCAGCGGAATAGTTTTCGCACCACCACCCAAAATGGGCCTGGAAACTTGACTTTACGCCCACAAGCGTAATTTCCTTTTCTATTCTTTCCTAACGAGATCGCCAGCGCCGTATGTGCAGAATTGCTATTTCACCGCTTAAGCACATTTAACATTTTTAATTACAAGGAGGAATATCTCATGGGATAATCGTTTCAATGTACATAAAAGTTTTCTAAGTACAATAAATTACTAATCCCCCGAGCCTGATCTTACATCACAACGAACTATATAGAGTTGAATATTTATCTTTTAACCGGCACGGCGTGTTTACTAAAAGGAACTATCTCGCCAGAATGTAATGTACATTAATTCCGTTCTTGCATTTTAATGAGACAAAGACTCCGCTCGGTAATTTCATTTGCATTCGAGAAATTAACTCGAAGAAACATGTACGAGACTTTGGTGAAAAAGGGAGTTTCAATGACCGCGCATTTTGTCGCTCAAAATTTCACAACCGACGCACCTTGACGAATTCTTCCAAAGTCATGGCCACGATAGATAAAATTCCCTTCCTCATTTCGAGCATCTGCGAGTCGTGACTCGTTTACGAATAATCTCAACATCGTGTTCTACGAAGGATGAGGTTTAATATTTATTCATCCAAGCGATGCGGAATGTCAAAGTCGACGGAGTTAAAAAACGAATTTTTTCGACCGAAACCAGAAGTTAGATTATTATTCACCGTCGGCGTGGCTAAATAATTTAAAGCCACTTTCTTACATAATATATTTCCAATATAGTTTACATTTAGGAATATTAACTTTGTCCACGATTTTCGAGGAACTCGCAACCCTGCATCGCCAAAACACAGTGTACACAAGCCACCCCCGACGATTCGTACTTTAGATCAATAGACCGTAATTTGGGGGGATAGGATCAGCAATACGATCGTTATAGACTACGAGTGGCGCAACGGAGGGAGACGGCCTCTATACCTGCGGATGGCCACATTCGAATTTCGCCCATCGACTCTAGATTTTTCGCCACGAATCGTGTACCGCAGGCGTAGCGGCCAAAACCGAGCTTAAACGACGGGTGCTAGACGAAATGAGCGTGGTAGTCGATGTCGAAAGCCGAACAAAGGAACCAACGCGATTCGTTGTCCGGCCATTTGTGGTCCGACAAAGCAATGCCGTTATTTTTCGACTAGCGGCGATGGAGAAACACGGGCGCCGAGATTATCGCCCCCCGAGCTTTTTATTTAATTAGTCCACCCCGGAATTAATTGGCCGGAGCGCGCTGTTGCGAGGTCACGTACGTGGCCACGTAAGCGTTACGTCACGAGCAAGGGGACGCGACGTATCGCCCTCGAAGCCACGCTAAGTATGCGCGTCGCAACTCTGGGCGAGCGAGAGGCTCGCAATTAGTTACTCTTACGTGCAATTGCCAATCTGCGCCCTGCCATCCTCGCGTTCAACCCTTTGGCGCCCGAAATCGGATATATGCGACGTCGGTGGAACGATGCGAAAGTGACTCCCGCGGAATATACTCGAACAGTAGCTCTACGCTTTTGGAATTTGATACAGGGATGGTGTTTTAAAAATTATCACGCGCCGAGAGACATTAACGAATTACACGATCCTTCGAATTCTACTCCTAACGTCGATCGTGTTTTCGCTTTAAAAAAAATGCTTCCGCGCGATGTAAGTAAGCGGTTTAATCCTCGAGGTATAATTATCTAAAATTAAATTTCAGCTCGCAGTTATTTTACGCGCTGGCAGAAATCAACGGACGTTATAACCGCCCAGCCGCTCTTTCCAACTCCTCGACGCACGTTTCGTACTCCTCGCACCGTGGAGCCCGGCAAAATTTTTCGTTTGCGTCACGATCTACATTTTACATCCGCCGGAAATTTCGGCGAATATCGACCTGTCCGTTGCGATATGACAACCGGCCGACCTGCATTTTAGATCCGTCCAAAGGCACAATGCCGTTTTTATAACGATCCTACCGCCCCTTTTTTTTCCTCTCCTTGTTGCCGCGGTACTTTCCGGCACGTTTCCCCGAGTGCTCAGCGGTGCCTGCATTATGAATCAGGATCTTCGGTGCGCGCTGTAATATTTCCGAGCCAAGAACTTCCGTTCGCCCTCCAGGTAACCCCGCAGAGTCTTTTTTTAGCCGACGATTAGCTCGGTTACTCGCACGGATAATTCTTTCGCTGGTGAAAATCTCAAAGTTTCGCGGCGCAGCCAGAGTCCTGTGCCGTACCGTGAATGTCACTTACCACTGCGAAGAGACGGGCGCGCACAGAGGAGTCTGATCAACTCGAGGCTTTCAAAGGGCCCTGCGATATTACTCCTTGGCCGTGCACCGCCGAGGCGTACCTCGCGATAAACTCGCTGTCCTCCTCGCGATCCTCGAAAGACCGTGGCATTGTTCTCGAATTTTTGCTACTCTCTATTTTTTGTCAGAGGAACCCCAGGATCTTGATTTGGTTTGCTCGATATACCGAGCGATGATTGTAAGGTGAATACGTTTGCGTAACATTGGTGTGCGTGTGACGTGGGCGCGCGACTGACGTTTGTTTATCGCTTGCTAAGCGACGAAGTTCAAACGAAAGGCGGCTATCCCGCGTATACACGTTTATAATCGAATATATATATATATATATATATATATATATATATATATATATATCCAAGTACAAATGTGGCATATTAAAAAATACGAAGAGTATCCACAAAGTAGCAATGCCCGCTTATACTTGCGTATATTCTCAGCAAAGTGTTCCCGAGAGAATCGCACCTTGTTTCAGCTTTAATTATTCGTATTCCGTCGAAAAGCCAGCATCGTTTTAGTACACATTCACACGCATATTTAAAATACTGTCCTCCAACATTCCCGTTGACGCGGCGTACGTTTCTTCGCTACAAATCGCACCTGAAAAAGCTTGACATCCGTGAGTATGGAAGTTTTACTTAAACCAGTATCTTTATTTCACTTGCAACAATTTCTATTCCGATATAAAAACATTAACGCCTATAACCCTCTGTGACTTCTAACTCAGTTCGCATATAAGCATGACAGTCTTGTATTGTTTCGCTCGAAGTCTACCCGTTGTTGTACTATTAAGATAATCAAATCGTTTTTAATCGTTCACCATTAATCTTCTATGCTTATCCATGGAAGAACGCAGGCGGAAGTGTGGATCGAATATTTTCGTTAGAAGTCCTAGAGAATTTTGGTTATCAGTATGTACACATTTCGATGCAATTGCATAATTAGCCGCCGATTTTAAATGCTATAAGTCGGATAATACGCCTACAGAACAACGATCGCAAGCGGAAGATTGATCGCCGCTCGATCGCTCGACAGTCTTATCCGCTCGTTTCTACGAAGAACAAAATACATACTTTATCCTCATTTCGTAATTACGTCCGCCACGATCCTTGCCGTTGATCATTTATCGAACTTGTGCAACTGCTGGTCCACACTTTTACAATTATCACACGTGCTAAGGGTACATCCGTTTAGTCAGCCACGGAACAATGCATCGCTTCATACTGCGGAAGTCAATCGAGCAGCTGATCAAGTAGAATTTGGAACTGTCAAGAACATCATTTCCACGATCGATTGAAAGTTCGATCAATTAAGTGTAAATACTTCATTCAGGTAGAATCAAGGCTTACTGTAAATACTTATACACTGAACTTTATTCATTTAATTAGAAGTTACAGCCATCATGAATTTTCTAAGCCTTGATATCAAGAGATACAAAGTATCTAAGTATTTTTGTAACAAATTGGTGTACCCCATCTACCTATGTTTAAGTAGAGAATATAAGATAAATATAGAGTACAAGAATTTAAAGAGAAAACCGAACGTTATTTAATTTTAGGACTTCGATCAATTATACGTGTAATTTTCCAGATTTAGTAGGATACTGTTTGTAAACCGTGACATTTATCGATTCGAATGGATAAGCTGCTGCATCCGAGTTCACATTTTAACGACATTGCGATCCGTTGCCGCTTGAATCAAACGTCTGACCCTTTATCTACGGGTATGTTACGATACCATGTAAAATTATACTGTATGGGCTATTAAAACTGTTTTAACGTAAAAATAGAACGAAAGGAAAAAGAAACATCTGTCCTGGATGTCCTTCACGGCTGCCCAGCAGTTCATGCCGACGGGCGATTACATCAGATCAATGTATAATACTGTTACGACTCCTACGTTCACCGAAGCGCTATTTTTTGTTCTTTTTTTTTGGACATTATCACGCAGACTGTGTCTAGTAAAGCTGGGATACCGTTGTAACCAGTTTTAAATGTAACCAAATTCCACCTTTAACGGGCGTTACAATATGCGTTTGACTTTTACTGACCTTCCTTTATGTCGCGTATTCCACAATACGCGCTGGCCTCCCAGCCAATTGGCATACCAATGGGATACGCAATTGAACTTTTAGCCGCAAGGCGTTATGTACTTCTGCGAGAAATATTTCTCCTTCAAGAAACATGCTGTTTAAACGATCGGATAATGAACGATACATTTTGTAAAAATTTAATCCTACAGACACGATGCACCGTAGATTGGTCCCTTTACTTTTGAAATGTTCGTTCATCGATGCAACGAGAATTATATTGTCTTTGTTTCGAACCATTAACACTATTCCAACGAGCCATTTTCCAGAAATATTTAGGTGTACTAAATATAACCTCGAAGAAAAAGAGGACGAAGGAAAAATGTCGATAGATTAATTTATCGATCCGTAGGATGCAAGAAAATCGTGAAAAATCTCAAAAGCGACCGCGTCTCAAACTTCTATAATTTTTCAAAGAAATCATTGACCGATCGCGATAGGAATAGTGTTAATACTTCTTTCGATGGCTAAACTATGAGAAAACACGCGGATGAATATATCGTTCAAGAGCCGAGTGTAGAAAAATTGTGCAGTGGCTTTGTGGAAGGTGATTATTCGTTTCGTCAAACTTTGTTACAACGGGATTTCGCCTTTCTTACAACAAGTACTAATCCACATTACATTCTCCCTTCCGTTTCCTTTAAAGTCGAAGCACCACGATATAAGTACAGGTTCATGCGCATCATCGTCATCCTCTCGGCTATCACAAAAGTTGCGCGTAAAGAGCATTTGCCACGCCTGGCAGTTTGGTATCGCGTAACTAAAAAGACAATGGCGATCAAACGTATTGTCATGTGTCCCAGTAGTGATACTATCCACTTTTCGGAGTATCATGAAAAAGGGCGGTTGTGTTTCGTTCGTGCGCTTCGTCCCACCTTCGAACTTTCCCCTCCTATTTTCTCTAATACGTCTAATTATAATCTTCGCTATTCTCGTTCCTACTCTAATCCTATCTATCCTCTAATGCGAACAACGTCGAGGTACGAATCTCGTTTCGTAGTACAAAGTGTAATTAAGAAGCACTTGTGCGGAATATCCATCGTTCAACAGTCCTCGATTACACCAATACCTCGTTTCACGGTTTATTCATCGCGGCAGTTATTCTTTATTTTTTAAAATCCTAGTTCAGTTTTAATTCACGATTCAACGTTTTTCGATATATAACAACAAATATATTTTTTTGCAGACACTCTTTATATACGCCTTTCAGGCTATTCATGCTGATGCATTTGTATTGAAACAATTGACTCCTTACACTTCGTTCATCGATGATCATTTCTTTTTCAATTGGAATACAGTTTTAGTACTTAGCAGGATACGCGACTGAAAGGCCTCTTACGAGAGACATTTTTTTTACTCATTTCTAACGCGGCTTGAGTTTACATAAACAAGGGAAATCCTTCACATAACCCAGGAACGTATATGAGCCGTAAAATGAGGTATCAGAGTACAGTCTCGTCCAGAGAAACCGTTCGCAATATCCATTACTCGCAATTTCAACCTAACGTTTCCTTACCTCCTAAAAACGGGCGCGAAATTGAAATCCGACGTACGCCAGGCACATCGCTCTCGATTCTCGACACACCCGTACCGCCTACGCCAAAATCATCCGCGATCCTCGCGCACTCGCGTTCGTATTGTCCGCTCGGAGCACTCGTAAACCTCCCACGTGCCGTACTCAGCCGCAATTTCTATGGACAACTCTCTCTCTCTCTCTCTCTCTCTCTCTCTCTGGTCAGTCTCGTACGAGAGGGTCGAGGTAATACCGATATCACGATTCTCCAGGAGGCTTAAACCTTCTGCACGACGCGCGGATTGAGCGGTTCGCTCGCGGGGGATTTCGCGTCTTGTCGCACCCTTCTGTTGCCTCGATGCCGCTTCGTCTTTCCCCCCACCGCCAGGAAGTTGTTGTGGAAGTACTCCTCGATCTCCGACAGCTTCTTGTCGTGGGTCTCCGGGAGGAGAAGCCAGACGAAGACGGTCGCGGCCAGTGAAACGGCGGCGAAGAACCACTGCATCGCGTAGGCGCCTTGGAAAATGAATACCTTTGTAATGCGCGAATAGCTATTGCCCGGAAATACATTAACTTGACAAAAACTTGATAGAAACTTAATTGATAATAACTTGATAAAAACGTGTGAGCAAACTCGTGACGAAAGTGTACGATTTCGAGGTACGTTATTGAAAAATACGGGATTACAGAATAAAGGTAAATTTGGTATTATTATTAGTATTGCTGTATTAGATATATTCGAAGAGGGAGCAGTTTGTTGTGCTTCGAACATCGACCATCTTGGCGATTTAGTTTGACCTTGTTTTTCGAATCTGCATTTAATGCTATCATAAGCTTGAGAATAATAGAATCAGAGAAGGCGGTACCTCCAAGCAAGGCTTGCAGACTTCTGTAGCTTTGCAATGCCGCGAACATGAGCAGATTTGCCATTGAATAGCTGATGGAGTGGGCGATTCCACGGATTTCGGTGGGAAACAGCTCTGCGGTCATGGTCCAAGGGATGGTTAGCATTCCTACCATAGACGTGCAAACGTACAGCAACAAACACAGTACCGGTACCTAAAAATCCAGACAGATTCATGATAAATCCTCCGTTTCCCTTCTTTTCTACGAGTTTCGTTCATCTCAAATTTTCGAGTGCGATAACGAGTAATGGGCTGAGAGAGGAATTTTGATAAATTACCCAGTATCCACTGCGATCGCCATTTTTGATGAGTAGAGTGAAGTACCCAGAAACGATCATACATACAGCCATACCAAGGGAAGAAATAATACACAATGGCCGCCTCTTGTATCTCCTGAGTAGCCACGTATTAACCATTGAGCACAAAAATCGTGTAACGCCGACTAGAATCGAGGCCATGTATTCGTCGATGCCCGCACCAACGTCCTGTAGGACAAAAAAAATGCATACACACATTGAATCGGAAGATTAGAAATTTTTGTAAATGAGTCTCGTTTAAGAAAGTACGTTTTGTAATAAGTATCGAATGTTCGTACACTTGCAACCAAGTTACGTTCTATCACAAACAGTAAAGTGCTGCTTTAGCTCAATGTCCATGCTTAACGCATGCACGTGATTAACTTGTCTACGAGCCGACTTTACCGGCTATCTAAATTCCATACTGAACATTGTCATATCCAGCGTACAAAAAAGAAGGTAAAATAGTACGCATGTTGTTATTCGGTTCGAATCACCATATTTCCTTCACGTTTATATTTTTTATTTCAGTTTAAAAAATCATGTCTATAATGGACTATTGATTTAATATTATTTCTTAAGCAGTTAAATAGATGATCGGAAAATCGGAGCCGAGGATTTTCTTTCTTTTCACCTGAAACCACGTGACAGCGTAGAAAAGCGTAATGTAGATCCCTGAGAATTGCTGGAATGAAAAAAAGAGGAAGAGTATCGACATCGGCTTGTATCCGGTGGGCTTCAAAAATCCTCTGAGCTTCGTGGCAGAAGTGCCGTGTTTACTCCTCCGTTGCTCGCTCAGTTTAATTTCGTTCTCCTTCATGATCGTCGTAAATTGCGCCTCCGCGGCTGACATTTTCCCTTGGCTGGCCTCGTATTTGTAGAGCCTGCGTGAAACAGCCAAAAAAAAAACGATGTTTGTTTCTACAAGAATTACCTCAGCTAACGAAGCAGCTACTCATTAACCCTTCATCGTCCATCGTCTCCTTCGACAAAATTTACAGCGGCTCTAAATCGTATTGTCTATTTTTTTCTTTTAGAAATTCAAGGTCACTCACGTGTAAGTAATATATACGGCATTTACGTTAACTCCATCAATTTGCATTACTAACAAACACATTGTAAAATATGTTCAGTGTGTAAACCTTCAAATTCCACCTGAACCACTTCAAAAATATAAAATCGACGGAGACTCTGATTTCCATACCCAAATTCCGAGTTCAAATATCGACTATTACACCTCTACACAATTTTCTATAAATATATGCTACAGTTCTGTTCATAACTCACTTCAAAGCAGTAGGCTATAAACCAAATGGTCTTAGCAATAGGTTCGAAGTGATAATAAAAATAGAGAAAAAAAACGAATAAATATTTCTCACCATTCCAGCGATTTCTTCGCTTCCTCGATACGCCCTTTGGACACCAGCCAGACCGGCGATTCGGGGATGCAAAATTGCACGAGAAGAATCGGTACGACCACGTAGATGATGCTGAGCCAAGCTACGACCCTCCAGTGCAGGTAGGCGCCCTTCAGGTACGCGAGAACCATTCCGAAGGACGCCAAAGTCGGCCCAAAGGATATCATCGAGCCTCTGAGCTCGGGCCTGGCCACTTCCGTGATGTAGACGATAGCCGGGGACGTGGCGAGCGCTGTTGCCATTCCCACTAGCAACCTGCCGACCAGCAGCATTGGTATATTCGTGGAGAGTGCCAGGAGGATCCATCCGGCCACGCAAGGAATCGTGCCGATCTGCAGGGTTCTCAGTCTTCCGAAGGACTCCATCAGGAAACCGCCGATCATGGCGCCGATCGGGGCGCTCACGACCACCAAGCTGGCTGAAGATCAAAATTCTACGTCTAATCTATTGCCATAGAAAATTTTCAGGGTATATTAGTGCTGCTGAAATACTTGGATACATGGACTTCTATTTTTCGGATACATTCGAATGAATGTACGTTGAAAACGAAAGGGGGACAGGGGAGAAATGTTAATGGATCGATCGAATGATCTATATGTTGGAGTAATATCATGGAAGATGTCAGAATAAAGTTGTGGAATTTTTCGAAGAAAACTCTGACCAGTAATTTCGATTGGCTGTTTAAAAAATTTGCTATACTGTTCTAACTGTATTCTTTTTTTAGGGACTTTCATCATTTTCTTGGGCCGTTTCTCATGATTCGTGTTCTTTGGCATTGGTTTTTACTCGCTCCTTTGGCACTGAACTTTGATGCCTCGTTGCACAATTTTCATGGGCGCTGTACAGATTATTGCTTTATCAGAGACGTCTCACCTATCCAGGAAACTTCGTTTTCGCTCGCTTGCAATTCCGCATTCTCGTCCAGAAGGCGAGGTATAAGAATGGCCGAGTATGCCATGGTCAGACCCACCGCTATGTGAAAAGAAGCCGCGATCACACAGGCCGCGATCTGTAAGAGTAAAAATGATTTCCAAACATCCTTCGCGACACGCGATACAATCTTTCTGTAAGCAATAATACTAGGTGCATTCTTGGAGGAAAATCAAATTTGATTTACGGCGAAAGGCCACCGTTTAAAATGCGCGCTGAGTCACAAGCCATTGAAGATCGTTACAGAATTGTGTCTTAGAGACACTTTCTCACCTCTGGTATAGCACTTTTGAGAGTAAGGGGCTCGACAAAACCCTTATTAAGACTACGGCTGGATACGATGGCATCCTTGAAGCACTCCCTTTCGTTCTCCTCGATGTTTTTCGACGCCTCGCGTTCGACACTGAAGCAAATAATACATTTTTCATTCCCAAAAAAAGGACGATTCTCATTCCAATTCTATGTTAATCGTAAAAACTCTCAACGAGTAGCGAGGAACAATTTCTTTCCTTCGCGAACTCTTACAAAATTCACAAATCCACCTCAGTATAGTACATCAAATTCTAAGACACTTTGCATAACCGTTCCTATGATCGAGCACAAATTCACGATTCATTATTTCACGCGTATCGAATTCGTCTATCAATAATACTGATCGTTTAGCATTTTCCAAATCATCGATCGACAGGGCGCTCTTCTATTCTATATCGAGGGCTTGAACTTTGAGCGTTCGCGAAAGGCAAAAGGAGAAAAGGAGAGCCTCTTTCTTTGTCTTTTACGATCGATCGCGGCCGACGTAACTTAATGTTACCATAGACGTGCGAGCGATGCGAGAATCATGATTCCCAGCCGATTGTCTACGGTAACAATGACATCATGCGAATCAGTTAGCGAGGATAATGCAGCGGGCCGTAATGCCGCCCGTCCGACTTTTATCGACAATTACAGCTAGATTTATTGCGACAAATCGATGCCAGTTTAAGCGATATGCAGCCAAAGGGGCCACTCGTAGAACTTTATGGAATAATTAATAACTCGATCGATTACGTAAGACACGGCAAAAGGCGGAAATTTCCTTGCCGCACTTGGACGCTGAAAAGAATTCTAGTCCTTTTTCTTTTACTATTTATTAATGGGGATAAATTCGACGTTATTGTATAGTACACTGGAAAGAGCTTATTAATCTTTTTTTTCAGACATTGGTGGTTGTGAAGACGCAGCACTTCTTTTGTATACTACGTATGATTGTTAATAAACACATTTCTTCTTTGAAATCAATGTGGTCTTACAAGCTCGTCCTCTAAAAGAAACTTGATAAAATTAAGAGGATGCATTGATAATGATATTGAGGCAGTCGGTGCAAGTTCTATAGGTAGGTTTGGAAGCTCGTTGCGCAAGATCTCTATATCGTAAAACAGATAGTAAGCCTTGTATAAGCTCGAGCAAAATTTCGTGTTTGAGTTAAAAAAATGACGGATCATTGTGAAAATTTATTATGTACCTAAAACGATTTGTAGAAGATATGGAAGAAATTTCTTCGAAAAACGCGGCGTCGAGAATTTTGAGATTTCTTTGTAAAATTAAAGACCTTTCATTTTAAAGGAATACTTCACAAAGCATATGATTCTGCGATATTATTATCTATATGTTATTATAGAATAATGAATTGAAGATGATTAAACGTGGCAAGGCTTTAGATAGGCGATTTGACACGTGTAAAGAGACTGCCGTAACGAGGCTATTAATATAGTCGCTAACGCAGGAAGAGTGGCCGCCTCTTTCTAAGTGCGGCGTTGCTTCGAAGTGTTAAGTGGATACGATTAATATTCACGAAAAATGACCGCCCATCAATCGAAGTATCTCGAACTAGGTTTATTCTCAGAAATTTGAAATCTCCCTATTGGCCACTATCCTTAACATTTGGTGCACATTTTGAAAGTTTGACAAAAGTTCAGACTTTTGTTTGAAATTAAATGATAGATAAAATAGCTTTCGTTATCTGCACGCGACTGACTTATCTGGCAATGTTTATACAAACATGAAACCTAATTGGTCGAATGTTCTAGTCTTTGTCTTCGTTCGTCCTGTGATTGTATACATAATTCAATAAAACAATATTAAACAAAAAGTAGGGTGCATCTATTATTTCCTTATAAGACGAAAGGAACATTTGGGACAACCTAATATTTTTCGAGACCAAATATTCAACCGTGGTGCTTCGGTTTCAAAAATAAAAATCGGACGAAATAAACTCGAGACATTTATTCGAAGGCTCTCGAACGTCTAACGTCTGCACGCCAAAAAGAATTTAAGAGATTTACACGACTTGGCTTAGTCACTTGCGCAAAATTTGCGGGCATCGAAAATTCTTCTCTTCGTCCGTCTGCTCGATAACGCAATCTAATCTAAACGATTAATACAAATTGAGGGTTTTCTTTTAATCGTTGGATCAATAACAATGGATTTAAAATGCACGCCTTACACAATTGCTGAATGCTCCTAAGCCGTTTGGGACTCGACTAGGGATTAAACCCGGCAAAAAATTGAGAGGTCCAATTCGATCGATGATCAAACCGAACGAAATTGCCGGGAAAAGAAACTTACGAAGGCCGAATTCAGGTACACGTGAGCCGCTCTACGAAATAACAAATAGAGAAAATTCACGAGGTGCAATACGATCAATAACCGTAAAGTCGATTCCACAACACAACTTGCCATATTCGAATCATCAATTACACCTCAAGTCCTATGAGAATTTGTGTTGCATTATTCCAGCAACTTTCTTCGGAGCACGGAATTAATCTCATTGCCTTATGAAGCACGCCATTTATTATTCAACGGCCATTAAAAACGTTTGTAATTTAACGACGTTACGTCTTTGTTACGGCAATTTCTTTATCGTACAATTAGATTCCACCCTTACGTAAATAAATCGAATTATGATGAAAGTGAAATTAATTGCTCCGACCTTTGAACCGCCCCATGTCGTCGCGTTCCTTGCGAAAGGGAAAAAAAAAATATGTTGCCGAGGGGCGAAGAGGCGCGTAAAGTGGATCGACGTTGATCATCGAGGACGACGTGGACATTATGACCATCGCTCGTATGTTCCTTTTGTCCAATTGCAAGTCCGCGCAAGCGATCCGGCGTCGATGATCTCAGTTGCCTCTTTCTTAGGATTGCACGCCTTCATTCGCTATAAGAGTCTATTTTTATGTTCCGCCAAGGTAATGCCGTAGGTTAGTTCTTTAAGAAGACGTAAGTACGAAACTGCCTGACGGTTGCGTAACTAAAAAATGTATCGTCCGCAAAAATCAGTTTACGCCATCGAGCAAAAGAAGTTCCACGAAATGTTGTCGTGAAATACAATATGCGCACCCATCGAATTGGAATATTGGCTATTACCATGATCCGTAAGCTTTGTTCGTCGACATTAGTCACGAGTGGAGAAACCTTTTGAAATTAAATTAATCGAGCGACGATATTCTAATATTGATTCCAGTTTATTAAGTTGCATCTGGGTTTATTGAACTAATTTCTAGACATGCAACGATGTCTCGACAAGTTTCTTGACAACTTCCCCCCTGCGCTGACTGGCTACAGGTACTTTATAGTAGTCCACTGGCAATTTGTGATTTCTTACTGATTTTCCAAGTCGAATCGGTAGTATGTATGAGGTAATATATGCGCTACAAGATTGCAACGAAAACTGAAGGAGTTGCACGTTTTAAAAGTGAATATACCGTTTCTTATGACACCCTGTATTCCAGTCGGGCGTAATAACGTAATGGCCGGACATTGGTACTATCTACGGTGTCTATCATTACGTTTCCTTGAATTCGTTTTACACTGCACATCGACGGAGCGCACGTTTCGAGTGGCAACCTTACGTCCGCATCTTTGTAGCATCTAAAACTACGCGGGCTATAATTAATCGCGGCGTATGTATGATTAATTGTCGATGTAACGTATCGATCGAGTCTGGCGGCTTACCGAGTGTCTAACAGCTTGCACTCGTTAATAACGTATCTCTTAATGCGCGGCGTATCATCGCGACTTCAAAGATTTTCGAAGGCCATTTTGTAGAAGTTGAAGATACGTAATAAAATCTTAGAACACTTGGCACAAAGGGGGCAACTCCAAATTGCATACAAATTCATTTCAAACAAAGCAGTGTCCTTTTTTTTTTTTCATATTTCTCACAATTGTCAGCATGTCAATACACCTTATAAAAAACCAATAAGAACATTTGCTTCCACTTTTCGTTTACGTACTATCGTTGCTTCGCAAGTGCTCAAACCAAAGTGCCTTCAACCGGAACACTGTATAGATTTAAATCCTAATCAAATTTTCTACATATTCATGCACGGTAAAATAGAGATAAAAAATGCGAATATGTTTTAGAGTTTAAAAGAGTGTTAGTTTCCTCTTCATAGCAATTTTCAAGTTGTCGTTTGATAATCGTGTAATTCAATTGTATGATTTTTTATGTGTTTTTACGAATCCATGTTTGATTTACGGATATTTGTAAGTATATTAAGGATTGAATGCTTGATAGTTATACTTGCTTCAGATGCTATAACAATAACGTGAATAATGATGGTCGCGTATAAGTTGACCACATTGCCCGCTTATCTGCGATCCGCTAAACGTATCGGATGGCAAGGAAAAAACATGAGCAATCATTAGGATTCTTGGTATTCTGAGTGTGTATCTATTCTGTTTTCTCATTATTAGCCTTATCATTATGCAATGTCAGTCCTAGGATAGGTGAATCGCGAGAAGAAAAAGGTTGCGTTTTTCGATTCCCATTCAATTCGATACGAAATGATATACGAAAATGAATTAGTATGAATATTGTAAAAAATCATATCTGTCGAACACACCAGAGTGATTCTTCTAGAGCTCGACGCTTATTTCATCGTTCCTTTCGCGTCACTAGACAATATTTGAAGTCATGTCCGCCCGATTGATAGGATAAAAAAGATCAGCATCGAGAAAAAATCTGATCAGTATACGCGTGTCAAAGTAACCAGCGTGCTCTGTTGATTCGCTTCCACGCCAAGTGAATTATAGCGATTAACGCATATTTATTGCAAAAAGTCTCCAAAGCGAATAATTCAACGGAACGTAGACGAGGAAAAAGATAAAAGGATGGAGGGGCTCGAGGCATCATCAATCGATGGGAGAAACGGATATGCCGAAGAAAATAAAAGAGCCAACGCTTCCAGGTACCTTATATGTACCGCTTATGTCATATATAATAATATGCTACGCTTGTATCTTAATCAGTTCCCCAGAACGGTTGTTTCGCGCCTAATAATCAAGCGTGAGTTACGTCATCCTTCGGTATCCATTCTTGGAAAAATATATGTTCCTCTAGGGATTTTTATTGCGATATAGTATTTAATTATACGCTCTTGCTGCAACATTGATCATTTGCTTGCTCGACACTAAGATTGCACACCGCGTGCTCTGTTAAATCACATTTATCGGCGGAGCATGTGGGTGAATAAACGATGCATTTGCGTAAGAAGTCTTTGCATGAGTTCTAACTTTTGGAACGTTGAAAACAAAATAGCAGGACTAATGTCGTATATATCAGGATATAAGCCCACACAACTGTGTATAAAGTTATCCAAGGCATTATTAGGATTGTGCGTGTCGATTAAAATAATTCTTTCTCTCTTCGTTGGACAATTAGTTGCTGTTTTGAAGTAGTTTCTCGACAGATGCCAATCAAATGTCGATCGGCAATTAGCGTGCTTATCCTTCGATGCGTATATTTATGCTTGTTAGAGATACGTAAGCCTTTGAATTTCGCAAAAAAAAAATATGCAAAATACTTTACGGGCAAGGACACTTTCTAAAATTGTTCGCATCCCGTAGATTCGGCATTGAGCGAACGAAGCGCGACGGTCAATTTGCGAGGACGACGACAACGACATTGCAATGCGAAAAACGGTTTCTCGAATTTCCCGTAGATTTTAGATTTTGGGTTTCTCCTGGATCTTTGGCTAACGTGGCTTTCGTATTTAACTGCTTTTGTACCGGACGAAGAACTTGGACCTGAGCATAAAGTTCGAGAAGGCATCGAAAAAAATTAGATTCAAGTAACGATTAGAGAATTTGCAAGAACATGTTAAGAAATAAAGAAGAATTGGATTGGCGGACAAAGTACATCGATCTTTCCTGAAAATTACATTAATTACTTTTACTCAAAGTTATAATAAAAATTTGGTGATTACGACTTATCATTTTTAAGCGGATGGGCGCGATACCCTTTTTTTTCGCAAGTGCAGCCAATTACGATTGCATATCTTCGTTCAACACTCAAAGGTTTAATCTCGCGAGTCAGTGTTCTCGCGCTTATACATCGTGCACTTGAGCTTGCCCGTAAACTTGCTTATTTCCCACGTTATCCGCACGACAATTTGCCGCTGCATTAAAAAGTGCTAGCACGTTACGCGCGTCGCTGCTCGATAACGAAATGGTTTGTCATAAAGAGCATGATGTAATTGCAACCCAGCGCATTAACGCCGACGTCTAGTCTGGCAATATCAAGTACAACATTAAGTGTTGACAAGGCGATAATTCCCAATATCATACGAAGGATAAAATTGTTCGTTCAATGTCAGTCTCGACAACTGTGTACATTGCTCAAATATTAAATCGTGCCGTCTCCTAAAGATTCTCGCACCTTTGACCCTTGAATAATTCAGTAGTCGTCGGACATTTTTCTTCCTTCGGTGGAGAAAGGAAAAACGTGGATACGCGGTTTGAGACAGCAATGAAATTATAGCGTCGAAGTAGTCGTCGAGGACCTTTTTGCAAAAATTATAGATCATGTAGCAGAAAAAGGATCGCGTGAAATAAGAAGTCGAGGGGACACCTGGTCGTACCTAAGATCGAGTTTAAAGCTATATGGAGTCTTTAAACTTACAATTACGAATATCTAGATACTTGGTTTACAAGTATATTACTCGCATCGAGTCCATTTTCGCTTTATAAGTATCTTAGGTACCTGTACTAAACTTGTCATCAAAAGGTTATGTACGGTTATGACATAATTTGTATACGATCATAAAAGAAAAAATGCGATTTGCTATCGGAGCATCTCATCTGCCTATCACATTAAACCAAACGATTATCCGACCTCGTCCATTGGCCTTTCGCTTACGTCATAAAATGTACCGCGTGACAATGGCGCTACAAACGGACAGAGCTGCTCCCTATTTCGGGCCTTTTAATGAAATTAAAAGCACACTCGTGCCCACCACTCACCTTAATGAATAAGGATCCATGATCGTTGTTTGCTCGTCACCCTGGACAAACCTGCGTGCTTGCGGTCAATCGTTTTCGCCTTTACGCCTCAATTAGCGCATTAGTATCCGGTATCCTCTCTGCGGGATAACGAGTCTCGATTCAGTTCTCGAGTTCCACGAGATCGGCCATTATTTTCGACGATCTGAAACAGATTATTCGTGATCAAATCTAGCATCAAAAACAACTATTTTTGTTTCAAATCACGAATTTTTTTGGTTATGAATTATGTTTGAGGCAGAAGGTTCTAATCTCGTCTGCTTGTGTCTGAAAGATGCTAAGTTAATTCATCATGGAGACAGGAATTTTTATGGTATTTATATAGCACCTGGTTATGGATGAAAGTCGGAGAGAAAAGTAGATAAAAATTGTCTTCCGTGTAGAAATAGATCTTTATGTATGTAGATGTATAAAATTGGAACGCGGATAAGCTTCTTGGTCTTTTAAGTATTAAATCGTTTCTGCGTGCAGACCGATAGTAGAGCCTCCTTCTCGTTAACTCCCCGATGCCGACAATCTGTAGAATCGTGCTTAAACCCATTAAACGATTCCATTTAAATTACTGGTTCAAACGGCCACGGCAAAAACTATCCGATGGATTGTTAAGCAACTCTGCAAAATTTCCACAGTGGTGTACCACGAATATAACCAAATTTTATCGCTAATATGTATAAATCGTGTTAAATAAAAAAGACGTTTTGAAGAGATGGGTGACACTTTAATAAAATCTGCGCGTGCTTCAACAAAACCTGCTGATCTTCGAACGCTCAGAAATTAAATGAAAAAAAATACCAAGTACTGCGTTAACATTAGAAAGGACAACGCTATTGACGCAAGACATTTAACAAAGCAACTTCTCGAGCAATCATCGAATCCTATTAAGATAACGGCTACTACAAATTGGAGGAAGTAAAGTACATGGAATTGTAGGCGCTGTGCTATCCTGGGTCTTGCGTTTAACACGAGAATATACTATATAAGTGTACACCTAAAAAAAAAAAAAAAATCTCGACAAAACGATGGAAATACCTGGAAAATGCATCGTCAAATATTTGAAAAATCCTCGTAATATATTTAGTTTTTATATTCACTTTTGTCACAGCTATGTTTATTAAATGTTTATTATTTTTTATTATCATACATTTTTAAATATATTATTGAATTATGATTTCTCTGATGATCCTAGTGTTAATCGACGTTTAACGTTGCTCTTTGGCAATGTGCAGAGAAATTAACGTTGCACATGGTACGCATCGTAAATATGACGCAATAAAAGAATTCTTGCCATGCAATTTCGAACGTACACAAGTTGCACGTTTGAGGATCGAGTCTTTGGCGCGACACCAAGCGCTTCTTTTGCGGGGCGTTTAATTAAGAGCGCTGTGCGTTATCATCGTTACACTACCGATGACTTCAATCCAATTGTTTGGAGAAAAAGCCAGGTACGTTTTATCACATTTTATCCAATAATACAACCATTATATAATACCAAAGATAATACATACATTTCGTCTAAATTAATATTTATGTATATACATATATAGGAAATCTAAGGATAAATTTGCGATTTTTCTTTTATACTGTGCTGATCATTCTAAATCGATAATTTCTAATCGATCATAAGGAAGTAGAGGGAATAGAAATATTGTGGTCTACACATAGGTTCGACATATCTGTCTCATGTTTCTTTGGAAAATTTATAATCATTGACACCGATGTCAACTGATAAAAAAACCATTTTTACAAAGCTGTAGCTGATAGAGTTCATAGGATTATCGTGTAACTCCACATTTGAGTCTCAAACGTTTCGCGCGGTGTTCGCGTAGATTCACGGAAACGTAAATCCGAAAAAACCACCTGTATAAACTACGATAGCCGGTAATAAAACGTACGAAGGACAAATCCATTGGACCACTTTGCGTTAAACATCTTTGGAGACACGATGGGAGCTCTGAATGAATTGTGGTTTTAGAAATTGCTCGACGATGAATCATGCGTGATAAAGGCTTCAGATTGCATAAGCAACGCACGTGCGGCGCCTGCTAGATCGCGGATTTTGGATTTGGAGTTAAAGGTCATTAACTATCTCGTCTGGAAGGCTTGTCAGCGACAGATCTAACCGGAAAATCTACAGTGTACATTCAGAGTCGATACGAGTTTATCGCACGATAAATTGTCTTTAACGTTAATCATTTATTAGCTCATATCGATCAAACGATGACGAAGAATGTATGAATATTTATACCGAGGTATTTAATGTATACAAACTGAATTATCGATCACTTTCTAAGCGTATTTAGGGGTCCATATATATATTTAAAAAAAAAAGGAACATACTCAATGGACAGAAAATATAACTTAAATAGTACTCGTACAATAAAATTTTTTAAAATTTTAGAAAGAACACTGTTATAAAGCCATGCAATTTTTCGAAGAGATTTCATAATTTATATATTTATTATTTTTTGTAATTTATTATTTTTTAATTATAGTTCATAATATCGAAAGTCAAAAAATATTATAGTTAAACCCACGCCAGTTTGAGAATTCCTTCATTTGTTTAAACAACAAACCAAAAATACGGCCAAACCTTAGAACCGACGAGTTTTAGCCGATATCTATTTTTGCAATCACCAGGAAGAAGTCGTTATTGTGTGCACGAGATAACGGCCAGTGCGGAAATGATACAACGTTATTTAAAGTGTTCTTTCGTGCGTCGAAGAAATGATAGCGAGTGGCTTCGTCGATGATCTATCGCCAATCACCTCGCGCGAAGATAGCCGTACCGATGTCTGACTTTCTACGATTGTGAGCTTCAATTACTCGCAACTATCGCGGCCCTTGAGCTGAAAATTCGCGCTGTTCGATATCGCGTAATTATTCAGCAAACGGTATCGTACTTCATTGAATGCGAACCATGCATCGACCAATGTTATCGATGCACGACCAACGAAATGGCTTGTAATACGCTTTTAACGTGTACTTCCTATAAAGCGCATATTACTCATTACAGGCATATAATACAACCTAGCAGAAGATTACTGTATTGTAATGTCTATCGCTCTTTAAGATAATATTTATATGTATGCCACTGATTTATTCTTGATCAAATCCCTATTTGCGCGTACGATAATTAGCGAGTTTTTTTTTTATATATAAATATGCTGTGCATGTCGCTCGTTCGATATATACACGTTAAAAACAAAATACACGAGAAGCGATATTAATTTCGATTTCAAATGTATATCCTACATAATTATCTTCGCCTCGTTTTTTGCCAAGGGATGAGATTCGAAGACAAGATGGCGAATGGGAATAAAATGAGCGAGTTCATCCAAAGATGAAATACAAGACAATACTAGGATGGAGGGCAAAAAGATTTTACGGAGCGGAGAGTTAAATCAAGCAATAGCCCGCGGAAAGAGTCCTTCTGAGAAGTGAGCGAGGTTTTGCATCCGGTAGAGGAACGGAGAAGAGGCTCATCCATCAAGCTCCCGGATCCACGTGCAGCCACGTCGAGTAAAAGCGTTAAAACATCAGCTGACACTTCGAAATTTTCCCATCTGACACTCCAAGCATAAGATATTCTCGATGCTTCGATGATCATTCGATGCTCCAGAAAAAGTCGAACGTATTTCTAATCTAGCAAACGGAAAACTGGTCTGAAACTCGCATGCTGTTTTTAAGCTAATTATATCGAGACTTATCGAATGATTAAATTATATTAATGATAAAAAGCGATCAACTCAGGGTGATTAAAACAATATACGGGAAAAGTGTGAGGATTCTTTTTAGCGGAATCTTTAAAATTACTTCATTATTATTCAACGAACTTGGCAGGGTTTTTTTGTTGTTGTTTTTGACTGGTAGTTTAAATGACGATTTGGACTAGGGTGATAATCAGTTTCATATCGTTTAGCATCGATAATGATATGTGGGATTGAGTCGATGTTAACGAGAAAGGGAGACACGAATCATCGAAAAAGTTAAATGTTAAAGAGTTAAACGTTGGGAGTAGGGGAAGAAAATCCGTACGGATCACGTGAACAAAGGGTGGAATAAGGGCCTCGCCAGTTTGGGAAGGGTCCCGAATCTTATTTTCGAACGATCGACGCATGAACGATTCGGCTGAAAGGTGCCCCAAGAAGAAAGGCGTCCCAAAGCTGCTAGGACCACAAAATCAGTCGATATAACCGGTCTATAATATCTCGTAAACATTCTTAAAATTTATGATGTCACGTTTACCAAAATCTTACATCATTAAATTAATTCAACGAAATTTTCGTTGCATTATACAAACGATTAATTCAATATACTTTTTTCGTTCTTTGTCTCCCTTTGTCTTCCTTTGTCCCCTCTTTTTTCGAAAATACATACGATATATCCAAGTATATTACAACATTGAATAATCCCACTGTTCGACTACACTTTAATCAACTCCAAAAAAAAAACACTTTTCCCCTCACAAAAAAAAACATTAATTATAAACAATTATTTCCAGGAAAGCGGAGAATTTTTTATCGTTCCATTTTTTTTCTGCCACGGCAGAAAAAGAAAAAAGTGTTCATCGTTAATACTCGTTACGAGCGAAAGAATCAAGGATGGATGATTGCAACGGCGAGGACAGACACTCTCCTTCCGACATTCTGAGGCGACTCACCTTCTCTCTGATGGGCTAGTCTCGATTCTCGTCTTTCCAGGAGCTCGCCAAAATCCCCCAAAAGCCCTCGAAGAAACGAGCGAAGAGACTCGTACGCGAGAGCCTACAATGTTCGTTCCTCTTACGATCCAGCGACGAGACGCCGAAGCGAGCTGTGCTGCGGTCGGTGCACGACTAAACCCGACAACGGTGCTTCGTCTCGGTCGATCGTAAGCCGCCGGCCAATTCGACGTGTCTGGCTGCGTTACAACACGGCGAACGCGCAAATTTAAGGGTTGTTAACGCGCCATCGCTGGACCACCTTCGTTTTTTCTCGACGCCACGAGATCTCTGGCCCCTCCAGCTTTTTCGAAAAGTCACTTCTCGCGCATGCACAACGCGATGGCCACGACGTGGGGTTCGCCTTCGATTTTGTTTGTTGTCATCGTATACACGCGCTAAGGCCATTAACCCAGGTGCTCAAGGTACTTTTCGGGGTACCCAGAAGCCCCGTTGTCGTCGAATGTTGCGACAAAGCTCTAATCCTGATCGTGTGATTTTTGACAGTGTCCTATGTTGATCCTCTTAAATAAATCTGGAGTATGAACATTCTGCATTTGTTCATGGTGTACGCTATTATACTAGGTGTTCGTTACAGTGCTTTGAAATCACGCTGTCTGCGATGCGTGGAGCATAGATATACAGAGAATGAGAGGAACATCCCGATCCTTCAGCCCTGACTCTTTCCACCTTCACCCTTTTCTATAGGATTTCCAAAATGGCAATAGCAAAATCAAATCTCAATGGCAATGTCGTCGGTGTCCTACAAATTACAGACAAACGTACTCCTTCGTCTCGGGGTATCGATAAAGTGAGGACGAATGCATAATTTGTCACGAGTGTCGTGCACCTCTCTTTCGAAGCCCTGTCGAAGGAAAATCTGGAATACAATCGGCGGCAAAAAGCTCGTCGAGAACGAGGATAACGATCGGTGCTGTGCTTCTGGCTCATCGAAGAGGATGGCCAACTTTTCCATCTGGTTCCACGAGATCGCGGTCGAAGTCCATTCCTCCCGCTTAGGAACATGGTTCTCCCTCGATGATTTTGAAACTGAGCCGACGGCATGCAAAACTCGTTACGAAAATGCCATTGGTTGCGGAGCCGCCTGAATCACGTGTACGAGGTGGTTGCGTTACGTTCCACGCTCGTGCACCACGCGATGCTGTGCGAAACGGGCACGGAGTGCCTGGAAGTCTCGATGGGACTTGAAAGACACCAGGGAAAGGCTCGCGGTCTTTAACCCACTTGCTCAGGGCCGTCTCGTACGCGGAATCCGTTGGTGTGTATGGCGAGCATCCGAAACGAGGAAACTCGCACGATGGTGGAGATTCTAACTTCACCTACAGGATGATAATATTTCTTGATAATGCCGAAATACGAGATATGCTGACTCGTTGCATACCTTGCTGCGTGGAGAAAAATAATATTTCTCGATTATTATATAATACGCGGTGTACAGACCCTTTGCTAGGGATTGAATTAATTTATGCGAATGAACATTTCGATTGAAAAATCAGTCTGGTTTCGATAATTTGATGGTTCTCCTTTTACTTTTGGCAGTTATTTTTATTCAATTGCTTTTGTTATGATAGCAGGTAGTCGTAACAGTAGATGATTTTAGAGAGAAACTCCATGCGAGTAAATATTTTTGTAAGTAAATAACAAGAGAGCGGGCTGCATAATTTCACCGTCGAAGAAAATCGCGTGTCAATTTATCAACTTCGAAGAATGAAAAAAATAATTTACTGCCGCTGCAACGATTGAAATAATAATTGAAGGACTATCCAAGACGAGTAGAATTATTGTACGTGATCATAACTGCACGATGAGTTGGTTGAAGATAAAATTTCCCGAGGAACGTAACTCGAACGTTTCTTGGCATCCTTGAGTCCGCGAACGGCAGTACGTTTTTGTTTTTCTTAAAGCATAAGACGATCGGAGGCGGAAAAAATCACGTTTTGCCGAAACACGCACATCCGTACGTCGAGGTATAATGTTATTTATGCTGCGCATACGTTGTGTTATTTTTAGAATCTCGAGCGACCAATAATCTATCCCATTTTTACTTTTGCTTGACAGAAATGTTCGAAGCACATTATTTCTCACTCATCTTCGTATTTTGCCGCCATTTTTTTTACCCTTCTAATAATATTTAACCCTAAAAATGTGATCGTGATATCAACGAATAAAAGTACACCATCGTAGACAAACAAAACTATATCGTGCGAGAGGTCTTAGCAAAAATATTTACGCGAGAAGAGAAAAAAAAATTAATTTTAAATTCCATGATATTTTTTGTGTATACTTTCATATATATTTTTCTGGTTACTTCAACTAAATGTTGCCAATGTACGAGTAATTATATTGGATTTGGGATGAGCACAAATCGATGGACATTGTACTCGAGTAGAAAATGCTCGGTTAAAAAGTACACGATATCTCACCTACGGATACGATTTCAAGTGTATGTATCGCGCTTAACTTTCTATCGCGCCATTCCTGGTATTTGCTTCATCTACGCCGTACGGATTATCTTCGGGAAAAGAGGAAACGGTTGGAATGGATGCGCTGTATTGCGTTGTGCCATTCTCCGGTCGATGTTTTCCGCTATCATAAATCAATTCAGGAAAACAGCCATGTGAGAAATATGAAGAGCCCGAATTAAAATACAATTCGTATATAAATCACAGCTAAAAGTCTTGAAGGATATAACAATTTTAACTTCTTTCCAATGACACCTGTCCTACTATATCTCACTACATAATACCTGTAACATCAAAAATTCATACTGATTTGGTAGTGCATTCCCTCTTTCTTAATTCTACGAATATCAAAGATTTTTCCGTGCATTTTATCCCCTGCAGCGATGAATTATAACATGTCTGCGTCTAGACAGGTGATTTGATAACATAATATGTACATCCACGTTGGCAACGGAATTGGACGAGGAATACGCTGAATTGTAAACTATTGAATTTTATCTGATAATATTGTAATTCTCGTCCGTGGATCAGCATTCGTTATCATTTGCATCGTGCTGCCGAGTGCAGTATACGTTTACGTAAATCGCTACCCGGCAACTGAGAAAAGAGTTGCCGATTACACGTGGCCGAAACGTGCGTCCGCATTCGAAAAAGGACCGATTATATTTTTAGATAGAGATAAAGAAATTTATGCTCGGGTAGAGCAGCATCTACATTCCTTGGCGACGTTGAAAAATCGCGCCAACAAAGTCGAAGGAAGGGCGCCCTACCGATATCCTCCAGGTTTTTCTCGTGAATGGCGTTTGATCTTATTTATTGCTAGCGATGACTAATTTCATGGAGAATCATCGATTGCGGGCCTATAAAGTTTATCGTAGGAAAAACGAGGAACAGGTGAGGGCCTCTTGCGCGTATCTTATCAAAATCGCATTGTTCGAGGATCCGTATTTTTTCCTCTTCAATGTCGCACGAGACACTTTTTTTTGGCCTCGAAGGATCGAAGAATTTTCGTTGCTAGTATTTTTCCTCGTTTCTTTCCCCCTTCCAAAGAAATACTCGCCACAGCTGGCGCACAGTTATGTCATCGCTGAGACACACCAGGCTGGACGTTTTTAATTCGATGCAGCTACGTACCGAATGAAAGCCAACGTAAACAAGACAATTAAATCGGATGTAGATTTGTCAGAACGGCCTGGAATTTGATTCTCTTTGTCATGACACTCCCGTTCTCCATTTTTGTCCCGTTCTGCAGGATCGGCCGGCAGTTCACTTTGCACATTGAACATCCAGGTGGTTCAGCGAATTGGCGTTCGTCCACAAACACGATTTCCGCAATGACTTTCAGACAAAAGCGGAATACTAGCAGATTACTGTACTAAAGAAAAGATCGCGCGTGAAAAGGAACAGAAGTTTGGACAATTTTGAAAGATATACACAGTATTGTATTAGAGCTTTTTGTGAGGAGACATAAGGAATAATGAACGTTGGATAAAATAAGGATTTTTCGGGGAAAAAAACCGAGGGCGAAGTCGAATGGAATATCAGCAGGTTAAATCGCGATATTGTCGAAGAACAATTATGATTCTCCGCGATGGGGAAGATTCGCATTTTTCTCAAGACCGTGATCCTGTCACGAGGATTCTCGAGTGTTCATAATTTAGAATCGTTTCACAGGTTCAATTACCCACTTGATCTCCGTTTATTGGCGCTAAGCAGCCGAGTATTATATCGCTGTCGGGCTGAGTTTGCAGTTCCTTCGGGAATATCGTCGAACATACGCAACCATACGATCTTCAATGCCCCGGTTACGATCGCCTTTTCCTCGTGTGCGCAAATAAAAATACTTCGCTCACGAAGAACGTCGTGGAATCGCAATAAAACTATATCAACGTCACCCACCTGTTTGGTTTCTTTATAAATTACATTACTCGCATTGACGTGGTCACGACATCCGCAAACTTTTATATGATTTACTATTGTATTTTCGATACGGTTTACGCCCCGTTATTACCCGCGTATCTAACTTCGTTTCTTTATCAAATTTTTGTTATGTTAATGTCATTAAAATGTGAAGGATGGAGTGAGGAATTTATGGGCTATAAATAGGTTTTACCATTTTCAACTTTGAAGTAAAATAAATAAAAGGTTAGGAAAAATACAATAATGGACATGAGGTAAAAGTGATTACATTTGGGAAGACTAGGTATATCGATACAATGAACGATCAGTTTCAAACTGTAGATCATTGATTTGAATTCGAATAGATTAAACCATGCTGGCTATTTGAATGTTCGCGCCAAATTGTATATGGAACACGTAGTCGGTAAGTAGATACCTATATCTTCTTCCACGGTTTGTCATTGGTAACAGTTTGGACTTTCGACAGGCAACATGGCAGCATGGAGCAATATTTTACGTTCGACAGCTAAAAAATTCTTTCAGCCGAATAGCTTGGTACTGAAAAACGTACTCAACACAGGTGATTGAAGAAGCGCGCGTACCGTTTCAAAAAATATGCATGCCACGATAAGCTTTCAGTATCGCATTGACTGACAGTGTTTTGTTACGCAATTCTTATGTAGCGAGGATTTTGTTTTATAGTATTAGATTTGTTGCAAGTAGAAATATTACCTCTTTCACAATACGAATATTTAAAGCAATTGTAAACCTCTTGGCTATACGTACGATGTATTGTGATGATAATGTAAAGTATTGTAGTTAGGTTATATGCTCTCTCTCTTCCGTTTTCTCTTTTTGTTTTCAGAAAGTGAGAAATGTGAACAACTCATTCTCATTTCGAATACTTTGTGCCCATAGGATTTGGCATTTCACTTGTACACAACCAAAAATCGTGTTCTTTATTGCTTTTCAGGCCAAATACGATGTATGTCAGAACATCGAACAATGAATATAGAACCCAGTCGTTGGCAATGGCACAAGACGAAGGATTGGTTACATTTTTATATTATGGTAGGCGCCATACCAATCGGGCTTGTAATTTTCTACGCTAATGTATTTATTGGTCCGGCTACGTTGGAAGAAATACCGGAGGGATATGTCCCAAAGCATTGGGAGTATCATCGTGTAAGACTTGCCCTTTTTAATGATCATATTATAAAACAGATTGCCACAGAAAAGAGCATCTGTCCCTCTTTGTACTTTTGTTGTTGAAAAATTTATCTTACAATATAATGCTTTTTTTAGCATCCAATTAAACGATTCATGTCGAGATATGTATTCGGTAATCCGCAAGAAGAATACGAAAGATATTTGCATGCTTTATGGGAGGAGAATGAATGTCGGAAAGTTCGTGAATTGGAGTCAAAGGTAGATAATCTTATAGCTAAGCGTGAGGATTATCAAGCCTTCTACTATACCCCCTTCTTTGGTGCTAAATATTTGTATAAAATGCACGACGAGATGGAAAATGCTAAACATTAAGTAAGGTAAAGGTAGTGATTAATGTCATATTTTCACTGCCCGATCACGTAGTAATTCTACCTGAGCTTGAATTATTTTCAATCGTTTGAAAAGAACAGCTGAAAACTAAATATCATGCTGTAGTGGAAATTGTGCGGGTGTTATACAATAATACTGTGTCTCCTGCAATTTGTACAATTGTTACATAGAACCTTAAATAAAATGATATACGGAACAAGAAATCCATCCTTAATATAAATATGATCTATGTGGTTAATGTTGTGTTCTTTTGTCTCGTGTTTTCTATACCAAGAAAATGTTTAAAATACAATGAAATAGGAATATGAACCTTCTCAGAAATTCAGTGAAGTAATCATTTTCCACTGATTATTTGAAATTTTATTTCGCGTCCTTTCCGTAGTTACTCGCCATTTCGAGTGAGGTCGCTTTTTCGCCCGGTATGTCCTCCCATCTGACGTAGAAATCTTGAAAGTTGCAGCTTCTTTTTTTCCCACTTGATACTGCGTCTGCGGACTCGGCCGATGGTAACGATTGAAGACGATTTCATCGTTTCACACGTAGTAATACAATCGTGTGTTTATATAAAAATAATATGCATTCGATTTTCATATTTATAAATAAATAGTATATCATCCTAAAATGATGACATTCGATAAAATTCAATACATTTACTCTGTTAGAAACTAGTCCGTTTATAAAAGAAGGGCTGAATCTGGACCTAGAAACAAAAGACGATTCTCAGAATAATTGAAATAGATTTCAAAAGACAAAGAATAAGTAGAATATTCGATAAGACGCGATACACTAATAAGTATTTGCGAAGTGTCGAAGACGGTATCTTGATAAATTCAAATGGCCAGTTTGAAATGCCGAAGATTTTCTTTCTCAAAATCATTGATCTATGAATCGTAATGTTTCACTGAGTCTTAGAATAATGAGACCTTTTACCATTCTCCGATAGATCGATAAGATTCACGCTCCATTTGTCCGAGTTGTAGCGAGAGGCGAGACAAGCCGAGAACGGTACTTGTTCGTGTAACGACAATTGCACAATCGGTTTGAATGGCGATAGAACAACCATAATTCTGTATCGTAGCTTAAAGAAAAGCCATGGACCGACAAATGTTTTGCTTTAGCCTCCTTCAGTTATTGTACGAAGTACAATAGCACGTGGATAGACCGAGCAGTATAGTATTTTTCTAGTACAATATTTATTTATCAAGTTTGATGTTATGTATCCCAATTGGTCTGCGGCATCGTATTACTTATACAAGTTTAATTATATTACAATTTCAGGCTTTATATAATTTATTTAAAATATCCTTGCTCGGAATCGATTAGCGATTTTCATCTAATTGCCTATATAATTACATCATTTATATATACACTATATAGAAATTAGGTTATGTTTGTGTACCTACGTATTTTTCGATATATTTCTTTGGGTCTGTATATTACACATATACGTACAAACATGCATATATAGATATACACATTAGAAATACAAACTCATGCATGTTTCGCTGCATCGTACGCGAGTACGTAATAATACGTAAGTATATCACGTTTGAGAAGCACGCCTCGAGCAAATAACAAATTATCTACCTAGCATCTCCAATGTTTAGAGCCGGATATCGAATCGCGCATCATTTTTGTCACTTTCCTGACAGGCACCTTGATCGATTCCAGACCTTCACCACGCTGTGCACGGGTCAATGACTTTTTTAACGAGCGTTGTCATACAAGCTGTCGCGCAGCGTTGCGAGCAAGCGGTATTAGGAAACGCGATGCTTCCGCTGTTCCCATGTTTTCTGCGTCATGCCATAGGCCAGAATCATTCCCTTACAATCCCCTTGTACGTGTCACCGCCTAGAAAACGAGATAAGAATGCGAACGCCGCGATTTGCGGTTAAAACCAATGTGAAACGGACCGATGAAATTGGAGTCTTTTGAGACTAAATGTACCACGCCTTTTCTTTGAAAAATTGCGCAACTTTATGAGAAGACGTTATATGAGATTTTTCGTGATTTTGTTCTCGACGATCGTATAGTCGAGATCATCCGTGACTTCGATATTTCGAGCCCTTTCTTTTTTTTTAATCCGACATATTAAAGGTTACTTATCCTATCGTTATTTGGAGCTGTAAATCATCGAATCTGCGGTGTGCATATAATATAAAAGAAATACTTAGATGACAGGTGATATTCGAATTCGTATCCTACGTACGACGATGTTCCTTACCGTGATTCTAATTGCGACAACATCCTTACCGCAAAAATGCGCGTTTGTAGAACGACACCTTTTTGCGACGATTTGCAATTAGACGGATGACGCGCCATGAGCACTGAATGCCTGATTCGCGTACACAGAAGATGTTATAAAAAAATGGAAGGTCATTAATTTAATTACCATGTACTCGTAACGTTAATCAAAACCATTAATCGTGAGAAAGAAGTCTGCCGAAGAGAAGGAAAGAAATTAAGTGGATATGCTAATGGAAAATAGATTCCGAAGGAGCGAGGTAAATTAAAGATTTTAATATTATATAAGATTTTGTGCAACATCTTAAGGAGTATTTTGTCGTGGTACGTGTACGATTAAATGGATCTATGCACCATCCGTCTTTAACCTCCTTATTTTCCAAATGTATTGCTAGTAAACCTAAAATCTAAATTCCGAATACGTCGCTACAGTGGACAGTAATTCCATTATTAACCCATTAACGCACTCAACCGAGTTGATTCGTGTCCGAGGAAGGGACTTTATTTCATCCAATCGAGTCAACTCGTACAGGGCGGAATTTCATTCAACAACTTTGGAAATTCTATACACATTCATATCTACCCGACAAGAGCTGCATTTTTAATAAATTGTGCAATGGTAAATACTGGCCAAACCATTATAGTTCATATAATTTTTATCGCTCGACTCTTATTGATCAAAGTATATGAAGTTCACGTATCTTTCTTCTGACGGAAAACACATTTCTTAAACCCCTCTTTCACGAGACTCGTTAACGTATCGTTATATGCAAGGAAGGGAAGGGGGAAAAAGAGATTTACTTCATTTTCCAATTAACACGTTAAGGAGGTTAACGCGATGATTCGTACGCATCGAAGAACAAAGAACAATCTCGATAGCGCGTCGCTCTGATTATTCCCAGGCGCGTTTTTCCAGAAAAGACCAGATCGCCGAGCTTTTTCTACAAGACAATGCCGTGACGCGCGACCATCGTGACTGCCTGCGTGCAATTATCCTAGGAGCGAGTTAATGACACAGACGCCGACGGCCCGTCGATGCCAACGTAACTCACCGCTAGTGGTCATTGTCAAGGTCGTCTACGTACCTTGCATAATGTTCTTACGCTTGCACACAATGCATGGATTTGTACCCCGCCATACGGAGATACGGTCTTGCCAGTGTTTGCACGCGTATACGAATAAGATCGTGCCAGCTTCCGCACCGATACTCGCGAGGGCTCATCTCCTCCTCTCGCAGTCGTTCGGTTTTTCGATCGATTTTCCTACGTACGACTTATTTCTCCTTCATTCGCCATTCATTATCGATGCCGACAATCAATTACCATATTTGTATGATGCAACGGAGACGTTGGACCGACAAATGGCGTGCATCGCCGCGAATTAATGCCGCGGTCCAATTTCAGGTGTTTCGAGAAAATTAAAGGTTAGCAGCATATGTGTTAATTGGAAAATACAGGTAGATTATGGAGAGCCCTCGAGAGTATCAATGTTATTTGGAAATTTTGATTTTGCCCAGTGCACGTATCTCTATGTGCAAAGACGTGACTTTGAGTCTACATTTTGCAAATGTCTCAAATAGCTAGAAGCTATTTTCTGCGATCCACTGGAAGCGGTAGTTTCGTCCCACGCATACATCATTATTGTCGTGGAAATTATGAAATCCTTCGTTTAAAACGTACATATTTCCGGAAATTGGATTTACACCACTTTCATAATCAATGGCTACGCAATTTCTTTTAAAGGCCAATTTTAAATTGAACAAAGCATTGGCTTTTTTAAAAATGTTAAACGTTACCCAGTTATAAATAAAAAGAATACACTGAATCAAGCATAAATTACGTGATATCGCATCTTTTTTTTAAATGGGCTTACACCATTTTTAAGATAAACGGTCCACTTCGTTCAGCGCAAAAAGTGACTGACATTTTACAGACGCCCGCCAGCCAATTAACTCTTCGCGCCATCTCTGCTATAATGTTTTCTAACGCGACGAGGGAAACTGAAATTCGAACCACTCGGATACGAGGCGATGCGTAATTTTAGATTCGGATGGTACGATCGATTAATTGTAGCGCCCGTCGAAACTTTAGACGCCCAGCCTGGTCTACGATTACGCTTGGTATGGTCAGTTTGTAAGGATATATAAACGTAGTGGCGGCCGATAGGAATAATGATACAGGGTAAACAAATGCGATTTGCGAAAAAAAAAAAAATTGGTCACGGATCTCACTTTGTGACGCAAGTATGCAAAAAAAGACGTACACTCGAGGCAAAACCATCGTATAATTATACGCATGCTATATAAATATAGGGAAGGGATGAAAAATGTCATCGGTACTTTAAATTGCAAGGTGACGACGTATGTATCGTTTTAACGTATAATTATCGCATTAGAAGCTGCGTTGCGCCATGATTTAGTGAGGTTAGTCCACTGCGTCTTGGTACCGCGCATCGAACCGAGAGTCAACGATGAGAATCGTCCAGCTGAGTCGCGCTCTGTTATTCGTGTGCATTGTTGAACTACGATTTATTTGGTCGTCGAGAATTATCCCATTACTCCGGCCGATCTCCAAAAAACGCGTCTCGAAAATTTTTTCCGCCCGCACAGGATATCCTCCCGCTGTCCATTTAAGCAAACTGGGGACAATTAAAACGTGCAATTACCGGGTAAAAATGATTATTTCCTCGTCATCGTGAATGACTGTGCAGCAGAAATTGCCAGGCTGATTTCTATTTACAGCAAACAGGACGAGCGGAAGGCAAGTGACGTTGGGCGATTAAAGAAAACATTCAGACATGCCAGGTTTGTGTCTTCTTCGCGATGAGCGGTAAACAAAGTATTTAGATCTAAACAGCCTGTCGAGTCTTTTTTTACCATTGGATTTAAAAATTTACGGAATACCCGCCTTTTTTTACCGTATTCTTCCGATCGAAGAGATGGAGCGGTGAAGCGCGATCCTTGTTCAGGTATTTTATTCACTGAGACGTGGATATCGATTTATACGAATATGTGAACAAGTTATTAGAAACGCGATTAAGTAATCTTAACGGTAGGTGTCGAGATCGTATAAAAGAAAGTTCTTGATATGACTTAATCCGCCATCTTGTATTCCAGATTTTCTATTTCATTTACTCCTAAATTTGAATAAACCGCAATTATAGAGCTGAGCATCACGTGGACAAAAATTATTGACTTTCTCACACGCAATATGAGTTCTGACGATTGAAAATTTAATTTCATCATCACCAGATGGAAAAAATGATTCACGAAGTGTCTTAAAAAAAAGTTAGGTTAGTAAAGTGACAACAATCGTCCTAACAGCTTGCGTCTGTAAGACATCGCAGTTGCTTGCTTGCCTTTCAGTTCCGTACAGTTATTAAATGTAAGTGATATAAGTAAAAGAAAATTCTGACAGATATGATTTTACGCGTACGATTGGGCCAGGCTCGTTACTTTGCTTTACGACTTAGCTTGCATTTGCAATTTGTCGGATAGATTCTAAGCGAAACACCGGACGTAAAGCGACAGATGGCTAATCTTATGACACAACTCCGTCACTTTCGACTACCTTTCCACTTTGTCGCTTTACGACCGCGTTTCCGCTTCGTTCAGCCGATCGGCACTTCGCTAAATGCTTCGGTGGACTCTTAGAGAAAGTCCACCGCAGTTGGGCCATCCTTGACGGACTCGGCTTTGTACCTTGCAGTTTTGGTCGTCCCTCGAATCGTTAATACCTCCATCCCGACCGCGACACGTCTCTCGTGGTAAAAGTCAACAACACGCGTGAGTAATGAAACTTTTTTGCCATTATTTTGCCCCATGATTCATCGTATTTGATTCTAATTTCGATTTGATATTCTGCTCGTTCTTGGGCAAGGCAACGGCTGAAATAAAGCACAAGGTCCTCTTATTCGAGCCTCGTGACCTTTCGCCCCTGCGGTTAGTGATCTTTTCAAGTGATATGTACGATTTGTAGTCAGACTATAATACTGAATCAGATAGCTACAAATATTGCGCATAACTAATATTGACGATGGTTTTATTGTCGTTCAAGCATAGAGTGCTGGGTTATTTACTTACTATTAGACTTTCGCGCACTACACGCAGTCACGGTACATTTATCCATTTAACCGCCTCGTTTATCGATCAGCCGACGGACGTGAATCATAAAACTGTAATTTTCTGATATCGCGCAAAAGTTACGATCTCGCCGATCGCGAGAAAAAAAGAAAAGGACTAATATTAATCAAAAACAGGTTTATCGAGCAAATATTAATCCTTGCATAATAGCGCTTTGTCGTAAACCTGTCCTACCGTGTAAAAAACGACAAAGTAACTGGGGCAGCAATGTTGAGCGCTATCATTGAATATTTGTGAGATAATTATTCGCGCTCTAATGAGCATCAATGACCAATTCTTACACGCAGATAATTGATACGTCTAGCTGAGAGTATTTTAATTCAATAACTCTCGGAATTAAGAGGAAAGCAAATAAATCACCAACGCAAAGATTGAAATAGTTTCATCAGCAATGTATGAGAATTGGACACATCGGCCAGCGATCACGATGAGAGATATTTCCAAAAGCGTTCGATCAAACGTTCGCCAAGTACCAGCGTGTCATTTTCCTCTTTTTCTCAAATCCGAGCCGAGGACATCGACTCGAATTCACAGTATCGTATTTAAGATTTCTTCCGCAAATTCGCAGGCCTCTGGCCATTTCGACAAAGGCTCTCCGACGATCCGAACCAACGAGGAAAATCGATGCCGATGGGCGATCGCCTTGGTCGGAGGGGGAGAGGAGAAAAAAAAATGAAAAATGGCGAATCGTTCAGTAAAATCTAAGAACTTATTATGGGCGAATTATCGTCGAGCCCCGGTAATTGCGCTTAAATACTTGTTATATCAGGGTTATGCAATGTGCAAGCGTAAGACGATATCTTGTTAGTTTTCTTACGATCGTAATATTGGCACTTAGCGCTTTGCCTCGTTTTCGTCGCCTCATGATTTTTTTATTCGTCGATCCTACCACGGCAGTGGGAAGTGATAGAAGAAATCGTATTATTGATAAAACGAATCTGCATCCTTCTCTTGCTCTTGCTCTTGATTATTAACAAATAGCTTTTTATGGCCCAGCGAGCATTAATTTGTTGTGATGCTCGTTAAATCATACTACTACTGTTTGACTTGAATGACTGTTTTGTTATACGGATCTTAACAGTAGAATTAACAGTAGAATTAACGACATTATTATGAAAAGGCAAAACGTGCAATTATGTTTCTTATTGCTTTTCTTGGTAGAGCGCAATATAGTTGTTTCTTTATGTCGTATATAAGTTTGATAACGTATAATTTAGTACCAGAACTACCGAACCAATTAAAATGACTGGTTAGTCACTTCTCGGGAAAAAATGGCTCAGTTTTATTACGATTCGTTCTGTATGATTTTCCATAATTATTCTATGTTGCGACACGTAGATATACTCGTCGATCCGCTGACGTGCGTTCTTTGTCCTCTTCGTTTTTAATGATATATCGATATGCTTAAATGTGCCAGAAAACAGAGAGGTATTGTTAGAATTAAATGAATCTCTAAAATATTAAAATATTAAAAAAAAAACAGTGCTGCGGCACTTTGATTTTATTTCGAGAAACAAGAGAACATTGTTTCATACAGAAGCATAAACTTTGGAAGAGCTTCCGTGATTTAAGATCGGGTACAAAGTCTTGCAATTTCCATAACAATTTATTAATATCACGAAACGGCAGAACGTATCATTACCGTGCGCACATAAAGCAACGATAACCGTATTTTGAGCAATGGCCATCATAAAATTGCATTCCTTTATTCGAGACCTCCTTTATTGCGATGTTTTCTCAAATCAGAAACACAGATTTCCTACGCTGTTTGATTAGCTGTATAATCTCGAATATATCTCATCTGCGTTTATCCAGTTGAAACGTATGTCGCATGGTATTCTTAGTTACCTTAGTTTGCATAGTGTTATCTTAGTTCAGGCTTGAATTACAAGAATATCACGTTGGGCGAATGCTGTACAATATACCATACGCGAAAAAAATCTTTATACATATAACGTAAGTTTCGTGTCAACGAGTGCGAATATAAAGTTATCCAGATATACAAACTTTATCGAAGCCTATTTAGATGCTTTGACTTGAAACTTCGAGACAATTTCGCCTCGAAATAGCGACTTGGCAGTGTGTCAACTCGATTAAACGACAATACGCATCGTTGAACGATCCTAAACGCCCCTTTGAAGGGTTCGAACAGGTCCGGAATCATTTGACCTGCGCGCGCATTAGCTCCTCGATATCCAGCCGTTGAAATTATTACGTATCCAATCGGCGTTACGTGATATCGGCAACGCGTGCCAAAGGCGCGGTGTAATTCATTCTGCGATTCAGGATCGTATTTCGTTTTCTGACAACCGCCTAAGATTTATCACCTCGCCAGATCGGTCCCGCCTTTTCGGTATACCCACTTATGTTTGAGGTCTAAATTTAAGAACGGGCTAAATTAAAATCCAAACACTTACGATTCATCGAGCGATTTCTCGTAAAAAGAGTTCTTTTCTTTCTTCCACGACCAATCAGGTGGTAAGAGTCAAAAGCAATCAATCCCTTTATTTACACCACGTCATAAACAGAGAGTCGTCAAAGGAGCCGCGTGTTACGAGTTAAAAAGATGAATCTATCCTGAATTTTCGCAAGGGGATCTTATATAAGGGGACGCTTCATTTCGGATCCTCGGAGGGATAGTTTCTTATTATTTACGTAATATCGTAGCAAGGCGTATAGAAGTGGCGGAAGAAGTTGGGAATAACACGAGGATATTATTCTTACTATGTAGATATTACAGGCCGATTAAACACGGCGTTCTGCGACGCTTAATGGACATTCGATAACATTTATTGTTTTCGCCTCCTCGAGCTGTCCGCGTCAATCGGTTGCGCAATCGCAATAGCGATCGGATCATCGAAGGAGAAAGACATAACGAGGGAGCAAAAAAAAAAGGATGCGATAACAGAACGCACCGTCGAATAGACGCCTTGTCGGTAGCCAGGCTGAAAACGCGATGAAGTTGTTGATGCACCGTGGACCTAATGGCTTCCAAGCCGCGTCGTTCTTATGCAATTCGATACCCAGACACTTAGTGGATGCAATTGCACGAGTTAATGACTCACGTGCTTCCAGTACGGTGAATAACATCGGATATCGCGTTCGACTGTGCAAATTGATGCAAAAACCCAACTGGAGTTTCTTCCGCGATACTTCGAGTTTCGCCTTTAGCCGTTCGTCGACACTCAAAGATTCGCTGTTGAACTCGATATCGGATCTACGTTGTTATCAAAACAGAAAAAAAAAATATTTTTTTACGTAAAAAAATGAATTTATACTAAAAAATAAAATTTTATATAAGAAAATGAAGTTAAAAAAAATATATATGTGTGATTTTCTCTTTATAAGAGATGAGTAATTTTCAGATATCGCGTAAAAGTTACGCACGCGATTGTGGGAAAAAGAAGCTGGCATTAATTAAAAACAGATTTATCGAGCAAATATTAATCCTTGCGTAACAGCACTTGGATAAATAGTCTCACCCAGGGAATTTTACCAGTCGTTGATCTATCAGATCTTTTCCTTCTACTCGGCTCTTCGATATTATGCATCGCGCAATGCGAAGCCCGTTTGCGAGAGGCGCATTTTTGTTTCGAAGTTTGCCCGTAATCCGATAACATCGCCAAGCAGGCGCGACGAATTATCGTGGAAGAATTCATGGAGCAACGTTTCCCCGAGGCGTTCCGCGAAAGAGATGATATATTACCAAAAAATCATTATGCCTCGCTGAGTTAATTACGACCGCATTATCATATTTGTCAAGCGCACCGCCGGTGCCAAAGGCGGAACGGAACGCATTTTAAATGACGATCCTCAAACGATTCCACATCCTAGTGTATCTACTTGCGCGGTGACGCGCGGGAAAATCAAGATCGCAAAAAGGCCATAATGATTCCTCGAGCGGCCAATATTTTTTTTCTCCTACCTCCGCTTCTCGTCCAACGATTAATACGCGACAACTGGAAGATGTATTAAAACGATTCGATTAAAACGCATCGAGGGTCATTGTTAAAATGTTATTTTTGGAGGGGATTTGCGCCGAGAAAAAGTATTAGCCGAGAAAAAAAAATAGGTGGACGGGCCGCGTGTGCACCGAACGCGTCGAGGATCGACGATTGATTAATGAAAGATCCAGTTGGGACCTCTAAAAAAATAGGGAGGAAAAGAATTTTTGAATAATAATTATTAATAACTTCTTCCATCAGGGATACGAACGAGTGTCTCCGCTTGGCACGTTACGATGTATGATATTTATGGGTTAGGATAGTTAATGGTTTGAGAATACTTTTTGGTCGCCCATCTGATTTCCAAATGCGACGGGTTTTTTTTTTTTATCCTAGAAAAGGTCAGCTTTTGAAAGCAATATTATATATACTAGATTGCCAGGATCACACGCCCAAAAGTCTTACGACAGTTACTAATATCTCGGAAGCACATGCACAAAAAATTACCAGAAACTATGAAATTTTCGATAACCGCAGTGTTCTCCTTTTCGTAATACACGCAAAGATCTCAATGACACATTGAGTTTTTATACCTTGTTATAAATTAGAGTTGGAACATACGTACAGCCATCGATCCATCGGACAAAAAAATACATATTTTCGGAAATTATTTAACGTAAATATATGTTTCAGCGCATAAAAAAGAAATCGGGCAACCGAACATGGTGTTTTTATATCCGCTAATATCGCGCGTATATCCATAAATGTATTCAGCGATAAATCCCTATACACTGGGTAATTGCCATGATTATATCACATACATGATTGCACTATTATACTCGTAATACCCGCGTCGTTACACCATTACAACATAAATGAGTTAATCCAAATTCGCCGAAGGGAGGAAACTTCCTGAAATTCTGTTTTGCACTAATGCGAAACATTATGCAAATCACCCGGAAGCAACGGTCGCGTGACTTGCGCAAGCGCCTAATGAATAAGCCGAAAAAATCGAGTAGAGGCCGTTGATCATCGCGTTCGCAAAGCGATTATCTTCAGAAGGCCGCCAAGATCGGAAACGGAAGTCTCGCTCTTACCCTCATCCGTGTCTGGGTAAAAGCAATTCGCGGTATCGATAGCCGCCACCACGGGTGGAACGGTCCTTGGGCTTATATCCTGATCGATACGTACGGTCGAACTTTCGTTCATTCACATCGTCGTCGATCAATGGCAAGGCCTCGAATGTGCGCGAACAACGTCCAGATTAAGTCTACTTAAAGCCATTAAGCGTGAATCGGTAATCGGAACGGAGAAATATTTTATACCTGCCTTGATCCATCCTGTGGCCTCTATGGTACATCGTCGTCTTTTTTGTGTCGAACTCTTTTTTGTCACGCATAATTAATACGATTATCAAAACGTTTTCAAAAGTCATTTATCGGAAAAAAAATCGGAGGACTTTACGAAGGGGCATTTTCTAAGGTCTTTCGTGATTTTATCGCAATGAATGGATAATTATTTTTATTCGTGGATACTTCCTTCTCGTTTCTCTTTTTTTTTTTTTTTTGAGGTTTGTTTAGTGTATCTATTGTAAATATATATTGGGTGAGTCTTACCGTTAATCGCACATCGCTACGCTTTACAATGTAGTATTATATTTCCTTCCTCTTGCATCGGGCTAATGCATTCCGCAGGATCTATGTTTTAACGCACGACACTCTTAACGTTCCTCGTTAAAATCTAATAAATCATAGGCACTCGAGACGCTCGCGTTGAGTGAAGAATTATCGTTTTTATTTTGTGGGAAAAAAGAATTATCCTAGGCCATTTGGGGTGCACTTGGTGTATCGCATACGATAGAAATTAATTCCTTAATCGCGCGAGTATTATTCGCGAGGGAAAATCGCACATTAATCAACGTATTAGCGTACAAATTTGCTCGATTCTGCAGGTGGACGTGAATCATCGTCGTCCAATCATCGATCAGTACCACCTTACACTAACTATCGGTGGAACAATTATATTTCAAGAAAAATATAATACGCTCGAAGTGTTTTCTTCGTACTATTCCTGATATTGTAAAGTTGTTCATACTGGTGTTTTAATTTAACTTCGGCCGTAACGATACTTGTACAACATTTCCACTCCTATAATTATTATACATGTATGCCCAACTATCTTTTTACGCAGATTTTTTTTCACACCTTTTTCTTGCACCATTTTTTCTCCATGGTGTTTTGAAGAACTTGATCGACGTGTATATTAGATCTAACGTAATGTTTCTTTATTATACCATCTATGTCCACCGGTAATTAAATCGTATAAGCAAATGACAGTTGAACGATTTGACTTACACCTGCAAAAAGAGCAAACTGCATCTTGCTATCTAATGCATAATGATAAAAAAAATAGAAAAATGTATGCAAGGTGTCACTGCATTCATCAAAATCCGCTATCAGTCTCAGATATTGCGCATCTAACGATCGTTTACATATGTACATCGTAAAAGCTCGGAATGGCCTATAAATCACTGGTGGCCAATAACATGTTATTTTGAGGATAAATCGGCGAGGAAGGAGGAGACTATAATGTATTTATAACGATTCTAAATTCCCCATGCAACGCTACGCGCGCTTCAGGAATACTGTCTGTTAGTTGTGTAATAAAGGAATAATAATAATAATAATAATAATAATAAGAGGAAGCAGCGATACCGACAGAAATATCAAAGCACAAAGGATTAATACCAGCTCGAGTAACGGCCAGAGAAAAAGTAATAATTCATTTGTAATCGCCGTAAGTTCTTCCTATCAAAGCTTCCGCAACGCGGAAAAACGGCGCGACGCTTAAATCGTAAACGATGCTATATGGAATACAGGCGGACGGATTGAGAATTAATTCCGACCAAAGCGGCAAAGAAAAGGCAATAATTTATTTGCCATCGTCGGAGACATCCGTAAGCCGTGACTACAAAGAGGCGATGTGTTCACAAAGTGTCGGTGACAGATCTTAAATTTATTCCTCATCCAAGGCGAGGAATAATAGATACATTAATGCGCGTCCAACCCTTGAAGCGCAAGAGATGCGTTTGTCCGCCTTGTCTTTTAGCTGGAATTTAATCGATCGTTTGGAAAGGGATTTCTGGCTGAAAAGGGCAGAAGTTTCAGTAAGGTTTAGGCTTTCTTTGAGACTAGGAAGGAACGATGAAAAAATTATTCTGTGGCGTTTTATATATATTCGAGTTTTGTTTTGCATGACGCCAAAATAATTTTGCGCTGATTTTAATTCACGTTTTACGCAACGATATGCGCTATAAAAATAATGTTGATCGGGAACTTTGTACGCGATGTCAAAGAGAAAACACACTTTGTGCTTCATAAATACAGAAGAACTTTATTACAAACAAAAATATGTACGTATATCTGTTAAGAAATATCGATCGAAATTTATAATTCTTCTCGTTGCAACTTCGTAATTTAATTTATTTTAATTCATTTCATAATATATTATATCGAGGTATACTTTCTAACACATTATATCGTCAATTGACGTTAGTATTACTGTCTCGACATATTTATGCGCAATATCAGTAAAAGCGTGTTTTGAAAAAAACAGAAATAAGGACGAAAGGAAATAAATATATCAAAAAACTGATAATCGATAAGTTCAGGAATCATAAGTTTGAGAAATTACAAGTGGATTCTTTCGATTGTTTCAATGGTTCGTGCGTTATCCGGCCGCATTGAGCGAATTACGCGAGATGATACTGTTTCTCATTAATCGTTCGAGCAGGAATGCCGGATCGGATCGCCAGGTATGTCCGCGCACGGTTTTATCCGTCTAATTGTCCGGAGGCTAAACGTGGAACAATTTTTCAATTGACATTGCGCTCGTGACACTTGTTGTGCGATCGAGAAATTCAATTAACCGTGAAGCTAATTGACTCTGTCGTTCTTCCTTCCTTTCTCCTTACCTTCGTGTCCTTTAACGATCGCCCTGATCGCTACGTGGAACGGCCGGTTTGCACCGATCTCAAGGCTGTCACATGCATTGCGTTAACGCCTCTATCTCTCTCTCAGTACTGGTGATCCTTGTTTCTGACTAACACCACTAACAATATCTATTTCTAATCAACGATAATCACGGTCTCTATTTCTGGATAACCATGCTTGCGATCTCTATTTCTGTTAAACAGCACTTCGATTTTTATTTCTCGATTAATGATACTTATGGCCTCTGCGCATGCGCAGGAGTGCTCGAGATCGAATCAATTAAAGGAGGTTAATTTAAGGGGCTGATATTGCATCGAGATAAAGCCAAGGAAGCTCATTATCGAAAGGGAGAAAAGGTTCATGTTGCATCGAGTGGATTTTGTCGATTCGAGGGTTTACGATCGACCGTGACTTTTAAACGGACATCTAACGTGTACGCACTCTGTCATCGTTAACACGTGAATTCATGGCAGCTCTCGAAGCTCCATATTTTATACGGTGCTTTTTTTTCCCGATTCACACACTCGTTTACGAAATTACAGGACTATTAAAATGCAGATTTCGTACGAGCGTCATGCGAGTCTTGAAAAGACGGTCCAACGATGATGCTGAGTGGTAAAAAGTGAATATAAAAAATATGTCACCGGGTAAGAATTCTAAATCAACACATAATTCAGGTCGGTTTCCATCGTGATTTTCATGTCAGATATCCGGGTACTGTGTTTGTTTTAACGAGATAATTTACGACTATTACCTCTTGTTTCAAAGTGATACAGCTAGAATAGATGATACGCCAACGAGCAAACATCGCAAACTTCCTCTTACTATCGATGCTAAAAACGAAACGGATTGCCTAAAAACGGATTGAGTGGATAATCCCTGGATTATATCGGCATCAGTATGCAATTATATCGCGATTATAAGTATCGAGCATCGTTACATATTGCGATAACTATCGCGCATATGTCGTTTCGGGTTAATCGTCGATCTTTATCGCTGTTTTATGCACTTATCGAAGAGAAGATTAATTCAAAGCCTGCCACGGTTCTGGGTAATTAATCGGCTAAGATAAAAATTGATTCATTACTAATGGCGGTTATCGAATTATGTTTAATTATTCATCCGAGGGCGGAATGCATAACGCGCTAATATAGTGACAAATATTTTTTTACTTCCTTCCCGAAGAATTCATTCCTCATCGTTCGTAACAATTAGATTAATATTCCATAAATACTTGGTAACACACAAACCGGTTCACGTGTTATCGCTGCGTTCTCGTGCACTCGATATTTACCTTAACTAATATCCTAGTGTATATTTTCCAACCGTTGTTTCCTCCTATTCGATGTTGACATTACGTCGCGCGAAATTACGAGGCATTTTAAGGCGGTCATTTTTGAAGATCGAAATAAATTGGACCAACGTGGCTCTTAATTCGGTTCTTCCTCGTCGACTTCTTCTTCTCTCTTCGGTACTTTAAACGCGAGATAAGATCAGCGTGTAAAGGCGGCCGTACAAAATTTCAGGTCGAAGAAGTCTCCTTGGATCAGAAATGGATTTCGAAGGCCTCGACGGATCGTGTAACGCGCGATATCAATGGAATGAAACTCGAATCGCGAAGGGACAAAATTACGAGGGGAGAGGAACAGTCCGTAAATTATCCGCGTGCACTGTCACCGATTTGCGTCTCTAACGCGAACAAATGCCGCTCGATTGATCGCCCTCGCGTTTCCTGAATTTCTACGCGGCTCGATGTCGTTGCTCGAGGACTTGTCCGTTCCATTACAAAGTGTAGCCTTCATCGATACTCTCAGCCATGGGTTATAATCCTAGCGTTATATAAATTTGATTTCCATTCTTATATAAAGGATCACCGTTAAAAGCCCATGGTAGAAATTTTCATTCACTACCTACATCCTTCAAATATCCCCCATCCGCCTTCGAATTCCAGCACTAGTGTATTAGTCCAAATTTTCCATGCTCGATAAACTCGATCGTTATTCCCTTTTTCATCCTTCATTCGTATCATTACTCTACCTTATTCACGTTTCGTACAACGTATTTTACGCTCTTGCTAACATCATTTTTCTTTGGTTACTCGGGATTTTTTATGAATGAAGTCGGACAATTTTTCAAGTCCCACCGTGGTTTAACCGCTTTGATCGGTGATGAAATTCGTAAAGATTCACGCTCCGGGCGAATCCATATCCAGGCTGCGAAGCCGCCGTTTCCACGGCATTGCGGTGGGTCAAGGGCGCATATGAACGCCCATAATCGTTGCTCCTATTGTCATTAACGCTGGCTTTTTGTCGAGAGCGTAGGATTTTACAATCGCCCCAGAGGCCATACCTCCTGCCGCGAATGGTTATAAACGTGAGCCACCTCGATACCGGCCGCCGTGCCTTTCCTTCGAGCCGATGGAAAATCCTTCGTGCCTTATCTCCCGTCGAATCGAATCGCGAATTTCCAATTTGCCCCTCTAAAACGCGGAACACCGCGAACGTACGCGATTAATGATTCTGCGTCTCCTCGCTCTTTTCACTGTTGGCGTAAGCAGATCATAATGCGCCGTGACGACTGCCCGTATCGGTAAATAATCATTTTCCACCGCCAATACTGTTTTCTTACGGTATTTTTACGCCAGTGCAATTTTATGTACGATAAACTCCTTTTATCCTGATAGACTGTCATTAATCAGACCGCTATAGTAGAGCAAAAAGGTCGGAATTTGTTATCCATCGAAGCATCGCGTTATGAGCATTATTATCGATGGTTGTACAGTGCGAATCTCTTTGTGGTCTGCGTAAAAAAGTAAATTTCATCTCGAGACTGGCGTGAAAAAGCGATGTTTTTGAGGAGGCACGAGAGGAATTTACGCTTCTCGCACGTAATGCCAGCTTGTATCTTTGTAACTGGCCATTGGAAAAACGTCATTTGCGCGCAAAACACTTTTTTTTTGTGAACGACGTAGTCGATTCTCCACGTGTCGATGTAATACCAAGAAGCTCCATTTTTTCTCTTACCTCTGAATAATCAATCCCTTGATTTTTCCACTGACCTCACTGAGCCGCCTTTGGGCAATTAAGTGCGCGCTTTGGTTAGTTTTTTCCGTGCGAAGATCTCAAATGTTTGGTTATGTTCAACTCTCTTATACACATTGTGTTATTAACGAGCTGTTCTTGCCGATAGGAGTTTTTATTGATCACAAATTTCACTAACCAATCGGTTCCGGTAGTTCTGTGAGAAACTCGATGCCATTAAAATCGTTCCGAGATGTTCGCATGAAGTACGCGCGATGCTTAAAATAGACGACTCGTCAGTCCAAGTCCATATCCCGTGAAATTTGACGGAACATATCAATGTCGAGCGGGGCACGATACCAGTTTGCTAGTTTCGGCGTACGCCACTAAGGTTAACGGGTACCAGAACTCTTCTGGTTGCGAATAGATTAAAAACGAGTAGACGGGACGTGTCATCGATTCGCCGATTGAAATCGGCACGGTCGTCGAGCCGAGACACTCTGGCGTCATTTCAGCCGTTCGTTTTAATACGGCAACGGTGAATAAATTATCGAGACGCTCCGCAGAATATATCCCCAATATTCGCGTTCCGAATTTGTCCCTCAATATTTGCAGAAACGGCAAGGAACCACGTATCGAGGATTATTTCGATATTCTTCGTTTAGTCTTCGGTTCGATCGTGTATCGGCGTTCGTTATTCACACGCGCGTTTGTTTTTACCCTTTCCCTTTCTTTTCAGACGGCCATGAAACTCCTCGATCTGCGATTATCGAACAGCTATGACATAGACGGGCTCTTTTTACCGCGGATGTTAAATTCTTTTAGCTTCGATAGCTCTCATTACGAGCATCTCTCGCACACCAGGAATTCTACCTCGATTTTTCTATACGAACTACGTTTTCAACGATTCAAAATAAAAAAAAAATGTTAATATATGTCACATAGGTTATCCACATAGGTTATTCCACAAAACATACAAAATAATAAAAGACCAAAGGGAGGGAATAGGCATGGTTTAAAATAGATAGTGAAAATAAATTAATTTTGTATATAATACCTTACGAGGATCTACAAAATCAATTCTACTTGAACGAACGAGACTGTCTCCCATAAATGGGAGACCGCGCGTTCGGTGTGTCGAAGCAAATGCGCCGGCGTAAAGGAATTTATTCGTCTAAAAAATGGGCCATTGGCAGGTGGGTGGGCAGCGTTCCCGTCAACGACCGAGTTTTTCGCCTCGCGCCTTTCGCATCGGCACGGGTCAGGGATGTATATCCCCACAGCCGACATTTGTTGTGTATTGTTGTTAACGCTTTTTCTCCTTTTTATCGCAAACACTCACAATCGCCGCAGAGGCCGCGGATTTTATCGCGACCGGCCTTATAAGTGCGCAATAACGCTTTTATAACGACAAACGTAGGGGGAACTAGTTGAATCGCAATTTTCAGATACTAGACTCGAATACGAGGAGAATTTATATTCGGAAAATTATATATATATCCTCCAAAGATCACGAATAAATACGCTTACGTGGAATTTCAACGCTGAAGAATTACAGGAAGCTCTAACGAAGACTTATGACTTATTAATCATATCTTTTATATAACGTCGAATTAATACCTTATGAGCTCCAATCGGGATCGAGCGTGTAATTTGTTTCATCCCAAGGATCAACAATGGTCTATATTGGGTGTCACGTTAACAGGATCTTATTCTCTGCCCTTTTTGGAAACGTTTTTGAAAGTTCTGATCGAAACTCGAGGCGACAAGAGGAGATTGCTTAATTATAGGTTATGTATGCATACATGAGTTATGCATTGTCGAGCAGCATTGTCTTAAAAGTCCGACATTAGAAAGAAGGATTTTTCAATCGTTGAAACCGCTGAAACATTACGTCGCAAATTTAGAAGCGGATCCAAAACAAATGCAATGTCATGCTCGATCGTAGCTTGATGGTGCAGATCGATAGAAGAGTGGAAATTCCTGCTAGAGCTTGATGTACCATCACCGGTTTTCATAACGAAATATAATTCTGAGAAGCCTTCAAGCTGCGGCTTATTACAGTCGTGCAAATGCAAATAGCATAAAACCGTTTTGTTTGTTCTTAAGATATAAGCCCCCTTCGTACAAAGATGCGAATCGCATTTCGGTATGACATACGGACGTTATTTATCGTTGGAAATTCCGCGGACCGTTGTAAAAGGGAAACGATTTATGGAGCGCGTGTCGGGAAACGGTTTTCACGATTCTTTGCGGTCGACTGCTCGGTTTGACATGACACTCTCGTGGATTGTTATTCGAATTACTATTTCCTACGAAAACTTTTTCAGTGAAACGCATTGCTTCGATACTCGTAAATCGGATTCACCAAAATAGCTATCCATATATATATATATGTATGTACATATAACGTAACAAAAGTATTACATCAACGTGTAATTTATTCCTCAGATGCGTACAGATAAGTAATAGCATATTTCACACGGTCAAAACCACGCAGGATAATTGGTTCCTCGTAATGAGATTAACTTTTATTCAACCGCAGATATTCTATCCAACTTCCAATAGGTATTTAAGTGGATACTTTAATGCTCGATCTCTCACGGCGTTGGAAAAATCGGGACTCGTTTCATCACCGCCTCGTAATCGCTCTGTGTAATCCGCGAATACCTCTTCTCTTCGTTTTACTACCGCACAATAGAAGATTGGTCTGTATTAAGGTATGGAGCACAGTGTGAGATTTAACCAGGGGCGTGAATTAAGGACAGGCCAAGTGTGCTGCACTTATTAGAAAGAGGTGCTGCATTTTTATCAATCGTAATTATTAATTCACATATTCTCCACATCTGAATTGGAGCAAGTTGGTCTTAGTCTAAGTAAGCCGGACAGTCATCGCCAAAAATCTAATTGATAACCAAATACAGTTATATTCTAAATATTTCGTGACACCCTGGCAATTTTGGACACAATCGGCAATTCATGTCCAAAAATTAAATGAACAATTCGTTATAATTTTTTTTTGATATACACTTCTCAAGATATAGAAAAAAAAAGCGAGCGAGCCTCAGTTTAACCGATCTTGGCAGTCGTTGCCAAAAATCAAGTTAAGAATCGAACGCAATTTTTTGTAATAAACCTCTCGAGATGTGAAGCGCAGTGAGTAGATCCTAGTCTAAACGATCTTAATGCTCGATGGTAAAAATCGAGCAACCAAACGCGTCTCAATTATCTTCTTGCGGTGGTAAGGCACCGGGAGACCTCGAGACGGCCCTGGAAGGGCGCTTCGCGAAGCGCCGACACGAGAGAGACGCCTTCGCGCGACTATAAATGCGAACGCTCCGGCGAAAATCGTCTCAGTGTCGAGAGCGAAAAAACTCGTGGCGGAGTTGTACTCAGCCTCCTGGTAGCCGGACTACACGTGCACCGATCGACGCTCAACTTTTTTCGAATACTCGACGAAACGAACACAGGAAGAAACTCGTGTTCGCTTCCTCAACGAAGCCACTATAATAATTGGCGATTTCTACACGACAATGAACAGTACTACGTACAAATAATAAATACAAATCACGATCATGTAATTATTGACGATAGAAGGTCGAACACGTTGTTGGTACTGGACGTTTATCGAATTGCTGGGAAAAAGAGACATTTTTAACAAAACGCGAAATCCTCGAGGCGAGACGCGTTGCACTTTAATCCGCCGGATGGGGCGACGCGGTCGAGATCAAAGTGATTTACGATTTGTGTGATTGTCGCCGCTGGCCTCTCGCTAAGTGTACCATGAGAAACGCGGAGGATGCACCGCCGAATGTCCATTCGCGATTCTGAGAAAGAGACTGACAGACGTTGAGAATCGAAGTTCCTTCGAGGACAGAGTTCCCTCGATTCATCCACAGGTGCGTGTCGAAGAAAGAGTTATATGCGTACGTACTATCCTACGATATCAATGTCTCGTTCGGCTTCGTCATCCTTAAACAGCTTCGCGCGTGCACACCGGACGTTTGCACTTGGCTGATGCATAATTTCGTTGTGTTTTTCTTTGACATGCTACGACGGAATTTTGTCGGAGTAGAAAGAAAGCTTTTCGATTTTTTCACCCTATTTTTTCAACTTTATTATTGGGAATAAACTAAAAATGATGGACTGTCGAGTGGAAATAATGTGACACTTTATAATTTCCATTTTACCAAATTTTCTTCAGATTGAATGATCAGATTCTAAAAGTCATTCCTACATAAAAAAAAAAATAAGAAATACAAAGCGACTTGTTAAATAAAATTCCTTTCCTTCTCGGACAGACTTCTGTTAGAAAGAAAGTACTACGAAATTCTGCATCAGCCCGATATGTTGAAACATTTTCTGGGGGTGGTATTACATGATCCAATAGAATAGGAAGGTAGACTGGGAAGTTTGAAAACGTGGGGAAGCGTTGTATCATCGCGAAAGTGCGCGCCCGTCGAACAAGATCTCTCAGCTATTTTATTTTCAAGCGTGCACACGAACGTTGATGAAAATAGCTACAGATGGTAAACAAATTACGTGGAAAACAGACGTCAAACCAAACTCTCGCTCGGATCGGGATCAACAAACGTTATGGCCAATAATTTATACCGATTCTGGCAGCAATTGACGCGTGCATCGGGAAATTAACTTGGCCAAGCGCACGCGTCTATTTTATCCCACGACGATACGCGCAATCGATATTCATCATCCTATTACCACTCTATAAGGATAGCCGTGAGCTTTAATCGACATTTTACCCAACTTCATCGCGTACAATACAATATTACGTCCCCCTCGAGTCTCCCCATCGAAACAGTAGGGAAGAAGTACCGAGTAACGTTTCACTATTCATCAGGTTTTTCCTCATCTTCGACTTTGGGATTAAATCGCGAAACTTGCCAAAGAAACCAGGTGCAAAATTATAAAGGTTACCGCTGAATTGTACGATAGAGGAGTAAGGAGAAAAACGATCGAACCTCTCCTTTAACATTCTTGCTATGTGGAAGGAACCGACGCGATCCTTTCGAGCCTTATTGTCTCGCTCACTCTTAATTACAAGGTAACCCGCGCACCGCTGCGGTTTCACTTCAACGATCACTTGGCAATTGTTGCATTCATTATGAAGCCGCAATGTTGCTCTACGGCCGAGGCTTTCTACGAGCCTGGTTGCGTGAAAAAAAAAAAGGAAAAAAAACCACGACTCGCGTTTCTTTTCCCGTTCACGACGACGGCAGAGAGGCGACGTTGATCTCAATCATCTTACGGCGATACGATATTTTCAGCATCACGTTACTCCGTGCAGGAAGTTACGTTCCTTTACATAATATAGCAGGTCGCTCGTGCCATTTGTTTGATGCAAATTATTCGATGGGGGGACTGTCCCGGAGTCCAACGATAAAGTTACCCGGCCTTTTGTGCCGCACGGCTGCAATTTTTGTAATCGTACTTCTCCACTACTGCATTCGTAATGTAAGGTATATTGCAAGCTTTTATTATCGCCTGTCGCGAGGGTCTTTGCCAATGACTAATACGAGTATCCGTATTGTTTTGAAAATTTTTATTCGTATAATTCGAGGAAGATGTAAAAAATGACGAGTCCTCGCCTCGAGTGGAAAATTACAGTTTGAAAAAGTTACGAGGCGACAACCATACAATCATTAGAGTATACTCTTCTCTTAACTATATATATATATATATATATATATATTTTTTTTTTTTCGAATGCATAGCACGAGCTACTTAAAGACACACGTCGTGAATTGATCGTGCGTTATAATGTCAACATCTCAATTTAATACGCTAGTAAGGTTAATATATAAATGACGATTAACGTGCGAAACGAATTGAAGTGGTAAGAAAATCCGCTCGCCCCTAAGTGAAGGGTCACCGCAAAAGGCTCGGGCGGGCGGACAATCGGTTAAGCGTGGCTATTATTCAATCTAGATGCGTGCCTTAAGCGGACAGAGTAAATACCGGCAGAAACTTACAGCGCAAACACAGATGGGGATGGGGTGAAAAAGTTTTGATAGTCATTATCATAACATCATTCGTGACGCATCGTCGTTCCATGGTTATTCGTCATTGTGATAATACTTTCGTACGCTTTGCATATCGCGCACATCGCATGCATAAATGGAAATACGCTCTTGGAAATTATATATATATAATCTGTGGGTTGTCGTCTATATAGAAGTCGGCTGACGGTACCGTTTGTGCATTTCAGCCGATTAAGAACAGCTTAGCGGAATGATAACGCAAACGAAACTCTGGTGGAAGTTGCTCCACTCCGGGGACAAGAAAGGGGTAAGTAATATGATCAGAAATTGTAATTTCCATCCTTTCATCTCGAATAGGAATCATCGACGAAAGTGACAGTAATGCAAGACGATCGTAATCCTTGTTTGAAATTCGAGTCACACATCCGCATGTCGTAAACCTAGGAATAGAACGCCGGTCAATCTTTATATCCATGATAGCCTAAAACTAATTTCTACGAATTATATCCGAGATTCTTAACCGCAAATTCAGGATTTTCCTGGAACACGGAACGTGCGTGTCCTATTAAGTTCTAGGCATGCGATCGGTATTATGTAACGCGAATACATAGGTAGGATCGCTGAAGCAGTATCTTTCGTGGCTAATGAATATTTATATCATATATATCGACGACTTTCGTTCCCTTTAATTTTGGGACAGAGACTTTGATACTTCTGACTATATACTTTATCGAACGTGATTTATTAATCACTAGATACTTAATTTTTATGTCGTCACTTATTATACACAAAATGTGGAAAGTGGCCAATGAAAAAAAAGCTGCGCAAACCGGTGTCGATGTGGTCCAGTTTGCGCAAGTACATATTAAGTAATTAAGGAATAAATATGTCGGCGATCGATGCGCGATGATTTCTAATTTAAATTGAATTTAACTTAATATTATATTGTAATTCAGTTCGTAACGTTGATAATTATGCATGCATACATCGTCGTGCATTAAAGACTTAATATTCCGACTTTATCGAAGTCGTATATAAATACGCGCAGTCAGCAAAGTATCCGAACGTCATCGATGAAGCAAAAGAAGAAATGACATTCGTCGTTTCCACGTTATGCAATGGTGCGAGCGATAACAATGCGTTTAACCGCGATTAAATTCGCGTTGTCCGCCGGGTAATTATTTCAGGATCGCAGGCACACGTAGAGAAGATCTCCCTACGGCGTCGTTGCGAACAAGGCCAACGAAGGGGAGACGATCGGCCGCAAATAAATAAATGGATAAGCTAAGGAGTCATAGATTAACATTCTTGAACTGTCCTTCGTTCGGGCGCGCTGTCGATGCATTTTTTAAATTCCACAAAGACGATTCCGCTTTTTCGGCACGAGCCTTATTTCGCCTCTTATAAAAATCTCACCGCCCGATCCGTATAATAGAGCGACTTTACTCCGTGACTTTGATGCGTTAATCGAAACACATTGTCGATGATCGTAGATCGTAACGTGGAAATGGCTGAGCGCAACTTTTTCGGCTTTTGCGTTGCAAAGGAGAGCACGGAATTTGTGACGAAATAATGATAACGATTTACCTTTACGTCATTTCATTGATCTTACGACACGTTCTCATTCTTGTCGTTCTTCTTTCATAAACAGATCGAGAAACAAGTCAAAATTCCAGGCGCACGTCAGTAGTATGTGTCATGTATAACAGCTTAGCAATCGGTAGTATGTTAGCATTTCGACACACGTTCGCGGAACTCGATTGAAATTTCCGAACACGTGGCACCTATCAGATAGACGTAATTTCGCTAGCCTTCTCCTTTAAAATATCCGGCATTAATTATTTTAAATCATACCACCCACTTACCATCATTTACTTCATCACGATCGCTTCTATAATCATGCGAGAATTACCGATACCATTTCTGACCAATGTTTTGAAGTATCTTTAAAAACATATTAACAATATTTTACTTTCCACATTGAGGGATAATGCAAATCGTATTCGATACCAGTAAAAAAATTTCGCTAGATTAACCCTTGTACTAACAGCGATCTTTCGGATACATTTACGATATTACACGTACCTTGAAAAAAAAGATGACAAAGAAGAAACGTGAATAGATTTAAACAATCTATTATATACAAAACGATCTGTATGGCGCGATCAAATTTTGAAAAATCTCAGAAAATACACCGTCGTAAAACTGTTGTAATTTTTCTCAGAAATAACTAAGTCTTCGCTTTTCTTTGTAATATTATTTTAAACGTAGTGTCACATGTATCGATCGCAGATCCTCGCGGGATTAGCCGCCCACTCTGGTCAGATCTCTGTGGGGCTGTCGCAAGGATTCAGTGCGATTCTGATACCGCGGCTTTTGGAGACGAACTTCGCTACTCAGGCGGAGAATTCCTGGATCGCTTCTCTCGGAGTGATTTCCAACCCTCTCGGTGCGATAATCGCCGGATTGAGCTCGGAATGGTACGGGCGCCGCTCGGCGATTGCCCTGGCGACTTTGCCTCACGCCGCGGGTTGGGTGTTGATAGCATTGTCGAAAAACGTGCCCATGTTGTACGTCGGCAGATTTATCAGCGGAATTGGCACTGGGATGGCCAATGGATTGTACTTGTATGTCAGCGAGGTACGTATCACGAAACCTTGTATAGATCTAACGGAAAACGTTTATGATATTTTTATTGTGCAATGTACTGCTTGGAAAGTTTAGGGAATATTTTAAAATAAATATAAAGCGATAAAAAAAAGTAGAACTTTCTTTTTTTATTGAGCGACAAGATCAGGAAAATCAAACGACAAGACCATGAAAGTTGGTCGATTATGAAAATGAGATACAAATTCGTAATTCATTGAATAACGAGTGACATTGGTAGGGGTGAGTAGAGACATGTGAGACTCGATGCCATGCGTTGATTATTTTGTGCATTTTTCACTGATCTAATAAAAGTTTGTTTTACTTATATTTATATAATATAAACAGTTTGTAAACATTTAGATCGATACACATAATCAAGTATTGATATCAAATCAAATTATGTCGGTGTAACTTTGTTTTCTGATTTATATACTTTGAATTTACATTACATACCGATATTGTAAATATTGAACAGCTATTTACAATACTGATAACGAGTCTCTAAAAATACCGGCCTAATGCAGATATCGGCGAAGAAGCGTAAAAAATTTAGAATCCCGGAGGAATTGACCGAATTCGGTGTAAGCGTCAGTATGCTTTCCTGTGAAACCATAAGCCGGAAATTAAAGAATAAGAAGACGTGTGTTTATCCGAGAAACATCTTGCGAATAAATCGAGAATTTTATATAACTTTCCTGCAAGAAAAGCACGATGCGTAACCGATATCTTAAGACCAGGATGTTCTAGAAAATTTAGTCGTATAAACAATGACACTGTTTCTTATCTGGTTAAACAAGGCATGCATCGAGAAACGGAACGGCTTACATAAATCGTATTTTTTGTATTCTTGCCGCTTCACGGTCTTGTCACCATATATATTCATACCACTGCATATGGATATGTGTATCTTCGCTGCCTATTCGATAAATGGATTTTAATGCAAACGCAATGCAACAATGCATTCCCCGTGAAGTTAAAATTGAACTTCAAATTATGGACTCAAGCTTTTCGAGATAATCAATTTTTTTTTTGTATTTTAGGCTGCAGCTCCTAGTCAGAGGGGTTGTTTGGCGAGCTGCGGACCTGTCTTGGTATCACTCGGTGTGCTGATCGTATACACCTTAGGAGCTCTTACGACGTGGCAAAGTGCCGCCGCGATCAGTATCGGGCCTGCAATTCTCTCCTTAGCATTATCACGGTAATTTATCAACATTGACGTAACAATCACCCTTCTCGAACGACAGCGCATCGTACAATTGTACTTCCGCGAAACTTTCCGAACCGCATTCTAGAAATTGAATTCGTACAATACGAAGTTTTAAAGCTTCAGAAAAATATTGATTTGAGTTTATGACTCTTTAAAAGAGCGATGACAGTTGAAGCGCTGGTTGCTTTGAAGTATAATTGAAAAATTTGGCACTGGAACTACCGACGACTTTTCGTTTATCTTTGATTCTACTCAGTGTATCTTAAAAAAAAAAATAGAAGACAAAGAAGAAATATCAATAGATCAATTTAACGATCCACGCGACACAATAAAATCATAAATATTCAATAGTGAAGTTATGCGATTTTTCTATAAGCCAATCGACCAGTAATTTTCACTGATTGAGTAATTATTAATGTAATTCCTCCCATATTTAGGATGCTTCCTGAAACGCCTGCTTGGCTCGCATCGAGAGGCAGGACGGAGGAGGCAAAGGAATCTTTGCTGTGGTTACGAGGCGCAGGATTAAACATGGACAAAGAATACGAGGAATTGTGCGAGGCAAACGCGAAGCACAGAGAACAGAAAGAAGGATTGCTGCGTGCCGCTTACTCGCCGAGCGTTTGGAAGCCGTTCTTCGTGCTTCTCGTGTTCTTTGCCCTGCAACAACTCTCCGGGATTTACATAATCCTTTTCTACGCGGTCAACGTGCTCAAGGATATCGGCGTCGACGTGAACCAATACACGGCCAGCGTGGGAATCGGCGTAATCAGGCTTTTGGCATCGATCGTCGGTGCGGGATTGGCGAACAATTTTGGGAGGAAATTACTGGCCTCCGCCAGCGGATTTGGGATGGCGATATCCGCCATTGGAGTTGCACTTTCGTTCAGGTTCGATTTTTAATACCTCGATCGATTTATGATTGCGCAATAAGAAAACGTGAACGATCATGTCTGTAGTCAATTTTAAATTATTGTGGGATATACTTTGAGTAATTATATTGCCTCTTTTTATCACTCCTGCTCAAAATTGGTGAATCTAGTAAAGAACTATTATTAAGTACGATTTGGATAAACAGAAAGCATTAGTTTTAAAGAAGTTTTTTTGATTCAAAGAAATTTCATTGAATTCCTGGATTAAATGAATTTTCTTCTTATAAGAGAAACTACTGAGTATCGAGTTAAATGGTACTTCTTTGGGTATCAAATATCGAGAAAAAGGGAGCTACTTGTTTATCAAATTTTAACCTGTGTATAGCTGTTCATCGCATTAAGAATCTCGAAGTGGGTGAACTCAAAAATTGATTTCGTCATATTCAAGGTTCGAGATGCCATCCTGGGTACCTTTGGCCTGTATAGGTGGCCACGTAGCCGCATCGATGATCGGATTTCTGACATTGCCATGGGTCATGACGTCGGAACTGTATCCCCTGAGGTTCAGAGGAGCTTTGGGCGGACTGACGACGAGCATCGCCCAGATGCTGACCTTTGCCGCCATTAAGACTTATCCGAATTTCAGCAGCGTCGTTGGTCTTCAAAACACCATGTGGGGCTTCGGCGTGGCTAGTCTGACCGGGGCGATATTCGCCCTGATCGTTCTGCCGGAGACCCACGGCAAGAGCCTCGACGAGATCGAGAGGAAATTCTCGAAGAAGCCGAGGAAGGATCAGGAACCGAAAGCGCTGTCCAGCATCTTCTCGCAGCCGAAGAACGTGACGCTTCAGAGCTACGTTTCCTTCCCCGAAGGGAAGCAGACCAGCGTGATAAGCGACTCCTACGCGTACGATAATTACTGCCTCGATTTATCTCTGGAGCGCGGCGAGAAAGTCGCCAGGGAACCGGAAAGGAACGCGAACATGGCTACCGCCATTTCCCTCGAGCACGTCTACCTCTGAGCTGACTTTGATCCGTCGAATTCTACGACAGCGACGAGGGAATCGTGCCACGGTGGCGTGACTTACCTGACGTACACTTATCGCGAGGAATTTAATCGCGGTACTCCCTTGGGATTCTTTCGTGGAGGTTAGGATGGCACCGAGGCGTTTTAATCGATCCAAATCCTGCATTCCTCGAACGATCCAATCAGTATTATGCGCAACTTCTGCGCACTGTGTTCTTACGTAAAATTCTGACGCTTCATAAGTGTTATCTGCACTGTACAATTTATAAACGCGAACCTCTTACGCGACGTCCCGCGCCAACCGTGAATGCGCGGAGTGTTTTACGCTAAGAAGACGTAAGTCCTGTCTTTATTTATTGTTTTCTTACGACTAGTTATGCGTACGGGCCTTTTTCGACCCTGGACGGATCGCGCGGGAGGGAGTTTTTAAGGATAATTGTAAATACTGTACTGATGATATTTGTAAATAATGTTGTTTGATACTTTATTATTTAAAAATATATTATTTTGTTAAGATAAGCGTAATGTTGCTGGATATTATTTCCTCGTTTCCCTCTATTTTATTCCCAAAGTCCTTTGGAAATCATCGTGGATCGATGAACGTGGGAATTGCGCGGGATTGGAGGTACCCATATCTGCTTTCAACTTTCCCGCGCTTTGTCAGACGCTCGTTACCTCTTGCACCTTCGTATGCTCCTGATACCAAAGCGCGTTACTGGTAGTCGATCTTTTGAAATTAACTAATTTATACGAAACTGAATGAGGCTAGTCTTAATGATAGCGACTTTTAATATCCGAACTAGCCATTTACAGGTGGCTTGACCGCGGCTACACGAATTTCAAAACTTTTCTGTTCCTCATATGCACGCGCCGACTGATGCATTACGATCTTTTTATAAACTCTAACGAAAGCCATTAATTTCCAGAAGGTCTACCGATTTATAAATCTATTCACCCTCTTTTGTTGATGATAGGTTTTCTGGAAACCACAATGACCGCGATATTTTCATAATAAGCATGTCATAATTTGCAGTAGATTGTAGCACGAAATTTTTTCACTGAAAATAATAAGAGATATTGATTAGAGCGAATGGCTAGAAAGAACTAATTAAAAAAAAATTAAATTTGTCATATACTTTCATAGGAAAGGTTTAAGTGCATCTTAAAAACGCTTATGTTATACGCTTTATTTATCTGATAATCGTCATTGACTTTCTAAACTTATTTAGCTTAGGACTTATTGCTTTCAATGAATTTATTATTATCAAACTTGTGCTGTGCACATTGTTCGAAAAAAAAAAATCGGCCGTGAAGGATGAGATTCAAAATCAAGTCTTCCATTCCTCTTTTCATAATTACAATTTGTAGTGTAGTAATAATGAATGCAAAATAAGAGAACGAGGATTTTTCGACACGATCGTCCCGTTGATTTAAGACGATCGTACGACCTCTAGTTCATTCACGTTCTCCGGATACCGACTCGTCAATGCTCGACAACTTCCGTCGTTTCGACCGAACAGACGACTCCTGCATACTTATGTTCGCCCAATGACAAAACACGAAATTCGACCCTTTTCGTTGCCGGTCCAAGCGAGGAATTCCAGTCGAATGTTCTTCCTTGCTTGGAACTGCCGCTTTCGACCCTTCCGCCTGAATGGTCAGCCGGTGAAACTGATTCATCGGTCGGTACCTCCTGCCAGACATCGTGCCCGCGTATCGAGTCGTGAATTTCGACCCCTTCGAACCCGATGGCGTAGATGTACAGATATCACTGACACGCGCAATTTGATCTTAGAAAACGGATATTAGAAAAGCCAAACGGAAAATCGAAATCGACGTGCGGATTGGAAAGATGTCAGAGGCAGTGTCCTCGGTTAATTTTGATCTTATCGAATATCAGACTTTTTTTTTTTTAAACGATAGTACAGATCTTACCTGATGTATTTGTACGTGGTGGCAAATGATGGAATATATCTGGTGATAGATACTTCTGGATATTGACCTTTGAACGTAAGTTTGCATAAGGTAAATGGAAACAACGAGAACGATGGGGAACTATGTCGGGCGATCTACACAAAACGCAGTACGAGTATTTAACGAGACAATTTCCTTTTGTACGTGATTTTATTACATAAAATTGAGAGGGGGAGTGGTCTGGTGAATCAGGGGTACATGTGTAAAAATAAAACATAACGACGTTATATTGATTATAAATGCTTGCAATACATATTACCCGGTACTGGTAGGAGCCTTTAAATTATCGTACAATCCTCGTGGCGATATGTCTGTATATGTATATATCGTCACATTAGCAGAACTTATACATAAGTGAAAGTATTGAAAAATATTTATTAGTATATACAGCAGATATAATTTGTATATTTCAAGGAGAAAAATAATGTATTTTTTTACTTGTTCGAATTACGGCTTGGATCCCATCTGATTTACAAACGTGACTTTATAAATTGGAAATTACGTCTCGCCTTTGTCAATAGCTCCGTTCTATCGCCTTGATCAGAGCGTATAATTATATAATCCTTTTGCTTAAGCGATTATTGCAGTTAATATGTACAATAAAAATACATACTTTCTATAAGATACGATCCACAGGCCTGGCCGCGATCGACGACTGAGATTAATCGTCGGCAAACCCCCGATTTCAGTATCTTTGAATCGCAAAGATGCACAAACTATCTGAGGCTGTGTAAGTACAAAATTAGGGTTCGCTGGAAAAAGTCGCGTTGCACAGGGCGATGCGACCCGAACGATCGACGTGTTACGATCTACACTCGGCTCGACTCGCGTGATTTCGGAATTTGGACATGGAATTAATATCTTAGAGGGTTTCAGGTAGTCCATTACTTGTGCTTAGCACGTGTCCCGCTGCAGGCTCTACCCCCTTACGCGTTAACTCGTAGGCAGTTTAGGCTTAGCTAGAAACTTCTAAGAAAATAGCTAAATTCTTACTTGCTCCTCGTTAAAGTTTTGTCCTATCATACGCAGTAATCCGCCCGGAAGACGGTGGTAGATCAGCTTCTGTATTTACAATAGGACGCCAGTTTTGCGATACGCTATTACTTTCATTAGCTTCTTGACAAACGTGCCCCCCCACGTTTTCGGCCATTGAACCACGATCGGTTGATTCCCGTAATTCCACCTCACCGAAATGCCCCGAAGAGTGAGATGGAGGGAGGAAAGGATGAGAGAGAAACTTAAATTCGCACGATCGTCCGGCCAATCCGCGATCGGAAATTGGCGCAATGGGAAATCGACCGATTTTCCGCGCCAGTTCTCACGATGACTCAATAACGTAAGAGCCGCCCGACTCGTGTATCTCCACCGAAACCGTCGAAGATGGAAGACATTAATGTAACTTATCGGAATAAACTTAAACGTAGTAAATGCAGCCAGTTGAGCATTAATCTATGCGTGCTTTGTCGATGGTTAGTCTGCAGCTCTCTAAGATCGGGTGTGCTTTTGATTAGTACGTCTATTGGCTGTGGCCATATACACATACATATATGCATACCTATGTATGTATGCGTGTACATGTGTACATAAACACCTAGCCATGCATTCTTGCACAGCCGATCGACCGATTATGCGTTTATTGGTTAACCTCCTTCTCGGCCCACCCAATGCTCGGGTCCTGGTAGAACTCAGCGAATCGTTCGTTATACTCGCCTCTCGCGCAAAGCAAAACATATCGCTTTAGGTATATGAGGATATGCATTTGGATACGGTATATGCTGGCATATACGTGACGCACTGTACAGGCCGCCGTGTCGTTTATCCTAATAGAATATCGGTATAAATTACGATGACAATTGCACGGGAATAATTGCGCATTACCCAGCGGAAGACGGCTAATCTTATCTTTCCTGCCTTGCCGCGACTATGAAGGATCAAACGAAATCGTACGATGGGCCTTCCTTCCCATCTTAGCGAGAAGCAATGAATTTCACCGTTGTTATCTTGACCAAGAGGAATACAGTTGACTTCTACCAATAATATTTGTACTCTTTTCTAATTGATTAGCGACACTATGTGTGGATTTGCGACGTAATTTAGTTCATGGAAGGTTATGAATGCCAGCTCGATCGTTACTGGATACTGATCAACTACCGAAACGCTTGTATCACATAGCAGTAAATCAATAAGTATCCGACCGTGTCTCTATCGCTTAATGTAACCGCCGATGGATCTCCTTCGCGAATCCTTAACTATCGTTCATTATTATGACTTCGTGTTCGACGATCACGTTAACACAATTACCTAAGTATACGTGTATATCTAATTTCTTGCTTACAAAGAGTTCCGTACCAAACGTGCCTACATATTGACCGCGGAGGTTGACGAACCGAAATTGCGATCGTTTACAAAGCAAATCTCGCGAGCTCTGCGATGATGAAGATGACGATGGTGGTGCTTAGCTTACGTTACGAACTCTCTACGCTCCTATAACTTTATCACCGCTACTCACAAGTCCTTACGTACACACATCCGTACCCCTCTTGGCAGTTAGTAATCCTATCAAAACGCTGATAGTACAAACACAGATATTGTCATTATTGTTATCGATAAGGCTAGTAGCTACGAGAGGACCGTTAATAAGCGCTGGTCTTTCTTGGGCTTGATTAAGTCCAGCGACGGGCGAAGCTTATGCCAGAACGGAAAAAAGCCAGCAACTCGTCCAGATCAATCTCGCTGCGTCGATATTGCCGTGCATCGAGTCGACGTTTATATTCTGAAACGCTTGATGATCTAAGCGTGTCACCTGCTGTCAGTAAAACTCTGAGTCCGAGCTGTGCTGAGAGTCGCCACTTCTACCATTTAGGTAGACCTCCGACGTTTGTTGTATAGATGGAGAATGCTGAGCGGCTTCCCAGTTTTGGCCTACAGAGAGGGTGCAGATGTGTACCGTTTACATTTTATTCGTTCCTTTTCTTCGTTTCTAAATGATCATAACTGATCTTGCGAGTAAACGAAATGTCTATTACAAATATGTAATAGAAAGTGTTATAGAGATTCAGATATGTTTATAATATACTTGTCGAATTAATGTTACTGTTCTAAAACAAATAGTCCTGTGCCTTCCGTGAAATGCGCGAAAATTCCTTTCCAAAGACTAAATGAATGTAAAATTTTTTAAACTCACCATGGGCTGCGAGAATTGTGGCCAAGCATCGAGCTACGGCGGGATTTGGGGCGCATGCCAGTGCGGGCGTCAAACCCTCGGCATCCACAGCCACGACACTTGCACCCAGTTGTAACAACCGTCGCGTTACCTGCCAACAAATGGAAATCATTGATTTATTTGATTAACCAAAAATTAAGAATATAGAATAAGAATTAAGATTAAGAAAAAATCTGATTTTAAATCGAAAGAAGAATTACTCGAGCATGCTCTAATTGAGTATATATGTAATATCACATTTTCCACATCAATGTGTTTGCGTCAAAATAAGTACGAATGTTATGGGCTGTGCATAAATTGTTTTATATATTAATTATGGATATTTACCGCAACAAGTCCGTTTCTCGCCGCTAAATGCAGCGGTGTCCTTTGCTGCTTGTTAGTCATGTTAATAACGGCCATACGTTGCTGCTGCAGCTGTGGCGTGCCATCACCGTTGGAATTCAGGGAGTCGATCCAGTTCAACAAAAGCGAGGCCGCTGCGGAATGTCGCCTTTGACAGGCCAAGTGCAATGCCGTGTTTTTGTTGGAATCGACCGCACGGACGTCGGCCTTCCACTCGAGCAGTAGTTCTATTCGAAAGATTTGCGGTTATTTTATTGGCTAGCTTCTCACAATTTTATGCTTTTAAAAATGTGATGAAATAATGTGAAGACATTTTGTAGGTAAATTCCTTCTGTTAGGAAGGGTTATTCAGTGAGGAGTAAAGGAAGAAATGTGTGTAGAGCTGGTATATGTATAGAATATTACCAATAGCATTGCATTGTCCAGTAATAGCGGCACACAACAGTGGTGTTCTGCCTGAGTAATCTGGTGCCTCTAGGCCAGCTAATTCCGGACCAACAGAGCTCAGTATAAGTCTGGCACATTCGACCGATCCAGCACTGGCTGCTACGTGCAAGGGTAGTCGTCCACCTGGAGTATCTCTAGGTGCTGCTACTGCCTGGCCACCGAACTTATTTATCAGTAATTCGAGGCAATGCGCGGATCCCTGATAAACTGCGCAATGGATCGCAGAAAACGGGTTACCTGCGCATGACATAAAAAAAATGTCGTTAACCTTCGTGTTCGAAGTATCGATCGTGTAGAAGGCTTTGATTGTAATCACCTTCCAAGGAGTCGATTACGTTCTGATCCAAAAGGTACTCCACACAGTTGGAGTTTCCATTGTAGCAAGCCCAGTGTAAAACCGTACAGCCCTGGTCATCTTTTAAAGTCGCAGCTGCTGGATCAGCTTTGACGAGTGCTGCCAGTGCGTTCAACCTTAATCGATGATCGTTACGTGTGAGAGAAGCAAAGTTCATGAATATTCAGCTGTGTCTGGTGGATGAGTCTTACCTTCCGCAGGCAGCAGCTAAGTGTAGCGGTGTTTTTCCATTCGCGTCTTGTACGGCTACACGTGCACCATGCGTTAACAATAACTCCACTAATTGAGGATCACGTTCGTTAACCACTGCTCGAAATAATGGTGTGTGTTTGTTTATGTCTGGCAAGTTACAGTTAGCTTTATATTTCAATAGTAAAATCGCGCACTCTAGATTACTGTTTGCTACTGCCAGCGTTAGTGCCGTACGTTGCTTAGCATCGTAACGATCGACTATGCTTGGATCTTCGGTATTTTCCAAAAGTAAGATAAGACAATCGGCATGACCCGCCGCTGCCGCACAATGCACGGGTGTACGTCTAGTAATAGAATCCTACAATGAGAAAACGGTTAATGATATATCGAATGAACCTGTCGTTATCCTTGAATGTCAATTTATATCCTGAACCGTACTTGAACCGACACCAGAGCTCCTCGTCTGAGCAAGAGTTGAACACATTGCGAATGTCCTTTGTAAGACGCTAAATCTAATGGTGTTTTACCACTGTCCTCTTTAATGTTTGTACTCAGAAATGATGGTAGCAACAGCCTTAGAATTTCGCTATGGCCGTGATATGCCTGGTAAAATACATAATCCAGAAATATAGCATCAGCTACAAGAAATAGTGATATCGTATCGATTGATTTATCCATACAGCAAGATGCAACGGTGTGAGAGCCGGAAGAGGTGGTTCTTGTTTTCCGGCAGGCGAATTGGAAGCCACCAAGTTCCCTGTTGGAGTTGCTTGCAAAAGTGCTTCTAGCGCTGCTTGATTTCCACCAGCTACGGCGTAATGTACCGCTGTGAATCCCCGTTTATCGCGAACATGTGGATCGCCTCTATGCTTTAGCAAATATTGTACGCATCTGCGAGATACATAACGATGTAAGGAAAGCACTGGTGAAACTAATTTAGCACGATAAATTTAATACTCACTGTGCACAAGAATCAGCAGGGTTCGATGCTGCTGCGGCTAGATGCACTGGTGTTGCACCGTTTACATCCTGAGCATTAGAATCACTGCCAAACCCGACTAATGTAAACACACACGTGTAATGACCTTGACTTGCTGCATGATGAAGTGCTAATCTGTTATCATTATCGGTTAATCGAAAATTTGCACCACTGGATAGTAAGAGGTCTAAACAGTCCACCGAACCCTGCATACAATTTGTATGTTGTTACATACTAAGTTATATATATTCTTGCATGCTCTGACCAATGATTTTTACCTTAAACGCAGCTAAATGCAATGATGTTCTACCACCTATATCTCTGGAATCTATACGTCGGCTATCGACTTGCAATAACTTTCTACACACCTGTGTATAAAGTAAGTCATGTGATTAGTAATAGAATGAAAGGAAAACACGTGAATATAAGAAATTCACCTCAATATGACCTGCTAAACAGCTGAGATGTAGGGCTGTACGTTGTTCTGCATTACGAGCTGCAGGTGATGCCCCATACTCTAATAAAGTTGTTGTTAGGCACTCATGACCAAACCTGTAGTGGTAAAAATTGAGATTGTAAATAGTAACTGACATAGTTTGCTACTATGTCTTACCAGGCGGCAATATGTAAAGCAGTGTTTCCATTTTTATCCTTGGTATCCGGGACAGCACCAGCATCAAGTAAGCTTTTTGATCTAGTAAACCTTCCGTGAATAGCTGTCATATGCAGGGGAGTGCGCCCATCCTCAGATTGGACGTTTATTCTTAAACCAGCCTGCAAAAGTACTTCCAAGCAATGGACACCATGCGTACTTGCAGCAGCTACGTGTAATGGAGTTTGTCCTCGATAATTTACAGCTTCTATAAAAATATTTTTGATACACTTGTAAAATACATTGTACAAGGATAACTTTTGTGAAAATATATACGAAGTCTCCTCTCACCAACATTAACAGTGTTGGCAATGAGTTCTTTAACAGCATCAGCGTGACCGTTCAAACATGCAATATGCAATGGCGTGTTCCCATATACATTCTTTGCTTCAGCATCTGCTCCTGCTTTAATCAAAGTATGCATACACTCAACATTCCCAGATGCTGCAGCCGCATGCAGGGGTGTATATAAATCACGATCCTGAAGAGATAGGTAAACTCAAAACTTCTTGATTGGAATATAATTATCAAGAAAACATTAAAACAAAACATCTATTACTTTAACGTCGATTTCTGCTCCTTTTGCTATAAGTGTTTTTACGATACTATCATGACCCATGTATGCCGCAAAATGTAGAGCCCTACGGTCTTTCTTGTCAGAAGCATTAATTACGCATCCAAGCTGCGTTAAATACTCTGTCATTTCAAGATGGCCATTGTATGAGGCATGGTGTAAACTTGTTCTTCCACCCCTAAGATAATTCATCGATTAAGTTGTAATTTTATAATTTCTTTATATATGCAATATACATATGTATTATTCTAAGCTACAGACCTATCAGTAACATTAATATTCAATAAATATGGAACTATGAATTCTACGCATTGCACAGAATTATTTGCTGCTGCTACATGTAACGGGGTTTGCCAACTACGATCTCTGGTATTTACGTCCGCCTTATGTCTTAATAAAACCTCCACCGCGTTATGATTACCCGAGCAACACGCTCTGTGCAATGGAGTTAACCATTTTTTGTCTTTACAATTGACCGCCGCCCCGTTCAGTAACAGCGCCTCTACAATAGCTGCGTCACCTCTATAATACAAACAAGAAAAACTGAGTGAGGGCCAAGAAGATGTACTTTCCTCTCTCAATCGCAATGCGTTACCGATATGCTGCTGCATGAAGAAGAGAACGTTGTTCTCTATCTTGCCAGTTAATGTCTTCTTGCCGCGACAGCAACGCACGAACCTCCTCCGCATCTCCGAGAAAAATAGCTTGTAACAAAGGAGGCTGAAATGCAAAGCGAACAGAAAAAAGGAATTAAACACACTAAATTTTAACGACTCTTATCCAAAAACATATTCCTGCCAATGCAGTATTGTAATCATCCTCTGTCATACACTCACACATTATTCTAAATAACCACAAAATGCGAAAGCAGTTGTACTATTATATTTTAAAACATATTAAACGCAACAAAGGTAATTTCCAGTACCCTTAAATCCATTATTAGTACCACGAACACGAGTGCAAAGGATGTGCACGGCGGACTTCCCCTGGGACACGATGAAAAAAAAAAAAAGTAACGCAGGAACCCGTTATGACATTAAAGCAGGACTTGACATAAGAGTCTAACCTTAAACCTTATGATTTTTCAGACGATCGCGGAAAATATTCCCGTAGCGATGTTCCGCTTATAAAGGACGAAGAATGAGAATAAATAATAACGTACCCCGTCGCGTAGCTCCTGAAGGCCCATGGTTGACCAGCGTTTCGTCCTCAACGAGAGCGCAGCGGTACTTAGAAAAGCATCATTGCAAAGCTATGGAAAAGTGACATCGCCTGGCGTGAGTCATACTCCGGCACTCGTGCCTCGGACATGTTACTTTCTTTTGGCCCGCCCGCAGCAGTTTATACCATAAATGTTCTGCGGGTTTACCGACAATCCTGTTCCGGCCGTACGGTAAGGATTTTCATGCGGACCGGTAACGAGCCGGGCACGATGTGACACCGTAATTACGGCTATAAACTGCTATATCTAGCTATAGTGCACCACTCCATCTTTGTTTCGGTGTTGCATTATCATCAGGATGCAAGCACGGACGCTGTGCTGTGCTCCTTATTATGACCAGCGTATGGCCGGCACCTCAATTCCATTCCACGAAATGCAGTGGCATCTACGATGCTAGCCGACGATGATGAATCGTCGTCCTTGGTACCCGACGAGTAGTCGGTAATACTAATTCCGGTCGGAAAATTTACGAGCCTCTGCGGCCTGCTTAATTGGGATTTATCTAGGAACAATGGTTAAAACACACAGATCAAGTTAGATAACGATCAAGACGTGTCGAGTTTTATTAGATATCAGTAATGAATATTTGGTCATTTATAAAGCGATATGTTTTAAAACGGGATTTACTACTTTGTTTCATATATACACGTGAATTCGATTAAGAGAATAACTTTATGATAGGACGTTTTCATTAAAATTGAAAAGAAACTGAGGTTGAAAAGGGGTTTGATATTTTCACAAAGACGAAAGAATGTCGTGAAAATTGATTGCAAATGAAACTTGGAGTGCGTAATTTTAAGGAACAAGAATAGTCCAAAGTTGTACATTGTATCAGCAAGCTTCTCTCGAAATTAAATATATGAAATTGAACTATCACGATGTTTATGAAAGCAGAAAATTTATGCTAATGAAGTTCATAATTGAGTAGTTACTTAGAATTATAAATACCGAAAGTATCCTTGTATAAAACAGAAATTGGTACTTCAAATATAATTTCAATATTTAAAAGCGGGATGTCAGGACTATCGCAAAATTAGTCAATGTATACTCCATGCTCTACATATATTCCTCATCTTTTAATTTCTGTTCTCAGAGTGTCACAAATTAGCATCTAATATGAATTAATGTACTATTAAAAGGTTTCTTTGGCGAAAGATAAAGTTTCGTGGTAATCAGCGGAAAGGTATTTAATTCGAAGTCACGTAGATGACGCCAGTGTGTATGCCGCCAAAACTTGGGAAAGTTGATCCCGTTTTTTCTCCAAACATGTTTCGTTTAACAGGGATGTGAAAAGTTGCACTCAAATCTATTAGATTGATTATTTTAGGTGTGTTTTTATTTAATGTTATTATTATAAATTCGTATTTGATGATTTATACACTTTTAATTCCACACGCCCTGTAGATGGATTTTTATTATATCAAATTCAGATTCAGCACATAAGGTAGTTTTTCTACTTAATTGTAAGGCAAACGATATGCAGTTATCGTCGTTTTGTTTTAAATATCTATTTTTTATTCAATGTGTTTTGCAGATGGATTTCGTATCCACGTTTAATTGTAATGGAAGAGTAAATTATCATGACTGGCAATTAAACGAAGAAGGTTTATTTCTACAGGGCGAAGTAGAGAGAGTTCTTTTTCCCCAAGACAGCTATCCCTTTCACTGTGCGGACATCAAGCTTTTTAATCATGTTTTACCAGCGGCAACTGTGATACTAAATTTAAAACACTTTGTTAAATGCTTGGAGTAAGACATTATATTGTTCATATTGACACTGCACTTTTGTAGCAACCATCGTTATTCAAAATAAATTTTTGTAAATTTATTATATTGTTTCTATACATTCTTCGCTGATGATCAAATGCTAATTTTTTTTCAGCATGCAGTTAAAGATATTATGCAGATATGAAAGTTATACCCATTCCCTAAATTCTGAGAAAAATGAGAATATAGATTATTATTCAATTAGAACTATGGTTTGCGAGTTTATTGTATATATCCGTACATATTTAAACAGGTAGGTATCATAATGTAAACATATTAATATCGTTATTTGATGAGGAATATTTATCTTTAACTTTTAGTATTAAAGCAAACTTCGAATCGCTGAGAGTTATAAACGCGGAGATTGAGAAGGACTTTGAGTCATTGTTTATAACAATAAAGAAGTTTCTTGGAAGACTGCGAAACATTCCAGATGCTACATTTCATTATGTTGCGTCTAACGTCGGTAATAAGGTAATGCATTATAATTAAGAAAGTTATATATAAGAAAATTTAAACTAATTGGATAACTTATGTGTACTTCACAGTCCAAACAACCAGAATTTCATTTGTATCACATGCATATAGAGCTGCGATGGCTCTTTATCTCATTACTGTACATCCGTAATATATATTGGCAATATGCAACAGAGGACGAAACAGACGATCTTCAACATATTCAAAGGACAGTTATAAATGATCTTTTGTATATATCTTTGAAAATATTTGAAATGGTGAGAAGAAAGATATAAAATTTGGTTTTTAATAATGCTGCTGTATTACAGGATTTATATCATTTTAGAGTTCTTCAACTGATTTGAAACAAAGGACACCATATAATTGTACCTGTATTCGCGAATTATGGCTTATGCTTCAAATATTCATCGATAGCTTGGCGGATAGGCAGAAATCCAAGGTGTGCTGTTTTGGGATCATGCTTATCTGCTGGACGACATACATTTAATCAGATACTTTATTTCTAGACATTTTGGGATTATGTGAATATTTGTATGGATCAGTTACTGAGCAAAACCTCAGTTGAGGATAAGCAACCATTCTGGTGCGAAGGAATTGATTGTTCTTTATCATGTTCTCGAAATCCCGAACTATTTTGCATTTGGATGATATGCCACCTCTCTCTCTTATATGGATACAATGCTGATGGTGTATATTTACAATTTAATTGTTCAAGAGTAATGTATTGGCATATTAAATCTCTATCGCTTTTCAGAATTATGAATGTTTTGTTACATGTTATTTTGATATGCACAAAAAAATATGTTTTTGTGACGCTGACATGTATTTTTCAACTTTTCGTTAAAGATCCGGCCCAATAACGAGCAACTTGAAAAAATTCTAAAAACATATATCTGTAAAGGTGGGAAAGATGGGCAAAGAGATGAAATTGATGAAGAGTTAACATTGATGATCCCGTTACTACATAGTTTACTTGTTAATTGGTGGCAACCTCGTGTTTCTGTCATATCCCTTCTTTGGGATTGTTTTCATAAAAGATTAGATCAACCGTTTCTCCTGCAGACCTCTGGCCCTTGGACATTATCGGTTGATAAGTATGCATATCAATTAAATTTTCTTAATGTAACTTGGTATAAGTTACATGTGTCATTCCTTTGATAGAAAAACTCCCATGGATATTCTTAAACAGATCAAAAGCAGATTGGATGATTATTCTGAATACGTAAAAGAATCTAGTTATGGATTATTTTTACGTTTATTAGGTAAGTGCTAATTTTTATTATGTAAAAAAAGAATGTAAAATAAAATAACATATTCTTTTAGGTACTTTCTTAAAAAAATATTACAGCAAGAGTGATACAAAGCATTGGAACCAAATAAAAAGTCGTATATTCTCTAAGTACTCTAAAAGTAAAATACAAGAATTATCATTAACTGGACTGTACAATTTTTTGTCTTTATTTATTACGTTGGCTATTACAGCAGATACGATAAATGTAGTAAGTTTTATATCACATTTTTTGGTATATTTTATTGTTTTTATACTTTTATATTATTATTTATGTTTTTAGTGTTCTGTGCTATTAAATCTTTTGCCATCAATAAAAGAATTGAATATTGAAAATGACAAGAAGACTAATTTAATTTGGAAAGGAAAGCTGGTTGTTCTTTTATTATATAACGAGTTTAAGTTGAATATCAGCAGCATTGCATGTTCTTTCACAGACATGGTATCATATCATATTTATAATGGATAAAATAAATTTTCATTAAACAAGAATATGGCTTAAGCAGGATATATTTATTCAATTTTATTTGCAGGTAAATACGATAAGCTGTTGTAAAAATGATAATTCTCGAGCCATGATGATTAACTTTGTTGATGTTTTGAGCATTACTTTTTCATCCAGCGTAGAGATGGATCTTGAAGAACATTTATTGATTGGTGGTTGGATAGATCGTTACTTACTAGAATGTCCCAGAAATAAGTTAGGGACTCTAATTAAGATGCTGATCGATATCTTTGAAAAATGCTTGGCTCTTAAAACTCTGAACACTAATCTGGGTATGCTTCAATACGATGAATATTTATTATTATCAACTGATTACTTAAAGTCGTTCTATTGATCATATACTTGTTATCATCAAGTATAATTCTTTTTCCTATCAGATGGTGTTGAGAAAATGTTAGATGCCTTATGGTCTTATGTTGCATGTAGAGTACGGCAGCTTGTGTTTGATCCCATTATAACTAGCGATCATTACCAAGACCTATCAAAACTTGCTGTTATGTTTACGTTAGAAGCGCTTAGAGATCCCGTGACAGCAAAAAAACACAAGCATTCTGCCGTATCTTTGTTTCAACATTTTGCCGCTTCTATAATTGTGAAGGATGTCAGGTAGGAAGTGCTTTTTTGTGAATTATTATCATGTCTAAATCTTGATACCAGTTTTTGAATGATTCTATTTTAGAATCACCCGGCATTATTTGGTATTGATATTGCAAGATCCTCAAGTGATCCAGAAGATGAAAAATGAAGTGAAAAATTTTGACACTATACTCGTTCAGGTTTGTAAAAAATTTCATCACTACTGTACAAAAATTATATTTCATCAATAATATGCGCTACATAAATTTTAGGCATGGATAAAATGTTCTATATTAGGCTATGGTACAAATGAAGATGAAACAGAAATCTTACGGGATTACGTTCTACAGTTAAACGAAATAAGAGAAATTTTATTAAGGTCTCACGATCTTCAGGAATTTCAGACTAGCAATGAATCTATCTTGATATTTATCATGTGTTCTATGAAAAAGAGGAACCTTTTAAGGGTAATCGATTTTATATACGATATAAACGATAATTCGGTTGTATGAACTGCAGTATTTTCTAAACTTTTTAGACAGAACAGGAACGACTTCAGTATGACACGAGGTGGAGACAGTATTTCAGTCATATAGAGAAATGGGTATTGACACCTATTACGGATGACGTTAAAGAATCAGAATTATCATTCTGGATTTATAGATGTATTGGTACATTAATTCTATGCTGCTCTTCGATACTGTATGTTAAAGTGAGTAATATGTACCATAATGATTCTCAAACTCAAAATATTCCATGCCATAATCTTAATATTTTTTAGAATCAACCAAATAACATGTTAAAAGCATTGCTGAACAAAGCTGTTCTTTCGTCTGAACATTCTTCGCAATTATACATAAAAAGTTTCGGAAAGAAAATTTTTTCCATGGTGCTTCTTGGAATAGAAACTCTTAATTATAGAAGTGACATAACGTTACAAGTATTGATAAGAGATCTTTTCGAACAATATATGCCCCTTTTGATAACCGACATTAACAGTATTACTAATTATAAAGTGAGCGATTCATTGCTGAAATGCTTTAGAGATGCTAAAATGGATTTTATGCGTTTGATATTTGAGATGTTAACGTCGAATTTTCTCCTTATTTCGTCTGATAACAATATGCATAAACATTCATATCTGGTATGTATTAAATAAATAAATTATATGATGCTTTGTCGCGATTACATAAGGTAATAATAATTGACTTTAATATTATAGGTAATGCTTCTACTTAGAAATTTACTGAAAGGTGGACAAAATTATGCAAGCCACATAATAGACTTTATTATAACAATTTGCACACCCAATATTTTTGGATGTTACATGAAAATTCATGATCACCATCCACATAAACAACACACTATTGATTTCATAAGCAATATCATGTCAAACCCATATTACAAAGAAAATGGTACAACCAGGTATGTAACAATTTTGTACTATGCCTACTTCGTGAACGAGAAATATGTAGTATTTATAATTTCAGAGAAAAACTGAACAATGAAATATCCAGTATTGTACAAAAATATTTGTCAGTAAGTCCACAACAGACTTTCGAGCTTTTGCGCTCAATTTCTATAATAAGAGTGGATATAATAAAAAGTTTGACTCCACAAATTACCCAAATTTTATTTGATTTAGAAAAGAACAGAAGGCCCACAGTTGCATCTTTAAGGTTTGGATAATGATAAATAATGTTTTTCGGTATCTATGTAATCAATTACTAAACGCATATTGTTTCAGATATTCTTGGACTCAGCTCCAGGAGTTTGTACAAAAGCTGGAGGAAAATATATAGTAAGTTTAAAAAATTTATTAATCAGCATTAAGTAGTACCACAATAATCGCTTCAATATTATACTACTCTTAAAGTCTGATTATTACACACAGGTAATTAAGTTGTGTAAATGGGTAGCCACATTTGTATGCATAATTAGAAAATCCTCGCTAATAGCAGAACTTGTTAAAATTACATGATGTTATTGTTACAAAATATACAGAGTTACATGAAAGTAAACCGTATTCACCTAATTGTTAATGTCTAGTTATTGTAGTATGGGTAAGGGAAGGTATAAATTATTGTTATTTATAATATAAATAATTGGCGAGTAATTAAGATGGAATATATAAATAGCTCTGCTTAAACGCTACATAAACATTATTTCGTCTCCATAGAGAAAAAAGGATTGTGTATTGTAAATCGAATTGGGTCAAATACAAAGCTTTTTCCTATTTTCGATGTGAATGCCTTGAACGATGATGTTTGAGTGACGTACTTGTTGTACTACCGGGGGGCGATCGTCATCCAATTAATTCAAGACGAGATACTGCATTGCGTACTGCATTTCGTAGACTCTGCTCAGCATTGCTACTTAACAGGGATTCTAATCTTTCAACGTAACTATCCACGTTTTGTAACGTAGCACCTTCGTGTGATCCTGTGTATATAGAGGAAAGAATTTTATTGATTATGTAGTTGACATAATTTGAATTATATGTATGTAATGATCACCTGGTAGTGGTATAGTGGCAAAACAACCAGCCAGCTGTGATCGAAGAGAATCCAAGTGACGCTGTAAAGCTTGATTTGTTGTACGCTGTTGATTTGTTTCAGACTCTAAACGGTTTACAGCTGCATAAAGGCTATCTACATGTCGCTGTAAGACGGCATTTTGGGCTTCGTAATCAGACGTTGCTTTCCTTAGCTGCCGCAATTCCGCCTCACAAGCTACACACAGAACAAACATATGTACATAAATTCGGTGTATAGAAGTAATTGTGTAAATAATTATGGAAATTTCAATTTTGTTAAAGAACTCAGATGACTACCTTTATTATGATCCAAAAATTCTTCCGTAAAAATGGGTATGTCAAAACCTGTAAAATCATTATCCTTCTCCTGTTGAACTTCCTGATAGACAAAAAAGTTTTTAGCACCAGAGATATAACTATGTTACAAGAAAATAGGACAAAAATTTTATACATTATGTTCGGAATTAATATCGGTCCCATTTCTTTCCTTTTTGTTTTCGTTCTGCTTCTCCGAAGACTGTTTCTCACTAAACAAACGATATGCCTCTGTTTGCTTGTAATCACTGAATTCTCGATTATAACGTTCTTTATCTTGTTCCGCCGCATCCAGGTATTGCTATGGAAAATAATTTGTGGCGTAATATTTTTTCTCTTACAGATGCAATTACACAATATGAAAAGAAAATACCTGTTTTTGATCAGGAGGTAATGTACTCCACTCTGAAGCAAGAAGTTTTGTAATTTCAGCAAAAGATAACGTTGGATTTTCACTTCTAACTCTTTCTCTCCTGTCATTTAGGAACCTACATTTTGTATCACAATACATATAGAGGTTATCATTTGTTATGGTATAAAGTCAATTGTTATATAAAAGCATACCTAAAATAACCCGTAAGTGGTTGCTTGGGTGCTGTAGCATCTCTTGGTGCTTTCTTACGTTTCTTTGCCCTGTTAGTCACATTAACAGTGCTATTTCCAATACCAGAAATAACATTGGTTTTCTTAGTGCCATTGTCGCACGCAGAATCTGGAGCTTTATCCTCTCCACTTCCTGGCGATTTGTCTATAAAAATACAGGGAATAATTTTGAAAATGTAAACCTGTTTGTTTTCATAGAATAAACATTTCCCATTATCGAGGAAAATCCATTTACTAGCATGCTCTTCGGTTTCACCATTATAAGTTAGCTGCTTCGCTCCACCGTTGCTTTCGGACACATCATTGATCGGAGCAGTGTCACACATGTTTTACAATACCAAATTATTTTTGTTGCTACAATGTTTATACTCTCATATCCTCACTTATAAACTGTATCCATGATTGACTCTCCTGAATAACTTCAGAGTAATTATAAGGGCATCTAAATATTTAATAAAATGTGCTCAGTGCACTATTCACCATTAGTTAAGCCAACCCAGTCACAATACGTACCATAATTAATGTCTTTTGGACAAATTTCAGTCATTCAGCAAATAACAACCTATAAGGTTAGGCTTTAGAAATATACATTGATTATATTTCAATTCGAAAGGATGAAAGATTTGTATCGTACGACGATACGGGTTTTCCAAGGTCTGTATTTTGTATGTAGAAATATATTTGCTCCGCCGGGAGCAATATATTCGAGTAAATATGCGATAGCCAAATGTGACTGGTATAAACACTAAAGCCGACTTCTCATGCACGTAATCCGATGACGCGGATTCAAAAAGTGTCAATTTTGGCGCGAGCTTGAGAGATGCACATTTCCGGCGCAAGGCACGTAGGTGCATCCTCCAATGGGCGCGAAGAATGATTCGGGGCACAATCGCCAAAAGCTGATGTATACCAGCCGTAAGCAAAGTACGACATTTAGCGGAAAGTTTAACAACCGGTGTGTCGGATTGGGATGCAAGTCTAATGTCAACTTCTTTCCAGGAAAGATGCGATTGACGATGTAAGATGGATATGAACGATGGTTCGATTGCTTCTCAAAGTAGCAATGGGTAATTTGCATTACTTTATTTTACCTAACAATCATTGCTTATTCGTATTCAAATTAATGCCGCACCGTACTTCGAAAATGATTCGATCGAAATGTTCATTGAACTGATGTATCTGATGTATCTGAGATTTGGAGTATAAACAATTTAACGTTCGATGACAGGGCAACTGTCGCACATTCTGTATGGAAGCACATCAACAATCCCGTAATAGCGATCTTCTCAGATTTGAGGAATTCAGAAGCGCAAGAAACTCTTTATTCTCTTTTGGAGTCTATATTGAAGGGATCTGCTACATTAACTACTGTATTAGTACCGCCGTTTAATAATGGCATACAGAATGAAGAGCTTCAAGAACAGTATGCCGGTGAGAAATTAACACAGGATTGATTATATTATATTGGCATTGTACGTAATTGGATATTTTAGTTTTTGCTTTTTGTTATAGCATTTACCACATGGTTCTTTGGAGCAATGTTTTATATCTTAGGTGATCCATTAAGTGAGGCGACTCTTGCGAATAGTATAGAAATACAGGCTTGTATGCTAAGAATTTTATCGAGGCATCACATTACGATGTTTCAAAAAATTAGTTTAAAATACATCGAGATTTTACAAGGTATATTTAAAGGAATATTAGTATTCAACAAATCTTACTATTGATAGCTTTTGAAAACTTATATAATGTTCTAATGTTTTCTACAGATATAATAGAATTTTATGAAAATGGTAGAAATGAACAACAAATTATACTAGCAAAGTTTAGTACAGAGAGAACCCTTATAGAGAATGTGGACCTAAAGTCATTTCCAATAATAATAAAATATTCAGAAATACAGTCAATACAAATATCGGTGCTCAAGGTATAATTTTGTCTAAATTACAAATGCATGTAAAGGAAACTTTTAATTATAACTATATGTGTATCAACAGGTTATAACAAAAGCTGGGGTCTCTATGTGGGATCAAACTCGATTGTTTAGCATACTTTTAGGTATTATTCTAAAATGTCCCCCTGATACAAAATTTGTTGCTTTTAACATTTGTACGCATTTGATGGAATTTTCTACACCCGATGAAAGGGTAAATAGGAATATAAAATAATTCTACTATCTTTGCAGGTATGATGTATATTAATTAATTTTAATACTTACAGGATTTTATGGATTTAGCTTTATATACTATTGAAATTGTAAAAACAATCCCGACGTGGTTGAGTTCAGCTCAATTGTCTATAAATAAATTATCTCATTATGTAGAAATAATTACGAGATTTGTACTGTTATCAACAGCATCGTCAAATCTCACTGACTTATGTTTACAAATTATAGCATTTATAGCTCAAGAATTGACATGTGAGTTTCAACTATTAAGGTTTATTCATATCTTGCGTAAGCCTCAAGAACGTTTATAATTTCAGCCCATGACCTTGATGCTGCTGTAATTAGAAAACTAGAAGGTGCAGCATGCAACAAAATTAAGAATTACTTAATCATTGAACCAAGAACGTGCACACCATTGGAAGCCCAGAGATTTGTCTCTTTCATTCAGCATTGTCCAGTTTGTAATAATCAAAGTGATATAATGCAATTATGTAGGCACATATGCTATATGTCAAACATCATGATTTTACAGGGATTCGTTAACATTTTGATGCAGTTTGTTTTAATCGATATCAAACACGTTGCTGATACAAACAAATCAGTATATGCCCCAGGAGTCAGCAAATTATGGATGTTAATAAAGAAGACGTTGTTAAATATGGTTCAGGCACAAGAATATGAACTGTCATGCCAAATATTGGTAGCTTCACGCCTTCTACAAAGCTGGTTGAATGAGCAGAATATTTCAGTAATACTATATGGACCTGACTTAGATATCATTCTCAAATTATTTCTAGAAATTCTTAACTCCAGAACGTGTAGGCAGGAAAAAATAATTTTTGAATGCCTCAGTTGCATAATGGCTCATAATGAAGTGGATAAAGTTTCCCTTCAAACAATACTTTCTTTGCCATTCGTCAAAAGTATTGAAAGTTCTGTTGAAATTGGCGAAAATATGATAGAAATATCCAAATCTCTTGATGATCAAGTAAAATTGAAATGTTTGGAGGTCTTGTGCGAGTTTGGTACTGGGAAAGGAAGATTAAAATCTTTAAATATGTGTGTGTTGAATCAAGGCAGACAGTTAGCTGTTGCAGCTGTATTGTAAGTAATCTATTGGAAATTATATTTTATAATATTATATTCTTTTAACATCGTTGTATTGCAGAAACAGTGTTTTATTACTAAAAGATTCACAAATAAAACTGGAGGATATTTCGCAATATGTACTGCAGCCTGCTCTGCATTCCAAAGATGAAGAAACCCAAAATGCCCTAGCAAACGTTTTGGGCAAAATAACTTGCTTCCTATCAGCATCTGCAGATATGATTAGGTACAATTTTAAATAATAATGTAACTTAGTTTATGATGTTTAATTAATTTTTTCTTTTAATAGATCAGACGATCACACAAAATGGTTGATACATTGTAAATATTGTATAAAAAAAACGAATGATGATATAGACGATACAGTGTGCACACTCTCAAAAGAACATGATAGAATTGTTAGTTCTTATTTCAGTTTGTTATACTCGGAATTTGATTCAGTACGCTTAAGTATTTCTAAAAATATTAGATCATTCTCGAACCATATTGAATCTTTTAATACCAATGATAAAGCAAAGATTTGGCTTTCTTACATGCAAGATAAAAATCCTGTAATAAGGGCTAATATCGGTGCTATTATTGGACAAGTATTGCGTAATAAAATGTGTATATCACAAAGAAACAGAGTGCGCTTGTTAGATGATATGCCTGCAGTATTGGATGAATTTATTGATCTTGTCATCCAAGTTGTGAGCGATACATTGATCGAAGCTTTAAGAACTGTAAATCATTCTTTACACGAAAGCATACTTGTCACAGCAAAAAATTGCGCATGGTAAGAAATATTATTACACTAAATAAAAATAATAAATTCTATTTTAATTGTAGCATATTATTCTAGCATTCCACTACATTTAATAGAAAGGCGGATTTTACATATATTTCTTATTTCTATACTTCATCCAATGTCTTCGCCCACAGCAGTGGCATCTGCTAATGTGGCATATCAAGATGTTGCTACATTTTTAAAAATTTCTCCAAAGGCACTATATATTCGATATAGAAAGGATTTTCTTAAGGTAAGAGAATGTAGTATTTCAAGGTAATGGGTTAAATTGATTGTAATATTGTTTTTTCAGCTCATAATGCAATGTGCAGTTTATAATTATGTCAATTACTCATATAACATGGCTACCTCCGTGCACAGAGTTGCAAAATGTATTGGCTATGATGGCTCTCGGCAATTATTGTGTAAGGATGGCCACTATGCAGTTAGCTTCTTATTGTCGTTTATTATAGAAGTTCCAAAGGCGGTTGTACTTCTACGTGATATAGCTGAATTAATTGGTATGGATGAGAAGCAGATGTTGATGGATTTTTTTCCAGTAAGGTTTTTCATTGATTCATTTTAGTGAGTCATATTTACAGAAAATTACATATAATAACGTTTTATTTAGTATATTTGCAGTCACGCATTTTTAGAGATGCCTCTCAGGATTGCAATAGAATGTTTGAAATTAGTTTCCAAATTGACACACAATAGCCTTTCGTACCTCACAAGGCAATCATTTATGGTAATAAATATATTTCCGTAATTCAATCTTTATCTTACCATTTTAATATTCACCATTTACATACTTATAGGGTATATTTGAAGAATTAATGTTACATTTTTACGAGTCTCCTGAGAAAATAGTTGGCTTACTGGAAATTATATCGGAATACGATACTAATACAAAAGTGAATTTGAGTACAAAAGAAAAAGTTGTGAGTACATTTTGTTGTACTAATCTATTCTGCATTTTGAATCCAAACAAATAGTTGGTCTTAATTTAATAATTCCATCATTTCCATAGACCGCTTACTTAAATCTAAGATTACATGGTATTTTGGTTAATTATGATATAAAACTTGGGCCTAAGTCTGACGAGTATACTCAGCAGTCTGCGCTTGCCTCATTGGCTGTTTTAATGCGATACATGGGTGCAGCGTATTTAACACCGCTCAGATATAAAATATTAGCCACCTTACGTACCGCACTAGGGTTTAGGAGACCAGGGTTTGGGCCACTAACGTGTGATGCATGGGATGCATTTATTCACAAGTACGTTTTAATCTAATAACTGCAAATAATGATACGTAATAATAATTGTATGGAAATGCAACACCTTGCTTTATATATTTATGTAAAAATCTTGTCCCTTTTTTTTAGCATTGCTATTGAAGACCTTGGGCCACTGTTACCGACTGTATGTGTGTCATTTATGTCATTAGCAAAAACATATCCAGAAAAAATAAATACTATGTTGGAATTTCTTATAATGACATATAATGAGGCAAACTCGGACCATATATCAGAATTGTTTTTCATAGACGATATGCAAGTGCCTGATCATATATCCAACATAGTTAATGCACGTATTTTGCAAGCTAGGTGTGCAGAATATATTCATTACGTTATGCGTTAATAAAAAGCTACTGAAATAACAATAGTCATATATTAATTTAGACCACCAGGATTTGAAGCAAATTTGGAAATATGGCTTAAGCGTATAACACATGAGACAGATGAAGTAAGAGCGAGAGCACTAACATATTTAAAAAAATTCTTGACAAAACATCGCAGCGAACTGAATTCTATGATATTGAGCAATACAGATGTTCATCCATTAATCGTAAAAGTCAGTATACTCAATTTCATGTTTTCTGCATGGAGACAAATATGTAACTAAAACAGAGAACAACGAACCTCTATATCCTTTAAGCTTTTAGATACATTGCTACTTGGTTGCCAAGACAAAGATGAGTCTCTTCGTTTATCATATGGAGAATGTTTAGGAGAATTAGGAGCCATTGAACCAAGTCTCCTTCCACGTAGAATTATATCTAGAAGTAAGCTATTCATGTTTCAAGAACGTTCTTCCTGTGTCATGAATGAAATTTTAACCATGGTATTTTAGATGACAGTAAATTTATCAGCGATATGAACGAAGAGTTTGCTTGTGCATTACTTCTTGAACATGTTCGAGCATTTCAAATACAGAAATGTAGTCAAAGCATGGATTGTTTCTCATTGGCTATACAGGTATATTAGACTATGATTGTTAAGTTTTATGTTTGTGTGTGATACCTTATATATATTTACTAAAAATATGTTGTTGTAGGAAATACTGAAGGCATATGGTATTTCGCCGCAAGGTAAAAATAGCAACCTATGGGATAGTTTGCCCCCAACGACACAGCAGATAATTATTCCATTTTTGACATCACATTACAAAGTTGCAACTATTAGTGACGATAAAGAATCACCACATCCTATTTATGGGTATGTTCTGCAGGATATTATTTTAATAATTATTAATAAGGAATAAGATTATTTAATAATAATTTGATGAGGATAAGACTATTTTTGCAGTTCTGAAGCAGGTTCTTCTGTTGAAAATTGGGCTTATAATTGGCTTTGTAGCATGTTCAGTTTCATACATGATGAGACACTTAGTACCATGCTACGTGCATGCAAATTAGCATTGAAACGTGACATGAAAACAATGATCTTCAGCTTGCCGTACATTGTTTGTAAGCTCTCTTAGCACCGTAATTTAAATTTCTTCTATATTTATTCATGTGTGCAAATATTTATGGATCTCATTTGTTTATCAGCGTATGTAGTAGCAAACGGTATAGAAGAAGAACATCGAAAACTATCAGAAGAAATGTTAGCAGTGATAAACGTTAGGGGTAAGCCGACTCTTGATTCTGAACTTCTGCGTCATAGGCCGCTCAGATATGGATGTAATGGAAATGTAGATGAAGCAAGAATATCAGAAGAAACAAAACGTACAAGATGTTCACAAGTTGTCTTCTCCATACTGGATCATCTACAAAGATGGCTTAGAGAGCAGAGATTAAATACAGACCAAAAATATGAAGCAGTAGAAAATTTCTGCAAAAAATTGGATAGTTTACTAATAGCAGAGGGTTGTTATCAGTCCCGCGAATATCATAGGGCATTGATGTATCTGGAGCAGCATATGGACTCTACTAATAAAGGCTTATCCGAATCAACGAAAGGTGGATTGCTTGCTAAGATATACGCGCAGCTGGACGAACCTGATGGAGTGTCAGGCATACTAGCGACTCAAGACCAAACTCCTACACTACAGCAATTGGTCTTGGCACATGAAGTTAGCGGTCAACTCCAAGATGCTGCTACGTGTTACGAAAGATTGGCTCAGAAGAAAGAAATGAAGCATACGTATCTGCAAGGTATGATACAGTGTTATCTTGGGCTTGATCAACCATTCACGGCGAATAATATTACGAAGGGTGTATTAAGTAGCAGGCCAGAGCTCGAACCTATTATGATAGAACACGAACCGTTTTGGAGGTTGGCGCATTTTACTCGTCTTGACGATACATCGCAGAAAAATGTCAAGAATCAATTACTAGATAATCTGAAAAAAGGAATTAAGCCTGATATTTTATCATTGAAAAAAAATTTGGTGTCATTGTTGGAGGATGCTTCACGGCCTGGAGCTTACCAACAAAGATATCCGTACATTATGAAATTACACATATTAAATGAATTTGACAGGGCGGTGTCAATGATGATAAGCAATATAAATGAATTACCCATGATACTGGAAGAATGGGAAAAGCGTGGTCAACTTGTGAGAGCATCGCGTGGAATTGAATTTGTTCTAAGCATGCGTAGGGCTACACTGGATTTGGCAGTACAGCTACAGAAAGAGACGGGTATGGCAGAAAATTCTGTACTTGAGCAGGAAATTGGAAAAATATGGTTAAAGAGTGCCAAAATTGCTAGAAAAACTGGGTTACAATCGCAAGCATACATGTACATTTTGTCAGCTTCCGAGTCTTGTCCGTTGCAACAATTGTATATTGAGCAAGCGCAATTCTATTGGCAAAAAGGCTGCCAAGAAGATGCCTTCACAACATTGAAACGTTGCTTTGCAAATTGTTTCCAACCGTCTGCTTATTACAAGCAACTACCTTCAAACGAATGTCTAGACGAGAGAAAACAGTGCGCAAAAGCAAAACTTCTCTTTGCAAAATATAATGACGAGACACTCAACGTCGACACGGATGGTAGTATCTTGAATTATAAAGAAGCTATTGAAGTCTGGAGAGCATGGGAGAAGAGTTTACTATTCTGCGCTCAGTATTATGGTTCTGTTGTTAACAGAATGAATGATGAAGATAAGGACACGAAGGGAAGGTAACTTTATACGTTGCAGGTATTATTTTTCTATCCTTATACGAAAATATTCAGTACCATGTATTTTTAGAGATCTCCAGGTGCACATGATGAATTATTATGGGAAATCATTGCAATATGGTTGTAAGTATATCCATCAGTCGATGCCAAGAATGTTGACTATATGGTTAGACTTTGCTTCTCGTACCACTGGACGTGCCAGTAGTTTTGCGCAGCATGATACTGATCAGCTGCGCCAGGATTGTTTATTAAAAATGACCAGAATTATGGGTGAATATATTAGCCAGATTTCAATCATGAATCTTGGATTTTTCAATTTTTTTCACTCCGCTTTAATCGCTGAATTACAGAAGTCTATCAAGAGAGGCTACCAACATTTATGTGGCTAACAGCTTTTAGTCAAATCGTGTCCAGAATATGCCATCCATCACCAGAAGTACAAAACACCTTGTGTATTATTATTGTCAAACTAATAAGGGCATATCCCCAACATTGTCTATGGATGATGGCATCTGTTTTCAATGTATGAGCATTATTGAAAGATAACTTATAATTATCAATACTGTAATCTGTGGAAATCAACCAAAAATGTTTTTTTAGTCTTCCTACCCTGCCCGACAAAGAAGATGTCAAGAGATTTTAAACAACCCAAGATTACAGACTGCAGATATGACAAGGCTTATAAGGGATTTTAAGAAATTGTGGGAGAGATTGATCGAGTTATCGAACAAAGCAATACCAGACGTAAGTTGTAAGAAATGATGTGATTGAAAATTTGTTATCTTGCTTTTTTGATCTTATTACAGGGTATTTTGAATACAACGGTAAATCAATTATCGCGTAATCTACCACGATTACTCACAAATCGAGAGTTCAGCAAAATAATGATGCCAACATCAAAGTATAGACAGCTTCATTTACCTGCCAAAGGTGCTTCCGTCGAAGATCACGATCCATTTTCATTGTAAGTATTGCGCTCCTAGTGCTGAATTCAGATACTTTGTCTTGAGTTACTCCGTTTGCAGAAACTGGGTCCACATATCGGGGATAGAGGATACCGTCGTTATAATGCCATCTCTTCAGAGACCACGGCGCATAGCTTTGAAAGGATCAGATGGAAAACAATATTTATTCATGTGCAAACCAAAGGATGATTTGCGAAAGGACTTTAGATTAATGGAGTTCAATGATATTGTAAATAAATATCTACAGAATGATCCGGAATCACGGCAAAGGAGGCTTTACATACGAACATATGTAAGTAGTATGAAACACAGTATCTGAATTTTGTCAAACCTTCAATATTGAATGAAAAAAAAAGATAATATTCTCAGCAAAAAAAAATATTCCACTACTCTACAGAATGTTGTGCCACTGAACGAAGAGTGTGGTTTGATAGAATGGGTGCTAAATTTAGTTGGCTTTCGACCTATCATCATGAATTTATATAGGGAAAGACGCATTGCTCTTACAAATCGAGAATTGAAAACCATGCTATGCTGTAAGTAACATCTGAACGCCACATCGATATCGATTTTTCATAATATTTTCCATCTTCTCAGCATTAAAGGATCCTTTGGAGAAGAAGAGGCAAATATTTTTGGAGAAACTTTTACCACGGCATCCTTCAGTGCTTGGCGATTGGTTTCGCCTCACCTTTCCTGATCCGTACGGCTGGTGAGTACTGAAAGTTAATTGTTAAGTAAAAGTTTTTACATTTTCATGAGAAAGATGTACACCGATGTACAGGTACGAGGCTCGCACCGCATATATTAGAACAACCGCAGTTATGTCCATGGTCGGATATATACTTGGTCTTGGAGATCGCCACGGAGAGAATATATTGTTTGACTCAAAATGTGGCGATTGTGTTCACGTGGATTTCAACTGCTTGTTCAATCGAGTAAGAGAAATATAATTTGTCTGTTATTTCTGCATAATTTATAATGCACATAATCTGCTTGCTTTTTCGTTCTCTTCACACTTCAATTCATATGTTTGTATTGATAGGGAGAACTTTTTGATTGGCCAGAACGTGTGCCATTTCGATTAACACACAATATGGTAGATGCCATGGGACCATTAAAAATAGAGGGACCCTTCAGACGTGCCTGTCAAATAACTATGAGAGTTTTACGAGAACAGTCCAGTACATTGTTGAGCGTGCTTACTCCATTTGTATATGACCCGTTGGTTAGCTGGAATAAAAATCAGCCTGGTGACGCTGGTGAAAAAACCAATGAAAAGGTAGATGAATTGCGTCGATGATATTCTGAAGTTCGAAAGGAGATTAAAAAATATTAATGTTCCATTTGTTATAGGCTGTGGAGCACATTAAAAATATTGAACAACGCTTGAAAGGCTTGATTCGATCACAAGGAAAAAAATTAGAAAACATTGCATTGAACTTAAGTGTGGAAGGACAGACAAATCATCTAATCATGGAAGCAACGAACATTGATAATCTCTGCCAAATGTATTTTGGTTGGGGCGCATATATGTAATGTCTATAGGATCGAAGTTATCAGAATGTAAAATGTGTCAAATTTTATAATGTTAATATAATCATTTTTTAATAAATAATTTAATTTTTCTGAGACAACTTTCAGGTTTCTGCGCTCCTAGTTTATACTTCTGAGCATCGTGAAATATGAAAGCGCAGTGCTCAGCACCTGTAAATTGCAATTTGTATAAAATGTTTATGTTCTATGCTACAATACTTAAACATTAGGCAGCAGGAAGTTTAATATTTCTTCTTATGCGTGAAACAATATAATGCCCTTACCGAACTGAAATTTTCCAAGTGCATCGTATAAAATTTTCCCGCTGTAATGCAACTCGGTTTCTGACTGCGCATTATGAGCAACTGCACATCCTGTCTCATAGGATTTGGTAACTTATACCATTGTATTGAGTATGCGGCATTGCTTACATTGGAACTCTGTTGTGACTATACTTTAATGTAGAAAACTAAACAATGTTAGCCACACTTGCAAATACATATTTTTTTTACTACCTGTTGAATCAATAGATCACCGGGAAAACAAAAGAGTAACAGTTGAAAAAGTGCCATGAGTAAATAAGAGAAGTATTGGATTAATTTTGACTGATTTTCCAAAGTCTGTGAAGAAAATAGACATAGGTGATAGTTTGTATAAGGTACACAACTGTATTAGATGTACTCACAGTTGTTACTTGGAGTCCCACAAGACAAATTATAAGACTGCTAGCCAATACTTGTAATAGAAGTATTGGATTAAAATTTTTCTCCATATTGCCACAAAACCTAAATTTTTATTAATGGCTCTTTAAGAATTTAACTGATACTTTCTTGTGGTATGTACATATTGCATGTCATTACCAAAGAGCAACATGATGGTGTTTGATGATGTCCCGCATTTCGTATTTAGCTTTCTTAAGTAGTTCAGAAGAATGTCGCTGTTCCTTATATATACGATGTATCTGAAGATTGTGATATTTTTCACTACATAACAATTCATTTTCCTTTTTGTCCAAAGCACAAAAAGGAATTCATTTGTAACATACATAGGAAATATGCATATCGAGATTTGCCAGATTTTCCTGAAGTATTTTAAAATGTCCACACGTATGAAATAAAGCTGTTGCAATAAAGGTATCGGTTGCAAGGATAATAAGTCCACAGATAATTGTTGCTGCCATTTGTGATATATACACTATCTATGTAAAGGAATTATATTAATTAAAGCAACGTTTTTAAACACTATACTGTCACCACAATTATTAAGAGTATATTTGTAAGGCACACCTCATACAACGGAGACTTGTAATAAATATTTGGATATAAAGCAACAAAAGGAAAATGCTTTGTGCTATTTACATTTGCCTCTTCAATTACAGAAATAAATATTTCGATCAGTGGTAGACTGAAGAAAAACAATAAAGCGTTGCATATTAAAAATAAATATCCTTTTGAGATTTTCTTTGCATAACTGCAAATGAACGTCATGTAATCGGCAGTTTGAAAGATTTTACACATCCAACAAGTATTTTAGACCAAATATTTACGTTGCATATATATCCAGATACATTGAAGTGTTAATTTTTGTTGCAAGACTCCAATAATCTGTCAGCATGAAATTGATGAATGATTCGACATCCTCCCGATTCCAAATCCATACGAGGGACTTTAAGATGGCAAGTATAATTGTCAATAGAACGGAACTGGAATGAAAAATTGATATACTTAAATTGCATTTTACGAAAATTTCTAAAAAATGGCTTGGAATATTCTTGGACCTTGTTTCTAAAACGACAGTAAGATCTCGCCAGTTTTCAAAAATCTGCACTGTTTGTGGAATAACAATAAGTAACATACATATGGTACACATGAAATACCTGACCATATTTGCAGGATAAAGACCGACTAGTTTTAAAACTTTGCGATTTGTTAATACATAATCGTCAATGTTCATTGTGCATGTGGTACAGAAAAAAAAAGAACTGTGATAGAAGACAGAATATGGAAATGATAAGCTGCTCTTTTATGTTAAACCTGTCTCCGTGAATATTTTCAAGTAACTTTTGATAACAAAGGATCAGTATAGGAGACCATCATCTTTTGTATCGTATCACAATTTAGATCTCATTTATTTTTTGTGCAAAACCCCTCCTACACTTTTGATAAATTCCAAATTTATTCCTAATCATTGGACGTTCAAAAATACCTGTTGTAGATCACGTACGGAAGAATAATAAAAGGGTAGTTTGTCTGACCAATGTCCTGAATTATTAATCACGAAGATACTTTGTACTTACAGGAAAGTCTTTTGATCTTACGTTGCTTTCTATAGTGCAATTGGAGTGTGCAGTAAAAGGTATGGGACACTCATTCGATCAATATGCGAGGTGATTTAAACTATTTAAAGTAATGAATGGTTTCCTCTTCTGGAGCGTGTCTTCTCGTATATTTTATTCATGCGGTACAATTGAAATGTAGGTGCACAGATGTACAACCAAAGGGACATTTTTTCTTTAGTAAAAGTACGCTGCAGAGACGTAGAAGGTACTGATATATAGTACATACAAGTTATTTTCTTTTTTATTAAATTCATTTTGGGCACCGATTGCTAAGGTCATTTGGCCCAAACCCTACTGTTTAAAGTGTTCTGAACCATGAGAACTACAGTATACATATCACATAAAAACCCGAGATGATGAGCGGGTTTCAAGCTTAGGTTTCCCCTGTGGAAGTCTGAGCTTCTATCCACTACACCATCGTAGCTCTGTATGCAAGTTATTACGAGGAAAACATAAGATAGGGAGTACGATGAATTCAAACGCCACGTAGTAAATAAGAAATTGATATTCAAGACACAGCCTTTTTTCGGTAAGTCTTTATAAAAATCTTAATACGCTTTGTATACACCAACGTTTATAAAATTTCATACTGTATACAGGTAGTACTGATAATAAATAATAAATGGTTTGCATCTTTTACTCGCTTATTTTACAAGATGGAATTTAATATTATGACCAAGTAAAGCATACTTAAACATATATTAAACTAATAGTTGGGGCATAGCGTAAATATTTAATCAAAACATTGCATATATATTCAGAAATTCGCAATACAATGTTGCGAAAGAATAGATTTTAAAAAGAGAAGGAGGAGTATTTTATACTAGTTGAAATGGCGTATTTTGACAAAACATTGAGATTTCATTCTGCACATTAAACATTTAATTTTGCAAAATGTCACCATTCCCTGGTTATTTGTTTCTAAAGATTTTTATCCATTAGCTCTTAAAAAATTGTACTTATTCCCTGGGCAGTATCTGTACAAGTACTGATAATAATATTACTTGACAAACATTATAAATTGTTACATATATTAGTTGACATTACGGACATTTTCGTTCTACTTGACTCTTTCCACTTTCCTCATATTCTTGACTTGATATCCACATTTGTTGAAAAGTTCCGATCGATGCTAAAATTGAACCACCAATCCATGCTCCAAATCTTCGTTCCGCACAACCATTTGCACTGATTAATTTGAGTCTCATGCTGGATGGTATTCTCATAGATAAATCTCTATTAAGCCTCTCTGGGAAACCCTGTGAAAACATATATATATATCAAACAAGTTTAGTAAAAAACACTATTTTATAGTATTCTATAGAATTGTATATGAACAGGATTATACCTGAATAAAGGAGTTTCCACCAGTAACAACTACACTGCCATACAGAGCTGGTCGTACATCCACATCACACATTCCTACGCTTGTTGTAACTATGTGTCCTACTCCCAACATTGTATTGCCAACCATACCGCCACGCATTTGTACCATACTAGGATCAAATAATGCCTCTGGTATGCGGAATCGTTCACTTCCAAAGTCCTTAAGAGTGATTAATATAGTATAAAACTAATACTAAATTATATAATTTTTTTTCAATTTCCATTAGGTCATTGGTACCTGGTGATATCCAGTTGGAAATTCATATTGCACAGCAGGAATTGTGGAAACTATTTTCTCATCATATGGAGTCTCAGAAACTTGTAATACCGTAGCTTGAAAATCTTGAATAATTTTTTTCACCATATAATTATGCCATGACTTGGTAACTTCAGGTAAACCTTTCTTCTTTACCCATCTTGGTTTGTCGTGATCCTTAACAACTTCTTTACTACCCACCATGTATGAAGGTGATAAATCGATATCATTGTCCTATATTTATGTGGTATACGTAGTTAATTAACGTTACATGTTTCTAAAAATGATAAGTAATGATGCAATTGTACCTGTAAGAATTGTCTACATTGCATACTGATGTAATCCCCTCCAAGGGGTGATTTTACAATAGCTTGCGTTAATACAAAACCATCTTGGACAGGCACGGCTGAGGTATGCGTAGCTCCACTGTCTACCACTATACCAGTTGCTCTTCCATTTGCAAAAGCCGCAAGAACAGCGTTCTTAACAAGGAAATAAGCTGGTACATTGTATTTTTCAAACATTAATTCAGTCAACTTTTCTCTTTTGCTGCGAACATTCCATGGGGATTCAGAAAATAGTACTGGATGGTATTCCGCATCAGATTGTATAACTTTTGAATACGTATAATCTAGAACCTAAGACATCATACATTATGATTTTGATTTATCATATTAATTGTATAAGAGTATAGTAATGAACATACTTTCTCAAAGTGATCCCAATCTTCGATCATACCATCCTTCATGTAACTCACAACTTCCATGTTTTTTCGTGGTACATGAAGGATAGTTGTATCGATAAAATATTTGGTCCCAGACTGAGTAATGTTGTTATCAGGTTTCTTGTCATCAATATCCATAGGTTCCACCTTGGTGGTCATACTATTGCCATCTTCCCCTATACCTACTACAGCTGGTATTTCAGCCTTTGGGGTGTCTTCTTGAGCGTAACCGACTCTTAAAGAATGATGGCCTAAATCGAAGACTAACGCTCCAATTTCATCACCGCCATAAAGCATACCTCCTGACATCTTGAGGATTTGAAAATGATCTGTAATAGTAATAAACATTAAAATCGTTCGTTTTTACGAAGTACGAAGTGTATAATTAACTGATACATTCAATTGATAGAGAATATAAATACGTATTATGAGTACAGTGCCTTTTGTTTTGTGCCACTCACCGTAACTTCTTTACAAAAATAATTCAATGAAATCAAAAGGGTATATACTTGGCGACTACATGAACGTCTATTTATGTTCTTTTTAAATCACATAAGAACATAACCCCAACTCAGACAGACGCTTCGTGCCGCCGTCACTGTCACGGACGTGATACTTGAAAGATGGGCGAACTACGAAAGTTAACGACCAACTAACGCGTCGACAATCGTCCAAATACTTTTATGAAGGAATAGATATGAATTAATATATCTTAAAAAAAAAGCTCTTCACAAAAATAATACATTTATATATACGCTATAAAGTCTAATTCAATAAAATATCGAGCCACAACGTGTGTTTTTTTTGTTTGCCACTTGTCGACGCTCTCTGATTTTAGCAAACGAAAAATTCAATCAAAGAACTTAATAAAAATCTTAACAATTTTGATCTTTTTAGTACAATGTAATTTAGACGAGCGTATACAAAAATAGGTTACAAAAATCGATTATACATTTTGACTATTTCAACCGCTCAATATTTGAACCACCTGCCGATTCGTGGGCTTCCCGCCGCGGCGCAGTTATCGCAGAACGTCTCACAAAATGGCGGCACGACTCAGATCGTCGGTCGACTCGTGCCAATACGGAGGTGTGTGCCCGTACCCTAGCTATGTTCTGTACTCGCGTACGCAGGTTCGTCGTGCGAAAATGAGGTTTACGGGCCTAGGGCTGTATCAGTCGTGTCGTGTGCGAGGGTGAGTTGAAGATAACTGGCATGTGTTCGCCCAAAAGGACATTGTGCGGCAGTGCAGCTCGTTTATGAAGAGATATCGGTGGGTTTATACGCGCGTCGGAGTCTGTGACACTCGGTGGCCCAATGGAGCCGCGTAATCTCGCCGTCCCGTTGGCTTTGTTGACATTCGTCGTGCAAGGTAAGATCGAGTTCCTCTCTTGTATTTCCCCGAATTTTGCACCCTGCATGCTCCTAAACAGAGCACATCGACGAAACACCGAGCTGGTACTCGTACGTATACGGCCGGTGGATTTAAATCACAGGTGCTTCTCGAGCAACTAGATTATATGCCGTGCGCGGTATTTGCGCCGAATGAGCGAAACCTGTCACGCGCGTTTCACGTCGCGAGGGTGCCCTACCCTCGTGCAAGATCCACGATGGAAAATCGCTGATTAGGAACTCCGGTTAATCGAAATCGGGACCGTCGACGAGTCCTGAATCCGCTCGAGCGGGGAGCAGCGTCGTTCTTTAATCTCGTAGACCGCCGTTTACCGTGGTAGCGTGGCAAATATTTACGAGATCATTCCACGATTTTCTGTTTGCTAATCTCTCAAAGCCGGTGAGATTACGTCAGAAGAGAGCGTAGATCCGCATGCGAGGACCCTTAGTAGGCACGTTATGATACGATATATCTTCTCCTTTCCCGGCGAATCTAATAAAGGAGGGGGGGTCGGGACTCTTTCGGCGCTGCCTAGGGTGCAGCAGCCGGGGGAGGTGGTTAAGGGAAAAAGAGAGTAAACTTCATTCCTCGACAGAATCGCGGAATATATGTTCGATCCTCTCGATCGGTTGGAACGTAAACCGACCTGTGGTTATCATTTAAGTGGTTGTTTCATTAAATCATGTATCGCCGTATGACTTCAAATTAAATAACGAGCAGTTTAGCAATCAGGACACAGCACGACTCCTCGAGCGGTCGACCGTAACAAACAGTTTCTGTTAATTGATTTTAAAAGTCCGATCGTGGATGAAATCGAACGAAAATCTCTAAACGATCTCGTAAACGGATCCTGTATCGTTGCAACACTTTTAAAATCGTTCCACACTTTCTTTATACAAATATTGTATATTGCAGATCCATCGATGAATCGAACATATATATACATTCCTTTGTCACAGAAAATTCTTAGATTTGGGTTGAGAGACACTGTCCATCGGTTAGCTATTATTGATGTAGAGAAGGTTACGTCGTATAAGGGGGTGATTTGGGGTGTATTCCCAATTGCTACGATCTTGGCCAAGATTGCATCCCTCGGCGAATGACACAATCACCAAGGGAGCTCTGCGTATTCCCGTTAAACCGGCATACGAATTCATAGAATATCGAGGTGGGGTTAAGCAATTGTGCTTCTAAGGAGCGCGTGCCGATCTCAGGCGTGTTTAAGGTTACCGCTTATAACAAACCGTAAAGTTCATTAAAAGGATATCTGTTGGCCATGGATAAATGCCTCCCCGATTCAGATTCCGATTGATCGTACAAAGTTTTTGTACCCTGCTTTCCATCAAAGGAAATATTTTACGCGTACCTTCGTTGAATTTAAGCATAATGCATTTTGATATCTGCAATATTGGCCGATAAACTCGATCAATACAGCATGACGTGGTAACCGTACCTTTTGTTATCGGTTTCCTTTCGGCAATCGTGAATTCGCGCTGCGGCTTTCGGCCAATTCTGTACGATTATCAAACCGCAAATACAAGGGAGAAGGAAATTGAATCTAAAATTAATGCAGCGTATCAGATGCTATGGCACGCATTTCATGGATCTTATCTGTATAAAGTAAATAAGGTTTACAGAGGAAGTGATACCACGTTCTTTTTTTTTTCATTTTTTTTTTTTCTATCGTGGACCATTTTATCTTTAATTTGCACAAAGTGCTCTCGGTGGCGTATGCAAATTGCGAGCATTGTGCTGCCGCACCCTGCGCCGTGAGATTCACCACTACGTATAAGACGCTGGCGATCTTGCGCGTCGAAAATACTTTTAGGATTTTTTTAATTAACGCTGAAAGCCTCGAAGCTTACGCAGAGACTTTAAACGTACGGTTTATGGTGAAAGATAAACTAAACAACCGAGTTTTACTCTGAGTCATCGTACGTACATCTCCGTTAATTTTAGCTAGTCCTTGCTTCAATTTATAACGTGCCTTTGAAACCACGAATATCAATTATGGATTTAAAAAAAGAACGGATAGCGTAAATTCTTGCGTGAAAGTGTTATCGATAACATTCATTTTGCTTTTCACGTTTTTTGTATAATTATTGAGAAGTGAAAAAAGTTAATAAATTCCGAGCAAAGTACGTAAAGACGAGTATCTTCCTTAACATTAGTAGTCTAGAATCAGCTAAAATAATTGTTTAGTAATCTTGAGGGAAACTAGAATATTTTTATATCTGTGCATTTTCTATAATTTTGTTCCGCTATATAGATGATCTATTGAGATTTCTTCGCCATCTCTTTGCTTCTTCGAGATATATGTGGCATACCGAAATATATACGGAAGGTGACCGGTATTTCTGGTATTAAAGGTATTCTTTACACTCGTATAGCTGTGCGTAGATTGCACGGTTACATTGGTACGAGGAACGCGTTAAACGCATCCTCCGCCTTCCACATCGAAGTTTCATTAAAGGCAGGACTCATAGAAGATATTCCGACAATGCGGCAAGCCCTCCATTCTTGCCGTTTTATCGCGGCCAGAAATCGCGCGCGGTAAACATTCGTAGTTACGATAGCTATCACCACGACGATACCTCCCACTTAGATTCAAAACTATCGGTGCTAGATATTTTTCTTCTCACGAAACTCGTACCTTGATCCATGACTTTGGCCTTCGGTGTACCATCATGACGATTGTGTGGATGGAACATTTAACATCGAAATACCATCCTCCTCCTCCTCCTCCTCCTCCTCCTCCTCCTCCTCCTCTTCCTTTTCTTGACAGATTGGTCATCCTCGTCAAAGTTGACGTATGACATTCGAGGATTACCATTGATTCATTACACGTCTATTCATTCTTAAAACATGATTCTATAGAGCCGCGATTCTGCGCATTGATCGACCATGTTTAGCATTATGCATCGGAGGTACAGTACACGAAATCACCGAATAGCGTTTGTGCATTGGGTTACTGAGCGCATTAAGGAACATGGTACTGGCTGACTCCGATTTTCGTTCTTACTCTTGGAAACGTCATTGTAACGCACGAAGCTCGAGCATCAGAGCCGAGTGGAGACCTGCTTACGATTTCATAAGAATCGGAGCATCGCAGTTTTAAGACGAACCTCGTGTCGTGTCTTGTGCCTTTCTTCCTAGCGCGTCCATTCGGTCTTATTGACTGTAGTTTCCACTTGCTTTTTCGTATTACTCGCATTGAGCCACTGAGGCATAAAGGTCCCACTTCCGGCTCATCGTGACGGTAAAGTATTCAAACAATGAAGGGGTCTTAAAAGGGTGCGTTCCTCAAATAAACCAGTTAGCTTTGTCCGGGACGTCGTTCTGCATCGGCGTGCAGCAAACCGCAGAACAATTACAACGGGCCCGCAAACAGAATATGATAAGTCCAACAACCGTGCTACCCTAATTCGTGCCTGTCGATTCTGCCCTTTTTGTCCTGGCCCAGACAAAGAACCCATATAATGAGTTTACGATATTACCTACGGCAACAATGGGATGTCATACGACACCGGCCTTTTCTCCACCTGTGCCGCAAAGAGCCCCTCTCGATGGGACCTCGAACCGGGTCAAAATTCGACGTTTACGCGAGACGAGCTCCGAGGAACATCGGAATAAACCCAAGCGGTTTAAATATACGAAATATTCCAGGTTTATTGAACGACGAATCTTGGGTATTTAACGATGCACTCAGACGTCCTTGATTTTAAATAGAGACTTCCTCTTGCTGCGGATATACAGCTTTTGTATATGTATATGTCGAGCATTTCGTAAAACGGTGAACGGACGAAGAGTGGATTACCTGGGAAATATATGGATTAAAGCAGTCTAAGAAGAATATTTTATAATTCGATCAGAATTCAGAAGCCTTTCGACCGAAGGAGTGCTTCGAAGGGAAAATGTTCGTTGAATAGCCTCAGAACCATTTTTTTCTAATCTACTCTCCGGAGAATTAACGATCCATTAGACTAATTTCATCGTTCCATCGAGATCGATCTAAGACCTCATTTTCGAAGGGGCTCGTGGCTTTCCGATAATTCGTGCGTTTAACGAGAGGTTGGTTCAGTCGGAAGAGATATAAAAGTGGAGCCATCTTTCACCATTCTTTCTCTCCCGGCAATAAGGGGTTTTTGGGCTGCGATCGATGTTGGAGCCGTAAGTGCGCTTTTGGGAGACATTTTGGCTCAACCGACGATGCGTTTTTCCGCGAAAGAATGGAGGTTCCCAGATGGTCGGCACTTTTCTCTCGAGAATTATCCGCGCGAGAGGATGCACAAGGATGGCAGATCGATCGACGAATCTAACGTGGCTGGCCCAAATACGGCACGATTGTACTACACGGGCGTCAAAATGTGTTCCATGTACAGCGGTATTTACGAACGTGTGTACTCCAGGACCGATGTCGTAACGACACCTTACTGGTCAGCGCCCACGCGTGTGCAGCGATCTACACGGTGATCCTCTCGTTTCACCTTTTATCCTGTCGTGTACCGTAAAATTAATACTCTTCGTCGTTTATCTTGTCGTCTACCATAAAACGAATGCTCCTCGTCGATACGAGGGGGGACAGAAGAGCCGTGGAAGTCATAAATTCCATCGTTTCTAGTCTCTTTTTTTTTTATACCGCGAGTGGCGAGCCTGAAACGAAAAGCCCTCTTTCGCATTGTTGTTAAAGTATGCACCAGAGGAATGCATTTGCGCATACTATCCTTAGAATATGTACACATCCTTAGAACGCATTACTAGATTAATTCTTCCCCTCTCAGAAAAAAAATAAGTAGCCTGAAATTTATTTTATAAAGTAAAGACACGTACAAGTCACTGGCTTTATATTTAAGAAACTATACCTAGAACTTAGGTTAATCTTCCACCTCGCTAATTTTATAAATATATTTAAGGATCATGGTAGAACGATTCAAGCTTGACCCAAACTGTGCCGTATCACCGTTCATTAATATTATGAGCGATTATCGAGAGCGATATTTTCTTGTCGGTTATAACCGTAGTTCCAGCGGACGGTTCGTCGTCCTGTGTTCCTCGAGAATCGCGACTCACCCCGCCGTAGGAGGGCTTCTTGGCCGAGATGCCGTGCCCCGATCGCCGAGAACGACTTCCTGTCCGCCCGCACCCCGTATTCGTTCAACGACGATTAATTGATTCCCTGGGACGGTGGGATCGCAATATCTTTCTCCCCTCGTGTCCCGAGTTTATCAATATTTATGGGACACCCCGTAGGCTCGTCGCGGCGCGCTACGTACCTACCTTGCCTTCCTTCACGGTCTGTTCGTCACATGTCGAGTACTTTTACCACGTTTTTCAACATTCTCCCTCCTTCCCCTTTCGACTTCCACCGGCATGCAAACCCGCCACGGTGTTGGTGCGTATTAATCTGCGTCGTGGAAAAAAATTCCGGATATTTGTCGCGGCACGAAGATGCGGACGTACGCAATGGCATCGGGAAAAATGCCGCGCCGCCGATTTAATTCCGGACTCGATACCTATTTTCTAGAATTTTATGGGCGTGCAATTTAGTTCGTCGACCTTATCTAAAATCGATAATAATTCTGGTTCAAATTTACGCGTCCCTACGCTGTTTTAAACCGTTTGATGGATGGCGGAAATTTTGGTGAAACGATGGCAATTATTTTGAGATCGACGGTTCAAAGTTTCCGAGAACGATAGCAATTAATTTAATGACGATGGCTTCCAAAAAAAAAAAAAGAGGAAAAAACGATGGCAATTAGTTTGCGGGTAGAAATGAAGTTTGCGAATAAACAGAGGTTCGATCTCTTTCCGGAATTTGCCCTTTATTCGCACACGCGCTGTGTTGGTACTTTCGTTCATTGAAATACAAGTTGCGTACTCATTGAATACTTTCAGGATTCTTTTATCTAGACGCGTATAAAAAATATATTTGTAATTTCTCATCCATCGCTATAATATATAAAATATTTCTGCGATTGCGTTTTGCTAAACAGAGGTGCAAACAAAATATGTGTAAGAAAGATTTACTAGGGCTGGCATTGATCTCAGGTAGATATCTTGGCCAGTAGTTTTGGATTTTGCCATGCGATATCCGTTCTGCGGTCAATGGATCAGAACCCACCGCGAAGAAAGGATCTTGGTAATCGATGCCACGAAACGAAATAGGCATTGCACAAAGGCATATCGAATTTCAGGGGAGTTTTATAATGGCCCGGCCCGGCGATTACGTCCAACGCACGTAAGATCGACGCTGCATTTCGAGATGCCTAATCGTCCGCCTTTCTCACGTTGCCCACGGACCAATACCGGAACCGTCTCTCAAACGACAGCCTTTTTTTTTCTCTCTCCACGGTGCAGAGAGAAAATAACGCTATCCGAGAGCCGTGGCCGTAGGCCCGCGTAAAAAGGTCAGATAAGTGCGTGAATCTTGGGGGGGAAGCAAAAAAAAAATGGAGTAAAAGTAGCCAGAAGTAGCTGTCATCGATATCGCGCACTCGCGGTATCGCCCTGGCTACGCAATGTGAAATGATTCTTGCGGCAATCTAGCGAATAACAAACATTGCCGTTGATAAGGAATCTTGTCCACAGGAAACTATCCGATACGTATAACGCGCCGACGATAGCGCCTTCGGCAAGATTCACTGTCACTTCGAATGGGCGATGTGCTGCGACCAACGAACAATTTGTCCTGTCAATTGTACCGAGGAAAGCTCGACGTGGAACTTTTAAACTACTCCGCGATTCTCCTCGAACTGTAACGAGAACGAATCGTTTGTCTATGTTTCTCTACCCTATACGCTCGTACGAGTGTTTGAACGTAACGATTTAAATGTATCGACGCATTTACATCCAAGTCTCTCGTAATAATTATGTAATTATAAGAGAAGCATGCTTTCAATTTATCACGGTAAATGTATAAAGTTTTAAAAATTGTATCCAGTATCGTTACACTTTGTAACAAAAATGTTAGAAAAAAGTTGTACATTTGTATTTCACGCTTATATATGTCAATGCAGGTATACTGTATCTCAACGGAATTTGCTTATCCGTCATCGAGGTTCGACGAATCCTTAGCAACAATCGCGTTCGTCCGTAACCAACGTCGATAATCGTCCAGAGGATATAATTCAATGTTTCCTAGGATTTAAGCGTAACCTTTAGCCGTATTATTCATACTCGTATTCCTAAAACTAAAACCGCAAGCTACTTTCTCGGCAGCACATAACCTTAAAAAAAAAAGAAGCATGAAACAGGGGAAGTGTCAATAGATCGATCAATAACGACCAGCACGTTGGAATAAAATCGTAGAAAACCTCAGGAAGTTACGATAAACGTCATAAAAAAAAATCGACATAAACCCGCGCAATTTTTTCAAATATCACCGACCCGCCATTTTGACGGGTTCGGTGATCCTAAGCATTAAGTACAGAACAACCTTCCGAGCGACACGTGTGGCGCACGTGGATCAAAGCGTTCTGGCGTGCGTTTTCCGCGCCATTGCCAAGAACAGGATATCGTTCCTGTTTTTAAACCGCCGCCGCGGCGTATCGGTCCCCGATCCAGCGAGCCGCGGGAAATCGGGGGCAAAAAGTGCAGTTTTAATTAGCACCCGGTGTGCACGAAGGTGCAGTGGTTGTCCTACGGATTTATACCGGCGTGCAATGCCTCTCTCGTCTTGGTCTATTTCGGGTGCACCGTGCGGTAGGTTGTCGTCCGCTCTCGTAAATCAAATGCAGCCCAGACGGGCCGAACGGTTTATTTTTCTCCCCTTCCCCTTAGCCGGGGGGGAAAAGCGGCGTCACAGTGCTGCCGGCGCCAAATTCTATCCCGCCACTCGCGTTCCTTCGTGTGACTTACACCTCTGCACCCCTTTCGACGAATCCGCCGAAAGATCGGCGCTCCACGCAGGCCCTCGAGTTTGGGGTGATCGGAGATTTGTGATTGGCGAATACGGGACACTTTGGGTGGCTCTTTTATGGTCAAACTATTAACTCTAAAACTGTGGGCTATTATTATTATTATTATTATTATTATTATTATTATTAAGCATTTTCTGGAATTAAGTTAATCGTTGTAGATTTTTATTAACCGAAATAGATTATTTATAGATCGCGTGAAGACAACTGCATAGTGAAACAGAATATATTATTATTATTATTAGTGTTATAAACATCTATGAAAATGAAGGGGTAGAAAGAGAAAATGTTGATTTACCCAATGATCTATATATCGCAATCAAATTATGCAAATTCTTTGAAAATTCATTGGAAAAAATTTGGAGAAATTTTCTAGGAAATTACCGACCCGTCATTCTAACCGCTTCCGTAATTCCATTGATAAATATGGTGTGGGAGTCACACGTGTTTCATTAAAGCTTTTCCCTATTCCGTGATCATTGTGTTCTTCTTTAAGCCGTTACAAAAACTCACAATATACATTGTTATCGTTGTGTAATCTTTTCTATCTTACTTTCGCGGAGCTCAAGGGACGGTTATCTTTAGTACCTCTTACGACAATCTTCGTGCCTTACGTTAGGAATGTAGATTTTTACCGATCATTAAGTAAATACCGATAATTAGTACGTACTTTATCTGGACAGCGGGGCGAAATGTTAAGAAACGGAACGCGTCGGGCAGATACGGTAGGTTTGGCCACCCTATCTCGAACCAGCTGGAAAAACCGATTCGACCACGAGAGTGAACGGCCGCGGTAAGGTAGCCTGGTCGTCCGACGGTGAGACTAATAGAGAGAAAATCGCTTATTTGTTTAATGGCGGAGAAAGTCGATGGAGCCGAATTATCCTAACCGATCGTACATCTCGACTTCGCCGCGGCCTAATAAGCCAGTTGGACGTTAAGACCAGTGTAATGGTCACCCTCGAAACATCCGCGAAGAGTTACAATCGTATCTCTCCCGATACGAGTTTTCTCGCAATGGTCCCTCGCACCACGCTGGACGCTTGTATTTATTATTTTTCTCACCGCACTTTACCACTTAGCAGCCCGTATATCTGAAACTTGTACGGGCTAATAAGCCATTCGAGGGACCTTAACACAGCGGGCACCCTTGAAACATCCGTGAGTACACGAGCTACCGTATCCTTTCGGTTGGGATTTATTTTAAGTTACCGAGGCGTTCCTACCTTGCGACAAGGTAGTATGTTATCCCTTTTTTTCTTTTCGGGAGCCCCTTATATTTATCCGGTCGTATATCTCGATCTAATGCGGACCATCGAGTTTGCACCGATAGCAGCGTCTGAAACATCTGCGAGTACTTCTTCTCGATAGAGGTTTTTACTCGCCGGTGAGCGGCTGTTTACGGCTTGTAAGAAACCGATGCTTTATACCCCGTCCAAGATTAGATTAGAAGTCAACCGGCGTACGGCTGTATATCGATCGGGTAATCCTATTTTCATGCCAGGAGAGTGATATTCGATGGCGCAGGCCGTTCTCGCTGATAATCGTGCATGCTCTTTCACGAAGGCCTGTACTCGAAGGTGACAGACCACCGTGAGCGCGAAACTGTAACCCAATAACCGTAGCCAGTGTCTCTCAATTTTCCTAGAAACGCCGATCGGCCGAGATCGATCTCTATCGAACTTTGATCGTCCGCCACTGATGTCGTCTATCCGGGCTGCACATTTATTCCTGGCGCTTGTCGTTTCTTGTGCCGATCATTATTTCCTTTTCTCCTCGGCATTAGGAAGTCGGTAGTTTATTACCTCGTCGAGCCAGAAGTGCCATTTCTTGCCATCTTGCGCTAATTTTATCCAGATTCCATGTCCCGTCTTTTTTTTTACAGTCTATTTTAATATCGACCTTCTATCCTGGTCCTGGGCCTTAGTGTCTTTCTCTTTATATCGAAATTTATGAGATGAATGGATTAATCAATTCCAAGATTTTTACGACAAAATTTAATAGGTAAAAATATTGGCCCTTTGTTTTTTCGAATAAATCTTGTGAAAATCGGAAGGAGTTTCTCTCTGATTTTTACATTGGGGTGCAGCGTCAAAAATGACAATAGCTCTTGGTTTATTCAATATTCCCACCGATGGCTTCAGAGGAATTTGAAGAAGGCAAAAGGCGGGACGCCGTACCAACGATCCGTAACTCCTTCCAGGAAGGTTCTGCACCTCGATAAAGCCGCTATTTTGGATCGATTTGTTTGCACAGCCGTGCCCACTGCAGCGCAGCAATCACTAACCTTGCCTAACTTTTAACGGATATCCGTAACGTGCAATTCCACGTGAAGCATATCCTTATCATGAACGTCTACTTATTGTCGGTGAATCGGCAAGTAGATTTAAGCAACGTCGATTTTGCGCCCATTGCATTCGATGCTCGTGTTGCGATGAATCTATGAGAAGAGTTGAGCGAATGAAAATTGTAGAAATCCGTTATTTTATATTATTATTCTTCGAAGTGATTTACAACACGATCGATCACGTCGAAGACTGAAATTTTTTATGTCGAACGCGAGATTACCTTGCCAGGATGTAGTTTCACTCGACTTATTGTTGGGTTTCGAAGCACGTGCAATTGGTAATGCGATTTGTTCGAAAGTTGTGAAAGATTAAGATATTTTTCACTTTCGATAATGGTTCGTACGAGAAGTTTGTACACGAGTTTGGTTAGTGTACGAAAAGTTTGTGCATTCAACGACATCAATATCTCAACGAACTTCATGACAATGCAGATAAGCGCCTGTCGATCGCTCCATTAGTTAGTTTCCTTCTCTTAGGCAGCGGAGGGGAATTCCAATATACGGGAATATTCCAACATCGTGTAATACCCCTGGCCAGAACGCTATTTGCGTTTCGTCAGGCAGGAGAATGCCAAGAGGGCCTTGAAAATCGCCAGGTATTTCTTCAATGTGAAAAGGAATATCGCGAGGATATTTCAATATCCGCGTTTACTTCTTGTGTTCATCTTTTTTTGCCAAAGTGGAATCGCAAGGTTGAAATGCCGATAAACGGATGATGGATGGGTGGTGCAAGAAGGACGTGAAGAATGAAAGTGGAAGGACGCTTGACGCTCACGAGGAGACAAGTTTTCCTTCCTGTCATTTTATTCAAGAAATTCCAATAGATGTATTTTTATCGAAATTAGTGTGGTCAATGCTTTATCGCGCTTCAATTTTTTTTTTTATTTAATGTACATTACAACCTCATGGGATTAGCTTCTTGCCTGATACCGCGTCACACTCGTGCACATTGTAATTTGCAGCTAGACATATATATGTATAATACACTGAATTATATCAGAAACATCTGAATATATAATATAAGAAAAATATATGAATGCAATCAAGGGTGGATAATTATCAAGGACCAAGTGTGGACGTAATTTGATAGAAACCAGGAAATATTCAATGCTCTGATTATTATGATGGCGTAAATATCACCCCTGTCTCGGATGGTGGTGGTAAAAATCGTAAGGTAGAGGGTTAATTCGACGTAGATCTGTCGAAACACGTTCGTCGCGCTCGTGATCCTTTCAACGTGCCAATCAAGCAAGCCGGCAAATGGTGTTCCTCGATTTGCTCATTCCAGGAAAGGAAAGGAATACGTCATGGCGTATCGATTAGACGGTACGCTCTGCGAGGAGAAATTACGCTCCACGGGAAGGCTTAACGTTGCGTTAAACTATGCTCCAAGGACGCGCCTCCGCCGCATTAATTGCCTATTCGCAAACGATGTTTAATTGCTTAACGCTCCCGTTTAGGGTGATTAAACGACGATCTGATTTCTTTCTCCATTGTGATCCAGAGAACGAAACTGTGACCGACAATATTTTCATCCGGTTTTCCATGACACAGAAAATGTGTATTTTCTGCTCATCACAGAAAATATGCATTTCTTGTCCCGATACTATTTAAATGTAGAGAAAGTAAAATTTCTTTTTTATCTCTATTATGAAGTTCTGTAATGAACAGAATATACTGTACTAATATCCCTCATCGCAACTACGATTTTATTGACCCTACACCTATCAGAATATTAAATTCAATTTAAAGGACGGATCAATTCAGAACTTCACATTTTTATGTAATAACATATTTAAGTATTTATAATCGTCAGTTTATACAAACCAGATTCATTATCAGACAAATGTCTGCACTGACGAATAATGCAGACGGCACACGGGTATTAATATACGTTATTCCGCGACTGTAGAATGCGGCATTGTTCGCGAGACAATTTAATATCACCGTGCTCTCGGCACGGCCCTTAATTACTGCACCACGCCGGGGACTTATTATTGCCTTACCGTAGATCATAATATTCTATTATGGTAATAGTGGATTATAAAGCGGCGAGAGAGACTGCCGACGTAAATAAATAGACTCATATCGGCCGTGAGCAGGAGTCGAGGGAAGGAAGGGACGATGAATGGAAAAGGAGAGTTTAGGTGCTCCATGGCAGGAATCCCAAGGGCTGGTAGCCCCTCTAGGGTTACCGACCTTTCCTTCGTTCCTGCCAGTCCTCGCCTTTGGTCTTCGCATGCCGCTTCTTTCGAATTCATCCTTATCTTCGTTAGTCTTTCTTCCTACGAATCGCCCTTCCCTCTGCTCTGCATGCACCCCTTTCACGAGCCATCTACTTTCGCGTCAGCCAATCGGATCTCGCGACACGCAACGCCGAAATTTGATAGCCCGGCTCTTTACAAACGGCGATCCATGGTGATCGTTAATTTTATTCCTGTGATGTGCGTCCTGGGGGACGAAATCGTATCTCTCTGGGTATAATTAAAACGGTCGTGATCGATACTTTGGATGAGTAATGAAAGCTCGTTAATTATCCTCATGATCGAGAAGCAAGATTGAGTAGCGCGTTATTTATATTGTGAGCGAGGCAAGAATTTTTTAATCTATATCTTTTATGTAACTCGATGGCGGAGAATGTTTTATTGTGGTCCTGATAACCGCTATGTCTTTTAATAGGATGATGTGTATACTTTATATTAATCATCTTGGTATGATTTGTGTTGACATTGATAGCTAGCACAGGTGGATTGCATTTTACTATCGAGCCTCAGGATGTAGTGGTTGAGCAAGGAGGTTCGGCTAGGTTGGACTGCGAGGCCAAAAGTGTCTTCGGGGAGGCAAGTATACAGTGGCGGACGGACGATGGTCAGCCGATTACGTTTATCGGTGATAGCTTTAGGTAAGTGTCCTGATATGGTTTGAAGAAGTTTGCCCGCTGCCTAGAGAGTCCTTTTGCATATCCATTTTTTGTAGATCTCAGCTAGCAAATGGATCCCTGTACATAAATAGCGTATATGACGGTAGTCCAGAATTAACTGGAAGCTATCAATGTCTAGCTTCTGTAGACGATGTGGGAGCGATTGTCTCCCGGCCTGCTACCATCAAATTGGCAGGTTAGTACTTGGATATAGAGATTTGGTTTCGATTGCTTTGTCCCCAACATATTGAGATTATAACTAGTCCTATGCTAAGTATTCAAGACCATTTTGTACGACTAATGTAAACCATGTATGCCAAAGAACAGCTTCTCATATCTAATATAATCCTAAATAGGTTTGCCAGGATTTGAAAAAGAACCTCAGGATACCATGGTATACCCAGGACAGATCGCTTATTTAAGTTGCACATTACCTGCTTCATCTAGCCTTTTAAAGATACAGTGGCTGAAAGACGAGCATCCAATATTACTTGATACAAGTAGAATGACAATACTGCCATCAGGTACTATACATGATTTCTGATCAATACCTTCAACTACTTCTGAAATTGTTTTATTTTTAATTGACTGCTTGATTATTTTATTAGGTGCACTGGAAATTGACAATGTTAGCTTCCTAGATATTGGATCGTACAGGTGCAATGCCAGTGGCTATGGGCAATATAGGTTGAGTAACAAAGCGCAATTGGGATTGTTAACAAGTGATATTGGTCAGTATTTTTTTTCATGATTCTCAATTGATAATAGAAGGAATGTCAATATATGTTATGCGAATTGATTTATCAGATCAAGGAAGCACAGCACCAGCTTTTATTGCACAGCCGTCCCAACAAGTAGCAATAGTAGGATCAAATGTCACTCTTGAATGCGCCGCTAATGGTTATCCAAAGCCAACAGTGTTCTGGTTAAAAGACGGCGTGGCTATTGATTTAACATCACTCAATTCAAGGTATATTAAATGTTGCATATGAGGAGCATCATTTATTCCATAAATAATATATTTTCTTATATTGTTAGCGGTTGTAATATACACCTTTTTTTTGTTAAGGTATTGCAAAACAGCAGCCTCCAGTCTTGTAATTTCTAATATTCAAGAAGAGGATGATGGCTCGTATCAATGCAGAGCAGAGAATGAAGTGGAAACATTAGATGCTGTTGCAGAAGTAATTGTTCAAGGTAATTTTTTTGTTCATATCAATATATTCAGATCTTATCAAATAAATTTGACATTTACGTTGAACTGCATTTTTTAGTTCCACCCAAGTTTCTTAAAAAGCCAGCAGATAAGGTGGCGAGCGAAAATCAAGATTTAGAATTTGAATGTGAGATATATGGAAAACCAGAGCCAAAGGTTACATGGTTGAAAAATGGGGAACGTATCACTTTAAGCGCATATTGGCAAATCGTTAATGGGTATGGATTGATTGTTACATTGTTTATGCCGATTAAACCTAGTATTTATACTATGGCATGCATTATTAATTTAATATTTGATGTTAATTTTCAGTAACAATCTCAGAATTAATGGGCTCTTGGCAATAGATGCTGGCATTTTCCAGTGTATAGGTATAAACCCTGCTGGTAGCATTCAAGCTGCTGCCCGTCTTACGATTAATCAGCCTAGTGAGTCTGCAGTTTTATCATGCATCATTCTTGTCCTCTGTAAAATTAATTTTATTTTATGTTCACAATTTTTTGTTGAAGTATGCAATACTTACATAGTGATTATTATAACACTTATTATTTTTATTATTAGATTTTATTTTTTGTTTGAGAGTTTAATTTTATTTCTTTCTCTTCTCTCCACTTGTGTATCCTCCTTTGTAACTGTACTGCATGCTAACCACCTTATCCAGAAAAACCAAGTGCTCATAAAACGACTACCCCAAAGACAGTTCCGAAAAAGAAATTGCTACTACATCGACAATTGTACAATAAAACATGGCAGCACCCTAGTACTCTGTTGGGTCACACACTGTCCGCATTCACTCCTAATCCCCCGCTCTCTATAAGTCCCTCCGACGATCCTGCAGATCTTCCGGGTTCTGTCAGGTACCCTAATTCCCTTTACGATCCAGACTCCCATTTTATAGATGACACAGACAGCCTCGAATCGATCGAAGGAAGCGTACCTTCTGCACCAAGAAATTTAAGCCTTGTCATCGTTACCGCAAGATTCGCCACTCTTCGTTGGCAAGAGCCAGAGAACACCAATGGGGATATAGTGAATTATTATATTTACTACAAGCAAGAGGGTGTACAAAGGTAACATTATTTTTATATATAAACTTCTCCGATATCAGTGTTAATTATGTAAATTTGAGCTTTGACCAGCCGATTTTTGTTTGCAGAGAAAGAGTTGTCAATACACAACAGAAATTAGAAGCTATGATACGTGGATTGCAACCAAGCATGACGTATCAGTTCAGAGTAGTTGCTCAAAATGCGAGAGGCCCTGGCGCTTCGAGCGAGATACTGCAAGTTACAACGCTTACAGAGGTCCGATAGCAACTTGTAACCTTTTCATCATAACGATACATTTTTTAAAAAAATACTAATTGTTGATTCCATATAGGCCAATGTACCAGGGCCTCCGATGAATCTGGAAGGTCGTGCCACGAGTAGTGCAAGTATTGCACTATCATGGGAGAAACCTCAAGTTGTCAATGGAAGAATTTCCAAGTACATAATCACCTTCATGGAAGTATGTATTATCCCCATAAAAATAAACTTCAAACATATTTAGAGCATAACTCAATTTTTTAAAAAACATCTGTCAGGGAGACGGAGAAGAAACGGCACTCGATACTATTGGTACGACCCATGAATTGGTAAACCTCATGCCTTATACAGAATATAGTATTAGAGTTCAAGCTGCAAACGAGAATGGGCCCGGTGCATTTAGCAGAGACATTATGATTCGAACTCACAGTGCACCGCCCACACAACCACCGCATAATGTTACCTTAGAAGCCGCAAGTTCAACGGTACACATTTTACTGGATGAAATTGGCGCGTTCGTACAAGATATTCCTTGCTGATACCCTTTGCACATTTTATTTATAGAGTATTATAATAAGATGGGAACCACCCCTAGAAGGGCAAAACGGAATAATTACGGGCTACAAAATTCGGTATCGTCGACACGATCGGACTCCCCCAACAACCACCATTACTACGGAGGGAAATCAACGCTTACATGTACTGACTGGACTTGAAAAGCACGTCATGTATCAAGTCCGTATATGTGCCTTTAATGTCAATGGAACTGGCCCGTGGACCGAGTGGATAACAACAGAAACTTACGAAAACGACTTGGATGAAACGAAAGTACCAAATGCACCTAGCAATTTGCGAAGTACGTTTTTTTATTAAATATACTCGTTTGAAAATAAAACTAGCATTTTAAACATAATTTTCCTTATATGCTATAGCAAAAGCAATGTCAGACTCGATATCTGTTTGGTGGAATCCTCCGAAGGATCAGAGCATCAAAGTCCGAGGGTACAAATTGGGATGGGGCAAGGGATACCCTGACGTCGATATCCACGTTTTAGATGGAAAGCAAAGATATTTCTCCATCGAGAATCTAGGTACATAAACAGTCAAGGAAATGCTCATTATATTCTTTGATTTTAAACGTATTTGCGTAAACTTCAATCTTGATGATCCTTTCATAGAACCAACAACGGAATACGTTATATCTTTACGAGCAACCAACGATGTTGGCGAAGGACAACCAGCGTATGCTAATGTAAGAACAGCCGAACGCTCTGTGCTGGAGTCTTCCGTTCCCTTGATTCCACCTGTCGGACTCAAATCAGCTGTTCTTTCGGATACATCTGTTGTCATTTATTGGACAGACACCACTCTATCGAAGACTCAAGTACGTATCCTAAAAATGACTGATTTAATAATTTATTTTAATGATTGATGTTCAGCATTGATTGCTATAGTCCCTCAGTCTATACAACCAACGTATATCTCCTTTCAGTTTGTAACAGACAACCGATATTACGTTGTCCGTTACACGTCGCATCATCACAGCAGCAGTCCTCGATACAAGTACCAAAATTCAACTGATTTAAATGTGATGATACACGATTTAAAGCCGTATACTTTATACGAATTCACCGTAAAGCTCGTGAAGGTGCGTTTCATCTCTCCCAACGTGTCCAAAGTATTATATTAAAACATTATATTTGATGCGACGTCTACAGGGGAGACGCGAATCTCCGTGGAGCATGGTCGTCTTCAACCAAACTCTGGAAGCTCAACCGAGTTCGTCGCCAAGGGATTTGGTGATTCAAGGTGTGGAAGGTCATCCGACCACCGTCCTCTTGCGATGGCAACCGCCTAAGCAAGCCAATGGGCCTATCACAGGTTTTTATCGCTATTTCATAAGAAGATCACTATTGCGGCCATTTTCTATTTCCCTGCCATTTTAGGATACGTCATATGCTATTCTACCGATAATACGAAGTGGGATCGTGATTGGCTGATCGAAGCCATTATAGGGGACCACACAGAATTTGCTGTGAAGGGCCTTTTACCGAGTACAACGTATTATTTCAAGATACAGGCTCGCAATTCCAAGGGATATGGTCCTTTCTCCACGATCGTTCCGTTCAAAACACCGCAGAGTAAATATCCTATCATAATATTTTCTTTTTTATCTTAATATGCACGATATCTTTGATGGTCTGTCTCATTGATTTCCAAATGTTTGTTTCGTATGTTGACATTATTATTGGGTATCGTAAACGGTAACAAAATCGACGATTGTGATTGCTGTATTTATGTCGTCTACAACATATTGGATTACACGCGAATACCTTTTATTTCTTTATCCATCTATGTCGAGTGTATATCAGTGTGTTGATTATTACCTTTATCATTTTATTTCTGTGCTAGGCAGTGGCATGGATATCTATGATGAATTGCATGGTCGAGGTAAGATATATCCTTCTCTAGCTTACTCTGTCGTTTTAGTGAAGCACGTTGTTTAGCATAATGAATGTTAAAGTAATGCGAACGTATATTACTATCTTGTCGAGTAGTTTGGATATATTTAAATATTCGTTTATTATTCGTTAGTTATCTAGGCATAAAGGACCATTTGTTCTAAATAGCTATTTGACAGCGATCATTTTGTAATGGTATGATTAACTTTTCAGATGGGCGTGGATTTTCTAGCATATTAATTTACATAATAGTGGGCTGCTCAATTGTCCTTATCACTGGAGTGGCAGTCGTTGTCGTTGTCATGTGCTGCAAACGCAATCCAGACACGCCCGACAGAAAGAAAGGGTATAAATAATTCAATACACGGCCAATGTCCACCAATGATACTAAATCATATGAAATATTCACTATGTGCATATTCATTTTTAGATACATGAAAGATTCGAATCAAAAGACGAATATTAAGCCGCCAGATCTGTGGATTCATCACGATCAAATGGAGCTCAAGGCTTTGGAAAAATCTTCGATAAATGGGGAAGCATCGACCAGTGGAGTGACCAGTAACACGCTGCCACGATCGGGCAATCAGGAATACAACGCGGATAATATACACGGAAACTCTAGTTCGTTAGATAAGCGTACTTACGTGCCAAGTTACATGGGTAAGTGCTCAACGAGATTTCATATAACGCAAACAAATCAAACACATACGTATCACATTGACTCATGACTTGGTAAACATGTTTCCTTTCTTGAACCAAGCATAAGACCGATACCACTTTCGTTCCACATAGCCATACACCGTTTTAATGAGTTTGGTATTTTCTTTAAAAGCCAGCCAGTAGAACAAGTTAGAAATGCCCATCACTTTTCTTTTACCCGGTTACTCTGATTTTCGAAATTTCGTTCTTTGTTCGTACGCTCACTAATAGGTAACACAGACGAGAAGTGCTCGACCCTAACTAGACAGCACAGTCGGGGAGGCCACAAACCTAAACTCATTACACTCCCCGTCGATAGCGCGCCATTACACCAACGTAAGTAACAACTAGATCAACGATCACGAGGAAACTCAACGCTCACGATGTCGTTTAACGTCGACACAAGCATACTCTCGTGACAATGCCTGAATGTATGATTAATTAAAAAGCCACCGTCTTAATCCGAGTGACAGAGTTCCAAACTGTTGCAGCTATAGCGACCGCCACGCCGATCGTTAACACGAGTATGTCGCAACCGACGATACACAGCTCGTGTAGCGATACACCGTCCGTGCGGCAGAACTATCCACGGACAGTGGCGCAGTACAGCTTAAGTCGCGCGCACATCATGTTGGAGCCAACGCCCGAATCAAGTCCAGATTCGTGCACTATTCCCAGCTCTTATGAGCCACTGCCAAACCAAGTGAGTCTCCAGAAATAAATCCATGAACATATACATTTTGTTGGCTTATACATTTGACATATGTCTATCATCATAGTTGTCGTATGGTACTGGCGGTCAGTCGTACAGTGGAAGCACTCAGTACTCCTCTGGCCACTATGGCAACAATAGCCAACCGACCAGCAGTACGGGTGGGTTGGAGACCAGCGGAAGCAAGAGGCTACAGGGCCATCCGCTAAAGAGCTTCAGCGTCCCAGCACCTCCGCCACAATCTGCTCCATCGACGCCAGCACAGCAGAAGCATGGTGGTTAGTTGCGTTTGCTTTTTGTAATTATCATAAAACGAATCGTAAAAGTATTGCACGCTCTATGCACACACATTGATAGAAATAGCGCAACAAACTTGTATCGAAAGACTTCTTTCGGTTTATTACTAAAGACCGATAAGCCTTGGTTCTATGCAGTAACTTATTCATACGTTATCAACGAACTAATTTTTCGTACGTGTTCGATATGTATTCAAAGTCCATTTCAGTGATCCTTCTAATGAAAGTTAGGGTAACTTCTATTCATGAAAAGCTGTGTGATCATCGTGAACTATGTTTTTATAGTGTCACAAGTGACGGTAAGGCCGACCATGTCCGGCAGTCCGTACAAGAAGCCACAAAGCTCTACTTCGCAATTAGCGAAAAATCGCCTGGCCTCTGTTTCAAACCCACCGCACACATCCGAGGAGGTCGAGCGACTCAAGGTAAACATATCCCCCAACGTATACTCTACCTTCTTCGAACTTCGGGCTATATCCTACTACTTTGTTGCAGCCCTCGTATAGTACGGAAGAATTAAACCAGGAGATGGCCAATCTGGAGGGTCTGATGAAGGACCTGAACGCCATAACTGCATCCGAATTTGAATGCTAGAGCCGGTTCCTAAAACCACGTGCCATCTCTACCCGATAAACCGTAACGACACATTCTCAATGTTAGTACCTGAGAGATTAATCTAATGATTGTGTTGTATGACGAAAGTCTGGTTCGATAACGCCGCGACTTTCGGTCGAGGATATTGAAAGTGAAATTTAACGATGCACCGATCAAGGCAGCATGGCGGCAACGGGTCGGATGATTAGTTTAACGTATAAATCCCAGTATTCTGATCGTCGAATTTGAGAAAGAAAAACATCTCTCCTAGTCAATCTCTTTCTTTCCTCTGGTACTAACGTTGCCCCCTCCGGTGAATCTCGAGGTATACTTGCCCAAAGCAATCGGACGGTTGCTCCATACGCGCAAATGGATACGTTCGTTGCACGAACCGAACGAGAATATGGCGCTGAATTTTCGAGAGATCGACGCCGGTCACTCAGCCAATGACGTTCGCGCGTACATTTCAACGTGTGCGGTAAAGGCGAGAACACGATTATCGGTACGTTGACGATGAGCTTGAAGGTCTGAACCGTAGGTCTCTTCTTTCTCTTGCGGTTTACGCTCAAGGTACAAAGGCGCGAATGCAAAATTCGGCCTTCGCCTCGTCGAAGGCCAGGAGCGTCCTTTTTGACGTTTTCTCATGTTTCCACGAGAGGGTGATCGTCCGTCACCCCAGGAGAGCCTGTTTTACATGCTTAGACCGGAACGAAAATCTTGCGTATAATTCTCGTACTGTACGTTTAAGTCCCAACCGAAACGCTTACGCGCTCCTTGCCACATTTTATGTAGTCCAAGTACGTAACACAAACAGATTATTGACCGCCACCGCGAAGTTTTAGGATGGCTGGACCGCGTGAGTCGTTTATTCGACGAGAAAAAGAACATTACGGTCCAAGGTAATAAACGCGAATAATGGAAATATATTTTCTACTTTTGTATCTATCGGAATTCTTTTGTATCCACGTTTACAGTATTAACGCAGTTTTATAACGCTAAGGAATTTTTGATGGCGCCCTATACGAGCCGCTTTCAAAGATAACGAATTAAGTTTCTTCGAATGGGGGATCCATGGTGTCATCCGAGGGGCGAGTGGAAATTGTTGGTCGTGTGTGAAAATCGATACGATCCAAGTAGGCTTTTCCGTTTTTGCGCCAACGAGGACCGTAACGCCTTAGAAATTCTTTTTCACGGCCTTAAGATTTACACGTTAGGTTGCCCTGCGACGCGAATTGCATCGGCAGCTCGTTAAGGAATTTCGCTGCATTTTTATGAGATAATCGTACGCGCCTACACCTTAAGGTAATCGCCTAGTATTACGATCTCATTGAAAAAGAAAAAAAAATATTATTTTAGGGATAACATAGACATCGAGCGTAGGTACTACGACAAACCGTTTCGATCTGTCGTTAAATCCATAAGACGCGTGATTCTCAGGAAAAAAAAAACAACCGAGGACGGACGTATATCGAAACGGGTTCGTTCTTGATTACCTCGATAGGAATTACGCTCTATCGACTCGGCGAATGGACGTCGGCCTGAAGCGAATTAAATGTCTTCGGTAAATTACTTACACAGCGGCGGATTTGTAAGATTAGAAAGGAAAAGCTCTGTGGGGATATTTTTTAACGCGAGTATCTACGTAGTATTAATTCGTGCTTTATTCAGATACGAAGGAGGACCGATCATTGGAAATGAGTCATGTACTTGGTTTGTATGTATGTGAATGAGTGTACGCGTGGGTATGTGTGTCTCATCCGATCGCAGAACTTAGCATACCTATCTGTCCGTCAATAGAAACTGCCAAGACTTATATTCGTGTACACATATTCGTATATTCGTGATTATCATTATCTGCCAATTTTCCAGTGCATATCCGTCGAGATACGTGTATTTCCTTCCAAGTGAGATAATGAGCCATGCGAGATCGTAGGCCCGCGAATAAGCAGCTTGATTTTCTTGGAATTTCAACGAAGGGTGAAATTGGATTCTTGAGAATCGTTAGAGGAGGACCACCGTAAACGACGAAGGCAGGATAATTTAACTGTTAATACACAACGCAGCTAGGTAATGACGCTTGTAGGATTTTCGTATTTCATCACGTCTAATGGTTTAAAGCACTTTCGTATTTTCTTATTACCGGAAATACTGTACAAATGTCCGATGTACGAAGGACAATGCACCCAGAATTATATCCGCATTACGCGAATCCGGATGCGCGTCTTGGGATCGAGCAATGTCGGATGTTCCTCAAAACTGGAAGAATACGATGAGAATCTTGATAGTGTTGTACAAAAAAAAGCATGGATTCCAGATCAAAATTATCGGCGTCAGTAGAAGAGCAGTAGGGTTTTTTGTTCCACAACTCCCTAAAATTTGGCAAAAGATTCTCCTCCCAATTGTATTTAATAACCGACGGTACTTCATTGAGTATTAACTATTAAAATACATGGGAGGTATACAAACAAACTACACAGCATCCATATGATAAATATGACGGTGTGCGATCAGTATAAAAATGTATCGCTATTTTTTAGGGAGTCATAATCACTAATTTGAGAAGCACTGACGTATAGCATAGAATTTTGACTTTCGACAGGAAGCTTTCGACTTTAGATTTCTTTGATCGTCGTTAGATTTTCCTGATTTAGCATTAGATAGCTGGTAAGAGGTGACCATGAGGTTCGATATCGAAAATCGAACTGAGAGACGAAGCGGTAGGAGGAGCATCGCGCATTGCCGATCGGGACGAGTTACGCAGATTGCTCAGTAATCGAGTAAAGGGAGGGATGCACAAGTCTTTTTGTTGTCGGCTTAGCTCTGTCGGAGCGATCGGACGAAAATCGATATGCGGCCGTGCGTGAAGGGTTCGATCGATCGGCTAAGTTCTCTTTTCCCCCGGGGAAATATCTCGGCGATGGGCGGCACGCACGTCCGAGCGCAGAGCGTTTTCGAGTGCGCCGATATTTTTCTACCGTTTTTATTCGTTCGCGGGAGGGTGGCGGCCCCTTTTTTACAAAAGGCCGTGGAACCGGGGGCGGCTCGCGAGCTATACCGATAAGAACAGCTTGTACATTTAATACATATATACATATATGTAATATATATACATATGCAAAATTTGTAATTATTGCGCCGTTGAGAAGAGCGATGTGCGTTCTTAATTACACAAGGGCCTACCGAGGGCCTGCGGAATTATTTTACCACAAAAGTATAGTAGCATAGTTATATATATAGTCATCATTACTTTTGACTCTCCTCTTGCTCGATATTGTATATGAATTAGATAAATGGTTTTTCGAGCAGTCGTAAAACAACAAGTTGTTTACGACGTTTTGATCCTATTGCGGGCCATCATCAGGTATATTGATATAAAGAGTTATATTGATTTAAATTATGATAAATTTCTATGAAAATATCGAACATTGTGTGTGTAAATAAATAATGGATGTGAGGATAGACATTAAGTAAAACCTGAGCAACTGTTAGACTAGGTGGAAGAACCAACGTTGACCAAATGCGATGGAAATTCCTCAGATCATTATAAAACAACTTGTAAACAACAGTAAACAGCTTGTTGTTTTTCATACCCATCCACTCCACTTAGAATTTACAATTGCTCGCAAGATCATTTATCTAATTCATAAATATCTATTTCATTGATTTCGTATTATTGCGCCCTGTGTAATAAATAAGACGGCCTTCCGAAGATTCCTAAATATCCCTGTTTTATTGTTTCTATCCCTTACAACTTCAGAAGTGGGGTAATAAACTGTTCACTTTTGTTCTCAGGATATTGAGTTTTGTGAGTACTGAGTTTTGATAGAGAGTTTGGTGGAGAGCTAAGAAGTAGGACGTAGCGATTTGTTAAGAAGTATAACGCTCAATTTCATCCTGAACCTTGACTCTCAATCATTATCAAGAAGTCAATAGTTTTCTCCATATATTTTAATTTGTTTAAAACATGACATATATCCTTTATATTCTGTATAGGAAGGCATCTTAACTTCCCTCTTGTAACTTTTTTCGAATTTCTACGTGTGCACGTAAAGTATATACGTAAAATATACATATAAGGAAAAGGTTACAAACTATGTGGAACATAATTATACGTGTATGTTCCCATAGTGCTTTTTTTGTTTCGTATATTTTACCACGTTCAAAAAACAGTTAAGATAACATTATATAAATGTGTATAATCATTGCAATAGTTTGGTCTTGAAGGCAATGCTATGATTAAAAAGAAAGAAAAAACAAAATTTGTTATTCAGTTTTATAAGCAATATTCTACTTTGGCTAAAGAAATGAATTTTGACAAAGGTATATTTATACAAATACCTCTATAATATTATTAAGAACAAAGCTAAGGACATTGTAAGATTCTCTTGCCGCTTGCTTATTGACATTAAAGTATTGCCTTTAATAATGCTTTTAAATAAATCTTTAATTTGAGAAAAGGCAATGTTTTCTTTTAAAGATTAGTTATGCGGAATAAGGAACTAATCGTTAATAAAAAAATACTTCTTCTGGGTACAACATAATAGAAACCCAGTTACAAATTATTTTAGGTATGTTTGAGTACAAGAGACAATCGTTAAACTTGTTACCTTGATATTCTTTTCCTCTGTTGCTCAACATTTCCAAAAGCACTGTCACACATGTGTACATCACACACATATGTATAAATCTTATTCTATGCGTTTTCAATTTGTTCCGATTTGTTTTTTGTGCCCCAGATTGTTATTGCCATACAAAGAACAGTAAAATCCAATACAATCTAGCTTAATAATTTTTTTATTACGATAAATGTCATTCCTGAAATAGGTTAAGCATTGAGCTCTTATACAAAAAAGATGAGCGAACACCTGCTTTGATGTGTTCATATTGAATTTATCACGAGTTTCTCTCTCCGCTGTACTTTATTTCTATTTGCTCGGTCAAACTCATCCGTGAAACACACGATTATTTCGAGCCGCCTCATTTTTTTTTCCCGCAACAAGTTGCAGGTATTACTTTTGGACACTGATTAATGTATCGTAGCCAACTTTTTCCGCACGACTGCCGCCCCAATCGTACTTCTACTGCAATGGGTGCCATCTGCGAGGGAAAGCTTCTTCAGCATCGCAGTACTTTTGCAATCACCAGTTTGATTGTGTACTTTGTTGTAAGACACACATTCTATATAACAACATATATTATTAAAGTCTATTAAAAGTAATGATTTATGTTGTACAAAAATTATTATATGAATATCACATTAAATACACACTTACATACATACATCCAAGAGTCTCTCTTTACAATTCACTTTTACATAATTGTTTACGAGTTTTATTCGCCTTCTCATAGTTTCGTTAAATAAATTTTGCTAAGAATTTTAAAGAAATTTAAGAACTTAATACCTGTATCGTCACGATCAATGCAAGGCAGTTAGAAATCCAATATTTCGAACGATAAAAGCGATTTTTTTTAAGTAACAGAAAATCTTTGTAATATGATAGAAAGTGAGGAATAAAATGTTAATTTGAAAAAAAATGTGTTTATTTTTCTGAAAATATTACCTATTTCTTTATGCATTTAATGAATTACATGTTATCGTCCAATGCTGCTCTATATCTTAAACTGCTTTTTCTAATAGTTACATTAATTTAACACTAGTCTAATACTTTATTGCAAATCGATCATTTCAGGACTTTTCTTTATACTAAAAACTTGTCCATTCTCATCATTTTTGCATATTTCATGTCGTATTCCGGTTTGTGTGCATCCGGCAAATGCAAACCAATTACTACCCAGGATTTATAAGGTCCGCTAGAAATAAACTTCATAGCATCCGCAATGAATGGCATTAAGATTTCGCAAATAATTTAGGAATATTTTAAATGGAGCAATTAAGTTTTGTAACTTTTTTTTTAACATTGCCCGAGTATTCTCATCCCAATCTGCTGTTTATACAGCTTTGTTTATGCAACTACGTTCGTACCGCGCACGCTTCGAAATTATGCATCTGCTGGACAGAGCAGTTTACGCAAAATAAATTTGGGTGCAATGAATCGTAAAATAACTAGGGCAACTTTTCATATAAATTGTTTGTCACGAACGGTTACTGAGAGTATTTCTGGAAAAAAAATCTTTACGCACCGTACTACATTCCGTGTTTAGCTGCAGTCATGTCAAATAAATTATATTAAATTCTGGAAAATATAGTATCATAATTTACCAACAATTTGTGTTATGTAATTTATACGTAGTAACACTGCGCGTTAGATTTGGCTACAGAAAACCTAAATTTTACTCTGATGTTAAGAAATTAAATAATAAAACGGTAGTTGTTAGGCAGTAGATTCACTGATGAGGATATAACGTAAAAAGCGAAAATATTAAACTAGAAATTGGTAATTTTATTTTTATAATTTATCATACAATTGATTATTTCGAGAATTAATTTTATACAATTATGTCGCCACAAATGTTGATCGAATAAGCTAAGAGAGGAAGACATATAAGAAAAATAATAATTATGACTGAGCACACGCTCTTTGATATCTGATACTTGGTTAAAAAGAAGGTACACAGAATACGATTTCATTACGATATAATCTCATTCGTTTTACATCGAATAATTCAATATGCAAATTTTCTTTCTATATAATTCCTATTGTGGTGGGTATGCTGTATTATCACTTCTTTCGATGAGTAGCACGTAAAGCCAATGATTGGCCACGGAAACTAGTTGTAGCTCGATAGACATTCTGAGTGGCGCACGGTAATTCGTGATTATATAGGAAATTCGATCAGCGCCTCAAATAACAAACCGACGGCTGCAACAGAACATCAATGTATTATAATCGATTAAGCATCTACGTGTCAACTTAAAGAACATTCGATTCAAAACTAATTTCTATTTTTATTACGGAAATTGTACATTAAATTATAATAACTGTTTTATAATGGAACATGATGTTGTATTATTGTAAAGAAAATATGTAATAAAAGTTGTAACAGATTTCTGTATTCAACGAAATTTAGAATATTAAGACGAAATAACATAAAAGTTGTTATTATGCTGTATATACTTGTCCGACTTGCAGAATTTATTCAGACAAGACACATCAAAGTTTAAGACAAATATCAGAATGTTTGTTTTTCACAAAATATAACATATTTTTACATATAAAAACGATTGTTTGTATGGTACAACCTAATCGTGTCTCAATTCTTTTCTTTTAATCACATTGTAAAGCTTTTATAATAAAGTCTACTTCGAATCGATTGAAAAATCGAATGTACCATCATAATATGTAGAGAGCACTCGATTATTTTTGAGAAAGAAAGAAAAAGAATTCAACAAAGAAAAATTACACATCATATTTTTTGTAGCTGAGTAAAGAACAATTCAAGTATTGAACATCTTGCTCGAATTTTGTTTAGTACCAGTCTTTAGTTTTCACAAATTTATCACATTTTATTACAAGAAACGCATTTATTACAAGGAAATTCACGTGATTTGTATACAGAAATTACATTTATTTTCCATAATTTATTTAATTTCATTATAAACGATGAAAGAGCAATTGCGTTGTTTATGAAATAGCCGGAAGAGATCGAAGAAATTACTTTGCCCGAACGATTAGTTGCAGCTTCTACATTCGGCATGTTTTTTGCCCTCTTCCAGATAACCAGTAGAACGATCCAATCCCCTAATTAGGATCGATAGCACTTATCCGGTCGTTTAGCCACCGTCGGGACTTTTCCTTCGTTCCTTAGATTTTCAAATGGATTTTCCGTGTTGCAGATATATGGCGATCATGCGGCCACTGAAGCACCACATGTCCCGCAAAAGAACCGTGATGACTTTAATTTTGATTTGGACAATCTCTTGCCTGCTGGCGACACCGTGCCTTTTGTATTCGACTACCACATCGAGAAGGTAACAACATACTTCGACTAACACAGAGTGACGCAGTGGTCTTTATAAATAACTTTACAAAGAAACTTTATATTTCGATATCCACGGCATTTCAGCCATATTTGCAACTTATTAACGTCACTGATATTTATGTCGAGCACATTTATCATGAAAGGATCGTATTTTTTTGTCTAATAATGAGTATACTCATTATGTGATATATTTTTGTTTTCGAATCATATTTTGTTATAAATTTAATTGAGAGTGTTTCGAGGGATGCATCTGCTCTGTTTTTGTCGAGGGTACTTGCCCAAAAACAATTAAACGCGCAAGTACACTTTCTCAATATAGCAGAAAATACGCAACTCTTGAGTGATCACGTACATCACATTAGTCAGCCATGCAAATTAATCGCCGTTTTTTTCCCAAAGTTGCCAATACTGATTGTTGCAAAGCATGTTTTATGAACCACATATGTGTAAACAATTAAATTAATAGAAGTTACTTGAATGATTATGAATGAAAAATGTTATAAAAATTATTTTATTTACATTCCTACTTTTAAAGTGGATAACCAATGTCATTCATGCGACCTCTGACCTTACAATCGAAAGATTGCAAGGTTAACACGTTCCGTGCCTCGTGTACCGTTTATGGTACACGTTAAGGTCGACCCTCAGACCACTTGTACTGTAAACGGTGCACGCAGACATATCTATTAAACGTGCTGAAACACGCATTTTATGACAAATCTAATTCTGTAAAATATACTTCGGCTAAAAGAATGACGCATTATAGAAAATGCAGTATAGGATAAAGTACATAAATTCGTTGAACTGTTATATATATTATACCATAATTATTAATCACATGTAATAGTTGAAACTTGTTTTCCAACAGAAAGAAATCAAAAACAAATAATGTTATCTCCGTAATTTATCTACTCGCTCCTGTGTTAAGTATATTATTCTTCTCGTTTTTTACTTAATAAATTAGAATACAGCGGATTCTTTTTATCGATAGAAAAGTTTCTTACTGACTGACCTTTACAATCCAACCGATTGCAGCATCGCGTATACCGAAAACGGTGCACGATGTGATAACTACTCTAAACGAACCAATCATTTATCGATCGATGAAGTAATGATATACCGTGTGATAATATATCAGTCTTTAGTCTTTAGTGATAATATATAGTCTAGTGAAAACATCAAATAGCCTGAACAACAAGTTGGGCAAAAACTACTTTGCACGGAACGTGTTAAAGGCCTAACTGTCTTACCTGGAACATGTCTTATCTGGAATTCTTTCAAATGAACATCAGAATCATAAGCGAGAATTTTCAGGTACTCAAACGGGAAAGTCAGAATCTCATGCTATTTGTTGTGGCCAGACGGGGGATATCTCCACAGCAGAACGGAATATCTGTGAGTAATCCTGATGCATATTTAGATATTCAAAACAGCATATCGATTTGAAATTGTAATTCAACCCTAGGCATCAAAATTCACCGACACTATTTGCACACCGTGTCTCCGTGTTTTTCTACAATTTCACGCTCGCCGCGAAAGAGCTGAAGGGTATCTTCCGGATAATAGTGGAGGAAAAAAGTGGTGGGGCAAGGGAATTAGCGTGTGCCACCGAAGGTCTCGCATCGCTGGGAAATATCGCGTGTAATCTGACCTAATTAGAAGTCCTCGTATCCGATGCACCGATGGATACAGCGGCGTCAAATGAGGGCCATTAACAATTACTATCCTCCGTTACTCCTAGGCCGATAAACTATTTATTGCCATACCGAAAGTTTGCATGAATATCGTATTAATCGTACGTAAATGCTGTACATTCTTGTCAATGAAAAAATATAGTCTAATACGGATTGTTTGGGGCGCGAAATTTGAAAAGATTAATCCACACGCTTTGATGGTGACGCATATGGTTTCGATTGGTTGAAGATAATGAAAATATCATACAAACAGACTGCGGTATTTATCGTAAACGTAAATTTGTTTATCTTAATGTTAAGGGGTCTGATTAATTTCTACCTTTGTTTCATATAGAATTTTAATACCGAAAGCATATTATTTATTTATTATTTTCGCGATGATCTATTACGAGATTTATCTTCAAACGTCGCGATCAGATTTTTGTCGGATATATGAGAGGAGATATTGCGGTGCGCTACGTTTTACTGAAAATTATTACATTTTCATTATTTCGAAATAACTTTAAACATCGCGATCAGATTTTTGCCGGATATATGAGGCGAGATATTGCGATATATCACGTTTCACTGAAAATCATTATATTTTCATTATTTCGAAATAGATATATCAAGTGAAACTCATGGGATGCATATCAAACTTCAAACCGCATCAAAGGGATCAAAGTTTTAAATCACCTTTCTCAAAGGCGAAGTCTCGTGAGAAATCTGCGTCTGCTATATTATATTTCTTTTCGCCACGCTTTTTATAATATGATGAAATACCTTATAACCGTCTCAGAGCCAAGTGATTTTACTTGACGCGGTGTAAAATTTCGCTCACTCTTGTTAGCACCAGAATTAATTTGGCGTATTTTCCCGAACATGTACGAAAGTCGACGGTATTTTTTCACAGCGCCAAGGTTTGCATAACTCGACAGAATCATTTCCAAATAACAAAAATAAATACGGACAAAAACCCACGTTTTCTATTAAAACTCGTGGCAATCGTCGACGATAAAACCGCGAAGAGTGTTGATATTTATGGTGTGGAAATATCCAAGTACCTTGGTATATTTGTTACGCGGCCATTCTATTCGAGGCGCGACATATTTTACGGTATACCGGGGCGCAGGATTTTCCTCCTGCTATTCGAAGCTCAGCATAACAGAAATTATAGCGCCTGTACTTTACCGGCAAATGGATAGAACATTTTTTCAATATGCAGTAAACGGTGTTCGATGACTCCATTCGATACATTCGACCTGTAGTTCCGTGAATCCTGTATTAGGCTCTTCATCATTACAGAAATTATTTCACGCACGATGTTTTTCTGCGATCCCTGGTGCCAAGTGTTTCACTAAACGTGCGTTTTATTTGCAACTTCCTCGAGTGCATTATTGACCATGATAATCTTTAAATATTCGTAACTAAATGGTATCTTGTCTGAACCCAAGTATTCTTATAGGATTTCGGAAATTAGTATTTCAGGGAAAAAATTGATTCTACGATTCGATATCGATTTGTGAATCATACTTATATGCCCTCTACGAAAACTTGTAAGAAGAAAATTGCGGTGATGGTTTGAAACAAAAGCGATCTCTCGTTACTTCGATGATCTAAATATATGTTGTCGAGTTCATTATTTCAAACGACTTTCCTTTATACGCATTTCCGCCTCTGGGCTTTAGTTTCCGAGTTATACGAAGATATACTTTCGTTACTTTCAAACAGATATAGGGCTTGCAGCTACGGATAAGGTACATACGGTATCTAAAGCTTCAATATACATATACGTTAGATTTTTGTGTACATCTATAATATATATGATATATAAAAACTTTGAAATTCAGTCTAATAGCAACAGTGTTAAACCATCCTGGTGCTTTTATTTTTAAAGTTGCAGATCAATTAACAAACATAATTAGTTCAGTAACGATGTTCGTAAAAGGATCAACAAGTTCTTCCATGATCCAAGAATTTCCTTCATCTATTATGAGTTCTTTCATGTCATCTTTAATGGTGCGTTGTGCAAAGTGTTCCTTAATCAATCACCCACTGTCTATCGATTTTCAAGCTTAAGTAATATTTTTGTGCACAACTTTAGAGCCAAGGTCGAGCGACAGTAATGTGTATAGAAAAAAGTTATTCGTAACAATGACCTTGATAACATGTCTCGGTTTAAGGAGGTAATTGAAAACGGTAAAATCGTCCCTATTGTAAATTATAACTCAAAATTATTGTATCGCGTATCGCAAAAAGATGATAATTTGATCTTACAGAGCAATAAACCTAACAAGAAACATTGATTAATAATAAGCAATAAACATAATTTAATAGTTATTGCTCTGCAAGACCAAATTATCATTATTTTGAATCTTACTAGATAGGAAAGCAGTGAAAGAGCTTGAAAAACTCGATACTCTTAACATAGATCACATCTTTGAATATACGTTGAATATTTGTCATTGGCCATTTGACTGAACATACAGCATGAAACTATGGGTGAGACATTCGGTATTCTCAATAGACCACAGATATTTCTCCTGTTGCAGTTACAACCTGGTGTTCTTCGGTGTGACATATTTAATTCCCATGGCGGTGATGGCGGTGTGTTACACAATGATGGGGCGGAAATTGTGGGGCTCCAAATCTATAGGGGAGCTGACGCAGTACCAGAGAGAATCGATGAGGTCTAAACGCAAGGTAATCATTGAACGCAAACCCAATTATGTCTTTTTCAGCACTTTCACCAGCGTCCTTCTTCGAAGTCCCTTTCAAGGCGTTTGAAAGCCTTAGTATTTATATTTATTTTGCAAACCATTATGAAACATACCTAAAATATAACGCCAAAGAGTAGTGTTAAAAAAAATTTCTGTAAAGCAGACAACATTATTTTCATTGTGGGAAACTGCAAATAACTATTAATATTGAAATCGATAAACATTGATGTGTATATACTGTTTGGGATACATCAATGTACGTGTTACATATGTAGGAATATTTGTGGGATTTGTCCGATATCTGAGGACAGATATCGTTGTAAGACGGGAGAGTGGGATGTGTGGTGGCATAGGCAGCGACCGAGTACGTGTAAGTGTTACGTGTGCGGATGTGTGTGCGTGTAGCGCTCAATGTTTTTAACATTAAGACGCCAACCAAAGACGCTTGACGATGACGTGAAAAAAAATACGCTCAGCGAGACAGAGTTCAGACGATTGCGAGAGCGAATGTGCAAGTTAGGTTATTTTTCCATTGCCCTTCGACTGTTAATAAACTTTATTACACAAAAATCGTACATATTTTTTTCCTTTTGAGTATCAGCTAGATATGTATATTTATAACAAAAGGACAAAAACGGATATTAAAGTTTGACAGTAAGGCACGAGCCTATTTATGGAGTTTGTTTCATAAAATCGATATTACTATTAACATATAACGTGCAATTAATACTTGCACTAAGGCAAGCTGCACTATTAATCTTTATTCCCGTAGCGGGAAGGTGCATACGGGTAAGAAGATTTTAAGATATTCAATAGCATAAACGTAAAGCTTAAAGTTGTGATAAATATCTACGTAGCAAAAGTATATAAACTATAATTGAAAAGAGAGGTGAAGGAAAAAGGTACAATAATATTTCAGTAGTACTTGAATACATAGCTGCACGTGTTTTCAGCAGCAATATTCTAAATTAGAGTGTGCCGAGGTTCTTTTATTACATCTCTGCACCAATGTACTGTGCAACTTGTCATTTTTGCCTTTCTTTTTGAGCAATTGTAGACCTTGCGCTTTGAGCGAGGCGACTTGTAGTACTGAAAAGTTCAGGAAACCCATTCAATAGCAGCCGTATAAAATATTAGCGTTCTAAAAATAATGTATTTGAAAAATATTTTTACTTTTTAATTTACAAGATCTAATTGTCTGAGATATAATAAAATCGACATATCATATACGTCACATAATACCATTAGTATTATTATTATCATTTTTCAAGGAACGTGTCCGGTAGTTATACAATGAAAATGTAAATTTTATTAGTGATCTTACATCGGGTAGATAATAATAATATATAAATAATATTATATTATATTATATTATATTAATTGAATAATAATAATATTTTTATATTACTATTATTATAAATATAACACTAATCGCCACTGGTCCGTGGAAAAGATTCATTAGATATTATTGATTTATCATATATAGGCGATCGTGAAAAAAAAACAATTCATTGAATCAATCGTTTAATTTTTATAGATATTTATCAAAGATATAAAAATTCATCATTGTTTGGTTCAACAGGGTAAGTTAGTTATATATTCATATGTTTCCAAAATGCAAAGCAAGAATGCACTTCAGGAGAATAGTCGCTTACAACAGAATACCAACAGTCTTGGTACTTCCCGCAGCAACTATAAACAGGACTTGTGGAATATCAGGACAATGGCTTTTAAAAGCAAATACAGCGCAGCATGCCTGTACACCTAATTAATTATCATCGGTATCGCATGACGCAACGCTAGCTCGATTCACACGCATACACCTATGCTACCTACATTAGCTGTATTGACCAGATTTCACGTATAACTGTTGAATTTAATATTCTGCACATACGGTTGCGTATGATATGCGACCGACAAATTATTATTACTGTATTAACGGGGAAAGCAATCCCTTCGTACATAGAGAGAATTAAATAAACAGATCAAAAGACACTGTATATAAAAACACTAATAAAAGGTAGTTAGTTAAAAAATAATAAAACAACGCAGGTTACAAAACTTGTTTTAGAGTACGTTTTAAAGACACTGGTGACTAAACAAAGTTATGTAACATGACGAAACATGCGACAGGTACGATTAAAGTGGCCGTACATCGAACGATGGTGCTTTGTGCGTAGTAATAGAAAACCTCGAAGGCATCTCGGAGCAAATAAAGAGAACAGAAATAATATAGGGACAAGATATTGTCCTTTTCATAACTTTCCATACAAACAGAATACCCGTGACTGTGGAAGACCGGTATCTGACAAATGTCAATATCATCCAGCGAATGTCAGCATTCATATAGTCGCTTGGTGTGTGTACGACATATTTGCTAAATATCATTACTTCTCACTTGCACAGGTAAATGTCGACATCCAGCATGAACTGATGGTGAATGTTGAACAAAAATATTTTTATTACCTTAAGACAAAAACGCAATTTTTCAATATATGATACATGTTAAAATAAGAGAATTCGGTCTTTCATCATTTAGCATGCATCGACATTCGGCGGAGAATATTGACATTTTCTAATTTTCGTCATCCACGGTAACATATCTAATATTCTCCTTCTATCATCTCACGCTCGCAGATTTAAGTCTTTAAGTACGTGCTGTGCAATAATTTTGCACGATATTCAAAGTGTGTTTGCGCGAGATAGAAATATTCTATCGTAATAATGCAGTCTTAGAGGCGGACGGCCGCGTCGTTCGCCGTAAGATAATGTTCACAAGGCGCATAGGAATGTCGAGTATCCTAGGCCCTCGACGTATGAAACTGTGTGTGTGTATGTGTGTGTCTGTGTTTGGAAAAATATGTGACTAGGACACTGTCAAGAGCACTGTCAGGACAGTCGAATGTGAGCCCTCTAGCAGTCCACTTTCAGAGAAGACATTGAGATTTGCGCGTGGTATTTGTTAGAGAATTGGGCGGAGAGTTAAGAAGTACGACGACCAGTTCTACACTAAACCCCAACTCTCTGTCAACGATAGTTTCAATACTCTGTGTACTTTACCCCCTCGATAAACAATATCTTGACCAATACCGTTATAGCACAAGTATTAACTTGTAATGATCCAATTCGATGGCTCCTTGAACTCCGCTATGTTTGTCGGCAAGAAAATGCGGCGTATTATACGCACGGCTTACGATACGTGAGCGTCGCTATTGATATTACGTGCATCAACCATGGGATGGCCGCAATTTTGGGATAATGGATCGTGTTAAATCCGCCGTAATTGATCCGCTTTGTACACGTAGGATACCCACCTTGCGCTTTCGAAATAGCCAGGTCTAAGTCATGGCCGAAATATATCCCCCCCCCCCCACCCGTAAATTTAAATTCAGGATGCAGCCGCTTCAACCGCCTTCATTGGCGTACGCTCGCACCAGCGGCGGATGCACTTTGGAATTTAGATTAAACGGCACCCCCGAATTATTTTTTATCTCCTGTAAAGATATCGGCCCCTGGAAATTCCGGGCTTTATTAAAGTCGAGCATCGCACAAGGCGAGTAACATGAAACGAATGGAGCGGCCCTTTAACGCGGGACAAAAGGTGCGAAGCTGGATTGGAATAAGAACTGTCATTCGACAGTTGCGATTATTCGGAACTTCTGTATTAAGCTTGTAGGAAGTAATGTTGGCTTCTCTAGCTAAAATATGAATGTGAATATGAATATGTCATGTTAATGATGTTTATCAAATTTGATCAATATGAATATCATTAATTTTATATTGAAACTCTATTTTAACGTGGAACAAAATGAGTAATGAGCACCCTTGTGTAATGCGTTTAATACTTTATGCGTTATATGAATTCGCGTTATAGAAGATCGTGCTGTACAACATTTTTCTCGCTTAAAGTATGTAATCTGAAATAGGAGGTTTGAAATGAATATGTCTATGCCAATCCTTACTTTCTATGTTTTGTCAAGTGGGATAGCGGTATCAAAATAAGTGGGAGATATACGCAGTTGGTACAAAACACGTTATTAATGTATGTAAAGAATCTTTTATTTTACCTCAATTTTATAGAAATGTAAGTAATTACACAAATGTGTGTTTTATGTTTTAACAATTGCTAATTCACGGTTTCGCAGTTTTAGAGTGACTTACACTCTAAAGTCGGTAACGGTAAAGAACTTGAAATCAAAAATGCTTAACCATGGCTCCACGAGTTTTTTAATTAAACGTTTCTGTAAATCGTCTTGTTTTTCATAATATGCGCAATATGAAACAATATTCAATTTCGTCGCAGACGCCTTCCATAATTTCCTACTTTAATTAACCCTTTGTATCCAGCGTTGCGTATACTCGTTGCGTATATCCGACTTCCACGAAATGATCAACTATATCGATATCTATTACGCTGAAGGGTATTATTAAATGACATTGTTGTTCAAATTTTATTTATACTCAAGGATTAAAACTTAAATGTCTATTGTTTAATTTTAATTATCCTTTCATTTAAAAAATGTATCTTTATATTTATCAACTGTGTTAGACAATATTGGAAATGAAGAAAGACTCTCTGCGGGACTAATTCGCGCTTATAGGCCGTTTTATATTCACGGCTAATATTGCTGTTGAGAACAACAGTGAATTCCCTATTTTGAAATACACATTTTAGCTTTTTCCGCTTCCTTCATTCTCTATCGTTAAGAAAATATTTTTAAGTGATAAGTTACGAGTATCCATAACAATTTTTTTAATTTACTAATATTTATTAGATATTTACCATTATACAGAGTTCGATAGTAAAAATATTTTCCTATATAGACACTGACGAGCAATATACACACATGTATATGAATAAATCTATCATTAATTTTAATATGATTGATTAGTAATACCTAATATATGAATTTTAATATCACCAATTAGTAATACCTTGCATGTAAATATGATAAATTTCAGTTTAAATGAGAAATGAGCATTGCGTTGCACTCCAGTCTCAGGCCAATTTCGTTCTATTGGCAATCATAAATTAAATAGTTTGTAACAGTGGAACTCTCAATTCCGCCGGATAAATTTGTAATGTGTATTCTTAAAAGCTATTTAAAACTCAAACAAGGTAGCTGGAAACTTGGAATGATGCTGTTTAGGAATGATATTTTTTTAAAGAGATTGAAATATGTACAAAGACTGTTGAAATTATTGTTAGCAGATGAGAGTTGAGGTTTAGTATAGTCGTCGTACTTCGTTCACAAATTTTCACGTTTACAAATGGCTACGTCGTACTTTTTAGCTATGCAACCAAATTTTTTAATAAACACTGTACTCGCAAAATTCAATATTTTCTCTTAAAAACTTTTTTAAAACTCTTTCTAATGCTGAACCTAAGGAAATTTTAGTTATCATTTATTTTGCTTTGAATTTCTTTACAAACTGATGGAAAATTTGAATTAATTTAAAGAAAATAACATAATCAAAACCTTTGAATTTGGACAGTTATCCCCAGTTTCACGAAAACCGGCTACGCTTATTAAGTTCATCTAAAAAATATTCAATCTGATTGAGCTCCTTTTTCTATTTTACTACGGTACATAGGTATATTATTAAGTACTTCTTGTAAATATCCGGCATCATTTTGAAAGATGTTCGAATGTGGAATATTATACACCTCAGCAATGATTTTTCGACAAATATATGAATCACGCATGTTGAGCATAACAATAGTAATTTGGAATACGCCATTAATATGTTTTCAGGTCGTAAAGATGTTCATTATAGTGGTGACAATATTCGCGGTGTGCTGGCTGCCTTACCAAGGATTCTTCATTTTCGTCTATCACTATCGACACTTCACGGAAAGCAGTTACATTCAGCACGTTTACTTGAGCTTTTATTGGCTCGCGATGTCCAATGCGATGGTGAATCCAATCATTTACTACTGGATGAACAGCAGGTGACATTATTGGACATTACGTTATGTCGATGAACGTATTTTTTCACGTCAGATATTACTTCTGCTTTCTTATGATTTACTGGCCACCATTTTGTCCAACAGCACTGCTGACATTTCGACAAGTCAGCGTTACAGAATTTAGGTAAAGTAAGGTGCATAAGATTGATTTGCAAAAATAATCTTCTTTGATAGCTCTTTGATAGTTTGTATTTGTGGTCTTTTTTTCTTTTACTGTTTTTTACTTTCTGATCTACTGCCAATGATTTTGAGATAAATTAATTTTATAAAATAATAATAGGGTTTCAAGAAATAGCAGTTATTTTTAAAAAATAAGGAAGCGTTGGTTCTTTGTTTTTATGATAATCCGATCAACGTTATCTTTATATACAAAATTTTGTTTTTGTAATTTAAACCAACATCATTGACGCGTTTGTTTGAATCGAAAAAAATACGATAAGAATGAGATGGCAAGAAATGCGACAGTAAATATATAATATTATAAATTATCATTGATCAATAATTTGAATGACAGTTATTTACTTTATCTATCATACGCTGTTTAGATTTTTAATATCTTTGACAATACAACTGTCGCGTGTTGTACTTCAACAGAATGTTAATACGGATGTTTTATAAATTGATAAATTATTAATAAACCGATATCAGCCTAAAATGCAGTCAAGATATAAAATATCGATTTAAAAATTACTATATTAAATATCATTTTGGAATTGTGTATTTGACGCAAGCTTGATTTTATTCATCAATTTATCACACAATCCTTAAAAAAAAAAAATTGGCAAGGTTTATGACATTCATTATAAGTGCGAAATAATCCATTTCTCAGCAGTATCGTCGTCAGCAAATGCATCCATCAGCATTAAGAAATAAATGTAAAACAGCAGAAATGGGGACAAAAATTTGGATAAAAGGGAGAAGACTAATGGGATAATTAAAATGATTTCGGGAGGGTGGAATTAGATTTCAATAAATCTGGTAAATCCCAGTCGCGGATAAGGTTTTAAGGGTAAGTTGACGCGGAAAATTGGAGAAAGCAATTTGCTAGTCACAGCGAAGACGCGCCTAGGCAAACTCTGCAAGCAGCTAGAGTCTAGAATCAAATACAAGCAACCCTTCTATAACAGAAGATTGTTTAGCTGATATGCATTTAAAATGCAGTATTGCAATTAATCATCGTCGTATAAAAGCAACTACGGAAAATTCATTACAAGTAAATGAACAAAAAGACAACTACAAAACGAATTACTCTTTACAACAAATAATCAATCGATATTAAAAGAACAAGATTCCATTAAACATATACTAAGAAGTGCGGTGGACTTATTCTTTGAAGACGCATAGAACATAAACGAAAACATTGTATGCAGCATGTACATACTACTTTAGAGTGTTATAAAATAGGTTTCATTTGCAAGATACTACCAGCGTGTAAATTGAAAGTGAAGCGTACATTGCGAAAGATAACGCGGAAGTGACGTTTGAAAATTCAGGTCCATTTGCAAAAGCACGTTGTCGTGGTATCGAAGGGTTTCTATCGGATTACGAAACTTGATCGGTGTATTTCTCGACTGACGCCGCGCGAAACGAAGGTACACGTACTAATTCCCGGGAAAATCCCTTTCCTCGTATTATTCTCCGCCGACGTACTTCACATTTCCACCCCAACGAGGCGAGAGACGAGCGTAACACGACGCTTTTCCCTTAATTTCGCGGTTCTCCGAAGGGAATCGAATTATCGGCAGCCCTTATCGTTTGTGCTAATCAACTGGGTCGATTAATCCGTGGACAGCGTATATAGAGACAAGTTAACTCGTCTTATCCGCGGTAAATTCTAGTATTTGGCCCGAGTCTGAGAGATAAATCGAATTTCTTTCTAATTTGGAATATATGATCAGGATGGGGGATAAAATTGTTAGAAGGATATGTAAATAATCGTGTGAAAAAGGATTAAGCTTATAATACCTATTTCCATAAAAGCGTGGAAAATAAATAATACTAAATAATACTTCCTAAAAGTCGTCGAAAAATCCTTTGACGAGCTGAACGGTTTTTATCCGCTTAAAATTAATGCTGCAAATCTGAATAATTCTTTGCGTACCATCGACTGCGGCAAAATTGTATTTGCCCGTAATAATGGTGGATTGTGGAAAAATGTCCTTGTTAGTTTGGCTTATCGTACGATAGGATTTAAATATCAGTTCTCCAGCTTAGTTAAAGCATATCATCGTGCAAAT